>JARWIR010000018.1:20135452-20761035 GCA_029959085.1 Nemophila menziesii | reverse complement strand
GCTGCATTTCAAACAATTTATTCTAGTGGTGTAAGCCCGGGAACCCTCGTCATCAAAAAAAAAAAAAAAATTATTCTAGTGTTCCTCTACTAAAACATATCAACAATTTGTAGAAATTAATCTTTTTTTCTAAGCAGTTCTAGTATATTGTTAAAAATTCTTTCAATTCTTAATTTTCTATTTTATAGTGATATAAAAAAAAAGGAGTCGTCCATAAATAGCAAGTAAGACACAGATAACTTCTTGTAATCTTTGAACCTTCTATCTTCCTTTGTTCACATCTGTTTTGAATTAGACTGGTGAGTGGCTCCATTAAATAAAATGAATAAAAAAGGTGATAGTGGGTTCCTTTGCCTTAATCCTCTATTAGAATAGAAATTTGGCAATGGATTCCCGTTGAAACTGATATTGAACAAAACTATTGAGATATAATTTTTGTATCCATGCAATCCATTTCTTGCAAAAGCCCAACTTCTGTAATTCTAATAACATAAAATCCCATCGAACTTGATCATATGTCTTTGACATATCCACTTAAAAGCTGCATAATACTTCTTACTTTTCCTTTTTCTCCAAAGAAAATACGAGATATACTGTGCTATAATAATGTTATCTTGAATGTACATATCTTGAATGAAAGTCGCTTGAGTTGGTCTAGGGTGGAATTGGAATGGAAAATTCCTATTCCCAGCCAATTCCGATCCGAAAAATCTATATTTGGAATTGATTTTTTATATTCCGATTTTTCCGAATTTTTTAAATTGGAATTAATTTTTAAAATTTTGGAATTTTTTATTTCCGATCTGAAATCAATTTCCGATTTTTTTAAAGCTTTTTTCCAATTATTTCTTGGAAACTTTTTTCCTGAATATTATTTATATATTTTAAAATATTGTTATATATAGTAATATATATGTATTTACATATATTACAAAAACATTTACATATGTATTTTAGATATATAGGTAAAAACCTAAACAAATCCTAAATAAACTCTAAACCCAAAAATTTGAGATCGGATTTATATAAGTTAGAAAACGTTTTCTATTCTAAACACGCAAGGTTGTGTCAACTAAAAGGTGTTTAATAATTAATTTTCTTGTGGAATATATATTCTTTTTAATGATTTTTCTTTATCAATGAATTCAATATTTCGTGATAACATAAATCTAATTTAGTTTTCTTATAGAATCTTGCATGCAAGTCTTCCTCGCTAGTGAAAGATTTTTCGATAATTGGTACATTTTGCCATTATCGTGTATGAACGAGAATTTCGTACTATAATTTTTTTTGTTAAGGTGCTATAATATATATCATATTTTGAGAATTTCGTGATGTAATTTATGCTAACTTTTAAAAAATTGTGTAATGTAATATGTACATCTATCTGTTTATTTTGCAGGTAGGTGTTTAAACTTTATTGCAAAAAGGGAAGTTTTTGCTAGTAAATTGTTTAAAATAAAAGGCTCGAATCATTAAACTTCAGATGATGCATATTAGCTAGTGAAGATTTGAGTATATAAAGATTTAGTACTGATGAAATTTCATTTTTAACAATATCACTTAATAATTTACATCATATTGAATTTGAAGGTTCAATGAAAACTTAGAATAATGTTTTTCATGTCTAAAAGTTTCACTTGTATACTTTTACTTTATTTTTTTTTAACTTTTAAAAAATATCAAATCTTAACTTTTATGAATGGTAATGTATATAAAATTTGGAATTTTCTAAATTTATGAATATAAATGTACCAAAAATTTCCAAAAAAAAAAATTAAACTAATAAAATATAGGATTTTCGGAAATTACGATATTCCGAAAATTTCCGGGTTTAATGAAATCGAAACCAAAATTTGAATTCCGATTTTTTTGGAATGGAATTGAATTGAATTTTTATCTTCCAAAAAAATTGAAAATTTCCAAACAAGCCCTTTTCCGATCCGATCCGGCCGATTTCCACCCCTAAGTTGGTTAAATAATATCCTTCACGATCCCTTGTACGCAAAATTCACACAAAATTGGGCATGTGATGTCTCCCTATTTGTTCTAATTATTAGCCTCTTGGAGACATCCTTTTAGGTGAATAAATGACTTATCTGATAGACTTTTAGGCTTAATTGATCATATTGCACTTTCTCCCCTTGGAAATTAACTATTTGCGGAATCTGAGCTTTTGTGCGTAAATTTGACTATTTTTAATGCAAAGTTAATAGGTTCTTGAATTTCATGTAAGACCAATCCAAGGAGAAAAAGTGAGAATAAAGTCTTAGTGTATTATAGAGTGTTAGGAAATGATTTTGAGTCGAGTTTCTATTTTTGGAGTACACTTTCCTATTTCGATTTCTTGATTTATTGATTTATTCTTTTTAAGCATATGCGGTTTAATTATTTATTTAATGTGAAGCTTTAAGAGATAAATGGTAATTACTTAGAGACCAAGTCAAGATAAAGATGAAAGGAAAGAAGATTTACATGGAAACAAGAAGATCTAGGAAAGATTTATTCAAAGAAGGAAAAGATAAAGCTGCCTTTTGAAATCTGGAATTCCAGACACGTTTTAAAGATTAAATCATAATTAAGTGGTCTGCCCAATAGAAAGCTCTTTCCAAGACAAGCAGTTTCATATATTGGAACTTCTCAAACGGATAAGTATTGAAAAAGATATGACCAAATCAAATCAGGAGAAGAATCTTACCTTTCCTAGAATTTAGAGCTACGAATTTGAGAGTCCTTGACTTGTCTTCCACTCCAACAAATTCGACCTAGAGTCCTCCAAACACCTATAAATACACCCCTTAACCTCCTACTTTCACACACTTCAGAGAATTACATAAGAGGCTTAAGGTTTTCAAGTCAGAGCAAGAAGGCAAGGAGAAGCTAATGCTGGAGGAGTCATGTTCTTCCATCATCAGTCATCTTAACCTTTAGGTTCTTTATTTTATTTCTGTAATTCGAAACTATGAATTCCTTTACTTTAATTTTAGTTTTCCATTCTGTTATGAACTAATTTCTTTAGTACTTGAGAATCGCTATATGGGTTGAACTTAATTCTGTTTAATTTATGTTTTCTAAATTTGGGATTTAATAGTTTAAATTAGACTAGGTATTTTGTGTTGACTATTATTTTGTTTTAATTACTAATTTTGAAGTCATGAATCAAACTTAGCTTATAGTAATTAGGCTATTCCATATAGTGGCGTATGGATCACCTTGACGGGGGGTTTAATTACAGACTTAGATAATAGACGCATAATATCTGTTATTGACCTTGACAGGCTTAACTAACCATGCAGCCAATGAGGTAAATTATTATTCATCTGAAAGTAGCTTATATTCACCCTGACGGGGTTTGTAATACCGTAGGATAGCTCTTAGGTCCACTCTGACGGGGGCTAGGAGATATTAGAGTCCCGACTAGCACAATAATACCAGTTTAGCCCTTAAACAGAAGCATGAATTAGATAGGTTAGGTAAAACCCTTGCGAGGATTGGTGGTCCTTTGTGTGTTCTAAAATAAATGCAATAAATAATCGAACCACAACCGCAAGTGTACGGTTGTCCCAAGTAATATAGTTGATAAAACAGATTCGTTCCAAGGACGGGATGGTTGACTACAATGCTTATCAAGTAATGATTGGTTGCACTTATGAAAGCAAGTAAAAGATATAATGATTGTTTGTTTGTTTTTATTATTCTAAGTAATGAAAGACTAAATGGAAAATGCAAATAATTAACTAAGACGCAAGTAAATAAAAGTAAAACGCAAGTATGAGAAAGTAGCACTTGAGATACGCAAGGATTTCATCTAACTTTTATTTATTCCATGTTTCGTTTAAGGGACAAATTGGTAAAAAGTAATGGTCGGGATTCTAAGGTCATCCTTACCCCCGTCAGGGTGGACTAAGGAGCTACTCTTAAATGCTACAAACCCCGTCAGGGTGATTATAGTCCATTCTTAAGTGATTAAGTTTATTTTACCCAATTGGCCATAGGATTAATTACGCTCGCCAGAGTCAAATAATTTCTATCCTACATTCATTAATTATTTCTGTACCTAAACCCCCCGTCAAGGTGATCCAATTGCCACTAATTGGAATAGCCTAGATACTAAGACCTATGATTGGTTAATTACGTCAATTATAGTTATTAAGAACAAATTAATGAAAAATACCTAATACCCAATTTGATTTCAATTGTAACAATCCCAAATACAAAAGCATGGAATAAAATAGAATCAAAATCAATCCATAATGCGATCTCAAACACTAATTAAAATTAGCTCATAATTGGAAAAACTAAGAAAATAAATAAAAAGGAATTCATAATTGTTTTACAGAAAGGAAAATAGAAACCTAATTAGGAAGATGAATTGGCTGCAACGTGGAGATATAGACAGTCTCCAGCTCCAAGCTTCTTTTCTTCTTGACGCTCTCTTCTAATGATGTTTTAATTTGAAGAATATAATGAGAGGTACTGAATAATGAGGTCTAAAAGCCTATTTATAATGATAAAATCGGATTAGGGCTTTTACTTAAGGATTAAGTAAAAATTAGAAAAGCCCAAGTCCACTAATTAAGCCCAAATCCCGTAACTGCTGCACCACCTCTACTAAAACAACTCTATCCGATTCGTTATAACTCCGATTGACCTGAAATCACTTGCTAAATTTCCGTAACTCGATAAAGAACATAATCTCTTCAAAGGTCAGCGGCTAAATCAACTCGTAAGTGCCTCGAAATCAGCAATCTTTGGCCTGTTTTCCAGATTTGCAGCTTCAAAATATAATTCTTTTCGGGATTTATCTTCAAGCTTTGACTCCATATCACGATCTTTGACTTTATTCTCGTGTTCCTCTCCTAGCTAATATTCAAAACCTACAAACTTTTCACTAAAATACACAATATTACGCGCAAAAGTTTAATAAATCAAAAATACTAGAAATAAAAGAGGAAATTCGGATTATTGCATATTTAGCCCAAAAGTCTATTAAATTAATCAAATAAACACAAAAAATGATGTCTCCCAAGGGCATAAAATTAGAACATTTAGGGAGACATCAAGACCCCCAACTCAAACCTTTGTCGTCCCGACAAAGCAAAATTAAAAACAAGGGGAATGAAGTAGATGCAAGAGAAAATAGAAGCTAGCAAATAAACCCTAAAGCAGTACTAAAGATAAATCTCATATAGCAAACATTAAGAACTAACATACACATACACTAATCATGCAACATCAAACACAAATAACTTCAATCATAAAATTAACTTTGCAATGCTAGAAGGTTACACTTGTACTTATCTCATTATGATGGCTATAGTTTGTTCCTCGATCCTTACTCGCTTTGAACGCTCCACTTAGTATACAACCTATTAACTTACCATGCACCTAGGAATCACGAGGACTTTACGATTTTAGCGTAGGCTTAGGGACGGTGTGGTATGTATATTTGGTAAATTTGAAGTGAGCTTTTGGCTCTCTCCTCACTTACCATCAACAACTGTCCACGAGCTTGAGTTTACACTCATATAATGTTCTCACTCAACCCATTTGACGCGCTAATGTTGCGTCCCCAATGTCAACCCAATATAAACTAAGATGATTTTTCAGAATATTCCGCTTTGCCGGTTTATTTTATTCTTTCTTTCTTTTTATTTTCTTTTTTTCATTTCTTTTCTTCTTTTTTTTGTACAAGATACCCATGACCATCATTTTGATGTGAAAGGTCATGTCTCTTATAATTTTCTTTTTCTTTTTCTCTTTTTTTTTCTTTTCAAATCCCGGCAAAGGGTTACAAATAATAATATCATCTTTATTTTGTGCCTCAATATAAACACATAAATCCCACCCAATGAATTTTCCCAAATGTGGACCCTCCACCCCAAACTCAAGCTCGAGACAGGTCTCAGGATCGTGATTCAAGTGCGGGTCATTTGGTCATGCCTAATAATCTAAAGGATAATGGGCTTATATCGTGGCTACAAAAGAAAGGCTTAAGGCTCAAAATTGGGCTAAGACGGATAAAATTAATATAAGGGATAGCAAGCTAAAAGGCTTCAAATGGCTAACAAAGAACTGCCCCTATCATTTTCCTAACTACATGGTTCGTCTCTAGTTCATATCTAAGTGGGTTCTCTACTAATTTAGATCTCACGTTCTACAAACCAAACATTTTCCTTAAGTACAAGCTTACTTCTTTTGCATTGTTCATTAATTTTTCCTATTCATTATCTATGTTCGCATGCAATTGTAAGTGCGTTTTATGTTATTCCCTAAGGTCCACTATTTACTATCATAGATTCATCAAAAGTATGCTTAAAAGGGACATTTAAAATCTTCTACAGTCAAACGCAACTCCTAATTAATTATTGAAAGCAATTAAAAACAAATAAACACATAAAAACTGGGACGAGGCAACGAACCCCACCCCAAACTCAAAAATGAGTCGTGTCCCCACGACTCGAAAAGACTCAATAAAGCAATTAAACTAATATACACTAAATGAGAAAAGGATTGGAAAACATATCTGGATCGACACTAGGCCGATTACGTGTAGTCTCATGTTAAGGTTTTGCATACTACTTCATCAAGCTTTAAAGATCATTTAATTGTTGCATCCATCTTGAATAAAGTGTTCTTCATTACCTCGAACTCTTTTGTCATATTTCCCAAATCTTCATCATTTCCTATTTCTCTAAATCATCATCTCTTCTACGAAAATCTTTCCTCAACATCCAAATTTCTATCTTCATCATGTTCTTCGTACCTTTTCCAACCTTCATGGCCATCTTTGAAGACTCCAAACTCAATTTTTCTCACCTACTTAAAGATTACTTGCAAAATATATAATATTAATAGGATCAAACAATTCACAATTCCTTCGCTAAATAACTAAAATAAATCTTAATTCCCAACTGGTAATAGAAAGAAAAGAAGAGTTCTAGCTATTTTACCGGATTGGCCATGGAATTTATGATGATTTGATACCTTGCACTTGCAATCTCCAACCTTCAAAGTACCAAAGCTATTGATGAAACTTGTGTCTCTTACTATTGTTGAAAGTGGTACAGTAGTGGGATTGGTGATTTATTTGAGATAGGTATTTAATATCTATGGTGTTGGAGAGGTTTAAAGATATAATTTAAGCTTTGGTGAAGAATTTTTTTGGGTTAAAACTTGAATTTCTTGGTGTTCTTGGAAAGATTTGTGATTGTTAATGTGTTGGGATGATGTTTAGAGGTAAGGATTGGTGATATATTGGTGTTTTGATGGTGGAATTTAAGTGTTTGTGGAGCTTTGGTTTGTCATCAATGGTGCTAAGTGGAGACGCAACCACGAGACGCAACTAATGGTGGGCCTCAAAACGCTGGGTCAGAAACTTTTAGCTGTTCATACGAAATTTTTGACTTCACCATTGGATAGAGCTCGAAAAGTTATGCGGTTTAGGCTCAAGAAAAAGTTAATTCCGACCTCCGAGCGTCAAGTTATGATCTTCCGAAGTTTTGATACCTGGGGTACAGCACCGAAAACGGGTACCCGCATTCTACAAACCGGGTACCCGGTTTCTACTGTATTGGAACCAAAATTTTCATTCTTTTTCGTTCTAGGTACCCCAAACTCGTGACCTTCACTCCTGTAATCATCAAAAACACCAACCTTCCTCATTTCTTACAAATAAACACTAAATCAATAACCATTACTCTAATTTACACTAAAAATTTGAAAAGACATGAAAGCAATTTATAGCATGGGTTGTCTCCCAAGAAGCACTTTTGTTTATTACGTCTTTAAGTTCGACGCGTTACCTTCCATGAAGATGGTATTGAGGCCCTTGCGGTGTTCCTCCGCTTAAACTCACCTCTTCCTTGATGTAAAAGCTTTAGAACCTTCCCCCTTATAATATTATTCAATCGATCTCTGAAAGGGGGTGGGTAAGTACTTCGTTTCGCCTTCTTACTTTCACGACGAAACTCATTTTCCACCACATTGGAGTAGATAACCGTTATCAACGGTATAAGCTTATTTTTATTCCTTGTTTCAATCTCAGATTCGTCTTTAAAATGTGGTGGGTAGGTTCTCCTCCTTGCCTTTTTGCTCTCGCGGTGTGGCACCTTGCTTGTATAACACATATTGATCATTTGTGGTAGTCGAGGTGATTCTGATTTTTCATCTTTAATAATGATTTGTGGTAGAGATGGTGATTGGTGAACTTCTTGTGGCGGATATTCAATTTCTATTTTATCTTTAACTTTCAATTCTTCAATTGATTCTCCAACCATTTCACATTCGTCTTCACTTTCAACCCAATCTTCCACTATTACCTCATAATATTCTTTCTGTGAAATCTCTCTAATCTCGATCACCTCTTCCTCCCTTTTTCGTTCTATACCTTGATCATGTGCACACACCATAGGAATAGCAATCTCTGTGTTAACTTCTAGGATTTGCGTTGCTACTCCTTCTTCCACTATGCTAACAAGATTCTCACCTTCTTTCAACACCTCCTCCTCAACAACTTCTTCCAATTGATCTGTTCCATCCCTCGAGGGAGTGGGACCTTCATAAGACTTACTACCACTTTCAGCTAAGTTAAGAGAGTTGTTTCGGGCATCCCATTCATCTAGGCTCTGTTGTATGAGTGCATGGGTGGCTTTGAATTCCTCGTCTCTTTTCTTACGTTCTGGCTCTCCTGCCTTGAATTCCTCGAGTAGGCGATTGGCTTTCTCTAGTAGTATATCATGCTGATTTTGATGAGGTGGATACTGTTGAATGGTTTCAACCCAATGGTGGTTCCATACTTGTTCTTGTTGATAGTGATATGGCGTTTGTTGTTGATTATTCCCGATCCATTGATTGTTCCATCCTTGCTCTTGCGGGTATTGATATGGTTGTTGGTAAGAATTTATACCCCATTGTTGTTGTCCTGAAGAGTCTTCCCAATAGTCATATGGATCGGGATCTGGGTAATGTCCTCTATACATCTTTAATTAAATTTCTTGATCATTACCTGAATAAAGCACCTGTAAAAACAAAACAAAACAAACACAAGCGTAAAACTGAAAAATAAAAATAAATGCAACTATCACTAAAGGATAAACACCGTGGTCACACGCTACCGTCCCCGGCAGCGGCGCCAAAAGCTTGGTGGTCCTTTGTGTGTTCTAAAATAAATGCAATAAATAATCGAACCACAACCGCAAGTGTACGGTTGTCCCAAGTAATATAGTTGATAAAACAGATTCGTTCCAAGGACGGGATGGTTGACTACAATGCTTATCAAGTAATGATTGGTTGCACTTATGAAAGCAAGTAAAAGATATAATGATTGTTTGTTTGTTTTTATTATTCTAAGTAATGAAAGACTAAATGGAAAATGCAAATAATTAACTAAGACGCAAGTAAATAAAAGTAAAACGCAAGTATGAGAAAGTAGCACTTGAGATACGCAAGGATTTCATCTAACTTTTATTTATTCCATGTTTCGTTTAAGGGACAAATTGGTAAAAAGTAATGGTCGGGATTCTAAGGTCATCCTTACCCCCGTCAGGGTGGACTAAGGAGCTACTCTTAAATGCTACAAACCCCGTCAGGGTGATTATAGTCCATTCTTAAGTGATTAAGTTTATTTTACCCAATTGGCCATAGGATTAATTACGCTCGCCAGAGTCAAATAATTTCTATCCTACATTCATTAATTATTTCTGTACCTAAACCCCCCGTCAAGGTGATCCAATTGCCACTAATTGGAATAGCCTAGATACTAAGACCTATGATTGGTTAATTACGTCAATTATAGTTATTAAGAACAAATTAATGAAAAATACCTAATACCCAATTTGATTTCAATTGTAACAATCCCAAATACAAAAGCATGGAATAAAATAGAATCAAAATCAATCCATAATGCGATCTCAAACACTAATTAAAATTAGCTCATAATTGGAAAAACTAAGAAAATAAATAAAAAGGAATTCATAATTGTTTTACAGAAAGGAAAATAGAAACCTAATTAGGAAGATGAATTGGCTGCAACGTGGAGATATAGACAGTCTCCAGCTCCAAGCTTCTTTTCTTCTTGACGCTCTCTTCTAATGATGTTTTAATTTGAAGAATATAATGAGAGGTACTGAATAATGAGGTCTAAAAGCCTATTTATAATGATAAAATCGGATTAGGGCTTTTACTTAAGGATTAAGTAAAAATTAGAAAAGCCCAAGTCCACTAATTAAGCCCAAATCCCGTAACTGCTGCACCACCTCTACTAAAACAACTCTATCCGATTCGTTATAACTCCGATTGACCTGAAATCACTTGCTAAATTTCCGTAACTCGATAAAGAACATAATCTCTTCAAAGGTCAGCGGCTAAATCAACTCGTAAGTGCCTCGAAATCAGCAATCTTTGGCCTGTTTTCCAGATTTGCAGCTTCAAAATATAATTCTTTTCGGGATTTATCTTCAAGCTTTGACTCCATATCACGATCTTTGACTTTATTCTCGTGTTCCTCTCCTAGCTAATATTCAAAACCTACAAACTTTTCACTAAAATACACAATATTACGCGCAAAAGTTTAATAAATCAAAAATACTAGAAATAAAAGAGGAAATTCGGATTATTGCATATTTAGCCCAAAAGTCTATTAAATTAATCAAATAAACACAAAAAATGATGTCTCCCAAGGGCATAAAATTAGAACATTTAGGGAGACATCAAGGATCAAGTACTCTTTCTCATCTGAAGTTTCAAGTCCCTTTTATTTGCTTTCTTTTAATTCCATAATTTATTTTCTTGCATTTTAATTTATAAAACCAAACAAAAATCTTTATTTTATTTTTCTGTTAAGCAATTATTCTTACTTTTTTGATTAATACCTTAGTTGTGCCTAATCCGTCCCTGCGAACGAACTCGATTTATCGAATATTACTTGGACAACCGTACACTTGCGGTTAAGTGGTTCCTTTACTTTCGCATTTATTTTATAACACACCAGGACCCACCAAGTTTTTGGCGCCGCTGCCGGGGACGGTAGCGTGTGACCCCGGTGTTAATCTTTTAGTAGTTTAATTGTTAGTTTAGTTTTAGTTTTATTTTTCAGTTTTACGCTTTGGGTTGTCTTTCTTTCTCAGGTTTACAGGTTTTGGTTTATGCGTGAAGATATCGTGATTCTTGCAAATCCCGAAAACCTAGTTCGAGAAGCAAACAAAAGAAAGAGAGACGCTAAAGCAAAAGAGTTAGAGGAGCAATTAGCAAGAGAAACAATGGCTGAAGACCAAGTTGAAAATCAACAACTCAACCCTCCAGCTGCTCCTGTTGCTCAAAATAATGATCCGTGGTTCATCAATGGCCCTGAAGAAGCTCCGTTTCGAGCTCCTGCCCTCGGAATTGGCCCTGTAGATATTAATGTCGCGAGATACAGACCCGATCCTGGTATGTTATCTCAGTTTCAAAGTTATGGCAATTTCCGAGGAGTACCTAGCGAAGATCCGATCCGTGTTGTACAGAAGTTCATGCAAATTTGCGATTCTTATATTACGCAAGGAGTAACTAAAGAGAAAATGTTTTTTGCTAATTTAAGATACTTCGTTATTGATGGAGCAAGTGAGTGGTATGATTCTCAAGAACCCGAAACAATTACAACATGGGACGCATTACAAACCGCGATCTTTGATAGATACTACCCAACGAATATGAGATTAGATGCGCAAGTTGAAATAACGTCACTCAAACAAGAGGAAGACGAGACTTTGGGTAGAAGTTGGAAGAGATTTCAGATTTGCTTAAGAAGAGTCCCTGATCATGGCCTCACAGAAGTTCAACAGATGAAGATATTTTACCGAGGACTTGATGGCTCTTCAAGAAAGGATCTAGACTTACTTTGTGGTGGTGCATTTTTACGGGTACAACCAGTCCATGCTAAGATTATTTTGAATAGAACTGTAACAAATGAACTAGGTTGGAATACCGTAAGAACACATGTCCGAGGTGGAAATATTTCACTGATTGAAGAAAAATTCACCGCCATGGAAACAAAACTCGAACAACAACTGAAACAGCTTGCTCTAGCTGTTACGAAAAGTGTTACTGGTAGAAGAGCATATGTTAATGTTACACAAGAAGTTTAAGGATGTTCTAACTGTGGTACACAAGATCATGATTGGGAGACTTGTCAAAACAATCCAGAATCCGTAATGTTCGTATCCAACCGAGGAAATTACAATTCAAGTGGTCAAGGCTATCAACCAAATAGAAACCATCCGGGTTTCCAATATTCAAATCCAAATGGGGCTGCTAATCCAACTTATGCATATCAACCACGTCCCCAAGGAAATAACTTTCAACCAAGACCTCAAAACAACTACCAAGGTGGACAAGCATACGGAAATCAAGCTCAGAGACAACCTCCTCAAGATGCTTATACCGAAACCATGAACCAAAAAGCTCTACCTGCTCAACCTCAAGAAGGTGCATTAGATGTGCAGCAAACCTTGACAACACTAATCACAGTTCAACAAATTACAGCTGCAGCACTTAAATTGATGGAAACTCAGATGGCGCAGATGGAAAAGCAATTGAATCAACGTCCACAAGGACAATTACCGAGTGACACTGAAGAATCCAAGCAAAGAGAAGATTGTAATGCAGTGACACTTAGAAGTGGTAAGAATCTCCCACCACCTCCTTTTCCCGTAATGAAAGAAAAAGAAACAACTGTGAAGGGAAAACCGGTAAAAGATGTGGGGGAGAAAGAAGATGAACCTGAAGTAATAGAAGTGGAGAAGATTCCGGAAAAGCCAAAGAAGCCAGATACTACAGTAACCCGTCCTCCTCCACCTTTTCCCTCAAGAGTTCAGAAGAAAGGCGATATGGCTGACTATCAGAAATTCCTGAATGTGGTAAGTGGTCTTAATATTAACATTCCGTTCTTAGATGCTATTAGAGATGTGCCGAAATACGTCAAATTCCTGAAAAGAGCCATCGCCAACAAAAGACCACACCTTGAGAATGAGATGATAGGTTTGCCTGAAGAATGTAGTGCCATATGCCAAAGCAAATTGCCACCAAAACTACTTGATCCTGGGAGTTTTACAATTCCTATTTCCATTGGCAATGAGTGGCAAGGTAAAGCTTTGTGTGATTTGGGAGCGAGTATCAATCTCATGCCCAAATCAATTTTCGAGATGTTAAAGATAGGAGAAGCAAGGCCGACATCCATGGTCCTACAAATGGCTGACAGATCCCTCGTACATCCAGAGGGACGCATAGAAGATGCCCTCGTCAAGGCAGGTACTTCAATTTTTCCTGTCGATTTTGTTATTCTTGAATACGACGCGGATAGGAATGTCCCCATCATCTTGGGACGACCATTCCTAGCCACGGGGCGTACTGTTATTGATGTAGAAAATGGAGAATTGACAATGCGAATCCAAGACGAGGAGGTAAAGTTCAACGTGTTTAGGGCAATGAAGTTTCCAGATTTGAGAGAGGATTGTTTCCAATTGGACGTAATTGATTTAGCCACACGAGAAGTATGGGAATACATGAACTTCGGTGATATCTTGCAAGCTGCCCGAACACTTGACTTACCAAAACCAATTGAAGAGTTAGCCAAAACAGTGGTAGCTCTTAACTCTGGATATCCGAAGCAGAAGCGTCTCACTTATGAACCTGTACGAGAACCGGGGGAGATAGTTATTAAAAATAAACCATCTATCGAAGCTCCCCCGAAACTAGAAGAAAAGCCGCTTCCGACTCACCTGAGGTATGCGTATTTAGATACTAACAAAACTCTACCTGTTATTGTTTCAGCTACTTTAACAGGTCTTCAAGAAGAAAAACTATTGTGCATCCTACGAGCTAACAAAGAGGCGATTGGTTGGACTATTGCTGACATCAAAGGTATTAGTCCTTCCTATTGCCAACACAAGATCATTCTGGACGATGAAAATGCACGCTCAATCGAAGGACTAAGAAGATTAATGCCAGCTATGAAAGAAGTGGTGAAGAAAGAGGTTATCAAGTTGCTAGACGCAGGAATTATCTATCCTATTGCTAGCAGTGAATGGGTGAGTCCGGTTCAATGCGTACCAAAGAAGGGTGGTATTACTACCATCTTGAATGAACAGAATGAAGCCATACCATCGAGGACCGTTGTGGGTTGGAGAGTGTGTATGGATTACCGTAAGTTGAACAAGGCCACCAAAAAAGATCACTTCCCTCTTCCGTTTATTGATCAGAGGTTAGACAAGCTAGCTGGTAGAGAATATTATTGCTTTTTGGATGGTTATTCAGGGTACAATCAGATTTATGTAGATCCAAAAGACCAACACAAGACCACTTTTACATGTCCTTTTGGTACCTTTGCCTTTCGAAGGATGCCATTTGGATTATGTAATGCACCTGCTACTTTTCAAAGATGTATGATGGCGATTTTCTAGGACATGATCGATGATTTCCTTGAGGTATTTATGGATGACTTCTCTGTATTTGGTGATAACTTTGATAAGTGCTTGCGGAATTTGGAGAAGGTGTTAGTTAGATGCAAGGAAACTGACTTGGTTTTGAACTGGAAAAAGTGTCACTTTATGGTTCGTGAGGGTATAGTGTTGGGACACAAGGTTTCGAGTTCAGGTATGGAAGTTGATCGCGCAAAGATTGAGGTAATTAAAACTCTTCCCCCTCCGATTTCTGTTAAAGGGGTAAGAAGTTTCTTAGGTCATGCTGGTTTTTACCGACGTTTCATCAAGGACTTCTCCAAGATCTCTAAGCCATTGTGTAACTTACTTGAAAAGGATGCCAAATTCCTGTTTGATGAAGCTTGCATGATGGCCTTTCAAAAGATTAAAGAGAAGCTTATTTCTGCACCGATTGTATTACCTCCTGATTGGAAGATTCCGTTTGAAGTTATGTGTGATGCTAGTGATCTTGCTATGGGTGCTGTTCTGGGACAACGAAAAGATAAGGTATTTCATTCCATCTACTACGCTAGTAAGGTTTTTACAAGTGCTCAAGTGAATTATACCGTAACTGAGAAGGAGTTACTAGCTGTAGTATATGCATTCGACAAATTTTGTTCCTATCTTCTTGGGGCGAAAGTTGTTGTTTTTACTGATCATTCTGCAATTAGATACCTTATGGAAAAGAAAGATGCTAAGCCGCGCTTAATCAGATGGGTGTTATTGTTACAAGAGTTTGACCTAGAAATCCGAGATCAAAAGGGTTATGAAAATCAGGTTGCAGATCACTTGTCACGTCTTGAAGGTTCTAAGCTTAATAGTGATCCTGAGTTGGTTCGAGAAGAGTTCCCTGATGAGAGTTTATTTGCTATAAATGATGGTACTCCATGGTATGCTGACATTGCAAATCTAATTGTGAGTGGTAACTTTCCTCAAGGAGCCACATCACAAGACAAGAAAACATTGATTCATTGTGCTAAACAGTTCTTTTGGGAGGATCCTTTCCTCTACAAGGTGTGTAGTGATCAAATGGTGAGAAGATGCATACCTGAGAGAGATGTTTGGGCAGTGATTGCGAGTTGTCATGATTCTCCATACGGAGGACACTTCAAGGGTGACCGCACAGCTGCTAAGGTACTACAATCCGGTTTTTATTGGCCTACTTTACATAAGGATTGTCATGAGTATGTTCAGAAGTGTCATAGATGACAGTTTGCTGGAAATATATCCAAGAGGGATGAGATGCCACGTAATAATGTGCTTGAAGTTGAGATATTTGATGTATGGGGTATTGATTTCATGGGTCCTTTTGTACCGTCTAATGGGAATACTTTACATCCTACTAGCTGTTGATTACGTGTCTAAATGGGTAGAGGCTGTAGCTCTACCAACTAATGATTCGCGAGTAGTGATTAAATTCTTAAAGTCACACATCTTCACTAGACATGGTACACCTCGAGTTATTATCAGTGATGGAGGTTCACATTTTGTGAACAAATATCTGAAGACAGTTCTAGAGAAGTATGGTGTGAGACATCGTGTATCTACCGCGTATCATCCACAAGCCAATGGTCAAGCTGAGGTCTCTAATCGAGAGGTAAAATCTATTCTAGAAAAGACTGTTGGCCCCACAAGGAAGGATTGGTCTATGAAGCTAGATGATGCGTTGTGGGCTTATCGTACTGCGTTTAAAACTCCAGTTGGTGCATCTCCGTATCGTATGGTTTTTGGTAAGGCTTGTCACTTGCCTCTTGAACTTGAATTAGGTGCATACTGGGCGATAGCGCAGTTGAATTAAGATCCTACTTTGGCCGGTGAGAATCGTATGATGAAGCTGAATGAACTTGATGAGTTTAGACTACATGCCTATGAAAACGCGAAGCTTTACAAAGAGAACACGAAGAGGTGGCAAGATAATCGCGTCCGCGCAAAGACATTCGAAGTGGGACAGAGGGTCCTAAAATACAACTCCAAGTTCAGCAATTATCCGGGGAAGTTGAGATCGAAGTGGTCTGGTCCTTACATTGTGACCAAAGTTACGCCTCACGGAGCTATAGAGATTGAGCATCCAACTGAACACCGCACCTTTATGGTGAATGGTCATCGTCTGAAAATCTATCATGGAGGCGAAGATACTAATCGCATGGTGGATCCACATCCTGGGGAGGTCATGTACCTCCTTGAAGCTGAATAGATGCAAGAGGTAACCCGTCGAGCTTAACGACGTTAAACAAAAGCCAATTCATTGTATATTAGTTTATTGCTTTAAGTTTTTCAATTCCTAGTGTATAATTCTAAGTTAGTATCAAGTTTTAGTGTCTGCTTTTAAAAAGAAATGAGAAAGGTAGTGTGTTAATGGTGCAGGAATTGAGTTTGGGGTGCTAGGAAACGAAAGAAGAAATTCGGCGCGAGGTCCGGTATACCGCCCCAGAACCCCGGTATACCGCTGGAAGAAAACCCGTACCACGGGGTATATACCGCGGGGTCTTAGCGGAGACGAAAAAATGAAGACCTGATGGGTCCGGTATACCGGAGGTTATGCCCGGTATACCGCACAGAGGCGGTTTGTGAAGAGTTTCTTGCCTAATCAAATTCCTACCTTACCAAACTTAACCCTAGCCTCTCCTACACAAATTTTCCAGCTCCCAACCCTATAAATACATCTTGAAGCTTGGTTAAACCTCCACAACAAACACAATAACATCACAAATTCTCTCCTCCATCCTCCATAAACATATCCTCTTCATCGAATTCATCACAAAACACCATTAAACACAACCAAGATCATCAAGCTTCCAAGAATTCTTCCAAGATTCATCAAGAACTACCTTCCTTCATCTAATCCAAGCAAGAAACTCAAGCTATACCAAGTTTTCTTAACTTTATTCTATCCTTGGTATAACTTGAGTTTGGGGTCAAATCAACCATGACAAACAGAACAGATGCTATGGATTATAAGAGGGAGTGTTGTATCCTAGTGAAGAACAAGAATTTTCCTGGTTCCACAATTGAAAAGGCCATCAATCTCGATGAGCCTACTGAAGAACAAGAAGAAAAGGCACCTGCACCACCACAACACAAGAAATTAACAGCAAGGATGAGGGTATCATCAAAGCTTGAAGACAAGACACAAAATCAAGATCAAGGTTCTTCTCCTTCTCAAACTAATTCTGGTATTCCTCCATGGGCTCACAATTTGCAACAAGAATTCGAACTTTTACAACTAGACATCGGAGCACTTTGGAAGGAAATTACACAGATTAAGTCAACATTGGAAGAGGTAACTTTGTACATGGATATTGATAATTATTCTTCCCCTTCGGAGGAGGACACGATGGATCTTCATGGCCAGGTACCCCGTTCTAATTCTTCTTCTTAATTGATGGTAGGCACTAGTTAGGTAGTTTTAGTTAATTTTATTGCTTTATTGAGTCTTTTTCGAGTCGTGGGGACACGACTCACTTTTGAGTTTGGGGTGGGGTTCGTTGCCTCATCCCAATTTTTTGTGTTTTACATGCTTTCAATAAAGTTAATCTTAGGGTTGCGTTGACTGTAGAGACTTTTAAATGCCCCCATCAAGCATGCTTTTTGTGAATTAATGATAGAAAATAGTTGACTTTAGGAGTTAGTGTAAACTGAACGTTGATTGCATGCAAATATGAGATAATTGATAGGAAAAATTAATGAACAATGCAAAAGAAGTAAACTTGTGCTTAAGGATAATGGGTGGTTTGTAGAACGTGAGATCTAAATGAGTAGAGAACCCACTTAGGTATGAACTAGAGGTAAGTTGTGTAAATAGGAAGATGATAGAGGCAGTTCTTTGTTAGCCCTTTGAATCTTTTTTGGCCTTCTATCCCTGAATTAATTTTATCCTTCTTAGACAAATTTTTAGCCTTTAAGCCTTTCTTTTGTCGCCACATTATAAGCCAATTTCCCTTTAGATTATTAGGCATGACCATATGACCCGCACTTGAATCACGATCCCGAGACTTCCTGTCTTGAGCTTGAGTTTGGGGTGGTGGGTCCACTATATGGGAATTTACATTGGGTTGAGATTTTTGAGCTTATCAATGATGCTTTGTGCTATACATGATGATGATTCACAGGTTTATTATATTGTAACCCTTTGCCGGGGTAATAGTGAATGGAAAAGAAGCTTCAAGCTCAAGTTATGGATAGGCATAACTATGAAAAATAGCATGATATCTCAACATTAAAAAGAGAGTCATAGCTATACAAAAGAAAAGAAAAAAATGATTTGAAAAGAAAATAAATTCGGACCGTCAAAGTGGAAATTTTTAAGTGAATCATCCTTAGTGCTTATTGGGTTAATTTGGGGACGCTAATTAAGCGCGTCAATTGGGTTGAGTGAGAACGTTATTCGAGTGTAAACTCAAGCTCTTGGACAGTTTGTTGATGGTAAGTGAGGAGAGAGCCAAAAGCTCACTTCAAATTTACCAAATATACATACCATACCGTCCTTCAGCCTATGCTAAAACCGTAAAGTCCTCGTGATTCCTAGATGCACAGTGAGTTAATAGGGAGTATGCTAAGTGGAGCGTTCAAAGCAAGTAAAGATCAAGGAACACCCTATAGCCACCATCTTGAGATAAGTAATAAGCGTAACCTTCTAGCATTGTGAAATTAATTTTGGATTGAAATTATTTTGTGTTTGATTTTGCATGATAAGTGTAGGCATATATTAATTCCTAGGTTAGACTATATGAGATTTGTTTTAAGTTTTGCTTTGGGATTATTTTCTAGATTCTACCTTCTGCGTTCACCTAAAAGATCATTTGTTTTTATTTTACTTTGTCAGGACGACAAAGGTTTGAGTTTGGGGTCTTGATGTCTCCCTATTTGTTCTAATTATTAGCCCTTGGAGACATCCTTTTAGGTGAATAAATGACTTATTTGATAGACTTTTAGGCTTAATTGATCATATTGCACTTTCTCCCCTTGGAAATTAACTATTTGCGGAATCTGAGCTTTTGTGCGTAAATTTGACTATTTTTAATGCAAAGTTAACAGGTTCTTGAATTTCATGTAAGACCAATCCAAGGAGAAAAAGTGAGAATAAAGTCTTAGTGTATTATAGAGTGTTAGGAAATGATTTTGAGTCGAGTTTCTATTTTTGGAGTACACTTTCCTATTTCGATTTCTTGATTTATTGATTTATTCTTTTTAAGCATATGCGGTTTAATTATTTATTTAATGTGAAGCTTTAAGAGATAAATGGTAATTACTTAGAGACCAAGTCAAGATAAAGATGAAAGGAAAGAAGATTTACATGGAAACAAGAAGATCTAGGAAAGATTTATTCAAAGAAGGAAAAGATAAAGCTGCCTTTTGAAATCTGGAATTCCAGACACGTTTTAAAGATTAAATCATAATTAAGTGGTCTGCACCAATAGAAAGCTCTTTCCAAGACAAGCAGTTTCATATATTGGAACTTCTCAAACGGATAAGTATTGAAAAAGATATGACCAAATCAAATCAGCAGAAGAATCTTACCTTTCCTAGAATTTAGAGCTACGAATTTGAGAGTCCTTGACTTGTCTTCCACTCCAACAAATTCGACCTAGAGTCCTCCAAAAACCTATAAATACACCCCTTAGCCTCCTACTTTCACACACTACAGAGAATTACACAAGAGGCTTAAGGTTTTCAAGTCAGAGCAAGAAGGCAAGGAGAAGCTAATGGTGGAGGAGTCCTGTTCTTCCATCATCAGTCATCTTAACCTTTAGGTTCTTTATTTTCTTTCTGTAATTCGAAACTATGAATTCCTTTATTTTAATTTTAGTTTTCCATTCTGTTATGAACTAATTTCTTTAGTACTTGAGAATCGCTATATGGGTTGAACTTAATTCTGTTTAATTTATGTTTTTTGAATTTGGGATTTAATAGTTTAAATTAGACTAGGTATTTTGTGTTGACTATTATTTTGTTTTAATTACTAATTTTGAAGTCATGAATCAAACTTAGCTTATAGTAATTAGGCTATTCCATATAGTGGCGTATGGATCACCTTGACGGGGGGTTTAATTACAGACTTAGATAATAGACGCATAGTATCCGTTATTGACCTTGACAGGCTTAACTAACCATGCAGCCAATGAGGTAAATTATTATTCATCTGAAAGTAGCTTATATTCACCCTGACGGGGTTTGTAATACCGTAGGATAGCTCTTAGGTCCACCCTGACGGGGGCTAGGAGATATTAGAGTCCCGACTAGCACAATAATACCAGTTTAACCGTTAAACAGAAGCATGAATTAGATAGGTTAGGTGAAACCCTTGCGAGGATCAAGTACTCTTTCTCATCTGAAGTTTCAAGTCCCTTTTATTTGCTTTCTTTTAATTCCATAATTTATTTTCTTGCAAAACCAAACAAAAATCTTTATTTTATTTTTCTGTTAAGCAATTATTCTTACTTTTTTGATTAATACTTGAGTTGTGCCTAATCCGTCCCTGCGAACGAACTCGATTTATCGAATATTACTTGGACAACCGTACACTTGCGGTTAAGTGGTTCCTTTACTTTCGCATTTATTTTATAACACACCAGGACCCACCAGCATGTAATCTCCCACTCCTTCTTGATATTATCCTTTTGGGATTAAAGTAATAAAAATGTCATTAATACCTTCTAACGAACAATTGTTGTTATAAAATATCTTTTACTATAGTAAAAACATCTTATTTTAAAATATCCCGAAAACTCTGATAGAAATTTCCATTCAAACTATGTTGTCTTTGTGCCTTTGATCCCCCAAGACTGAAAAACATTTGCCTATACCTCTTTCGGTGTGACCTTATCTTGTAAGAATTGTATTGCCTCGGAGTTATCATTTATAGCTTTTTCTATAAAAAAAAATTAAAATTCCGTGAACATAGATTTGACCTTTTTTAGACATTCGTGTCATATTCCTTTATCATCTTTGACTCTTACTATTTAGTTGTGGCTCCGTCATTGAATTGTCTTTGAATGAAAGTATTTTGTGTTCCTATTGCCTTCGTGTAGCCAAAGAGTCTGTGCTCTATTTGTCCTATAATATTCTTCCATTTCCTATGTCCTTTGTAACTCATTCGTAATTGTGTTTATTTTTCTTGTTCTTTATATGTTATTGCTTCATTTTTATAAGATTTTGTTATAATTTCTCGGTCCTTTTCTTATTGTTATGAAACGACCTTTTGCTCCATACTTTAAGTGTTCATGTGTTTTCATGCGAAATACTAGAATAGATTCCTCCTCCATTGGCTCTCCTATGGAGCTTCCATTAGGCCTTGACAAGTTGGGTATTTAACCCAAGATGATTTATACTTGAATCTTTCCTTAACTGTTATAAATTTTTGTGATAGCTCCAAGATAGTGAATGTTATGATCCCATTGTTGGTGGTATTGTAACAGTTTCATCCGGATATTTGTTAAACCATTTATTGTCCACTAGTGGTCTATCTAATCTTTCTTTAACAAAATCATCATTTTTCCTCCTGTTTGACCAAGTGAAATAACATCCTTTTTAGGCACATCAATTAGACCGTTTAAATTAAGGTTATTATAAGACATAGTATGAGTTTCGTAGATAGGAATTTTACTATGGTTCTCTGCTGAATTTATAACCTCATTGAAATCCCTGATAATCACCCGAAAGTCGTCACGTCTAGTTTTCCAATTAGTAAGGTAATTCAATTATTTAAGTCGATCGTTGTAATTACTAGAGGCATAGTAACACATAAGGTACCACAACATATATACCAGAAATGCTTACAAATATTAGCAATTGAAATATTTAAAGTATCTTCCCAAAACATCAATACTACCGCATATGCAGGAGAAGCATTACCTTCAAGGTATTTGATATAAACACTAGGGAAATCATACTTTTGAGTAGTATTCTTAGAATCTTGTGTTTTTAGAGCATCAAGACTATAATATTTTGTTGTACATTCATCGTTCAAAATAGATCCTTTAGGTTAAAATGGTTGATTATTAAGGCATTAGATTACATGAAATTCATTTCTTTTTATTATATACACCTTTAAACCCTTCATATTTGAAAGATATACTAGGGTTTTATGAAAGAATGCTCCTCATATTTTTTGCGATGCCTTATGATTATATCACCTTGTTTAAAGTCCATTTTGAATTAAAAAATTTATTTAAATTAGCAAGTATTCTTTTTCGGAGAGTGGTGTAATTACTTAAGAAATAACTTCACAACTATGACATGCTTCCATGATTTTTCATCTGTGTGACGATAGGATAATCATAACCACCTATTTATTAATCCTAACCATTTATTGGGACAAACAGTTTCACCTTCAGTGTATATAAATACACACGTTTTTAAACGATTTTACTCCTGAGCTTTGCGGATTCTAACTTTCTCTTTGGTACGTGGGTAGTTTGAGCCATTTTGCTGGCACTACGACTAATCCCACGAGAATATGCAAGCATTTATATGCATACCCCAGGTAAATCAGAACTATGTTACCCATATTCAGGGAGGGGTTCGAACTTTGCACCTCTCACTTTACACTTTTTAAGTGATAAAGAAATAGTAAGGCTCTGGCCAGTTGAGCTAACCCAACTTGTTTATGGATTCTCACTTTATTGTTGAATACCGACTTGTCTATTCATTGTATTAATTTCAAAATGTCTACGTCGGAAAATGAATGTTGTATTTCTATCCACGTTTGTGCGATATATAAGTGTTCTATTCTTTTTTCAAATTCGAATTCCCCCTTATATAAGTAATTAGAAAATGCCACTTCTATAGAAATAGTAGATGTGTTATTTATGTAGATGAAATTTCTAGTTCCTGAAAGAGATAAGATATACCTAATCAAAATCTAAATTTAGGGTTTGGACAAAGCACATCGAATGGTCCTTATAAAAACTAGATAATAGACCTACTTACCTCTTGGAATATCGATCAAGGTATAGAAATTAGGATATGTAGGGAGACATAAAAGGTGTGTGAATGTTACAAAAACGATATAACTTTACCTTCGATGTTTTGATATATACTATTTTTAAATCCTTGGTCAAACTCATAGATAATGGGGATGAGATCCCATTTAGTTTATTCGTACATAACCATTTAAATTTTTTTTCTCTAAGTCCTGGTCAACTATTTTCAAATGTGTGGGGTAGAATTACTACTTTTCGACGCCATTGTAGCATTACTTTTAAATTTCTCCCATCTTCTAATATTTTCTGAACTTGTTATATGAAAGAATATTGATATTTTAAAAATTTAACCTTTTAACGCTTCGGGAAAATCAAAGTAGTTGGGTGGGGGATGTATACCCATGTTTGAAGTAAGAGTATTATCTATTTTCAAGAGTTTCCCGAGTAGCCATTAGGGATGGCACAAAATGTCATATATGCCTCATTTTCCAAATTCAACAATTTAGGGATAATTTAATCCCGACTTGGATATGTTTCCTAGTCTCGAGCAATTTGAGGATGATCACTGTAAAATAATCCTCAATAGTAAAAAAGATATTGATATGTCAGAGTTTTTCAAAAATTATACCATAAAGAGGTCAAGGTTATATCCTCATTATATCACACGCCGAATAGGATTGATTATTCTTCATGTCCCAAGAATATGGGGTGTTTACACCTCTAAAAAAGGAAAAACTTCTAGGAAAGGTGGTTTCCTAAATTTTCAAAGTTCATAATTTTAAATCATGACTTTTTTAATGCAAAAATATGGACATTGTAGGGATCATAAGGAAAATGTTTGAGAACAGTGAGAGAGGGGTGAAACTACTTATGTTAAGAAGAAAAAAGGGAACACGATGAGAGTAGTTTGAGCTTTCCTATCAGATATTATCCTTGATCTTCCTAGTGGTTTAGATAACGTGGATGATACTTTGGTTATCCCAAATGGAGGAGGGAAGATTCAACCTTCCTCTGTTGGGGTGATTTCCCCTTTTTGATTACTATTCATAGTGGTGATGAAGAAGATGAAGCTCCTTCTCCGTCTCTTTGCAGGAAGAAAGAATATAAAAGGCCTTCAAAAACTCTTACTTCAAACATGGGCCAACTTGCTGCCTTGAAAAGACCCAACATATATGCAAAACATCCCTGGATTTTAAAGGATTCCACATCAAAAGATAGTAATCCTCTGACTCGATCCATAAATTTATCCCATAATTTCTTTGGGAAATGTTTCTAATGCCTAGCTATTTCTGTTGGTTCTTAAATTATAGAAGGGAAAAAGAAATGAGTTTGTAAAGGTTTTATATTGGGGAAGAAAAAAGAAAAAAAGAAATTAAATTAAAAATAGTGGACGTTGGATTAATAAAAAGAAAGGTTTTTTTTTTTTTATGACGAGGGTTCCCGGGCTTACACCCGACTAGTCCCCCGGGAGATATGACTGCCTCCCCAACCATACCTCCGGGCAATCAGAACTAGGTTGCCCATGTTCTGGGGAGGATTTCGAACCTTGGAAACTTTCCAAACTTTAATCCACCTACGAGATTCGATAACTTTCTGCCGCCTACGGGGTTCGAACAAAAAAGAAAGGTTTTTATTAAGAGTAAGAATATTTACAAGACTTATGCTTGTTTAGGATGATCTCTACAAATAACCACGACTCCTATTTATAGGAGTATTATGACGGTGGCTTTAGTTTCTTAAGAATACTAATATTCACTATAGTAAATAAATTCTAGTGCTATAAAAATATTTTTATAATCTTCATTATTATTCTTATTAAGAAATTTCTAGACTATTTGAGAATGAGTCACTTTAATGTTTATTTTTGTAATACCAAGAAAATCTCGAAATACCTCAAACTTTGATCGTAGAAGAGCTTTTGTAAAAATATATGCGGGTTTTTTTTTCCAGCCCTTATATATTAAATATCAATTTGACCATCATTTGCCGTCTCTCGCAGAAAATGATATTTGATAGCAAAGTGCTTAGTCCTACTATGATAAACGAGATTTTTTGCCATTGTTATAGCTGACTTGTTGTCGCAGTAAATTTGTTATGGTATTTTTTGTTGTTCTCCCATGTCTTCAAGTTTTCATCTAAGCCATATTGTCTAACTTGTAGTTAGTGTCGTTGCAACATATTCCGATTTCATTGAAGATTGTGCGACACATTCTTATTTTTTTTATTACCATGAGAATATCCTTGAGTCAAGTGAGAATGTATATCCTGAAGTATAAGTGACTACGAAAACTAGAGAAAACTTATACAAATGTCAAATGCAATTAAAGGTTAGATTATTTGTTTATCTTTTAATTTGAATACTTTGACAGTTGATGACGTAGACAATCTGAATTGATGATAGCTGGGAATGATCCACGGAGTGGCGGCCGTTTTCTTGTGCTACATTGAAAGTTTTTTTTTCTTTTACTATCTGCAAGAAAGTGGCCTGTGGGAAGGTGAGTGGGAAGAGATTCTGTTTTTATTTATTTATTTCAATTGGAAGGTAAATAGATGAGTTTAGGTTTCATTGTTTTACCATTTATTTATTTTTTTCTGTTTTTCTTTAAAAAAAAATTAAGTTATATAAGTTTTTTTAAATTTTAAATTTTATTATTTTATTATTTTATTTTGTAAAGTTATATTTTATATATTATAAGGTTAAAATCATATTTTGTATCTTATTCATCTAAATTTTTAAATTAGATTTTTTAAAACATAATTTGTAAGATCGTAGACCTAATTAGCAAATATTTCTTATTATTTTGCATAACTTATTTTTATACGGACATGGTTCTATATTTAACTTCACGGCTATTCTCGCTATTTTCATAATCAAAGTTATTCACTTTAAGCTCTCTTTTAGACATTTGTATGTGATAATGTGTTCCAGGTTCGAATAGCTTTGACATTTTGCAAGGAAATTCAAAGGCTACCATATTCCTAATATGTAACAACACAACAAAGGAATTTCGTCATTTTTTTATACAAATATGTTGGCGTATATCAATTTAAATATTAAGTATCCTATTTAATTAGTGGTTTTTATATAAATTTTAAAAGAATTGCAATAGTAGATATATCGAATATATCCAGTAGAAAAATATTACAATCCTAAAACCATCTAGTTGCGATTTAAAAATTTAAAATAAGGGAAAATTTGATTACATACCTGAATCTTTTGTATGAGAATCGAATTGAAAGTGACTAACCCAGCTTCAAAAACGTGAAACCTCCACGCTTTGCACACGAGTTTTGATCCTTGTTTTCAGAATCAAATTCTGACTTGGAGATTAAGAGACCTTTTCTTTTCTTGTGAGAAAACTGATGGAAAAGTTATCTTATAGTAAAACCCATTATACTTTTATAACTTTAGAGAGTGAAAAGTCTTGAAAATGAAAAGTCATCAACGTATAATGAAAATTGATTATCTTAATACTCTAGTCCACTATCCACATGTGAAGTGTACTTCGACCTTTTACATTATACAAATGACTTGACTAGCCCAGTGGTTAGTGACATACTTCACATTACTGGAGGAACGTGGTTCGTTCCACAAACCTGTCAATTTTCCTTATTCTTTTTGTCTTAGTTCGGTCTTATATCAGAATATTAATTTGATATATAATAGTAAGAGAGAGAAATAAATTATAAATAAAAATAATGCTAAAAACCATTTACTTAATTGTGATTGGAGTTAGTAGAGTTATTATAGGAGTGGAGTTAGTAGAGTTATTATATGAGTGGAGTTCGTAGAGGATCCAAATTCATTAATTTGTGCTAGAAAAATTAATATACCAATATTCCAAGTATATAATTAATTAATATTTATTATCTAATAATAAAATTAATTAACGACATGAAGCAATATCAATACACTCGTTAGTGTGCGACTACGTGGGTTCACCGTTAAACCAATAGTAATTATCTTAATTAACTACTAATCGAGGTTGGCGTCTAACAACACTACCCAACGACTGATTATCAACGATTGACGAATGACCTAAGAAACTCCTTTCTTCATTATTTCTATCACCTTGGCCAAGGATTCGATACAATCGTTATAATCTTATGACATCGTAGAGCTCAAACTCTTTACCTAGAGTTGATAGATTCCATCTTGACTCATCCCTAGGAGCATATATACTTAGCTACGTCCAATATCCTTTCGACTAGCATTATGACACACTAGTAGTCCAGTATCAAAACATAACAAGCACATACACAACTATAGTGATGATCTCAGGTCAAAGTGCATTATCTATGCACCTAACTCGGTAAACGAGAACTACCGATATTTATCCAACAAATACTCGTTAGCTACATATTAATCTAACCGGACCATCGAGGTCCTAACTCGATGATCCTACGATTAAGAACAAGTTTAGATTAAGTCCTATGAGATAGATTCTCATTATCATAACACCTTATGATATCTAGTTCGTAACTTAATCAAGGATCTGCCTTTATATTATGTAGATGAATACCATAATCATAAAAGCTTGCCATATATTCAAGGAAACAATTCCTTTAATCACTACTTTAGGGTTAACTATTATCGTGTACAATAAACACTTGTGTTCAATTTTTTACAAGAAGATCGGGGCTAGGGCATAATTCCAACAAATTTTTCTCTGACAAATTCATATTCAATTTTGAAGAAGTATTCATCAACTGTTGTGATTATCTTATGTAAAACATGAAGTATTTAACCATGTCTCATTCTTGTTTTTGTAAGTTCTGTATCAGATCTCACTGCAATCTTTTGCTCTATATGTTTCTTTAGTGTATATTTTTGTGTATATATATGAGCTGGCAAAAAATGATCAATTTTGTTTGTAGAGATTTTCAAGGAGTTTTAAGGCAGGTCCATTATCATTTTACTTGGAAATCAAATGCTTCAAGGAACTATATCGAAGCTTAATTATCATTTTAATCAGATGTGTTGAGGGGTTGTAAGGCAAATTTATTGGAGAGTTACGATAAGTTTGAAACTATTTCCACCAAGGTGGTTTTTTGCATTCATATGCTTGGACATTAACTTTGAAACAAATATTTTGATAATTTTTCATTATATCAATATGATATATGAGATAATGAAATGACTATATGTGTAACCAGTTGGAATTAGCTCACTTGCAAGGGCCTTGGTCATCCAATCTAGTGGTGCAGGTTCGAACTGAGTCAATGACTCCGATTCTAAAGTGGCTCTCCAATGTAAAAAAAAAATACTATATATGTAACTAGTGTTAGATAAATGGGTTCCATGTAAAACAACCATTCAGAGTCAATGGTGTGCTTGATTTAATAACATTCCTTGTTGTATAAATAAGTTAATATGTTAGATTGGGTTGCAAAATAATTTATTTGGTTTATTATTTTCAATCATTAATTAGACTTTTGGGTTTTCCTTTCCACTTAAACTTACGAAAATTCTTTTTTTTTTTTAATTTAAAAAAAGAGAAAATTCTCTCAGCATACTTATTACACCTAAAAATTTAAGTGAATTATTTGAAGCCATACAATTTGTTTGAATTAGTTAGTTATGTCAAATTAGCATTTGTAAACTCATTATGTTGTATTGTTTAAAAGAGTTTGTATGAACTATTTTGGTTAATCCGTATATGAGTTCATCACCATTCTCTTAGATGAAGTTAGCATCTTTACACTAAATATCTTTTTTTTAGCAATGTAATCATCTTATAGTTAATTGCTGATGAATCAAACTCCAGAACAGCTTTACACCTGTTGGAAACTACCTATTTATCCTCCACCACTTTCTTAGTGGCCAGTTTTCTTATGTGATACTCAAGTAGCATAAGATTCACCTCTAGTACTAAGCGATTGCAGATATATTGGAAAACTGTTATAAACTATTTGATGTGGATATTAATCCTTAGCCCATACACTTATAACCCATCTATCAAGCCCAAGAAGACAAAGGCTTATTAGGATTTACTCTCTATATATTAGACTTTACACACGGTAACTTGGAACTCTTATTCTATCAATAACACTACTTTCTCCTTTCCGTCTTTGTCTCTTTCTTCATTTCATAACACGTTATCAGCACAAGAGACTCTACCCTCCCAACACTAGGTAATATATTTTAGTGATAATTTTTTTTCTTAAACCATACGTTATTTTCTTTTAATCTGTTATTTGGTCAAGAAACTTTGTTTTCTTTTCTTTCTTCCATCATCAAATCATATATGTATAGCTTGTAAATCTCAAGGCACATTATTTTCTTATAATCTAAGAAAAACAATTTTATATTCAAATTACCACAATGATTAAAATGTGGTTTGTATTTGTGATAAATTATTATTGCTCCTTTATTAATGCAGTACTTATCATAATAAAGTGTATTATATTATTCTTGTTCCTTCTTTGGTCAAAGATAAAAATCTAATGTTAAAAAAGATATATGATGTTGAAAATAAAATCATGTGTACAATAATCATATATCTTCACAATAGTGAAGTGTTTTCACCATCACTGTTAAGCAATAGATTCACATCTGAAACAATATGGATTTGACCAATTAAAATAATGATAATAATAAGTATCACAATAAGAAAGAAAACAAATCTTGTATCACATTGAATTTCATTATGCGTTACGGCTGTTTATTTTGGGTGATGAGAAGCTGTCACTTTGGTTCATAATCAGAACCATTATCGGTTATATATTCTCAATTTTAGTATACAATAGCTCAAAAAGAAATATGAAATATCATCACAGCCTCTCACAGTCCCCAATAAAGAACAACATATATAGTAACTGATTTTCTTTTCTTTTCCATTATCCCATTCATGTAGTATCATATCTCTGATTTAAAGTGAGATTGGGATATTCTCATTTGCCTCGTGAAAAAGCTCAGAAAAGAAGCAAGTATCACAATATGATTTTGACCAATTAAAATTCTGGCTATCTACCAAATATTGTATATTGGTAGATATATATAATATTGTCTTACGAAAAAAGCCATTTATTCCGAGTCCAAAGTGGCTCTCTCATGTATTCAAAAAAAAAAAAGCCATTTATCATTATATGACAAGAAAAAAATCTATATTTTTTTTCATATTCGTCAGAAGTCTTTGTAATTTTTTATTATTTAATTTATGACGAACACGATAGTTTCTACCATTTTATATTTAAGTAATTTTTTATGTTATTTACATTTTATAAAAAAGTTGATTGTTAGATCCGTTGATTTGATACGAGCTATGTGAATATATTTTCAAATCTTATATAGGGTATATAAATAAATTGTATATGTATTATATGAATATCTTTCGATATCATATTACCTTGTTTTATTAATTATTCATATGAGATATATACGTGAATACCCTTCGATATCATATGATATCTTGAAAAAAAAAATTATAGGGCATGTATACATTATGTATCTTATGCAAATATTCAGGATATGGTATAATCAGTCAAATGAAACTTTATCAATGAAATTATAGCTATTTTATATGAATCTTTTATTAATTTAGAAAAGAGGTTTAATTGCTTTGATATTACCTTTTAAAACAAAAAGTTGAGATTAAAAAGCCAAGAAAAAATATACCTCTTGTATTTTGGCTTAAACTAGAAGTCTATTTTTTCTAGTCTAGTTCATAGAATTACAAGAACACGATTTTATCTATATTCTTTTCCTCACGAAGAGGTTCGAGTTAAATTTTCTTTAGATGAATAATCATCACATGACCAAGTAGCTTAATCCATCACCCAATAATATATGTAAATTCATTATCATGAATATAAACATAATTATATTATAACTTATTAATGGCTTGAGCGCTTTAATCGTTAACAACTCAATGAGATTGAGAATACAAATGTATGAGCATGGATCGATAATAAATTTTAATCATCAAGTGAGTTTTGATATCTTGGTTACATCTTAGAAAAAAAAAATATTACTCAATATTATAAGTCAATTGACAAATTCAGGGGGAGATATGCATGATCAAGCAGAATATATGTTTTCTCATATGTAGAGAATTGCTAGATAATCGATTGTGAATTTGCCTTTTATGACATACTTGTAACATTATAATAAAGTCCAACTATAAAACATGAATACCCTCATTGATCAAAAATCAATAATATTTCATTTGTGTATTATTTCTCGTGATATATACCTAAATTGTTCTACTAAAATACACAAAATTAAATCATGAGTAAATATGAAATATACGATTGATCTCCAGTAATTTATATGCAACTTAGACTTGCAAACTTGGAGAAAATTATTAAATTGAAATATTTATAAAGTAAAGTTCTCATGACAAGCGAGATAGCAGATTATTATTTATAAAATGCATTATAATCCTCGCTAATGAACTATGAGCTAAAATTTCAAAAACAAATGCATTCAATTAAAGTGACTAAGTCACATTTCAGCTTTAAATGCTCCTCCTATTGATGGAAAATCTATTTCAAAGCATATAACGTGGTCGACCTTTCGATTCTAAATTTATAAAGTTGAGCAATATGAGCAAGTTGGCACTTCTATAAGTTCAACATCATTTATGATGAAATAAAGTAGATAATATAATTGAAAAGAAAATATAATACTCCTTTTAGAGTATCAGGTACCTAAATATTTTTTTATTGAGAAATTTAAATTTAAATATCTCGTTCAGTTATACTACTTCATAAATATATAGAATCGAAAAATAGATTGATCATGATCAAAGTATATGCGCAAATGACTATATAAATATGAAAAGCGGGGATTTTGAATTAAAGTATATTCAAAATATCGATAAGAAAGAAGAGAATTTTGGCCAAATATAGAAAGACGCTCCAGGAAGATTCATATCCATATGGTAAATGTGAACGTATGATCTTTCATAGCTTGGAATTTTTATAAAGGATTTCATATGTGTCTAAGGTAAACAAATTTATCGATATATTTTATAAGATATAAACATTCATTGTAAAGTCCTTAAAGGACTAAAAGGGATTGAATATAAATATCGGGATACATAAATTAGAGTGTCATTATCTGTTAAATGTCGTATATGTTGTCATGTAATGTGCCATGTATATTTGTGTGTTATTTTATACGTGAAATATGTGTTTATATGTGATTATGTGCATGAATATTGTTACTATTATTTGCACATAATTTATTAATTTCATATTTATAACATTTAGATTTGTATCATTCCATCTGTCCATATATTGTTTAATTTAAAATATGATGATGTTTGAGATTATGAAGATCAAGACCAGATTCTAAATTGAAGATGGTCATCGATATGGTCACATGAGGGGGAGATATAAAAACGCGTTGCATATTTTTTTTCCTTCATCAAGATTTTTCCATAGGATTTTTCTGAGAAGGTTTTTAACGAAACAGATTTGAAGCGTAAGGATATCGTACTCTTTTTCCTTCACTGGATTTTGTCCCAAAGGGTTTTTCCAGGAAGGTTTTTATAAGGTATATTCTAAAAGATTGAATATTCAAGAGTAAGTGTTACAAACTATTTAATGTAGATATTAATTCTTAACCCATACACTTATAGCCCATCTATAAAGTCAAAGAAAACAACACTTTCTATATATTAGACTTTATACACTGTAACTTGAAACTCTTATATATTATATCAATAACACTACTTTCTCCTTTCCGTCTTTATCTCTTTCTTCATTTTATACCAAAAACATATATTTGATCATTTAATCTATATTTGGAAAACAATTTTGTGGCATTTATTCAGCCTCTTTTAATGCTTCTTAATATGTTAAAGGCTGTTTGGGAGCCTCTTTTAAATTTTTTAATTCATATCTCATATTAATTATATAACATGTGTTATGTTATATTGATCAATGGTTGAAATATAAATATTGGATCATCCAATATTGGATGGAAGTCTTACCCATATAAAAAACAAATTTGAATAATTTAGTTGTATCACAAGTAATATTTTGGTGAATTTTAAACCTCTAGTGATAAAAATCCAAATAAATATAATAAGTAATTTCCAGTTTTCCATAGTTATATTTAGACAAAGCACCAAAATGAGAAATAAAGATGGGACTGCCTATAATTCAAATTCGATGTAAGGGTGTTTATTTTTAGTGCAAGCCAAACCTCTAAATCCACCAATAGTCAAAACTTGCTTTCTATTCATATAACCAAAAAGCACTCTTCCTTTGTTTGTTGCTCGCTTAAATTTTGTCACTTGACTCATGATATTCAATGCTTTAGCAGAATTCTGTAACCAATTGTTATAAATTCTCATATACTTTAAATTTGGTGAATTAGCTAGTAATAGCTGAATTAATTCCACTTGAGAGCTTTCCCCTGTTACATCATTTAGTGTTACTTGCTCAAGTTGATTCAGAATTAATCCTATGTTCTCTTGTTCTTCCAAGACTTCTATAACCTCGTTTGAAATGACGGGATTGTTGGCTCTTAAGAACTAGTAAAACATGATTAAAGCACATTAGTTCATAGGAATAATAAGATAGGGAGAAATAATTCTAAGTTACTTACTTTAATGTTTATATTATTTAAATTAGGTGAGTTTCTGATCAAATAAAAGATCAATGATAAGTAACAGAGGTTATTTAGCACTACACCTTCCAGAGTAAGATCTTTAAGTTGGAGTGAAACATTGGGTAATCTTGTTGGCACTTCACCTGCAGCCAAAAACTAGAAGAAACAGGTGTAATTGGATAGATTAATTTATTTTAAAATAAATAAATTAAGAATTAAGTTACCTTGAGGAATTGAGATCCTATATGCAGATCTTGAAGAGCAGGCAGACCGTGAAAAAACTCTACTAAGTTATATATTCTCTTTTCGCTTTTATAGTGTCTATGCGCAACTATAGAAACTTGTGCTAGAAGTGGGACATTTTTGAAGATGAACGAATTTATATTACCCCCTAAGCTGAAACTTTTTAGATTAGGAGCATCAATCTCAACATCTTGACAAGGTAATTTAAAGAAGTGGAGATCCAATAGCTTAAGTAACGGGGAACCAGAGATTAAAACATTAAGAACTTGATTACTAATAGTGACATTAAAGAGCCTCAAGGTACTCAGTCTACTAAATCCTTTAAAGGCAGGAGCAGGCTTGATAATACAACATCGAAGACTCAAATGCGTTAACTGTTGGCATTTAAAAAGTGATAACGGCAATTTGTAATAGAAATTATTAAGAGTAAAATCCTCAATACCGTTCCTTAAGTGGAAAAATATGAAGCTGTCAATTTGAGAAGGGGTTATTTCAGGAACATCAAGGGTTAACTTCTTGATAGGTCCTTCATGATGGAGGAGAAGCTGACATAAAATCAAACTAACCATGCTTTCATTACTTATTATATATTTTTCATTACATGGACGCAACGCTCCATCAAGTATAACTTGCGGAACAAGTTTTGCCCAGCGATATCTCCATATCTTTGACAAAATACTACTTCGTACAGCATCCCGTATTGGCAAATACGAGAAAATAATTTTTATAACATCCTCAGGAAGATTACTTATCGGGTCAGAAATAGTTGCAATCTCTTGATCATTGTTTCTTCTTCTTTTAGCTGCAAAGGTTACAACATAAAGTCATTAAAGGTGAAGAAACTAACCCAAAAAAATAAAAGTAGCAAATTATTTACCCATGTTGTTGTTCTTATGTCTCCTCTGATAGATTTGTAAGACCATCTCCAGCAGTTGCACCAAATAAATATTTACTGCAAAAATAATAAATAAAAACGCAGTATAAGAGTCACTCCAACGATCAATGAAAACCCCCTGGCGGGATTTGTGTATATAATATAATTCACAAAATTGTAAAAGAGATAGATTTGGTAAACATTGATATATTACCTTAATTTAATATGGGTTTTTCGATGTTATCGTTGATGGCGTAGCAAACTGTTTGATGACTACGGACAATGATCTCCACGTGTGGCGGCGTTTATCTCTGTGCAGGAGCGCGGCGCTGAGTGTGGTGAATGTTTTTTTTTTGGTCAAACGTGTGGTGAATGTGAGAGATTAGTTCGAGGTTTTTATGGAGTTCTTTTTAAAAAAAAAATTACAGGGAAAATTCTCTCGGCATATTTATTACACCTAAAAGTTTAAGTGAATTATTTGAAGTCAAATAATCTGCTTGAATTAGTTACTTATGTCAAATTAGCATTTGTAAACTCATAATGTTATTGTTCAAAAAAGTTCTATGAACTATTTTGGTGAATTAGTGTATAAGTTCATCATCATTCTCTCCAATGAAGTTAGCATCTTTACAAATATTGACAGAGATGAGCAAGGGAAAGTTGTTGATGAGCCGATTGATAGAGGTATGATTGACATCTTACTTGATTTTACCATCTCTAGACCCAATATTATATTCCTCGTATGTCTTTGTGTTAGATTTCAATCTTACCCTAAGAAGTCTCATCTTAGTATTGTCAAATAGATCTTTAGATACCTCAAAGTCACAATAAACCTAGGACTTTGGTATCCCAAACTTATATCTTTTGAATTTGTAGGTTACAATGATTTCGATTAATGCATGTGCAGACTAGATAGGAAGACTACTGGTGGTAGTTGTCAATTCCTACGCCATTCACTTGTATCTTTCTCTAGTTGAAACAAAATAGTGTAACCATATCCATTGCTAAAGGTAAGTATGTTGCCGTCGAAAATTGTGTTACAATTTTTTTTTTTGGATGAAACAAACAATAAAGAATTTTGGTCTTACATATGATTTTATCCCTATTAGGTGTGACAAAACTAATGCCATCAACTTCACAAAAAAATCATACCCAATACTTTAGAACCAAGCATATAGAGATTAAGCACCACTTTATTAGAGTTCAACCCAAAAAGGTGATATTGCGTTAGACTTTATAGATTTCACTAACCAGTTAGTTGATATCTTTACAAAAACCCTCTTTTAAGATCAATTTTAAATTATTAGAAGAGACATTGGTATGATCATCATATAGGGCTTCTTACATTTTTATTGTATTTATTTTACCCATGTCTAAATCGTTTTTATGAAGACAAAGAGGAAAAGGAAGCTCATAATTTCTCACATAATGTAAAAATGTAAAGTTTTTTTTATGCATTATGTGAGGGGAAGTTGTGCCTATTGAAGACTTCTTATATCTGTTATATGCAAAAATATTTTCAAAAATCATATATTTTGTATATTTTGATACATGCACAATGTGAAGGGGAATTATCCATATTTGATACATATTTGATACATATTTTAGCTTAATCGTGATTAATTCAGTTTAATTTGTCATCATAAAAAAGAAAAGAATGTTAACAAAAAAATTCTAAATTAGTCTTTAGACGACTTAATATGATAAACTACTATCCCTTTCAAAAAATTCCTTTCAAAATCCATCCTTTTGGTGGAAACATTTGCACTTAAATTTATCATTTTCTCTTCATAAAAAACACATCTTTTACATATTATTTTTTGTCATATCCCTTTAGTTGTTAAGATTTGATCTTTTTGTTGAACTACAATTTATTTTAAAATAACTTTTTAACACCTAGTGTGAAAAGAGTTTGTAAATCTAAGCAAAGAATCAAGAAGTGAGGAAAGATGAATTTTAATTAAATTCGGCAATAAATTACATCCTTTTAAATCAATATTCCAAATTAAACAGATTTTTGTTTTTATTATATTTAAACTCCATCACACCTATGTTGAGTGATAATTCGATGAAATCAATTAATTTCCATCATACCTTCCATTACTTTACTGAAAAACTCTAAACATCAACTACTCTTGAGTGATGTAAGAAATTCAAAAAAATTACCTTTTTAGTGAAAAAAGAAATTACATAGGTATTTACTGAAAAGTCCATTATTTAAAAGCGTAATCCAAGTGTATTGGAATTCTTCACCCAACATCGACATAGTCTTATATACTCTCACTGGTGTATCATGAGAAAATAACATGAGAACCTGTGTTTGGTATATAATGAATCGATGACCAGCTTACCGGCCTTTTCACCGGCTAGCAAGTGGGGCTTTTCTTCCTTCTTCTTCTACACCTAACCTTTTGTGTCCACCAATTAATTAAATATACTTTTTGCCGAGAGCCGGATCAGCATACCAGTTAGATGACCGGGTAGCTGGTCGCAAATGTTGAAATTCGCTGATGCAATATGAAGGTGCGTTTACTTGGTCATCCAACAGAGAGTTGGCGTTGTATCGAACTGACTTGACCGGCTAGCCGGTCACGCGACTCAAATTTTCGATGACGCAATATGAAGTTGCGTTTAAGTGGTCAACCAACAGTGAGTTGACGTTGTGATGATTTTATTGACCTGCTAATCGGTCATATGACCGGCTAGCCAGTCTGTCTAATCAATTTTTACCACTTAAACACAAAATCACTCTGTCTCACACCTGTTTAACCCTAAACTCAAGGATTAAGTACCTGAAATCATCAAAAAGACATAAATCAATCTATTTTACACTACAAATTTAAAAGACATGAAAGCAATAAACTAATATACAACTGAAATGGCTTTTGTTTAACGTCGTTGAGCTCGACGGGTTACCTCTAGCACTTATGCAGCTTCGAGAAGGTACATGACTTCCCCAGGATGTGAATCTTCCATGCGATTGATATCCTCGCCTCCATGATAGATTTTCAACCGATGTCCATCCACAATGAAGGTGCGGTGCTTGATTGGATGCTTAATTTCTATAGCTCCATGAGGTGTGACCTTGGTCACAATATAAGGACCATGCCACTTTGATCTCAACTTAACCGGATAATTAATAAACTTGAAGTTGTATTTCAAAACCATTTGTCCAACTTTAAATTCCTTTTCACGAATGCGATTATCATGCCATTTCTTTGTCTTTTCTTTATACGGTTTAGCATTCTCATAGGCATGAAATCGAAACTCATCAAGTTCATTCAGTTCCATCATACGATTCTCACCAGCTAAAATAGGATACATGTTCATCTCCGCTATCGCCCAATATGCACCTAATTCAAGTTCAAGAGGTAAGTGACAAGTCTTACCATAAACCATGCGATATGGAGATGCACCAGTGGGTGTCTTAAACGCAGTACCATATGCCACAACGCGTCATCTAATTTTATTGACCAATCTTTGCATATGAGTCCGACAGTCTTTTCTAGAATGGATTTGATCTCTCGATTGGAGACCTCAACTTGATCATTTGCTTGTGGATGATAAGCAGTAGATACACGAAGCCTCACCCCATACTTCTCTAAAATCGCCTTCAAGTATCTGTTCACAAAATGAGAACTTTCATCACTGATAATAACTCTAGGCGTACCATGTCTAGTGAAGATGTGTGACTTTAAGAACTTTATCACCACTCGCGAGTCATTCATTGATAGAGCTCCAGCTTCTACCCATTTAGACACGTAATCAACAGCTAGTAGGATGTATTGATTTCCATTAGATGGTACAAAGGGACCCATGAAATCAGTACCCCATACATCAAATATCTCAACTTCAAGAACATTATTACGTGGCATTTCATCTCTCTTAGATATGTTACCGATAAATTGGCATCTGTGGCAACTCTAGACATATTTATGACAGTCTTTATGTAAAGTGGGCCAATAGAAACCGGACTAAAGTACCTTCGCAGCTGTACGATCACCTTTGAAGTGTCCTCCATAGGATGAGTCATGACAACTAGCTATCACTAACTGAATATCACTCTCAGGTATGCATCTTCACCATCTGGTCATTGCATGTCTTGTAGAGGAAAGAATCCTCCTCAAAGAAATGTTTTGCACGGTGAATTAATCTCTTCCTCTCTTTTGAGGTAGCTCCTTCGAGAAAAGAACCACTCACAATGAGATTTGCTATGTCTGCATACTAAGGAGTACCAGTTGCGTATATAGAAAATAAACTCTCATCAGGAAACTCTTCCTTGACCAACTCTGGACCACTATTAAACTCAGATACTTCAAGATGCGACAAATGATCTGCAACCTGATTATCACAACCCTTCCGATCTTGAATATCTAAGTCAAACTCTTGTAACAACAATACCCATCTGATCAAACGCGGCTTTGCATCTTTCTTCTCCATAAGGTACTTGATCGCGGAATGATCGGTATACACAATAATTTTCTCTCCAAGAAGATAGGAACGAAACTTGTCAAATGCATACACAACAGCTAGTGGTTCCTTCTCCGTCACGATATAATTAATATGAGCACTCGTGAAGGTCTTAATAGCATAGTAAATAGAATGAAATACATTATCTTTTCTCTGACCCAATACAGCACCCATAGCAAGATCACTAGCATCACACATAACTTCAAATGGAATCTTGCAATCAGGAGGCAATACAATGGGTGCAGATATAAGTTTCTCCTTGATCTCTTTGAATGCCACCATGCAAGCTTCATCGAAAAGGAATTTTGCGTCCTTCTCGAGTAAGTTACACAGTGGCTTAGCGGCCTTAGAGAAATCTTTAATGAAACGGCGATAAAAACCAGCATGACCCAAGAAACTTCTCACCCCTTTTACAGAAATAGGAGGGGTAAGAGTCTTAATTACCTCAATCTTTGCACGATCAACCTCTAAGACTGAACTTGAAACCTTGTGTCCCAGCACTATTCTTTCACGAACCATGAAATGACATTTCTCCCAATTCAGAACCAAATCAGTTTCCTTACATCTAATTAACGCCTTTTCTAAATTTTTGTAAACACTCATCAAATTTATCACCAAACACAGAAAAAGTCGTCCATAAATACCTCAAGGAAATTATCGATCATGTCCCAAAAGATTGCCATCATGCATCTCTGGAAAGTAGAAGGTGTGTTACATAATCCAAATGACATTCTTTGAAAAACAAAGGTACACAAAGGACATGTAAAGGTTGTTTTATGCTGATCTACAGGGTCTACATATCTGATTATATCCGGAGTATCTATCCAAAAAACAATACTACTCTCTCCCAGACAACTTATCTAAAATCTGATCTATAAACGGAAGAGGAACGTGATCTTTTATTGTAGCCTTATTCAACTTACGATAATGCATACACACTCTCCAACCAACAACGATTCTTGAGGGAATGGATTCATTCTGAGCATCCAGGATTGTAGTGATACCTCTCTTCTATGGTATTTGAACCGAACTCACCCATTCACTATTAGCTATGGGAAAGATGATTCTCGCCTCTAGTAATTTGATAACTTCTTTCTTTACCAGCTCCTTCATAGCTGGCGACAATCTCCTTTGTCCTTCGACTGAGCGTGCACTATCATCTTCCAGGATAATTTTGTGTTGGCAAAACGGAAAGACTAGTACCTTTAATGTCAACAATAGTCTAACCAATTGCCTCTTTATTAGCTCTTAGTACATGCAACAATTTGTCTTCTTGAGAACCTGTTAAAGTAGCTGAAACAATAACATGTAAAGTTTTGGTAGTACCCAAATAAGCATACCTCAAGTGTGATGAAAATGGCTTCTCTTCTAATTGTGTGGGAGATTCAATAGATGGTTTCTTTTAAGGTACTATCTCCCATGGTTCTCTCACTGGTTCATAGGCTAGACGTCTATACTTTGGGTTCTCAGAGTTTAGAGTTGCCACTGTTTCGGCAAGCTCTTCCATCGTCTCAGGTAAGTCAAGTGTTAGGGCAGACTGCAAGACATCATCAGAATTCATATCATCAAATACCTCTTGTGTGGCATGCTCAATTGCATCTACTCGGAAACAATTCTCTTGGGAATCTAGAAACTTCATTGCCCTAAACATGTTGAACTTAACTTCCTCGTCTTTGATTCGCATATTTAATTCTCTGTTTTCTACATCAATAAGATTACGCCTTGTGGCTGCGAATGGTCTTCCCAAAATAATGGGGACATTCCTATCCGCGTCGTATTCAAGTATAACAAAATCCCCGGAAAAATTAAAGTACCTGCCTTGACGAGGACATCTTCTATTCGTCCCTCTGGATGTTCGAGAGATCTGTCAGCCATTTGCAAGGTGGGTTTAGGCGGTGCCTAGGCGGACCCAGGCGGCGCCTAGGCGGTCTGAAGCTAAAAAAAATAAAAAAATCTATTTTTTAATACAAAAAAATTTTTAAAAATTATTTTTTAACACAAAAAATTATATAAATTTAAAAAAATATTTAAATAAATATCAAAACCGCCTAGCAAGAAAACGCCTAGGCTCCGGCTAGGCGCCCGCTTAGTACCCTGGACGCTCGAAGGTGGTCGACCGCCCGCCTAGCGCCTAGCGCCTTTTAGAACAATGAGAAAAACTTATTAAAGGGTCATTTTCATAAGATATTCTATACTGATGTTTTTTTTTTGTCAACCCTATACTGATGGTTAGTCATTCTATCTAACACCAAATTCCAAAACCAAATCAAAACAAAAAAGAATCGGTATTATGTTTTAATTCCGAGGATATATTTATTGTACTACAATTATAATTCATTTGTATTGATATAGATTTATACAGAGAAATAAAATTCAAATACTACCTTTATTTTTTTTATTTTTAGTACATGAGAGAGCCACGTTGGACTCGGAGTCATTTCGCGTCCAATGAGATTCGATAAGTTTATGGTTAAATATACTACCTTTATTAAAAATATTCAAAGAATATCTAAAACAAGATAAAACCATGGGTCAATGACCCAAAAAATCAAAATAATATTATACTTGCCCCAAAGAATCATCCATTAACTTACTATTATAAGATTACATGTTTACCCGTCAGGGACGATTCCCGTCAAGGACGATTCCCATCAAGGACGATTCCCGTCAAGGACGATTCCCATCAAGGACGATTCCCGTCAAGGACGATTCCCGTCAAGGACGATTCCCATCAAGGACAAAATTTAGTTAATGATGTTATTGGGCAGAAATTTTGTCATTGATGTTATTGGGCTGAAAATAATATTATTTTGATTTTTTGGGTCATTTAATGACCCAAAAAATCAAAATAATATTATACTTGCCCCAAAGAATCATCCATTAACTTACTATTATAAGATTACATGTTTACCCGTCAAGGACGATTCCCGTCAAGGACGATTCCCATCAAAGACGATTCCCGTCAAGGACGATTCCCACCAAGGACGATTCCCGTCAAGGACGATTCCCGTCAAGGACGATTCCCATCAAGGACAAAATTTAGTTAATGATGTTATTGGGAAGAAATTTTGTCATTGATGTTATTAGGCTGAAAATAATATTATTTTGGGTCATTTTTTGGGTCAATGACCCAAAAAATCAAAATAATATTATACTTGCCCCAAAGAATCATCCATTAACTTACTATTATAAGATTACATGTTTACCCGTCAAGGACGATTCCCGTCAAGGACGATTCCCATCAAGGACGATTCCCGTCAAGGACGATTCCCATCAAGGACGATTCCCGTCAAGTACGATTCCCGTCAAGGACGATTCCCATCAAGGACAAAATTTAGTTAATGATGTTATTGGACAGAAATTTTGTCATTGATGTTATTGGGCTGAAAATAATATTATTTTGATTTTTTGGGTCATTTTCCCTAATTTTATGGTTAAATGTTTAAGATAAAGTTTTGTATTTTTTTAAAAAAAAAATCGAAACCAAAACGTTAGAATTTTACTTATATACTCCTTCCGTCCATTAATGTTTGTCATAATTTTTAAAAATAGATATCCACAAAAGATTATCCATTTAAGATATTAATGAACTTTTTTATACTTTCTACCAATTTTATTCTCATTTAATATTCATAACCTTATCATCATTAAATTAAATACATTTACTCAATTGATTGAAGGTAGTTTAGTAAAAATAGAAGAAATTAATTGTTTTTCTTAATTTGTGTAAAAAAACGTATAACAAACTTTGATGGATGAAAGGAGTATTTAATATAATCGTGCCTTAACTTTGTCTATTTTGATAACATAATCATTATTTACTTTGTTTATTACTACTATAAAATTTGTAATTATAATAGGCTTTGACGTATAGAATGATTATTTATTTTAAAATATCCCTTTTTAGTCCTAAAAATATCTAGGCCAACTCTTTTGGTAGTACATAAAATATAAATCTTTAGATGTCGATGGTATTTTGACAAATAATTGTCCTCCGAGGTAAGGATAACAAATGACAAATATGAGTCTTTGGTTTTGTCCGACCAGCTTTTGCCCCCACCGTTGGTTTCTTGGTTTCATCCATCAAACTGTATACGTGCATGAAACCACCAACCCTACCCCAAGTTTAAAACGCAAGTGGGCTATATATAATACAATTACAATACTAAGTCAATCAAAGATAAGACCTCCACCTAATATTTGTCATCCTTATTAAATGTAGCTATCTAGTTTTACTTTCAATAACACCTAATGCTATTTCAGGTCAATTTCTCATCACCATAGATTATGAGATTTGACTTTGATGAAGACGTTTACAAACCCTATATTCTATAACCCCTTGCATGTGACTCCTAATTATGTCACTCATTAATATTAGTATAAAAAATGCCCTTTATCCATTATTATTAGTACTAGTATCAAAAGGACTATTTATGCTAATTAAATAACATTGAGGAGAATCTAGTTTTCTTAGTTCCTTCCCTTTTTCTTTGCTCAAAACGTTTTTTTATTTCCTTCCATTTCTAGCTTTTCTACACTTACCAAATATGTTATAGACAACAAAATTATACTACTCCTTCTTTAGATAACAAGAAAACAGAAGATAAACAAATTCAGAAAACAAAGTGTGAGAAGTCAAAAAGACAATGCCCGAAAGTTAAAACATTTGACTATCTCTAATAATATCAAAAGTTGATGGATATATATATATAATATATTTGGAATAATCACTAACATCTTGACCCCATAAAGCAAAAGAAGCTAAGCTAGGGCATACATACATACATACATACTATTTCCTTCCAAGTTTTAACGTCCCACTAATTTCATAATTAACCCATCAACTTGATTTTATTTTTTTAATTAGGATGATTATCTATTTCATACTAATATTTAAACTGGTTTAGACTTTAGAGGGGCTAAACCCAATATTTAAACAAGTAAAGGAGCTAAAGTCTATATTTAAACTGGTTAAGAGGGGCTAAAGTCTATATATAAACTGGTTAAGAGGGGCTAAAGTCTATATATAAACTGGTTAAGAGGGGCTAAAGTCGATATTTGAACTGGTTAAGAGGGGCTAGAGTCTATATTTAAACGGGTTAAGAGGGGCTAAAGTCTATATTTAAACTGGTTAAGAGGGGCTAAAGTCTATATTTAAACTGGTTAAGAGGGGCTAAAGTCTATATTTAAACAAGTATAGGGGCAAAAGTCTATTTTTATTAACATTTTTTTCCCCACCCCCCTTAGGCCCTTACGTATTAAACAACAAACATGAAATAAAAAACATTTAAAGACAAGACAATAATAATAATAACAAGAAAGATTTAAGCAAACCAACACGAAAATTCATGGATCTCAAAGCATAAACTTCAAACATGTCCAAAGCAAGAAACACATAATATTAATAATAGCCTATTTACTACACAACAGATTATTCTTTAGCAAGGGTGAAAAAGTAAAACCAGCATCTCTCATTCCAATACTCTCACCCTTCCTTAAACTCTTAAAACAGCACTATTTACATTAAACTCCTTCTTCATTCTTCCTTCTTCCTTGTTTCTTCTTCCTTGTTTCTTCTTCCTTGTTTCAAAACTGACAAGAAGTTCCAAGCCTTTGTTTCTGTTTCTGCCCATTAGTAGCAAACTTACGCTTCTCAAAAGCCGGAATAATAAGTTCTTGAAACTTATCCATAAAAAACACCCACTCTTCCTCATTCATATCACCTACCTTAACAAAAATCACACTAGCTGGAATTTGTTCATTAGCACTCCTATGTCCGAAGCTACTATTCTCCAAATTTGTATATTTCTTCTCACCTAAACTCATATTCTTCATCGAAACACTAATCTTCTTCTTCTCATTCACTTTCTCTTTCTCCTCATCTTCTTCACCTTCCCCTTCACTTTCCTCATCTAGCCTCGGAAGTCCCGATTTCCCATGCCCAAGCCCAAATCCATGACCCATTTTCGGTGTACCAAACCCAAACCCATACTCCTCATTCTCTTCCATATCAAACTGAAACTCATCATCTTCAGAACGCACAATTCTCGGAGAAGCTAAAACACCTCTTTCAGAAACAATCCTTCGTACTTCAATACACACAACTTCAAGCTCACTAGGTTGTTCTTCACCGCTACGAAACTCACGGCTCATCATTTCACCAATCTCAGACAAACACAACCCATTAGCCACAGCTCCCTTTAAAAAAACCGTACAAAGTACCAAAACACGTAAAGAAGCTTCACGAATCATCGGTAACTCCTTCCTTAACATCTCACAATCTTTAACCGGATCAAGCTTCGCCACATACTCAATCACATCTTCACTAAACGGAATCGCAGCTTGTGCCCAATGAATCCATTCGAAATACGGATCTTCCAAACTTTCCGGTAAACATAACCCGTGATCAATCGGGTACAGCTCCACCTGCCCGAACTGCCCGGGTTTCCTAATCAAAAGATTCCCTCCATGCCTATCGGTATTCAAGATACGTATGTCTAAAATCCCGATACGATGAACCGAAGCAACGGGAAAGCCCGAAGTACCGTGATCACTCGCGTCATAGTCATGTGCCACGTATTTTTGAAACGAAGCGATTTTACTGACCGGTTGACCGGTTTTTTTCCCGTTGACTCCGTTATTAACGTTGAAGATTTCGTGAGTGATTTTCACGAGAGTAGTAGGTGGAACATTAGCGAAATGATCGTAATCCAATAAATAAGCAGCTACTTCACGATAACCCGTTTCACCAACACGCACTGACCGTTTTAACCCGGGTTGACCCAATGTTTTACCCACGAAACCTTTCGGGTTATTCGGAGCGTAAGGCTCTTCATCAGTAGGTTTCACAATAGCTGCGTATTCATTTTTGCTATTACGAAAAAAATACGCACCACCAAGACCTGAATTAACCGGGAAAGGCTCAACATTGTTATTTATAGCTTTCATGACTTCTTTCACGAGTGTTTTCGCTTCAGCAAAACGGGGTGAATTACCCAACATTTCGATGGGCCCACCTTTATCGATACGATCACGAATCTCACGCCCAGTAGGTGAAAGACACGGAGTAGAAGAGCTTCTATGGAGTACATTCCGAGTAAGTAAAAGCGGAGAATCGTTACGAATAGCAGTAAGATCATTTTTCAACACTAAATCACCGAAAGTTAATGAACTTTCTTCAGTTGAAACATTCAAAGCGATTTGTAACCTTCGTTTAACTGTATGTGCGTTATCACTTCGATCTAAGTCCATTCCTAGTACACAACCTGTCTCAGTTTGGACAAAGACACGTCTTGTTCCAGTGGATTTTGCCTCGGATCGAGAACCACCGTGTTGGTGGCTCGAACCACCGTGTTGGTGGTTCTTCAAAGCTGTGACCGCCATTTGTGTCTGAACTGGACTGTCCAAAGTAGGAGACATATTGATGAAGTAAGATTCGCTCGAAAGATGTTTGATAAAACGAATCAAGGAATTAAAAAAATCGATATAATTATAGTCAACGGATAATCGATCACTCTATTGAATAAACCATTTGATGATCGAAATAAAGTACTACACGACAATCTGTAACAAGAAACAAGATTCGATTCGTTAGATAAAGCATAATCGACAAAATAACGATAAAATCTACGATTATTACACTTATAAGTCAAATCTTAATTAATAATCAACATAAATCGCAAACACACGTGTTACTTACTCCGAATCTAGCAGATATAACAACTTTAACAGGGATTAAATCAGAAATTCGCCACCTTTTACTATCAAAGCTATTATTCATTACTAATTATACGAAAACCTAACATTAACACGACACGCAAAGAAAAAGAACAATATTGAGGTTTTTTTTTTTTTGAGCTTGTCAAGAAATTAAGTAGCTTGTTTGCTAATTTCTTATATTAGCATAGACAAGAACAAAATCTACTTACAAATCTTTGCATTAGATGCTCAACTTATAGAGTAAAACCTTAATTAACTTTTAAGCGTATAATACACGTATATGACAGAATGAACATTTAATACAGAGTTATAATAAATAAAATTTAGTATCAGTAAAATAAATTAAAAAGATTTACTTTGTATTTTCACAACACTTAACACGAAACATACGCGTTTATCAAACATCTAATCAATACCAAACGTATATTTTGCAAAAACTCGACATTAGCATGTATGTGAACAGGTTAAACGATACATGAACAAACCATAAGTACGAACTTAACACGAACAATTTAACAGAGTTAAAAAACACTTAGCATTAATCAAAATATTTTCTTGAACATTTCACATTAAAAACTACGCGTCTTGCACATCTAATTTATGAAAAGCAGTATCAATCAATTGAGAAAAAGAAATTGCAAAATTAGCAACTCACAAGAGAAGCAGATCTAAGGAAATCCTCGCGGTTCTATATCGACGACATCGTTTGGTATGGACGAAACGGAATGATCAATTTGAACGGTCGGGAATTAAGACGAGGATGAATGAGAAAGTCTCCTTAACGGCTAAGATGCATTCAATGTTGTTCCTCCACCTCCTCCGTTGTGTCTAAAGGCGGCTGTAAGAAGAAACCCTCTCTTCTCTTGCTTTCTTATTTCTTTCTCTCTCTATTATATATGTATATCTGTATGTGTATCTATATATGAACTTAGTGAAGTGCTTATTATATAGTGTGAAATCATTTTCCTTTCATTTTTGATTTTGTTTTTAATTTGATTTTAACAAAATGTTGTTTTTCTTTTTATTTGGAGTGATGACTAATAAGGGTCGGTGATGAAGTAATGGAAGGGTCTGGAATGTGAAATCTGAACCGTTGGATTAAAAATGAAAAAAAAGAGATCTCAAGTGTTGAAAGAAGACGATGACGTGGAAATAAAGCATTGGGTAGGGTCGTGTAGAGTACCAGTGTTCTGTACCCGAATCAGATGTGGCGTTTTATCCTATGATATTTGTGAATTTTTATTGTTCACTTTTCACTGTTGCATGGAAAGAGTTATTTGGTTTTCTATTGGGGAAATTTAGCTTGAATCTCTATAGTATATAGTTACCGAATATAAATTACATTTAAAATATGTTTATTACCTTGTGAATTTTTATGAAGGCGGACTCCGTTTTAAAATATGTTTATTATCTTGTGAATTTTTATGAAAGCGGACCCCGCCGGGTCCGCCCGTTTCACTAGATTCCGAATCGGCTAACATCATATCGGGTTTTCTTTTTACTCGTCCCAGAAAAAACTCAAATTAACGTCTATATATATTTTATTTAGATGTCTATTATAGAATATTTAAAAAATTTATAATCTTTTAAAAAATCTATAGTATTTAGCTTGAATCTCTATAGTGTATAGTTACCGAATATAAATTACATTTAAAATATGTTTATTATCTTGTGAATTTTTATGAAGGCGGACCCCGCTTTAAAATATGTTTATTATCTTGTGATTTTTTTATGAAAGCGGACCTCGTCGGGTCCGCCCGTTTCACTAGATTCCGAATCGGCTAACATCATATCGGGTTTTCTTTTTACTCGTCTCAGAAAAAACTTAAATTAACGTCTACATACATTTTATTTAGATGTCTATTATAAAATATTTAAAAAATGTATATTCTTTGGAAAAATGTATAATATATAGCTTGAATCTCTATAGTGTATATTATCAAATATAAATTACATTTAAAATATGTTTATTATCTTGTGAATTTTTATGAAGGCGGACCCCGCTTTAAAATATGTTTATTATCTTGTGAATTTTTATGAAAGCGGACCCCACCGGGTCCGCCCGTTTCACTAGATTCCGAATCGGCTAACATCATATCGGGTTTTCTTTTTACTCGTCCCAGAAGAAACTCAAATTAACGTCTATATACATTTTGTTTAGATGTCTATTATAGAATATTTAAAAAATTTATAATCTTTTAAAAAATCTATAGTATTTAGCTTGAATCTCTATAGTGTATAGTTACCGAATATAAATTACATTTAAAATATGTTTATTATCTTGTGAATTTTTATGAAGGCGGACCCCGCTTTAAAATATGTTTATTATCTTGTGATTTTTTATGAAAGCGGACCCCGCCGGGTCCGCCCGTTTCACTAGATATCGAATCGGCTAACATCATATCGGGTTTTCTTTTTACTCGTCTCAGAAAAAACTCAAATTAACGTCTACCTACATTTTGTTTAGATGTCTATTATAAAATATTTAAAAAATGTATAATCTTTTAAACAATTTTACTATCATATCCCTATTTTATTAGTCATTTAAAAAAAAGATAAAAACCTAATTAATTAGTCAATACAACACAAATTATACGTGAAAAAAGTAGAGATTCGATTAATTTTTAAAATTTGAATTCTCACACATGATTCAAATTCTTAATTCTTCCATGTCGTTGATAATCGAATCTATTGCAACTTTTTTCCGTCACTCTGGTTAAATTAGTAGGTTTGTATTTTTTTAAAGTAATGATAGATATCACCATTTTCCATATCACAATTTTATCACCCTTTTATATACTATATGTTTTGATTTCCTTGAATAAAAAATAAAAAAAAGGTTAATTAAGATAAAGAAATGAATTCATTAGACCATGTAAGCATACATCTAGAAGGTGATAAAAGAATGATAAAAAAAGGATGACATATATCATTACTTTTTTTTAATTCTTTTAACTTTTGATATTATCTTGCTTTTCTATTATTTTGATTTTAAATATTTAACAATTTATTAACATTTACTTTTATGTGATTGTATGGTGTAGATTATTGTTTATTTTTATCAGTGTTCTAAAAGGCATTAGGCGGGCGGTCGACCACCTTCGAGCGCCTAGGCGGAGCCTAGGCGATTTCTTGCTAGACGATTTTGATATTTATTTAAATATTTTTTTTAGTTTTATATAATTTTTTGTGTTAAAAAATAAATTTTTAAATTTTTTTATATTAAAAATAGATTTTATTTTTATTTTTTAGCTTCAGACCACCTAGGCGCCGCCTAATCCCGTTTAGGACCTTCTGGGACCGCCTGGAGGCCGCTTGGAGGCCGCCTGGGCCATTTCTGTAAGTTACGCTACCTTCTAGCGCCTAGGCGCCGCTTAGGCCAATTTTTAGAACACTGGTTTTTATTTTTTCATAGCAAGTTACACGTGCACGAGTTTCTACTTTTCATGACATAAATGACCCCTTGGGAGAAGTTAAAAAGAATTGTCTTTGACACACAGATCCTTGGTGAATTGTGATCACGACATAACCCACCTGAAGGATATGTTGAAAGGGTTTCGAACCCTATTTGATTCCCGAGCGTATGCGTCAAATTACTTAGAGGTGGTTGACAGAAACAATTGAGTCTCGAAAGAAGACAAAGAAAGATAGGGTGAAATTCGAGGAAGTTCATAACAAGGTTGTCGGACAATGGCTCCCAATTGTTATTAATTACCGAAGAGGGAGCAAAGATGTCGAATAATGTTCTAAAAACATTATGGGGTTCATCCAGCTCAGATAATATATGTGGATGTAAACTAGCTGGGTTAGTTTAATTGGTCAGGGGCGTTACAATTTTTTTGCACTCAAAAGGTGTAAAGTGAGAGGTACAAGGTTCGAGTTCTTTCCCTGGACATGTGTAACCCAATTCTGATTTACCTAGAGGTATACATGGGAAGACGTGTATATTTTCCTTGAGATTAGTTGTGGTACGTATAATTTGGCCCGAACTAACCACATATAATAAGAAAATGTGGATGTTAAAAAACATCTTAAAAGTTAAACTGATCAAAGATCAAAACTTGTACTTTGAATCTTCATAGTAATTGAGAATTAGTTCGTAATTTTTCAAAAGTAAAAATATCTAGAACAATATAAAAAGTTTATAGAGAAATGTCCTAAATGGTGTGGGAAGCTGGCATCTCTATTGAGAAAATTGTTGGATGTATCGTAATTGTTGGATGTCATGGTTCAATTAGTTTTCTTCAGTCGTATGCCATGCACAAATTCTACTATACTACTATTTTGCAAATGTAAGATGGTGTCGGTAGTGAGTAATGGTTTTTCCGTAATTTGGGGTTGATAAGGTATAGCGGTGTGGAAGTATGCACAACATCTATTTTGCCAATACTTTGCATACGTGTAAGATGTTGTCCTTAGTTAGTATTGGGTTTTACGTTACTATGGTCTTTTTTTTGTTTTGTTCCAACGTTACGATGGTCTATTTTTCCAAATAGCCTACGTAAGATGGTGTCTTTAGTTAGTATTTGGTTTTACGTTACGATGGTGTTGATGAGGTATTTAGCGGTGTGGAAGTTTGCACAAATTCTATCTTGCTACGACTTTGCACATGTAAGTTTGGTGTCGTTAGCGAGTAATGGTTTTTGCGTTATTTGGGTGCCGATGGTGTTGATAAGGTTCAGTGATGACGAAGTTGTGTAGAAGATAACTACAAGGCTACACAAGGTTACAAGCAGTGTTCCAAAATTATATATGTTCAAATTTGTTGAGATCCCATCTAGGTGCTAGAAGATGGTTGGTCATTTTGTGTTAAGTAAATTGTGTAGAGAAATTGAATTAGAACCAAACTCGATATAATTTAACACCTAGTAAAAAAAATCTAAATAGTATGGTGTGGTAACTTAATGATCTATTGCTTTGAAAATGATTGTGACACAATTTTGGTACTAAACTATTTCTTATTCGTCGTTTTTCAAGGTATAACTATTGCGCCACGTAGTTGTGTGCACTCACAACTACAGGGAGTTTGTCAAAATATAATTCACTCAGAAGTGTTCAAAACAACGAAATAATTGTATATCGATAATCTAAGCGAATGACCCAATGTTATGCAAATATAGGGAGAGGTGATGTCTCGTCTTTTGCGATAGAATAATCGTATCACGAGACATCATTTTGGAGGTTTTTTAGGACTTATTTGAGGGATTATTACCTAGTATTTGACGTTTTACGATTTCTTGTCTAGTTTCGGCATTTATGTTACTTTTAGAGTTTTGTGCATAATTGTGTGTTAAGTGTGCAGATATTAGGTACTTGGATGCTAGAATACTCCGAGATGATGATAAAATGTCAAGAAAATGAGAGATCGCCCCTTAGTCATAGCGTAAAAGGACGATTCGACCACTTTTAGAAAGTGAGAGCATGTGTCGACCAGATTTGGAAATCAACTTCTTAGAGTCACCATGTGTAATCGGTTAGGAATCTGAACGAGCCCTTAGATTCATGTTAGCACATGAAGTTAGGAGGATGTAGGAACTGACCGTTTGTGATTTGGATTTGAAAAATGAAAGAGTAAATGAATTTTGCGCTACCGTGGTACGACCAGACCGCATTCCCTTAAAATAATTTTGGGTTGACCTATACAACTTAAAAGGGTCTCACAACTCCAAAAACGTTTTGTAAACCCTATATATCATATTTTTAAGATAAAACATAAGGGTTTTCTAATTTTGGAACACTTAGGAGCAGCCATTATCACTTGGTGAAGAAGAAGAGAAGCTTTTCCATGCCAATCCACACCTATCGTTCATCATCTTTCAGCAATTATTAGTGTAATCATATTCTATTCTTGTTTAGAACATCAATACACTTTTACTTGTTGTTTTCCATTATTTCTTTATGAATCAAATCCCTCGTAGCTTGAGAACGTATGATGTATAAGCCCTATATCAATTCTTTACATTTTATTGAGTTTTGGGATTAGATAATTGAAATGAATTACTAATTTATTGCTTTGATTTTATATTTGACTATAAGTTTCAGCTCTTATTTTGACCAAATATAGGGATAACCTTAGTAATTAAGACTTTTGCCCGGAGGGGGTTTCAGTTACGGAAAACAATATATAAACGTTTGGTGTTCGTTAGTGAATTAGGAGGTCTTGACTAACCGGGTAGTCATTTGGGTAAGAAACTTAAGCGTCGATCGTCATCGTAAGTTCACTCCGGAGAGGTCTCTAGTGGCGTTAGGTAGCGTCCTAAGCTACCCGTGAGGGAGTTAGGAATGAGTTGAATCCCGACTATAGCATATTTCTCAATTCGCCCTTACAAAATAAATCGTAGAATCAACTAGTGGGGAATACTTGCGAGTTATCGAGCTATACTTCTTATTTGCATTCTCATCCTTTAGTTTATCATTATTAGTTTGATTTATTTTAATTTTATTCCTCCTTATTTGAAAAACCCAACAAATATATCTTTTACTTCCTGTAATTGCAACTTAACCCCTTTTTCATTTTATAAAATACAAAGGTATTAACCTCGTAGTCCCTGTGGAGAACGATAACTCCCCTTACTTACCTTTTTATTACTTGTCAACGATTTTCACATTTGCGGGTATTATCTCCCTCGGGTGTTGATTTATTTATCACACTCATGGGGACGACAAGTTTTTGGCACCGTTTTCAGGGACTATTTTGTTAATATTGGGTTTTATTTAGTGTAGTAGGATTATAGTTTTTTCAGTTTTAAGCTTGGCTTTTGTTTTTATCTCTTTCAAATACCGAACCCCCCCCCCCTCCGAGGGGCGATTTCAATTACTAACTGCTCGGTTCAGGTTATCCGTAATGGGCTAACAACTACCCATCCTCTCATCAACACCTACAAGAGAAAGGATGGAACAATCAATGGCCCAGTAATATTCAACAATCTCCACACAGACCTCAAGCTTCCCAATTGAATACAATGCTTGCAAAATTCATATTGATTTGTGAAGAATCAAATGCAAGACATCAAGATTCCAAATGCAAAGAGATAAAGTCAATAGAAGAGGAAAACAAGTCCGAATTCGATGACATAATGGAAATTATAAAAAGGAATATGACACAAATTTATAACTTCTTGAATTCTCGAAAACAATCTTCTAGCATCGCCGAGAGTTGTAACAAGCCCTATCATGAATCCACGTTGTCGAGGGATGACCTTTCTCCTCATAAAATAGAATAACCAAAAGAAGTAATTGAGAAAGAGTTAGCAATAGAAGACATTTGCGTAGGTGATGTGAAGATTTTATCGAACATGGTTGAAGACCAATACAGGGTTGAGTATTTCGTTAGCATGGTGGAGAAATAGGTAGTTGAGCTTATACAAAATGATGTAGGATCGAATGATATCCCCTTGGAGTTTGCGGATGATAAAGATAGGGAACTTTAGGAGAAAGAACTTCCTAATCCAAATTCGCATGAGGTGATAGTGGAAGACCGGGGAAGAACCCAAAGTTCAAGATAAAATAAAATTCAAATCTCTACCACAATAAGTTCGCCCACCACCATTACCATAGATAGTTTTGAAGAAAGTTGGAGCAAAACTCATTAAAGTTAGGCGAGTATTAGAAGGATTGATCAACAAATACCTTGGGAACAAGGTATTACACCACGAAAGCAACACAAGGAGGATGGGGATCTACCTACCTCCTTTGAAATATGAACGTGTGATTAAAGAGAATAAAAAGCTTATATTGTTGAAATCTCCATATTTGTGATGAATTAATCTATTCATGAGACATTATTTTAGGTGTGTTATGTTATTTATTGACGGATTTTTCCCCATTAATCATTAGTTTCTTAATTCTTGCCTTGATTTGGAGATTTATTACTTTTAGAACATTTTTGTATAATTTATGTGTTAAATGTGAAGTTCTCAGGTATACTGAATATATTAGATGCCAAATAAATGTGAAGTAGTTAAGGAAAGAAGATCTAAGGTGAAATCAAGAGTGAAAGGAAAGAAAGTTGATTTAGGGAAGCGGAAAGTTGCCAAAAGAACCTGACCAGATGTAAATACGTCCAGTGTTTTGAATACGGCAGAAAATCGGCTAAGAATTTGAAAGAATCCTTGTATATTCAAATAGTTCTTTGAATTGTGGTCGTTTTTATGGGTGGAGCATTGGATTCCGAGCTATTAGGAAAGAGATATGCTTATTTTAATCTCCAAAGGTCATCCTGTCCCACAAATATAGGAAAACGAATTAGAGTTGGATTTGGACTTTATATTACTTAGCCCACACTCCAAAATTTTGACCTAGCACCTATAAATATACCTACCTACCTTTGTGAACATGCCCTTTTTTATATATAAATCCTTAGTATCAACTGTTATAATCTAGAGAAGCAAGTTGACAATATGTATTTTATCTTTAGTTTTATTTCTTCTAGTATGAACTAATTTTCCCATAGCTTGGGTTTGCATATGTATAATCTTTAAATTCTATTTCTTTATTTTATGTTATTTGGGAAAGTGACAGTTAATTGATTGAGCTTCTTATTTACATATCTGAGTTATGTGCTTTGAATTAATGTTTCTAGTCCTTAATAGTGCACGAGTATATGGTTACCCAATTAGTAGTTGGATTGTCTCCCTGACGGGGGATTCAATTGTTGACAACACCACATAATCGTCTAGTGTGCAATAGTGATCCAGGTGGGCTTGCTTAACTAGATAGTCGCTAATGTTTGATTTTACCACCTATCATTGTGTAGGGCCCCCTTACCCACGTCCCCTAGTAAATGTTAGGTTGCCACCTAAGTCCACTCTCACGGGGGTTAGGAGGAATATAGAATCCTGACTATTTATACTTTCTTAAACCTTAAACACCTTTATAATTTGAATACTGATTTAGAAGGATGCGTGCAAACTAGCAACCCTAAGCTTTTCATCTCCATTTCATTATTTTATTTATTTGCATTAGTAGTTTAGTTCTTAATCATAAAACCAAACAAATATTTATCTTTTTATTATTCTCTTTTGTTTTAACAAATAATCTCTTCTACTCTCTTATCTTAAACACAATTCGATCTAGCCGACTAAATTCCTGCGAACGAACTTTACTTATTGAGTATAACTCGCAAAAAATCTGTGCACTTGCAGTGAGTTTCTCATGGTAGTATAGGGTATGTGTTCCTTTTATCTATCTTTTATTATCATTATTTTATCATACCTTTTACACCACCAAATTTTGTCGCTGCTGCCAGGGACTTTTCTAGTTTGTTTGTGTTCAATTTTAGTGTAGTAGTTTTTAGTTGTTTTAGTTTTACGCTTGCCTTTTGTTTTTGTCTATTTCAGATTTCTGTGTAGGTATTGGTGTATGCTTGCGAATCCTGAGAGCTTATTCTAAGCTCAAAAGAAAAGACAAAGAGAGCAAAAGAAGATAGAAGCGATGGCTGAAGTAGTAGATCAAGGAGTTTTAGATAACAATGAACCACTTGGGGTGAACAATCAACAAAATCTGATCCCCAAAGTAGTACTAACACAAGGAGAACCACAAGGAGGAAATTCACCTAATAATCAACACCGTGACCAAGGTCTTCCAGGTTCGGGAGAACCTTTCCGAGTACAACCAACAGGGATTCGCCCTCCAGTGATCCAAGACGCGAGATTTAAGCTTGGTTAGGGTATGCTTAGTCAGTGTTTAAGCTTTGGACACTAAAGTGGTGCAACACATCAAGATCCGGTGAGGTTGATTCAGAAGTTTATACAGATTTGTGATGCCTACATTACTCAAGGCTTTACACGCGAGCAGCTGTATTACTTCATGCTTCCGTTTTCATGACTGGAGGTGCTAGTGAATGGTTGGGTAATCAACCATCCAAGTCGATTACGTCATGGGACGAGTTGCAAGTCACATTATTCAATTGATATTATCCAAAAAGTATGAGGATGAAATATCTGCCAACACTTGCAAAAAATTTCTAAGAGAATGACGAGAGTGTAGGAGAGGCATGGACAAGATTTCAATAAAATTTATCCAGATGTCCACTTCACGGTTACACCACAACACTTCAATTAGAAATGTTCTATCAAGGTATTAAAATCGAAGGAAGATTGAGGGTAGATAATCTTGGAAGAGAAGGTTTCGTGTCCATAGACCCTACAAAAGCTGCCAAAGGTATGAATAGAATAGTTGAAACAGAAAGGAGTTGGCCAGAGTCGTGAGATCCTATTACAAAGTCCAAAGGCACGTTGCGATTAGATGCTGAAACTGCTTTAGGAGCTAAAATCTCTGCAATAGAGAATCAAATGAAGCAGATGTCAACTACGATGGAGAAAGGGTTCCAAAGGATTCCATTTGAGTTGAAAGTAGTGCAGGGAGCACAGGTTGTCCGCATTCTGAGGTCAATGATCATGTATGGAAAAGTGTGAAGGCAACCCGAAATCAGTCTCTTTTATATCAAATTGAGGGAATTACCAATTTGGTAATCGTAATCATCCGGGTATGCAATATTCGAATCCGAATGGGGCCATGATTCACGGTAATTATTACCAACCACGACCTCAAAACAACAATTTTCAGCAGAGATATCAAGGTCCTTATCAAGGGGAACAAAGTTATAACAAGCCAGCACCACCACCACAACCAACCTATGATGCTTATGTTGATAGTTTATCTCAGAAATCCTTGCCACAACATCCACAAGAAGGAGCTAGAGTGGATTTTCAAAAGGCAATGTAAGATTTCTAGACCTTAACTCAAGACAACATGCGGATATATAGAAAAGATTCAACAAATAATACGTCCAAGTGAAAATATTAACAACGCAATTTACCAAGTAACCAATACTTTGAGAAGCTTTAGAAATATATTTCACAATTAGCCCTAGGTACGAAGAATGATGGGAAGGCCATATAAAATGCTGATGGCAGTGGTGGGTTTGAAGCATGTAAGGCTATTGCCTTAAACCAGAAGGATTAGTGGAATGACCACCTGCTGTAGAAATTGCCATGGAGGTTCAAGAAAATATTGAAGAACCAAACAAGCCTAGCCCGGAAGAATCAGATTTTGGACTTCTACTCAAGGAAAGGCAAGAAGAGACCAGAACTGTGCTTGAGTTACAAGCTAGTGAAGCTACCGAGAAAGAGGAATAAGCCTCAAATGAGAAGAAGGAGGAGGTACTTGTACCTGAAGTGCAAGAAGAAGGAGATAGAAAGGTGGAATTTCCATTTAGTGACATTGAGCTCAAAGCATTTGTTGAGGCGTACAGTGAAGCGAAAATCAACCCCCAAGTGCTTGAGAAAGGGCGTACACCAAAAAAAAAAGTATTTACGCAAGCTATTCCAGAAAAATGTGTGAGTGTACAAGCCAAGAGTGAGACTGTGGATCATACTGAGATAGTCTCAAAGAAAGTTGAAAGAAACTACCACTCAAGCTTCAAGATCCTGGAAGTTTTAACCTTCCTATCAAAATCAGTGGTAAGATCAAAGTGAAAGCAATGTGTGATGTGGGTTTGAGTGTGAACCTTATGCCCTAGTTAGTGTTCGATAAGCTTGGAACCAAGAGGGAATATAAGGCTTCCGTGATATTACAATTCACGGATAGCTCAATAACAAAGACATGGAATCGTGGAGGACGTGCTTGTCCAAGCAAGTAATTTGACTGTCCATATGTACTTTGTTATACTCGATTATGATGCAAATAAATAGGTTCCAATCATACTTGGAAAGCCGTTCTTGGCCACAAGTCAAAGCATCATAATTTTACAAGAGGGAACAGTGACCCTCCGATCGAGCAATGCATCTGAGATATTCTATGTCTTGGGTATTAAAAAAAGGAAGGTATCCCTCATAGTCCCTTTCATTCACACTACGACCAAGGAAAGGGTCCAAGATGAAATCCACACAAAGCATGTGGATATGAGACTAATGGATGAGTTTAGGGTAGACAATTAAGTTGCATGGAAGGACCTCAAACCCTGGAATAGGCCACCGATTTATAAGAACGCGTGTATGGGACCATTTGTTGTCGCACGGTTGTGTCAACAAAAGTGCTTGATATACGAACCAAGAGAGGTCAAAAAAGTTGATTGGTTGATGGTAATAGCCTCAACCGCAGTTGGGGAGGCTACTTACTCAGAAAACAGAAGAGGTAATGTGTCGAACTTTAAACGACGTTAAACAAAAGGGAGACAACCCGCAATTTTTATATTTTTGTTTAGATTAGTTGTTTTTTATACATATTGCAATAATGAGGAAGGTAGAATGGTTTTTAATATGCATATTAAGTAGGAAATGAGTTTGGGGTGAAAACGTTTGCGAAAACCAAAGTCACGCACAAGTAGACTGACGATACATGTCACACGACCGGCCTATTGGCCTTTCTCCAAGGGTCACGACGGTCCACACCACAGTCAAAGTCAGAGAAATTAAGGCTTTGACCGACATGTCGGCCATACAAGCAACTAGCCAGTCCAAGAACCATGTCTTCATTCCCGTCAGAAGGGTCGTGACGTTGTAGGTCAGAGGTTTGACCGGCATACCGGTGCGGTAACCGTGTCATCCAAAGCAAAGAAGGGTCGCGACGTTTCAAGGTCAGAAACATGGGAGATTTGACCAGCATACCGGTCCTATGACCGGCATACCTGCGGTCCGCGATAGGTTTACTTGAAGAATGGTTTGTTCACATTATATCCCACAAACCTTAAGCCTCCTTCTTTCCAAAAGCACCCAAACTCCATAAAAAATCATTAAAGCTTTACAAAACCTTCACCTCACATCAAAACACCATCAAATCACCATAAATTCATATCCAAATCCTTCCCTACATTCCTATAAACACGTTTTAACCATCCAAATCAATCCACAAGACCTAGAAACCAAGAATCAAAAATAAAAATTTCCAAAACTTTTTCCAAAATTTCTTAAACCAATATCATACAAGCAAGAATTCATCACACTAACATAAAGAATCACCATCCTTTCACCTTTCCTAACCCAAAAAACACCTTAGTTGCCTATAATCGAATGGTAGTTCAAGAGTGTTTAACCTTTGAGTTGGGGGTCCAAAGAGATGACGAAAAGATTAGAGACACTATCTAGTGTTAGGGAGATGAATAAGAATCAAAGAAAAGTATAGGGTGAGATTAAGAAGAAATCAAGTGAAAATTTGGCAAAGAAGAAAGGTAATTCAAGTCAATCTATTAGAGAGGAACCGGTTATGATGAATTCAAGTGCTCAAAAGCAAGCTATTTCTATGATCAAATAGAAAATACCACAACCTCTCCAAGTCGAGATTCCTATACCCGAGATTAGCGAAACTTCTAAGGCCTTATTATCTATTGTCAAAGAAAGTTTGCCTAAATTACCACTTGCTCATGAGAGAATATTCAAAAAAGAGGTTGGATAATGAGATTACAAGAGATTTCTAGATATGGGTGAGAGATTATGATGGACTAAATTCATGAGAAGGCGTTCAAGACTATGTATTGAGATTGTTTTTGAGTTCTATTTAGGCCTTTTTAGCCTAGATAGTGAAGGTCGAGTTCAAGTTAGAGGAAAGTTAGTTCCTTTCACTGTTGAAGAGATTCAAAACAACTTTTGAGTTTAAGAAATTGGTTGGACCATGCAAATATCAAGAAACAGTGAAGAATATCAACAATTTTGATTTGGAACTACTATATGAATACGTGTTGAGTCGTGATTTAATGCAATTACGCAATGGAAAGTTGATGGGGCCTTGGCTTTCCAGGCACATTCAACCCGAAGCAAAGATATGGCACAACTTCATTACACCAAGTTTTTGGGAAAACACTCGTACCTCGAAAGTAAGTAAGAATTTCTCCTTGTTTTTGAATTATTCAATTAAAGAAGAGGAAGTTGATGTAGCGCAAGTAATCTTTGATGAAGTCATGAGAATAACGATCAAACCTACAGTGGTTTTTAACATTAAATACTCATCAACGATTCCTAGCCTACTAAGGAAAGCAAAGGTGTAACTTGGTGAGAAAGAGTCATTCGTGTATGACATTAGCACCAACTTCGACGATGATTGGATCAAGACAATTTTGAGAGGAGCAGTTGCAAAGATTCCTAAAAATGTAAAGGTTGCTCGTGAGAGTGAATCTAGTTTGATGAAGAGGATCTTGCTTGGCGAGGAAGAGTATATGAGAGATTAAATAAATTAGAAATAGCTCATATTTTCTTATCCGATTATGTGGCACAAATCAAAGCAAACCAAGAGCATATCATGACTCTCCTAGAGCAAATAAGACACGATATCGCAAAATATCTACCACATCCTATGTTGGATGTTGAAGATGCGAGGCAATATCCTCGAGAGTATGTTTTCTTTCTTCTGTACTATTTCTGTATTTGCAATATTTGTGTTGGTTTTTAATTTTTATCGAGTGGTTTCGAGTCGTGGGGACACGACTCATTTTTGAGTTGGGGGTGTGGGGATTCGTTGTCCCTCATCTTCATTTTTTTGTGATTTCCTGTTTTTTGGAAGAAATATTTTTTTGGTAGATGGACGGTGATGTAGATTGTGTTTAATGGCTTGAAAGCATAAATTTAGTAGGTTAATGATAGTAGGAAAAATTTTATGAGCTGGTTGTATTGTATGCTTAGAATACAAACATGGAAACACACATTAATAATAAAGAAAAGATTAGTGAGCAATGTGGTAGAAGTAAGTTTGATCTTAGGGCGTCTTGAGGGGTGTGTAGGCCGTGAGATCTGATCTAGTTGATAACCCATTTAATGAACGTGCTAGAGGTGAGAAAGTTACGAACTTGCATAGTTTAGGAAGTGATTAAGGCAGCTTTTTCGATAAGCGCATGTTTCCTTTTAGGCTTTAGCTTGTTGTCCAAATATCATTATATATATATATATATATATATATATATATATATATATATATATATATATATATATATATATATATATATATATATATATATATATCAGTCTCATCCCCTTCTAGCCTTTCTAAAGCCTTTCTATTAGCCATATTATAAGCCATGCCCCTTAGATTATAATACTTTTCCATATGACCCGCACTCGAATCGCGATACTTAGACAATGGTTTTAGAGCTTGAGTTACGGTTGCTGGGTTCATATTATGGGAAACATTATTGGGGTGGGTATTTTAGGAGCTTATTTAATTGTGCTCTATTTTGATGATGATTCACTGTTTTGTATTGTAACTCTTTGCCGGGGTAAAAGAAAAAGGAAAAAAGTATTGAAAAGAAAAGAAGTAAGTTGAAAGAAGTAGCATGATATCTCACATAAAAAAAGGAGTCATGGCTAACTTACAAAAGAAAATTGATATGAAAAAGATTATATGATTTGGACCGATAAAGAGGAATGTATTATGTGATCATCTTAAAGCTTTATTATTGGGGTATAGGAGATGTTAATTAGTGCATCAAGTCATTAGGTTGAGTGAGAACATCGATGAGAGTAAGTCAAAATCTAGGGCGATTTGTTGATGGCTAGTGAGGAGAGAGCCAAAATATCACCCCACATTATCCATATATACGATCATACCGTCCCTAAGCCAACATTACAACCTTAAAGACCTAATGATTATTGACTATGTGATCTAGAAGCAATTGAACCAATAGAGAGTAGTTATATGGATCATTGGATACTAGTTATGATCGATGAATAATCTATAGCCTCCATATCAAACTAAGTGAAAGATATTTGTATGATAATTGTATATAGATGATTTAGTTCGTAAATATTATTACATGAAACTTGCTAAGTGGTTTCTTTGGGATTATTAATCACATTCTTATATTTTCTTCCCTTGTGCTTAATTGACTTGGGTATATATTTAGAGACTTCCCTATGTTCTTATTCTTTATTGTATCGGGACAATACAACTTTGAGTTGGGGTCTTGATGTATCCATATTTGTGATGAATTGATATATTCACGAGACATCATTTTAGGTTTGTTATGTTATTTATTGAGGGATTTTTCCCATTAATCATTAGTTTCTTAATTCTTGCATTGATTTGGAGATTTATTATTTCTAGAGCATTTTTGGTATATTTTGTATGTTAAATTAAGATTTTAGGTATAACAAATATATTAGATTCCAAATAAATTTTAAGGAGCTAATGAAATTAGATCCAAGGCACAATCTAGAGTAAAAGGAAAGAAAGTTGATTTAGGAAAGTGAAAAAGCTGCCAAGAATCTGTCCAGCTGTAAAGACATCCACTGCTTTGAATGATGTGGAAAATTGGCTGAGAATTTGAAGAAACCCTTTTATATTCAGACATGTCCTTGAATTGCGGTCGTTTTGATGGGTGGATTACTATATATGAGATATATGCTTATTTCAATCTCCAAAGGTGATTCAGTCCTACAATTTAGGAAAACGAATTGGAGTTGATTTGGACTCTACTACTTGGCCCACACTCCGAGATTTTGCTCTAACACCTATAAATATACCTACCTACCTTTGTAAACATGTCATTTCTTGTATTTACATCCTTAGTATCAAGTTTATCCTCCAGAGAAGCAAGTTGACAGTATGTATTTTATCTTTAGTTTTATTTCTTATAGTATGAACTAATTTTTCCATAACTTGGGTTTGCATATGTATAATCTTTGAATTCTATTTCTTTATCCTATGTTATTTAGTAAAGTGACTGTTAATTGGTTGAGCTTCTTATTTACATATCTGAGCTATGTGCTTTAAATAAATGTTTGTAGTCCTTACTAGTGCAAGAGTATAAGGTTACACCATTAGTAGTTGGATCGTCACCCTGACCGGGGATTCAGTTGTCACCACATAATCGTCTAGTGTGTGGTAGTGATCCTGACAGGCTTGCCTAACTAGACAGACACTAAGGTTTGATTTCACCACTGATCATTGCGCAGGGTCCCCTTACCCAAGTCCCCTAGTAATTTTTAGGTTGCCACCTAAGTCCACCCTAACGAGGGTTAGAAGGAATATAGAATTCTGTATATTTATACTTACTTGAAGCTTAAATCACCCTTATAATAAGAATACCGATTTAGAAGGATAAGTGCATACTAGCAACGCTAAGCTAATCTCCATTCTATTAGTTTATTTATTTGCATTAGTAGCTTAATTCTTATTCAGAAAACCACAAAAATATTTATTGACTTTATGTTTAACAATTAATCTCTTCTACGCTTCTATCTTAGACACAATTCAATCTATCAAATAAATCCTTGCAGACAAACTTTACTTATAAACTATAACTTGCAAACGATCTATGCACTTGCAGTGAGTTACTCGTGGTAGTATAAGGTATGTGTTCCTTTCACCTATCTTTTATTATCATTATTTTATTACACCTTTTCCACCACCAACTGTCCAAGACGGTTGTCAAATATCATCGTGCGGGGAAATTGTTTCATCATGAGAACAAGGAGGCGAAGAAACGGGGAAGCTACCCAACCCCCATAGAAAGATCGATCAAGAAAAATCAAGGGTGATCGGTTCCTTAAGTTACTATACCAAGGAAGAGACGAGTCTAAGAGGAGGAGTACTGCAAGGGCCTCAAGACAATTTTTGGGGAAGTTCACATGTCGGGCTTAACGGCGTAATAAACAAAAGCGCTTCTTGGGAGGTAACCCAAGGTCAAAAGGCATGTTTAATGAGCTTTAATGCATTTTTAGTTTTAGTAGTGTAAACCTGTAATTTTAAGTATTTTAGTGTATATTATCTTGAGTCTTTGGGTATTAGTGTGTATTAAAACTAATAGGATAGGAAGGGTAGTTGTTTTTTATGTGTAGGTATTCCAAAAATTGGTAGTTGTTTTTTATGTGTAGGTATTCCATAATTTGAATTGTGTGAAATCAGAGGATAATGAGCTACAACAACTACTAGCAGCGGTATACAACGACAACGGGCGATATACCGCAACTAGATGACTATGAGACATACAGTTCGAATTAATGAGAGCATGTCAAGCGATTGGGCGGTAATACCGTGCCATTTTGGTAGTATATCGCTAGCTCACTTGTATCATCATTCGCGTATACCGTGATACGTTATGTACTTGAAGAGGAAATCCGATATACCACGACCTGGCCTGCGGTATACCACATTACGCATCCACATGAAAAAAAACGATTACAAAATTATTGTATACGGAAGCTGTCTATGGGAGAGCATAACTTTGCATACGAGCTCCGATTTCAGCGATTTAGGTGTCGATAGAAAGATGAGGAATATGTCTACAACTTTCAGGGTTGACATTTTTCTATATAAGAGACGAATCAAGTCTGGAATCACCCTAGAAAAAGGTCAAGGACCTGCACACGCATCATTGTGGATCGAGAACGTCAACCCCTAACTTTAGGATTGAGCGATTCTCACGAAGGTAAATACTATCTCATTTCTCGCTAGTTTTTGCATACTATTTGTTTAGTGTATATTTATAATTTTATGTGTTTTTGTGTGTTTTTGTGTCTTTTTTTAGTCATGGGGATACAACTCAGTTTTGAGTTGAGGGTGGGGATGCATTGTCCTCATTCCCATTTTTGTGTTTAAATGCTTTCTATAAGAAAATAGTGTATGATATAGGGAATAGGTGTAGAACTTAAAGAATGTCTCCCGAAAGTGTAATCTAGAAGAGTTAATGATAGATAAGAAGTGTGTCTTGTGAATTTTTATAATGTGATTGAAAGTGCTTAGATGAAAACACGTCATTGTAGATATAACTAATTTGTAAGCAATCAAAGAAGATAAGTTTGAATGAGGTGATAACGAGTGGTTGTGTAGAACGTGAGGTCTAATATAGTAAAACCCCCAGTTAATATACTAACTAAAAGGGAGAAAGTAACGAGATCACTTAGCTAGAATGTGTTTCTTTGTTAGCCCTTTGTTGCCTTTATATTTCTAACCAAATATAATTTAATATCCTTCCTAGCCCCGTTCGAGCCTTTTTATACTTTTCTTTTATAGCCACGTTATAAGCCTTGCCCTTTAGTTTTAGGATTTGACGATATGACCCGCTCTGCCTAGGACTATTTGTCTTGGAGTTTGAGTTTGGGTTGCGAGTGTTTGTGATCATGGGATACATTGGGTGGGTAGATGCTTATTTCGAACCTATTCATTGTGTGATATTTGTAATCCATTATGCATTTGAGAAATAAATAAAATAAAATTATTTTGCATGATATCTCACATAAAAAAGTGTCTCGTGTTTGACTTACAAAAATGAAGAAAAGAAAAGGAAGAAAAAAATGATTAGAAAAAAGATAAATCTGGCATATGACATCTTTGATATTGGTTAGGGACTTAGGGATGCAAAACTATGGCATAAAAAGGGTTGTTATGAGTGCAACCTCAAGCTCTAGGGCGATTAGTTAATGGATAGTGAGGAGAGAGCCAAAATCCTACTCTAAATTACCCAAATGAATACACAGCCTACCTTAGTCCTACGCTACACCTTAATACCTCGAGATTTCTAGTTGATTGGTTAAGTAAAGATTGCACGAATGGGGAGTAGTTGAGTGGAATATTAGACAACATGGGGAAACTGAGGAACTACCTATAACCACCGTTTCAAACTAAGCAAAATTCGATCTCTTCTTGCATTGTGAAACTAATTTATTCTTGACATTTTTATTGTGTTAATTATTTGTATGATAAGAATACTTGTAGATTAATTTTTAGACACTACTTCATGAGACTTGTTTAGTTATATCTTTGTGATATTTTTTTACAATCTCTTCTTCCATGATTAGCTGGACTTAGGCCCCTAGTTTAGATTTTATTTTGTCGGAACAATAAAACTTTTAGTTAGGGGTCTTGATGTCTCGTCTTTTGTGATTGAATAATCGTATCACATAACATCATTTTGGGGATTTTTGGGACTTATTTGAGGGATTATTCCCTAGTATTTAACGTTTTACGATTTGTTGTCTAGTTTCGACTTTTAAGTTACTTTTAGAGATTTTTTGCGTACTTTGTATGTTAAGTGTGGAGATCTTAGGTAATTAGATGCTAGGATACTATGAGACTATGATAAGAAGTTAAGAAAACGAGATAACCCATTAGTCATATCGTAAAAGGACGATCTTACCGCTTTTAGAAAACGAGATCATTAGCCAGACAGATTTGGAAATCGATTTGTTAGAGTCACCACGTGCAATCACTTAGGATTCTAGACGAACCCTTGGATTTTATAGTAGCACTGGAAGTTGGCAGGGCGTAGAAACTGATGGTTTGTGATTTGGAACTACAATGAAAGAGTTAATGAATTTTTTGTTGTTGTGGTTCGAACTAGTCTACATTCCTTTATAATGTTTTTGGGTTGACTTGGACCACTTAAAAGGTTTCCACGACTCCAAAAAAGTTTCGGAAACCCTATATACCATACTTTTAAGATCAAAACAAGGGTTGCATAAATTTGTAACGCTTAGTTGCAACCATTAACACCTGGAGAAGAAGAAGAGGATCTTTTCCATGCAATTCCACACATACTACTCATCATCTTTCAACAATTATTATAATCCTATTCTATTTCTTATCTTGAACATGAATATTACACTTTTATTTGTTTTTTTTACATTATTTCTTTATAAAATAAATCACCCGTAGCTAGAGAATCGTATGATATATGAACCCTAGATTAATTCTTTACGTTTTATTGAGTTTTGGGATGGAATAATTGACATGAATTGTTAATTTTTTTATTATATATTTGACTTCAAATTTCAGCCTTTATTCTATACAACTAGAGGGCTGACCTTAGTAATTAGGACTTTCACCCAGGAGGGGGGGGGGGGGGGGGTTCAGTTACGAAAAAATATAAACATTCGGTGTTAGTTAGTGAACCAGGAGGTCTTGACTAACAAGATAGTCATTTTGGTAAGAAACTTAAGCACCGATCATCATTGCAGAGTTCACTCGAGAGAGGTCACTAGTGGTGTTAGAGAGCGTCCTAAGCTACTCGGGAGGGAGTTAGGAAGAGAGTTGAATTCAACTATAGCATATTTTCCAATTCACCCTTAAAGAACAAATCGTAGAATCAACTAATGGGATTACTTGTGACTTATCGAGCTATACATCTCATCTTAATATTTTTATTTCATTTCTCATCCTTAAGTTAATTATCATTAGTTTAATTGATTAATTGGTTTTCATTTTAGTTCTCCTTATGTAAAAACTCCAACAAATATATATCTTTTACTTTTGTGATTGAAACTTAACTCATATTCACTTTATAAAACACAAAGGTATTGACCTCATAGTCCATTTGGAGAACGATAGCCCCTTACTTACCTTTTATTATATGCCAACAAACCGTACACTTGCGGGTAGTAGCTTCCTCAGGTATTGATTTATTTATCACACTCTTGGGGACAACAAGAGGTCAATGAATTTGCTCAACATTACAAAAGGCGAATACGTAACCCTTAACTCTCAATTAAATGATGAACATCACACTTTTTGTATGAAAGCCAATTTAATTACAAAGGTTACAACAATCATCCATATATTGTTGGAGGTCACAATAAATATGCCTTTGAATTCCTGGTATTTGATAAGGTGTGATAAAATAATGATAATTAAGATAAGAATTATCACCCTAGCCAAACACGTTACTCACTGCAAGTATCACAAATCGTATGCAAGTTTATTGATAAGTAAGATTCGTTCGTAGGGACTTGTGTGTTAGAATTGTGGATTAGAAGAGAAAGTGTAGTAAAAAATATTTTCATGAAATAAAAAGACGGTAAAGTAAATATAAATAATTGGGGAGAGAATGATTAACTAATAACTAATGCAAATAAAGTAAATATGTAAGAACGAGATGAGAGATATAGCTTGGTTTTGCTAGTATTTACTTATCCTTCTATCTCTTCTACTAGTTATAAGGGTGACATAGCTCTTAGAGTAAGTAGTCAAGATTCTATATTCCTCCTAACCCCCTTCCGGGTGAACTTAGGTGGTGACCTAACAATTATCAGGGGACTTGGGTAAGAGGACCATGCGCAATGATCGGTGGTTAATAATGAACCCTAGTGACTATCTAGTTAGGCAAGCCAGTTAGGATCACTAACACACACTAGATGTTTATGTGGTGTTTCAAAAATTAGACACCCCTCCCGGGTGACCATCCAACTGCTATTAATGGGGTAGTCTATACTCGTGCACTAGAAAGAACTACAGTCAATACATCAAAGCACATAAAACAAATATAAATCTTAAGAAGCTCAATCGATTTAAAAAGATTTTTCCTAGACAAACTTAGATAGAAGAAAATAGAATTCATAGATTATAAATATGCAAAAACCAAGCTACGGGGAAAATTAGTTCATACCAACAAGAAATAAACTAATATAAAGATACATACTCTAAACTTGTTTCTCCTGATGACTGCTAAGAGTAATATTAATTGAAGGCTGAGCAAGTACTTGTTTACAATGATAAGAGGGTGTATTTTTATGTGTTTTTCTAACCCTAAGGTCGAAATCTTGGAGTGGAAGGCAAGTAATTGGAGTCCAAATCCAATTCAAATTAGTTTCCTAAATTATAGGACAAAAAAACACCACTCACTGTTTTGTCATATCTCCATCGTTAGTGGGCCAAATTTCGCTTACTTTATATAAAAAACGACCCCAGCAAAAATATCTATCTAACCCTTTAAAGGATATTCCAAACTCGCATCCGATTTGTAGTTATCTTCACTTTAGTGGACGTCACTGCAAATTTGGCAACTTTATTTGACAACTTTTTCTTTCGTAATTCAACTTTGTTTCCTTTTATCTCATGATTTATCCTAGATCTTCTTTCCTTAACTCCTTGGAATTGATTTGGCATCAAATTATATCTAATAACCCTTAGGAGTTTCACATTATCATACAAATTATACCAAATATGCTCAAAAAGTAATAAATTTCCAAATCGAGACACGAATTAAGAAATTATCTGATAATGGGGAAAAAATCCCTTAAAAATTAATCAAATACACCTAAAATGATGTCTCAAACCTAGATTAATATATCAGAAATATGGAGACATCAAGTGGTTACCTCGATAAGATATGAAAGCCTTAGATTCTAGGTTGCTTTAGCACTCTTCTTGAGCATGATCATTAACTCCATAATAAGAACACCCATACAACTCTTGTACAACTTTCATCTCTTTCTGTCTACCTTGGAATCCTTCCTTCACAACCAACTTTAACTGTTTAACCTGATTATCCTATGTAGAAACTTGGCATCCATCGTGGTTTCACTATTAACATGTAATATACCTCTTTGGGCTCGTGTTACTGACCAACTTCTTTCAGTGTCTATTATTTTCACCATAGATTTCGCAACTTGGATATGATCCATCGATACGAAGCCCCCTCCACCGAGATTATCGAATCTTAACCTTGCACTCTCATCAAATATATTGTAAAACATTGATAGCTGGATCAAAGAAGTGTACCAATGGATAAGGAACCTAATCAATTGTTGTCTGAATAGTGTCCATTTTCTCCTAGACTCTCTCCATCTTCTTCTTTATATTTTGCAAGCTTTACTTGATCTTTCATCCTCATGCTTTGCGGATTGAAATAGTCTTAAACCCTTACTTGAAGTGCATCCCAATATTGGATTGTCGAGGGTGGTTGTTGATCTAGCCACTAACTTGCACCCCCGATCAAAAAGATTTGGAACGTGAAATAGTATATCTATTCCTTTTTAACGCCTTGAGTAATGTAGGCGTCACAAATTTTCCTAAACTTTTGAATAGCTCTTACCAGATCTTGTGAGCAGATTCACTATAATTTCCATGATTTAGGGATTGATTCAACATCCCTATGTCAGGCTTAGATCTTGCGACCTCAATAGATGGAGGGCAAATCCCCAAAGGATGAACTCTAAAAGGCTCCGGACTCAGGGATACCTTTGACTTGATTGTTTTGCTCATTTGGTGGATGTTCTCTATTCAATTTTTCTTCTTGTTTATTGTTGTTATTTTAAACATCCCAAGGTGGATTGGCTCCAACTGGTGGATTCACATGATTCTTATTAATATAACATTGTATGGTGGATTCAGATTGGCCATCTCACATTGTGCTCTTTTTTATCCTTCTCTTCTTCTTTGGGCTCAAAGCAATCTCTTAGGATTCGAGAGCATACATCAAACTTGTGAAGTTGTAGAGATACAAAAACGAAAACCAAAGTGAAAAAAAAACCACTAAGCACTTCTATACTAAAACACAAAAATATAACGATATAGTCACTGTCATTGGCCAAAAACACCTGTCGTCCCGTCGAGTGTGATACAAATCAACACCAAAAGGAGGGTGACGTACCGCAAGTGTACTGGTCGTTGACAAGTAATAAATTTGATAAGTATCGTCTCCACAGGGACTATCAAGGTTAAATCAATGAGTCTCAAAGTATAAAAATGTTAAGTTGTAAAGATAATGACAAGACAGTAAATAATATATCTGGTTTTAACGAGTATAAACTAAGCGATTAATGGAAATAATAATTAAGAACTAGAACGCAATGCAATATAACTAAATAAAAGATGGATAATAAGATAAGAAAGATGCTTGGGTCTTACTAGTAATCCCCAATGAAATAAGGTTCATTTCATAATGCAAAAATAAAAACTAATAAATAAAATTGCTAGAATCGTGTTTAGAAGATAAAATGTAATAAATTTAATCTAAGAATCAGAATGGTTTGGCATTGGAATGGTCGTGAATGATGAGGTTTTGTGAAAAACCCTTCTCCTTCTTCTCTTCAGCTCTACTTCATGTGTTGAAATTTATAAAATGATAAGTGGTTATGATTTAGGAGCTACTAATACACTTATATACTAGACTTAAAAAGTTTTGAGGCCTAATGGGCTCACTTAAGTAGGTTATAATTAGGGATGGCAATGGTTACGGTTAAAAACCGAAACCGATGATAACCGAACCGTTTAAAAACCGAATTATATAACCGTGGTTAAAACCATTAGGTTATGGTTTTGAAAAGTGTAACCGATGGTTAAAACCGTTAGGTTATGGTTTTTGATAAAATAAAACCGAAAAACCGAAAACCGTTTATTATCATATATATTTTCAAATTTTATAATAATTTAGATTAAATTAGATATATTGAAATTCTAAAAGCAAAACAAAATACTAGATTTAACCAATTAAAAAATAAATATGCAATTTAATCAAATACCAACATAATTTTTTATAAACCTTGGAGTTTTCTTTTATATGTGTGGTTTTATTTTATGAAAGTTAATATATTTATTAAATTATCATTTGAATACGGTTAAAAACCGCAAAACCGTTAAAAAACCGAAACCGAATAATACGGTTATGGTTTTGAAAAGTGTAACCGATGGTTAAAACCGTTAGGATATGGTTTTTAATTATAAAAACGGTTATGGTTATGGTTTTTGGAATTTTTTCAAAAAACCGATCCGTTGCCATCCCTAGTTATAATACCCCAACCCGTTTTTAGTCTAGTGTTGGACATGTTCGAGTCAGGGTGGAAGTAAATGGCATAACTTCTTCATCTCAACCCCGAATTGACTTTCGTCACTTCTCAAGCATCACTAACATCAATATCTATTCAAATCAAAAGGAATTTATTCAAATTATCTGACTAATTAATCGTGGTGACTGAATTAATGAACATCAAGATTTTGCTGGTTAATGCTCGAACTTCTCCAAAGTGACTTTAAGCTCTTCACACGCCTTAGCTTGGGGTTAGACTTGACTTCTTGACTTCTTGACTTCTCCTCATAATCTTGGCATCTCGTGCCAACCATGCACCTAAAATCTACACACTTAACACACAATCAAGGCACAAAAACTCTATATATAACAACATGTCCAAAATAAGATAGAAAAGTACAATATGTCGAATATTAGGGAATAATCGCTCACTTAGGTCCCATAAATTCCCAAAAATATGTCTCGTGAATAAATTAATCTATCACAAAAGAGGAGACATTAGAATGATATACCAGTTCGGGGAAGGTTGGAGCAGATCAGGAAACTCCATGACCCACCGACAACAGGGAATGACTGGAACATTTCACACTATTAGTCTATTATAGAAGGACAGAACACGAATGTCTTGTTTTCACGTGACACTTCTTTTTTTAGTCCAGTAGAGCCAACACGAATCGGGATTGTGAAAATTGATACATGATGCAAAACGATGAGATCGAGGACGTACGATATATCATCAGCCACCAAAGGAGAAGCACACGGTCTTCTCGAAGCGGCTGAAACGTGTGAATATGCTCTGGATAGAAAAACTATAATTCTCTCAAAAAACTTTGAAGTTATTCAAGGTAATAGGTCGGTATTTATGGCAAGTTGATCAGTTCAGCGTTTTCTGAAAAAGATAGATGAAGTGGCGGGAAGCATGTGTAATGTGCCATTCCATCATATATCTAGACGTTTGGATGGCCAAACTGGCCGCGTAACACTAAACATATGACCAGAAGGGGTTGGGGTCAACATTAGGTGGTGGTTTAGTTTTCAAAATTAGGAATTGGTTCCATCTTTTGGTAGTCTGTTATTTGTCCAAAAGAATAAATATAATGAAAAATTATAATAATTCTAGAAACGGTCAATTAGTTATAAGCGATTGAATTGTCTCTTTTATTTTCTAGTCAAAATTCTTCTCCGATAATACTATGGATACATGACTTTGAATTGAATGGAGTTATGGTTGTCACGTTCGATTGGTGAAAGCTAATATAATAATTTGAACAAAAAAAAAAAAAGCTAATATAATAGATTTTATTTGGTGGGACCATGGCTAAATATGAATAAGATGTTAAGAGTTTAGGTGTTTGTTTCTTTATTGTGATTCGGAATCCTTTTCATCTAATAAAGATAATAAGATAGTAAGAGGTTTAATAAGAAGAGTAAATTTGTGGGGTTTGTAACACTGATCTTGAAACTACTGAACATGTCCTTTTAGAATGTTCATGGGCAAGAGGTACTTGACTTAGCTTAACTATGCAACTCTCGACTAAAAATAAAGGTACAAATAGATTTGAAAATTGGTTCTTTAACATGAGTCAATTACCTGATAAGTCAATGAGAAGGCTAGTTGAAAGAATTGCTTTTCTAGTTTGGTTTATATGGAAAGCGCGAAATAATTACCTCTTTAATGGGGTAAAACAAGACCCTATTTACACTAATAAACAAGCTAAAGAAGCCTATGATGAATATACAAATGCAAATATATCTGAGGCTAAAAAACAAAAAATGTCCCAAGAAAATACAAATCATACAACACAGGAAAAAATAAGCGAGGTAAGCACAGGTATGAATGCTAAACATAAAGAAAATTCTAAGTGTCAAAATGATAAACTCTTTGATAATATTACAAAGCCTACTCTAATTGTTAACACTGATGCTTCATTTAGTAATAATCTAAAAGCAGCAGCAGCGTGTATTATTAGAGAGGAACAGGGGGTCTTTGTACATGGAGCAGCATGGAATTTTGGATGCAACAATGCTGAAGAAGCAGAAGCTATTGGGATTCGCAACTCTATTCTTACGGCGAGGATATATCAAGATCATGATATAAGGCTCGTAAATGATTGTAAAAATGTACTTGATCAACTTCAAAATAGGAAAGAGTTGTGTAACCAAATGACTTCGATTTTTATCTATGATTGTAATAGACTAGCTTGTAATCGGTTTAAGTTCTTCCTTGTGGGAAGAAAAAACAATTCCATAGCAGATTGGGCTGCTAAGCAAATGCTAAAAGGCAATTTGCTTGGCAATTGGGCCTCAAACCCCTCTCCCCAACTTGTTAACCTTGTTCAAGCCAATGCTCCTTCTAAGGGGATTGGTTAGATTAGGCTTTTTGTAACCGAGTTTATATTTCCTTCTAATATATTATGTTTTCGACAAAAAAAAAAAAGAAGAGTAAATTTCATTTTTGTCTCATTATTTAAAAATATTTTTGGACTTAACATTTTAAAATGTTTACTTTTTGGTCATTTTTTTTTGAACAATAACTTTTTGGTCATTAAATATGTTCATCTTTAAGTTGTTTTACTAATTTTATAGGATATTTCAAAATAATTTAAACATTTCAAATAAAATTCTTAATTTGTAATATGGTTAATTATATATATAGTTTGATTGAAATATCCACATTATTTTTAAAATCTATGAAATATCTTATATAATTAGTAAAATAACTTAAAAATTGATATTTTTAATACATTTAACCTAAAAATAAATATTTTGAAATGTTTGGCCGAAAATAGTTTTAGGTGATACGTAATGACTAAAAAATGAATTTGCTTTTAATGAGATTGTTTTGTCAACTTCTACTACGCTAGTGAATTTTTTCTAGTATTTTTTTTAAAACATGAAACATCCAAAAATCAAGTGAATTCTAAAAAAGTCAATTAAAAAATTTATTAATTTTAATTAATTTTTTTTTACTTAACATAACTATTTAAAATCTATATTATGTAATTTTAAATGATACATTTTAAATTTTTTAGATGATATCTACTATGGGTGCACGCGGGTCGGGTAACCAACTCTAGGGGTCTAACCCTAAACCTAACTCTAAATTTTCGGTTTTGACTTTCCTAAACCCTAAACCCAACCTTAAGGTATGAAAATTGCGTGGGTTGGGTTAGTGTGGGTAGGGTCGGTTCTGGGACGGGTTTGGTTTTGGTCAACAGAATGTCAAACATCTTAAAATAGTTTAAAAAAATAAAAAATCGAATAAACTTTCAATAAATAGTAACTTACTAAAAATAGTATCTTTCCAAAAATAGTAAGCTGCTGAAATTATTGTACAAGCTAAGGTTTTAACTGTTCACATAACAAGTTTTGAATATAGAAAACTTTAAATTACATAAAATGCAACCTCTAATGTGTAAAGTAGCTAAAATATACAAAAATGGGTGCATTTGCTTGATTGCTTCCAAGAAAAAATTCAAGACCCTCATATTATCTACAATTATACACTACAAATGAGAAGAAGTACTTTAAAAGCTTGCCTCAAAATATTTTATATCATTGGCATGAAAATAAGCCTCGAATTTAATATCTTCATCGACTTTATATAGTTAGAGACCACTTAAGGACGAGGGACTAATTTTAAAACTTAAAAGTTACAAATAAAAAATCATAATATATTTCCAAATCACCCAATCATTCCTCATACAATTTATTTAAGTAATCATGGGATGAGAAAAGGGAGATGCAAACAATATTAATTGAATTTAACCTACAAGTAACAAAAAGATGTATTTATATCTTAGGTTATTGGCTACAAATTTGTTATAGTGGACTCGGGGTTAGTCACACTTAACTCATCCAAGCCATATATCAATGTTAACAGATAACAAATATTCAGTGAATAAGAAGCAAAATCAAGTCAAGTTCAAGTAATTAAGTAATAGTTCGTACCTAATTCAGCCTCCAAATTTTCAACAAGTTCCTTAGATGTATAAAGATTAATATGAAATAAAGATTTTGGCCAATTTTGAGTACAAATTAGGGCTTCCACTATACTTGGAGCAAGAGAACTTCTAAATTGATCAAGTACCCTATCACTTGTGCTAAAGGCATGTTCAGATGCAATAGTTGAAACAAGGACAACTAACACATGCCTTGCCATTTTTAGACAAGTGTTTAAATCTCAGAGAATTTACTTTCCACCAACTCATATCAAATGAAGCTGACATTTCCTCAACTTCTTCATTGAGGTAACTTCGAAGTTCAGTGCCTTTAGCAATTAGTTTTTCAGCCATGAAAGACTGAAACCTACACCCAAGAACATTAGCTGATCCAAGATGAGCCATTTCACCACTAGAACTAGTTGATCAATTTGACCCACTAGAACGAGGAGCAGCTGGTTTGGAATAGTGTGAAAATATCCTAGTTAATGCATCATTCACTTTAGCAAGCAGAAGCCTTAAAAAGAGTGTACATAAAGTTGAAGTAATGTTTAAGATATTGTGACTTCTTCTTTGGATCTAATGCAAGTGCAACATACAATAATATGTTGATACTCTTTATGCCCCCAAAATTTCAGAAACTTATCTTTCATTTTGAAAGCCATATCCTTCAAAACTTCATTCTCAGATGCACACAATTCCTCAATCTTCTCCCATATAATTACAATTTCATCAAAGAACAAATTTAAAGTAACAAATAGAGTATCAGAAAACTTCTTTTTAGAGTTATAAACAATCTAAGAAACTCTACAAAGCATGAAGCATTTTGCCAATTAACAAAAGTAGGTGGAGTTCTAATAATCAGTTACAAAGTAAGATTTAAAGTTATCATCGTGCTCGACCATTAAGAATAAACGATTCAAATTTAATAGCTGATAAAAGCATTTTATAAGTTGAGTTCCATGTCGTTGGAACATCAACGCATAAAGGTCCTTAGACTCAATGCTACCGAAGGCCATAAAGTCTTTGAATGAAGTAGAACGAGATGGAGATGACCTTACATACATGAGAGCCTTGCATGTATTTATAATTTAGGCATCTAACAAAGTTATACCTTCTTTGACAACCAGGTTCAATATATGCACACAGTATCTCACATGGAGAAACTCATGGTTCAAGATGGTCTTGGGTTTGACTTTAACCAAGTACTTAACAGTTACAGTATTAGAAGAGGCATTATCTACTGTCAAACTTAAATAAGAATCAAGATCCTAATAACTAAGTATTGATTCAACCACCTTACCGATTGTTTCCCTCTTGTAATAATCAACCATACAAAAACCAATTTTTTTGGAGTTTCCATTCACAATCAATAAAACCAAAAGCCAAACATATAATTCGAATTTTGATTAGAAGTACATGTATAAGTGGTCATGCTTATTCTCGTACCCTTCATAAAAAATTTCAGTTTAATCTTTTCTTTGGCATTAAAGGGACATACATTTCCTCATAATGGTCATCCTCTATGGGATTTTTACAAATTTAGGTTGAATTACATTACAAAATCTTTTAAATATAATGCTCTCCACAAATCTAAAGGATAACTCATCTAAAATTACCATTTCAGCTAATGCCTTAGTGTAAGACTCAACTGAAAACATGTAAGGCACCACACCCCACCCTCCTCTTCTTTTTTACCTTAACTCAGTTTGACCCTCATCTAAAGGTGGATGTAAAGGATATTATGGAATATCCCTATGATTTATATGATTTAGCATGTCAAAAATTCCATGTTTTCTAGAATCAGCAGCATAAGTAATTTCACAGTATTTACACATGCCTATCCTAACATGTTCTTCATCATATATAGGATAAAAAACTGTCCAACAATCATCTTTGATCTTCTTGATCTTTTTAGCTAAAAGGGGTTTGTTACCTGATGGGGTGGATGTTTGGTTATAGGAGAATTACCCGCAGGAGTTGAGATAACACCAGGAGCTGGAGTTAGAGATGTAAGATCAATAACTGACTCATTCTCAACCTCTATATCTTTAAAATGTTATGCAAATACTATAAATAAGACAAGTTTGAATTCTAATCCAATTTATAAATCAAACACAAATCATAATTACACAAAGAAGTTTAATTTGATCAAGTGTTAAACATTATACACTTGAGTAAAATCACCACTGATTTCACCCAAGTGTTAAATATTTAACACCTAATCATTTCTAACTTCTTTTTTTATGTTTAAACACTTAGCAAAACAGTGAATTCAAGTCAAAATTAACTGATTTGTTAAGTGTTTAACACTTTAACAATCTAATACATTTTTTACGTGTTAATTACTTAACATTTTAGTGAATTTTGATTTGTATTCACTTCTTTGTTAAAGTGTTTAAACTTTAAAATAAATAAAGAAGATTGAAATGATTAAGTGTTAAGCAATGAACACTTGGCTAAAAAGTGAGTTCACGTCAGAGCTCACTTGGTGTCGCCTAGGGTGTGATAAAAATAAGATACAATTAAGTCAAGAAAACTACGCACTCTCACCCTAGACAGGCACAGTACTGCAAGTATTACAGGACGTATGCAAGTTTTAGTTGATAAGTTGAGTTTGTTCTCAGAGACTTAGTGTGCTAGTCGAATGGGTAGCAATAACGAGTAAGGAGTAAATAATTAAAAGACAGAAAATAAAAGGAATAAGTTTCGAGAATAACTAATTAAAACTAGGAAAAATAAAGACAATAAAATAAATACGAAGAATATGAGATGAGAAATATAGCTTAGGTTTTGCTAGTATGGACTAATCCTTCTAATTCTTTCTATTAGATCTAGTTAATAAGGGAGAATATTAGCTCTTGTATATTTAGTCAGGATTCTAAATTCCCATTCCTTAGACCTTGAGAGAGACTAAGGGGGCTACAGACACACAACGAGGCTGGTTCAAATAGGGTTATCAAGCGCAACCAAGGCCCTAAGAAATCAATTTCCGTACATGGTGATAGTGATTAATTCATACCCTAATGACTATCTAGTTAGAATCAGTGTTGTCAGGACTAATATCGACACTAGACGTTATGTGGTGTTTCAATAATTAGACACCCATCTAAGGTGATCATCTAACTACTATTAAGGTAATCCTAAACGTTGCGCACCGCAAGGAAAACAGTCATTAAATCAAAACACATAAACAAATATAAAGGTAAGAAGCTAATATCAGATTAAAACATGTAATTCCCAAAGAAACTTAGATATAAAGAAAATAGAATTCATAGATTATACATGATGCAAAACCCAAGCTATGGGAAGTTCAGTTCATACCTGAAGGAAATAAACTAAAGGAAATAAACTAAAGGAAATAATAAAAGACATCATTTTTCTCTCTACAATAACTTGGAAGAATAAAACCTTAAGAACTAATTACTATGAGGCAAGGATGATTTACAAGTGATATAAGGTGTATTTATAGGTGTTTAGAAGACCTAATTCGTTTTCTTGAAGGAAAAGGTAAGTAATGGACTCCAAGCCCAACTCAGATTCGTAACCCTAAAAACATGAAATCAGGCCCGTTTTTGTTTTGGTCCTAGCAGCTTCAATTTTCATCCGTTTGACGCGTATGAGTACATCAAATTCATCGTCTTGGAAAGCTCTTCAACTTTTCTCTTGACCGTTTCTCCAAATTCTACACCAATATTGAGATATAAGCTGATTTGTGGTCGTAGGTGCAGAAATTCAGGATTAAGGCAGCTTTTCCTTTTCCATGTTTTTAGCTTGTGTTTCCTTATCTTTAATTACCATGCTTATATCTTTCCATATCTTTTAGTCTTTGACTTGGACTCTAATTAATCTCCATGATTATCTTTAAAACTTCACACTAAATAAATAATTAAACCTAATATGCTCTAAAAATATTATTTTACTAAATCAAGATTCAAAATAGGAAAGTGCACTATTTCTCAAGAAAATCGATTATTATGACTTCTAAATCACTAAAAATGATGTCTCATCCTCATATAAATCTATCACAAGTTAGGATACATCAAGACCCCCAACTCAAAGTTGTATCGTCCCGATACAATAAAGATAAAAACAAAGGGAAGTCTATAAGTACACACTTATGGAATTTTCAACATAATGGGAAGAACGTAGCAGAATATATAGAATAAACCTAAAGAAAATACTCAGAAAATTTCATGGAATAATATTCTTAAACTACATACCTGTACACTTCTCATATCCATAGTCAACACGGCTTGAATTCAAGATCAGATTAGTTTCGCAATGTAAGAAGGTTTGGGACTTTACTCAGTTCCCCAAGAAAGCTATAGATTGTTCATCGAACTTCACTAGTATTCAAAGATCCACTTAACTACTCTCTAATGGCTCAATCACTTCTTAATTACATAGCAAAGAATCAAAAGGTCTTTAAGATTGTAATTTAGGCTTAGGGACGGTATGATAGTATATTTGGATAATTTAGAGTGAGCTTTTGGCTCTCTCCTCACTAGCCATCAACGAATTTACCTAGAGCTTGAGTTACTATCATAAAACGTTTCTCACTCAACCCAATGAATTCCTAGATGCACAATTTAGAATCCCCAATAACCCAATTAAAGCATAAGATGTTCACATAAAAATTCCACTTTGCCGGTCCGAATATATATAATTTCTTTTCAAATCAATTTTTTTTTATATAGCCATGACTCTCTTTTTAATGTTGAGATATCACGCTATTTTCTCATATATATATTTTTCTTCTAATGACCTTGTTGGCAAATTTAGCTGTAGCTTCTTTATCATTCACTATTACCCCGACAAAGGGTTACAATAAAAATCTGTGAATCATCATCAATATAAAGCACAGAGCACAATTAATAAGCTCAAAAATCCCATCCCAATAACAATTCCCATAATGGTGGACCCATCACCCCAAACTCAAGCTCTAAAACAATTGTCTATGCATCGCGATTCGAGTGCGGGTCATAGGGAAAAGTCCTATAATCTAAAGGGATATGACTTATAATGTGTTTCAGTAAAAAGCTTTAGAAAGGCTAGAAGGGGCTGAGAAGGATATAGCATATAATCTTAAAATAACAAGGTGAGAAGGTATAAAAAGGCTTCAAATGGCTTCAAATATGAAAGAACAGCCTTAATCACTTTCTACACTATGCAATTTCGTTATTTTCTTAACTTTAGCACTTTCATCAAATGGGTTTGTCAACTAGCTTGGATCTCACGGCCTACACACTTCTCAAGGTTCCCTGAGATCGAACATACTTTCTATCGCATTGCTTACTAATCCTTTCTTTACTATCAACGTGGGTTTTCCTGCAAATACTCAAAGCATACAAATAACATAGCTCCTTAACATACTACTTACTATCATCAATTCACCGAGCTTATGTTTTCAAGCTATTAAACACATTCTACATCTAATTCCCATGTACCAAAAATTTTAATTTCTACCTAAAAACAGAAAAATGGAGATGGGAGACAACGAATCCCCACACCCCCAACTCAAAAATGAGCCGTGTCCCCACGACTCGAAAAAGACTCGAAACAGAAATTAAAATTAGCAGATAAAGGCATTTACAGAAATGGTAGGGAAGAAAGAGAACATACTCTCGAGGCTATTGCCTCGCATTATTGACATCCAAGGTCGGATTTGCTTGATCTTTCGTTAATTGCTCAAGGAGTTTCATGATGTACACTTGATTAGTGTTGATTTGTGCCACATCATTGGCTAAAGAAGAATGAGCTGCTTCGAATTTGTTTAAACGCTCCTCCATCTTTTCTTGCCAACTTTGCTCATTTTCTTCTTTCGAGACTTGCGTAGCACTCGCTCTTCGAAAGACATCCATATCCAAGCATTATCAATATAAGTCTCCTTAATTTTGAGTTTCTCTTCTTCACCCAATGTAACATTCGCTTTTCGCACAAGACACGTGATCATAGTAGGAAATTTAACATTAAAAACTGATTTGGGAGAGACCGAAAATCGCATCACCTCCTCATAGATCAACTGTGCCACATCCACTTCTTCTCCTCTCAAAATAAAATCCAATAGTAGAGCGTTCTTTTTAGTCACCTCCAAAGTTCGTGTGTTCCCAAAGACCTTAGGAATAATGAAATTGTGCCAAACTCTCGCATCCGATTGAAGATATGTGTAAGGCCAAGGTGTCTTCAATTCTCCCTTATGTGATTGCACCTTCTCCTTGTCTAAAACATGCTCAAAAAGTAATTCCTCATCAAAGATTTTTTGTCTAGCAACCGCTTCACTATACTTGCAATCTCCAATTAATTTCTTAAACTTGAAGTGGTTTCTAATCTCATTAACTGTGAAAGGAACTAACTTTCCTCTGATCGGAACACAACCTTTACTATCTTGGCTCAAGAGGCCTAAATAGAATTCCAAAACTAACTCATGACATAATTCAGAACGTCTTACCATGAACGTAGACCAACCCAATTTTTCACCAAGCTCTAAGAATCTCTTATACTCTCCTGTACCAACTTCTTCCTTGAATACTTTCTCATAAGCAAAAGGTATTTCCTTTAATTATTTTTCTGCAGAAGCTTTTAAGGCCTTTAAAGTTTCCTCTATATCCATGGGTGTAGGACCTTTGAAGGGTAGAGGTTGTGTTTTCTCCTTTGAATAAAAGTAGAGCCTTTTACCATTACGATCAAACATAGCTAGCTTACCTCCGTCTTCAACATCGATTTTACCCTTTGCTTTAGAACTAGAACCTTTGTTATTTGATTTCTTCTCAATTGAACCCAATACCTTGCTTTTCTTCACCCCCCTCTTGTTAGATAATGTTTCTGTTCTTTTAGTCATCCTCAATTAATCCCCATCTGAAAGCTTTAACAACTCTTGAAATTTGAACTTTTGAATTTTTGGTTGAACAAGCTTGATTTGGCTTAGGAAAGATGAATTGATGATGAATCTCTATGTGGGTAAGGTGAATTTTTGATGGATTGGCTTGGATTTAAGAAATTGTAGGATGAATTTTGAAAATCTAAGCTCTTTATTCTTCAATTTAATGTGTTTGGTTAAAATTTGGTGCTTGAATCTCCTTTGTAATGAGGTGGAGAGAAGATTTGATGTGTTTTTATGATGATTGGGTAGTGTTTTGATGATTGGGGAAGGTTTATATGAGCTTTAATGGAGTTGGGAGAGGTTTGGAGAAGAAAGAGAGGGTTAAGGATTTGTAAATTTGGAATAATACCTATTATCCTCCTTTTATAAGCTTCAACACACAACTTTCTCTCTCCAGCGGCGACCACTGGTATACCGGGTATATGGTCCGGTATACCGGAACTACTGTTGTTCCAAAAAATTTCTTCTCGTAAAAAAAACACGCGCCTCATACCTGTAATATGGGTTTTTGATCCCGCGGTATACCGGGTATATGGTCTGGTATACCGGACCTATCGTCCAGATTTTTTTTTCTTCTCGGCACAAAACCCGAGTCACCTACACGTAATACGGGTTTTCTTCTCTGCGGTATTACCGGGGATGAGGTCCGGTATACCGGCCCGATGGTCAGAATTTTCTGAATTTTTTTGTTTTCTCTTCCTGAACTCGATTTCTCCAATACCTAAGCATCAAAAACACTAATACCTTTCTAAAATATGCAATATAAACTAAAAACAACTAAACTAAACATAAACTAAAAACGTAAAAGACATAAAAACTAAAAAATCGCGGGTTGTCTCCCGTACAACACTTTTATTTAACGTCTTTCAAAGTTAGACGCGTTACCTCTATCAAGATTTGCGAATGGTGATCAATCTATGCTCATCATTGAGAAGGAGCTAAGAGATACACTTATGCATCTTCTTAACATTCAAGAGGAGATCTTAAAGCAAAAATCTGGAATTACTTGGGCACAAAAGGGTGATTGTAGCACTACCCTTTATCATAAGAGCATCAAGGCAAGAATCACCCAAAACCGAGTTGCCTCTATTGTGAATGAAAATGGTGACATTATTGTTGAAGATGAGGCTATTCATGATGAATTTATCAAGTACTACACTAGCTTAATTGGTACTAAATGAAGAAAGTGTTAGCTCTAGTTGTTTAAACAAGCTTGTTGATAAAGCTATCACTAAGGAAGAAGCTAAAGAAATGGTGAAAGATATTACTAGTAAGGAGATTAAAGAAGCTATTTGCTCTATTGATATCTCAAGAGCTCCTGGCCCAGATGGTTTTAATAGTGCTTTCTTCAAAGCTACTTGGAATATTATTGGGGAGGATGTTTGTAATGCTATAAAGGAAACTTTCAAGAATAGACAAATTTTGAAGCAAATTAATGCTACTAATCTTGTTCTTATACCCAAGGTTAAAAACCCCACTTCAGTGAAGAGTTTTAGGCCCATTGCTTGTTGTAATATCCTCTATAAAGCTATATCTAAAATCATTGCTAATAGGATGAAGAAAAGCCTTGAGGAGCTTATATCTAAAAATCAAGCTGCTTTTGTGGGAGGAAGAAGTATTTCGGATAATATATTGGTTGCTCAACGTGTAGTGGCAGGTTATGATAGGAAGGACTTGAGTCCAAGATGTACTTTAAATATTGATCTTCAAAAGGCTTTTGATACAATTAATTGGAGGTACCTTTTCCAACTACTTCAAATTATGGGATTTAATAAAAAGCTTGTATCTTGGATCAAGATGTGTATTTCAACACCTATGTTCTCTTTGTGCATTAATGGGAATGTGTGTGGTTATTTCAAAGGAGAAAGAGGATTAAGACAAGGTGATCCTTTATCTCCTTATCTATTTGTTATATGTATGCAAGGTTTTTCCTCTATTCTTGAGAAAGTGGCAAATAATAAAGCTTTTACTCATCACCCTAATTGTGCTAGTATGGAGTTGAACCACCTTATATTTGTTGATGATTGTTTAGTTTTCTTTAATGGTGATAAAGACTCGGCTATGAGACTTAAACAAGGCCTTGATCTCTTCTCTAGACTTTCCGGCCTTAAAATAAGTCCTGAAAAGAGTGAGCTATATATGGGAGGTTGTAATAAAGACCTTCATGATGATTTGAGTAGTATTCTTAATGTTAAGAAGGGTAAACTTCGTGTTAGATATCTTGGGACTCCTTTAACTACAAAAGGCCCTAATAGCTTAATGTGTCCTACCCTTATTAATAATATAGTTGGAAGTGTTGAAGGGTGGATGCATAGATTTCTTACATTTGCGGGAAGGCTTCATTTAATCAGGAGTGTTTTGCAAAGTATAAAGCTAGATATTGGTGTAATATAATGATCCTTCCAATGGGAGTTATTCATGAGATAGAATCACTCTTGAGTAGGTTTTTTTGGAAGGGTAATACTAATGATTTTCATGGTGCTAAAGTGGCTTGGAAAGAATTATGTCAAAGTAAAGAAAATGGAGGACTAGGCATACCTAATCTTCTCCATATTAATCAAGTTGCTATTCTTAAAGCTTTTTGGAGAATGTATGGATATAAAGATAATATTTGGTCTCAATGGGTCTACTCTAATTGGCTATGGAACAAGAGTATATGGAGCATTACATATGATAATAAACTTCCTTGGACATGGAGAGCTATGCTAAATGTGAGGTACCTTGCTTTTAAATATATTATACATGATGTTGTAAATGGTAAGATAACCTATATGTTAGATGATAGATGGATAAAAGGAAAGTGTGTAGGTGATATTTGTGAACAAAAGGATGCTATTTCTTTGAGTAATTACAATATTAACAAAAAGGTGCTGGACTATTATGTGGGGAAGAGGTGGAGATTTACACCTAGGTTTAACAAGGTGTATGAGGTGGTAAAATATATGGTGCTTAATGATAAGCATGACACTATAAGATGGGGAGATAAAGGCTTTAGGACCTCGGATGTTATGTATGACCTAAGGGGCTCTAATGAGAAAACAAAATGGTATAGTGTGGTGTGGCATAAATGGAGTATGCCAAAGCACAAGTTTTGTGCTTGGTTAATTTGTAAGGATAGATTAAGCACTAAATATTGGCTTAGCAGGTGGGGAATGGAAGTGGACAATATGTGCTACCTTTGCTTTGAAGATCATGAATCTAGGGATCACTTATTTGTGAATTGCAAATTCACTACTTTGGCTTGGAAGGAGATTTGTGATCTTCATAATTGGCACAACTCGGTTAATACTTGGGAGGAAAGGCTTGATTTTATGCTTAAGTTTGATGGTAACACCTTAAAAGATACCATATCAAACATTACTTTTCTTAGCTTTCTTTATTGTATTTGGGATGTGAGGAATAAAAAAGAGTTTAAGAAGATGCATCCTAAATATGAGGATATTGTGAAAATAGTTGTGAAAGATGTTCAATACACACTTTGGAATAGAAAGTTATTTAAAAGGAGTGTTGAGAATATGAGATTGATAGAAAGATGGAAGCTACATGGAGTACTCAAGGGAGGAGAACAAGAAGATCAAGGAAGATAGCTTGGAGCTTGGACCTAGTTTAAGACTTTATCAATTGTTGTATAGGGTTTAATTTCCTAGCAATAGTTGTATAGGGTGCTTCTCCTTTGATTTATTTTCTAGCAATGGTTGTATAGGTTGTCTTGTAAGTTGATAGGTTTACTTTCTAGTAATTGTTGTATAGGGTTTGTTTTCCTAGACATGCTTGTTTTTTAGTCAAAAACAAGTAGGGGTTTGATTTGTACTTGTCATTTTGTGGATATAAAATGGTAGGTTTGATCAAAAAAAAAAAGATTTGAGAATATAGCCTCCCCAACAACGAGTTAGGCTATGAACGTCAACTAATCTGCGCTTGATCCCCTTCTTGGGTCGAATTTCTATCACCTTGGCTGAAACAACCTTAGTGACAATGAATGGTCCCATCCACGAGTCTTTGAAACTACGTGGCCTATTTTCACGTTTGTGAGCCTTCCATAGTACTTCATGGCCAACCCCAAACTCAATGTTTGGCTTAGTATCCACAAGCTTTAAGTGGATCTTCTCAGGAGGGACTTTGTGATGTGAAAGGCTGTGGATGACAGGAACGGTGGGATCTAACTTCCTCGGTTTCTTACCCAAGACATAGAAGGTCTCAGATACATTCTTTGCATGAAGGGTAATGGTCCCTTCTTGGAAGTTGATGACACTTTGACTTGTGGCCATGAAAGGCCGTCCAAGTATGATTGGAACCTGCTTATCTGCATCAAACTCAAATATAACAAAGTCAGGTTGGATAGCGATACTACCTGCACGGACCAAGACGTCCTCCACTGTTCCCCATGTCCTGGTAACTGAGTTGTCAGCGAACTGCAACTTCACTGGAGTTTTCTCTGATTTCTGAAGTCCAAGTCTCTCGAACACGGACTTAGGCATAAGATTCACACCAGAACCCATATCGTACATAGCTTTCACCTTGAGCATACCATTTATTTGAATACGAAGGTTAAAACTTCCTGGATCTTTAAGATTCTTTGGTAACTCTCTTTCACTTCTTCTTAAGACTCTCAGGTTCTCTCTTGGGATCTCTACACTCGCTTCTTTCTCAGGAATAACTTGCGTAAAAACTTGATGCGCTGTAAGCCATTTCTTCGCAATCTCAAGCATTTGGGCGTTGATCTTTTCAGGTGTGTACGCCTTACAAATGTCTTGAGTTCAGTGTCATCCTTTGGATTTGTATCAGGAATAGTTGATGACACTGTTTGAACAACAGGTGGTGGTTCCACCTTCTCTTCTTCTTTCTCTTCTTGCACAGCAGGTGCAACTTCAACTTCAACCTTTGATTCCACCTTTGTGGCTTCTTATTCTTTCTCTTTAGCCAGCCCAGCTTGATAATCCATAACTGATCGAATCTCTTCTTGCATATCCTTCAGAAGCTGTATAAATTCGGATTTTTCTGAATCGTCCTCCACATCAACCTCAGAACAGTCAGATTCCACGGGGCTAGACTTGGTTGGTTATTCTTAGGTACTCGGAACCTCCACGGCACTAACGGCAGCATGTGGTACTTCCTTCTCTTTTTCATCAATTTCAAGGCAAATAGCCTTACAAGCTTCGAACCCAACATTGTCATCGCCTCCTTCGATAACCTTCAATTCTTTTTGTTCCATTAAGTTTGTTCAACTAGTCTGCTTGAGTACCTAAAATCAGAATTGCGGCATCTTGTCCTCGTAACTTTTCATCCTGAGCGTTCATATTCGTGGTCAAACGGTCCAAGACTTTTACTAATTGTTGATTATCCATAGATCCCTCTTGAGGATACTGTGGTAAAGCTTTCTGGTCTAATGCATAGGTATAGGCATCTTGAACAGGTTGTTGAGGGGGAGAAGGTCTATTTTGATGTTGATTTTGGTACTAACCTCTTGGTTGGAAAAAGTTGTTCTGGGTGCGCGGTTGATAATGACCAGGATTAGCGGCCCCCTGTGGATTTGAATATTGCATACCCGGATGGTTTCGGTTACCAAATTGATAACCTCCTCGGTTGGATATGAAGTAAACAGATTGCGGATTTCCTTCGCACTCTTCCCATGTATGATTATTAACCCCACATTGTTGACAACCTTGTGCTTCTTGTACTACGTTTGCTGCGGCTAAATTTTTCTGCATCTCTAGCTTAAGCTCTTTGATTTAATTTTCTAATGTGGATATTTGAGCCGAGTTTGCAGTTTCTGCATCTAAACGAAGCGTACCTCGGGTCTTTACTACAGGAGCTCGTGTAGAAGGCTAACTCCTTTCTTGTTCAATAATATTTTCCAAGACCTCGGATGCTTCATTATGATTCATGGACACGAATTTTCCCTTCCCTATGTTATCCACCTTCCCTCTACCTCTATCATTGAGACCTTCATAAAATATAGCTAATTGTAAAGATGGGGTATAACCATGGAGCGGACATCTAGCTAATTTATGTTGAAACCTTGTCCATGATTCTCCTACTGTTTCTCCATCTTCTTGACAAAACCTTGCAAGCTCGATTTGATCTTTGAGTCTCATACTCTTCGAATAAAAATGGTTAAAGAATGCGGCTTGAAGTTCTGTCCATGAATTGATTGTCCCTGGTGGCTGTCTATCTAGCCACTCACTAGCTCTACCGGTCAAGAAGAACGAAAACAGATGACAATACAGTTGCTCACGTGTGATGCCTGAAGCAACATAAGCATCAGAAATCTGCATAAACTTTTGAATCGCTCTTACCGGATCTTGAATTGATGTACCACTGTAGAGTCCATAACTTTGAAATTGACTGAGCATACCCGGATCGGGTCGAAATTTAATATTCTGGATCTCTGGAGGATGGTAGCCTATCGGTTGAACATGAAACGACACGTGGAGACCAGGAAGGTCTTTCTCAACTCGATTATGCCCGTTACCTCATCCCAGTGGATGTTTTCCTTGTTGTTGTCCTTGTTGTTGTCCACCAGGTGGGACAAGTGGTGGTGGTGGTCCTCCTGGTGGAACGAATGGTAATCCTCCAGGTGGGACTCCAAGTGGTGGATCTAACTGTTCTTGTAAGCCTGCCATAGCTCTTCTCAAGGCTCTTTCCTCACAAACACGTTTATTATAAGGTCTGAAGCTCCTCTCAGGCTCCGGTAATGGAGGCCAAGAATTAAACACTGTGAAACCTGAAAAAGACTAAAGCAAACCACAAGCGTAAATCTGGAAAAACAAAAACTAAAAACTGAAAAATAAAAAAAAAAATTAATTAAAAACTACTACTCGAAATAGATAGCCCACACGCTAACGAGACACAAGTCCCCGGAAGCGGCGCCAAAAACTTGGTGTCGCCTAGAGTGTGATAGAAATAAGATAAAATTAAGTCAAGAAAACTACGCACTCTCACCCTAGACAGGCACAGTACTGCAAGTATTAGATTATCTCGTCGTGTTCCTTCATCTTTTGAGCTCGAATACTAATAGTCTTAACCTTGTCGTCAACGTATTGGATCTTCTTCATGTTAGACGTTGTATCTTGGGTCAATTGTAGGAGTTGACTTTTCATTTGTTCTATGACTGTAGTGAGCCGCATTTCATTCTTCTCTAAAAGTTGATTATGATCAGATCTTGATTCTGTTGTTGCAGGATTTGCACTACTGATGCATCGATCTTCGATTTAAGTCTACTCATACTGTCCTTTGAGAATTTGATGAATTGACTAATAGTCTCTTTTATCTCAGTGATTTCTTCTTGTGGACGTGATTGAGCTTGACTTACATTATGTACATTGCAGCCTGGTGGATGTTTAGCTTTATTTTCATAGGTTTGTTCTTGCAGGTATAACTGTTGAGGTGGCTTTGGGATGCTTTCCTTAATTGTTATAGCGAGTTGTTGTATTTGATCTTGCAAGCTTGAAATCCTCGCTTCTTCTTCTTCGTTAGTGGTAGGGGTTTGTTCTTGTGGCCAACTTATGTTGGTCTCAATGATTATTTCCATACCACTCTTTGCTTCTTTCGGATCCATACAGACAAAATTACCACGACCCATATCATCTGCTCTCAGCCTTGACTCTCTATCGAGTCCATTATAAAACATGGATAATTGTAATTGTGGCGTGTATCCATGTAGTGGACATCTTGCCAACATCTTTTGAAATCTCGTCCATGCTTCGCCAACACTCTCTCCGGCTTCTTGTAAGAAATTCATAGGCTCCAATAGTTCCTTCACTCGCATACTTGTTGGATAAAATTTATCAAGGAATCTTTCTTGAAGCTTGTCCCAATTGGTTATTAGCTCGGGAGGTTGATCATCTAACCAATCGCTTGCTTTCCCGGTCAAGAAAAATTGAAACATTAAATAGTACATATGTTCTTGCGTATTACCTTCATTAATGTAGGCATCACAGAATTGCATGAATTTCTGAATAGATCGGACCGGGTCTTGATGTGTATCACCATTAAATTTCCCATAGCTCGCGAATTGATCAATTAAATCAGGACCAGGCTTGAATCTAACGGCTTAAATAGTTGGGACGCGGATCCCAATGCGTTGAACTCGAAATTGACTAGGAAAACCTACCTCTAACAGTTGATTAGCCATCTAAAATCCTGAGAAAGACTAAAACAAAAAGAAAGCGTAAAACTGAAAACAAATAAAAACTTCTACACTAAATAAACACAAAATAGATTTAACTTAAAGATAAATCCACGGCAGCGGCGCCAAAAACTTGGTGGGGGCAAAGGTGTGATAAAATAATAGATAAATAAAGATAATAATAAAGAGCACACACCCTTGAGAACCACAAAACTCGCTGCAAGTATCACCGATCGTTTGCAAGTTTTAAAGATAAGTCAAGTTCGTTTGCAGGGATTTAATCTGTTAGCTCTACTTGTATTAAATAGGTGTAGATGTATTTATATGTTTAGAATAAAATATAGGATAAGAGGAATAACTATCTGATATGAAATAAACAAATACGAATGCAGATAAATAAATATGAATGTAAGTCTAATAGATTAGGGTCACTAATATGAGTCTATTTTACTAAGTTGTTATTCTAACCTATCACAGATTAAGCATTATATATTAACCAGGATTCTAAATTCTACCTAGCCTCTATTAGGCTTAGGAGCAACCTCTCCACTACCAAGGATTTCTGAGTAATGATTGGTGGTTAAATCAAACCTTGATGGCTATCTAGTTAGGCAAAGGATCAAAACTAGACGATTATGTGGTGTTGTCAATAACTAAGAATAATCCTAAGATTGGCCAAATCTAGGGTTGTAACAATAAGTCAAAACACATAATAACAATATACGCCAAGCTCAAATCAATTAAAATAACAAATAGTATTATAAATTTAAGACAAAATAATAACTTAACAATAAAAAGTAAAACTTACAGAATAAAAGGTTAGAAATATGGTGAAGCCACAATCTATAGCTAAATACCCTAAATATAGAGAAGGTGAGATGTAGAAGAGGAGTTTGTCACTCTCCAACTTTTTGCTTCTTGTCTTCCTCTATAGGTCAGCTTGCTTCTTGGATGAATAGCTTGATACTAAGGATGAATATTAAATTGAAGGCTAAGCTATTATTTAAAACTGAGAAAATACAAGTAAGGACTAAGCCTAAGCTTGAAACTGAGCAAGGACATGTTTACAATGGTATAAGGATGTATTTATTGGTGTTTAGGAACCCTAATTCGTTTTCTTGAAGGAGAAGGTAAGTAGTGGACTCCTAGCCCAACTCAAATTCGTAACCGTAAAACATGGAATCATGCCCGTTTTTGCTTTGGTCCTAACAGTTTCAATTCTTATCCGTTTGACGCATATGAGTAGTCGAAATTCATCGTCTCGGAAAGATATTCAACTTTTCTCTTAACCGTTTCTCCAAATTTCCCACCTATTTTGTGATATAAGTTGATTTGTGGTCGTGGGTGGTGAAATTCAGATTTTAGGCAGCTTTTCCTTTTCCATATTTTTAGTTTTTCTTTCCTTATCTCCAATTACCATGCTTATCTCTTTCCATATATCTTAGTATTTGACTTGGACTCTAATTAATCTCCATAATTATCTTTAAATCTTCACACTAAATAAATAATTAAACTCAATATGCTCTAAAAACAATAATTTACTAAATCAAGACTCAAAATAGGAAAGTGTAACATTTCTCAAGAAAATCGACTAGAAAGACTTCTAAATCACTAAAAATGATGTCTCATCCTAACATAAATCTATCACAAATGAGGAGACATCAGCCACATTATAAGACATACCCCTTATATTATAAGACTTTTCTATATGAATCGCACTCTAAATGAAATTCTAATACACTCGTCTCTAGAGCTTTAGTTTGGGATGGTGGGTATGCTTTATGAGAAACATACTTTGGTGGGTTTTTGAGCTTCTAATTATGTGCTTTTGATGATTATTCACTATTATTGTAACCCTTTTTCAGGGTAAAAGAAAAAGAAAACAAATACTAAAAAGAATAGAAATGACATGAAAGAAGTAGCATGACATCTCACATCTAAAAGAAGAGAGTCGTAGCTAACTTGCAAAAGAAAGTTATGAAAAAAAAGGTATGGGAAAGTGGATTCATGTGATCATATTGATATTCTTTTTGGGTTAAAATTTGGGTTGAGTGAGACCATTTTTATAGTAACTCAAGCTCTAGGTCGATTCAGTGACGGCTAGTGAGAAGAGAGCCAAAAGCTCACTCTATATTATACAAATATACGATCGTATCGTCCCTGGGTCTACATTACAATCTTAAAGACCTTATCATTCTTAACTATGTGATCTAGTAACGATTGAACCGATAGAGAGAAGTTATATGGGCCATTTGAAACTATGTTAGGATCGATGTACACTATATAGCCTCCATAACGAACTTCGTGCATTGAAAAGCTAATCTAATCTTGAACTTCAACTGTGTTGATTGTTTGTATGATAAGTGTATATACATTATTTAGTTGTTAAATATTATTACATGAAATTCGATATGTATTTTCTTTAGGATTATTAATTGCATTCTTCTTTCTTATTTCCTTTATGCTTACTTGACTTAGTTGATATGTTCTTAGAGACTTCCCTATTGTTCTTATATCTTATTGTATCGGGATAACACAACTTTGAGTTGGGAGTATTGATGTCTCCATATTTGTGATAGAATAATCTAGTGATGTGACATCATTTTAGGTTCATTATGTGCTTAGCTGAGGGATTTTTCCCATTATTTGATATATTCTCGTTTCTTGCCTAAATTTAGAGGTTTGTTACTTTTAGAGAATTTAAGGTATAATATGTGTGTTAAGTGTAAAGATCTTAGGTACAAGGATGATATTAGATGCCAAATCATGGACAAGAACTCTAGGAAAGGATATCAATTACAAATCAAGAGTTAAAGGACAAAGAAGCCATTTTTAGAAAGTGCAAGATTTGTCTGCCAGATTTAGTAAGTGAATTGTTTTTATGCTTCATGAGATTGGCAGAAAATTTGAAGGTACCTTTTGTATCCAGATATATCTCTGAGTTAGGCATGTGTATCCACTAACGGTGTTTGATTTGGAGTTGTAACAAAAAAGTTATTAAAGTTACAGTTTTTGTGGGACAGACCAGTCCACTTTTTAAGGAAATTGTAGTTGGATTGGATTAGGTCACTTAAACCTATCCCATAACCCATATTTCATCCAAGAGTCTATATTTGGCATTAGAAACATGTCCTTACCTTTACTTTTCTTCAACAATTTATCAGAGAGAGAGAGAGAGAGAGAGAGAGAGAGAGAGAGAGAGAGAGCAAATTGTTAGAGGAGGAAGACAACAGAAGCTAGAGTTTCACATCAACATCTCTCAATCATTCCACCACTACCATTAGGGAAATTGTATTATATTATTAGTTTAACTATGTTTCTAATATTTTTATTCTATAGTTTTATTTCTTTTAGTATAAAATATTCTCATAGCTTGGATTTGCAATATGTATTACCTTTGAATTATATTTTGCTATTATAGTTTGGTATTCTATTTTATTTGGTATTATATTTACTGAGTTGAGCAGTTTTATTTTGTATAACTGTTTTTTTTTTCGTTTATTCCAGCACTAGCTCTAGCCAAGTTTAGGTCTGCCCCTTGTAATTCGGACTCTCATCTTGACGGGGGGCTCAGCTGCTTAAAATGGTATATAATCGTCTAAGTGTGCGGTAGTGATCCTAGAGGACTTGCCTAACTAAATAAATGTTATAGTTAGATTTCACCTTCGATCATTGCACAGGGCCCCCTTACACAAGTCACCTATTATTGTTAAGGTTGCCTTCTAAGCTACCCCGACGGGAGTTAGAGGGATTTTAGAATCATGACTCCTTATATACGCTCAATTCACCCTTATAATTAGAATAGCTACTTGGTAAGATAGGTGCATACTAGTATACCTAAACTATATCTCATCTCCATTCTTCTTAGTTATTTTTGTGCATTCATTAGTTTGATCTTATTCTTGCATTTAGTTCTTATTTATAAAACCAAGCAAATATTCTTTTTATTCTTTTTATTCTATTTTTATTTTAAATAGATAATTTCATTTACCCTTTTTATCTAAACACGAATTTGAGATAACCTAACAAATCCCTGAGAACGAACTTTTACTTATTGAACTATTACTTGCGAACGATCCATGCATTTGCGGAGAGTTTCTCGTGGGTTCTTCCAAGGTGTGTATTTTTATTATCGTTATTTTATCACACACTGGACCCCACCAAGTATTCCTTGTTCTCTCATTAATACTTTACCCTAATAAATAACACATGAATCCACATTATTCGTTTTATCTCTTTAGTACCCATTCATATCTTAAGTACACAAGAAACTCATATAGTGATCCACAAACACATTGAAAACTTGCTCTATTGAAGTTTTATCTACCCCTTTAGGAAATCAAATTTTTGCAATAAATATTCTCCTTTGTTTACATTTCATAATCCTGTGAAATAATTTATATCACTGGTCACTCTTCAATGCATAACTACTCTTCGTCTTTTGTTGAAGGAATCTAATCATCTCATTTTTAAGTCTCGTAGCTATTTTATGAAGCTCCACTAATTAATCAAATATTAAATTATAATTCGTATCTTTTATGGAGGCAAATATCAACCTCTTCCACGCATTCATTTTCCGTTACAACTCTCTCGGAGATATAGGGTAAATGCTTTTTGCTGAGGCTTCTCAAATCAACCTTCAGTTTTTTAAGTTTTTTGTATATCCCGATTTGCTTAGTTCCTCCAACTTGCTTTTAATTCCACCAGTTCGTCACCAACTCTCCATACTTGTCATGATCCTTCCACATGTTAAAAAAATGAAAATGTGTAACTCTTGTAATATTTTGTAGAAACATAGTCACAATACACATAGAATAATCCGAAACGTTCGACTAAAGGCAAGAATTTCACATGTACATAATGGTCTGAAGCTTCAACTTTCCGATTCCCAATATTAATTCTACTCACTAACGATTATTGTGCAATGTAAAGAATTGCCCAGATTTTTGTACATTCTTTATCCAAAAGAACTGCAACAATCGAGAAACTCATTATATATAATCATCGTAATTGGTCATCCATTCTTCCTCTCGTTGTGATCCAAAATACTATTAAAGTCATTCAGTAAAAGCCATAGATCATCGAATGTCGCAGCTTGGTCAACCAAGTGGCTTTATAAATCCCTTATCTCAATTTTATTATTCAATTTATATATAAACGAAGTATATAAGCTTATATATATGACCTTACATACAACCTTACAATGAATCACTTGAGTCGTGATATATATCACCTCAACTTCCACCTTTTCTAGATACCGGACAACCAAAATCTTTCCATGAATAATCGTGTCAATATTATCAACAAACTTCCAATCTCTAAGAATTGTACGCATACACTTTTCTACACTTAGTTAGGCGCTTTTAGTCTTCACAACTCCTAGAATGACTATTTTTCCTTTTAATGAGGTTAACTACCCTCACTTCCTATGGGATGAGGCGAATCCCTTCGTATTCCATGTTGTAATAATCATAAGAGGTTTATTTGGGACCTCCTTTTTTGGAGCTCTCAAAGCTCGCGCCTTTTAGTCCTCCAAAAAATTCTATTGAGACAGGCTCCCTACCTCCTTTCTAAAGTTTTCTATTATTGATTGCTTCAGGCTTCTTTGTTCATTTACTATCCACCACCAAAAAAAGAGAGCTTTTTCCTCAATCACCCTTCCCAAATGTGTCTCCTCATAACCCGAATAACCCAAACTCTTACCCAATACCCCAAACTCTCCTCCACGTGTTCTTTCCAATGTCGCTTCACAACCCGCCTGTTTCTCATCTAATTCCTCTCGGTATCCATATTGTTATCAACGGTATCAGCTTGTGCAACATTTATATTTTTCTCACAACGACTCTCAACTAATACATCAAGAATACCACCTACAAAATGCTTACTGCTATTAGGCAAAATTATGTAGCTATGTCTTGTTACACCTGTTCCTATTGCAGAAAAGTTGTAGTTTATTCTTCCGGATTTCACCTGCAAAACTAGTTTTCAGGGGTAGCTGGCACATTTCACGCATTTTATGTAGCTTTTGTAACACAAGAATTTTCTATTTCAACTTCTGCTCAAGAATAGAGTTACATGCCTGTTTTTCAGGAGCAGTAAGGTGGTTCGTAGCAACTCCTAACTGGTGCAACTTGAAGCAACTCCGAGGTGCTGCTTCTTCTCAATGTTCATAGCCGATGCATGAGGTTTAGGTATAGCTCTAAGAGTTGCATCTCCACTCCCATAGCCTTTACTATCTCCATGTTTAAAACATGCGTACACTTGATCATATGCATTGCCTTACTCAAACAATCCGATTTATTAGTGAAAGAAATAAAATAAAATAAATATTATTTTATTCCATGTCACCCATGATGGGGTAACATGAACGCACTCTGGGAAGTTAGTCAGGAAGTTACAATGGTAACTTGCCCACTAAGAGAGATGGGGATAGTGGAGATAATGGAGATAGTGGAGTGATGGTTTATTATCAGTTAATAAACCAACGCTCCTATCCCTCTATAAATAGGAGTCTGCTTCTCCTCTCCAGACACAACAAACACAACAGCAACAATTCTTCTCCCGTTAAATCAACTTTCAATTCATACACTTAAACAAGAAATTCTCAGACTCTTAGGTGGTGAAAACAAAGAATTTAATTCTTGTAATTAAATTCACGATCAGAAAGCAAGAATTCAGAAAGTAAGAATTCAGAAATCAATCCGTTGCGTAAGAAGGTTTGTCTAAAACCTTTACTATTTAATTTCATAGGTAACAATTGGTATCAGAGCGTTTGTTACTTGAATAATTATTTGCTTCTTCTTCTGTGTTTTTCATGCGATTCATGCTTAAGAAATTTATAAAAAAAAAAAAAAAAATCTGCCGAAGTGATTTTTTTTTTTTGCTGCTGTCGAATTTTTTTTTGTTTTAGTAGAAAAGAATTTATACACTATAATGTTATACTAGGTTATATGAGTAATGATATATACCACCCAAATGTCACCCAATGACGTGGCGTGAATTGGTTGGTTACAAATCTTTAATCAAATCAAGGAAATAAATGCATTAACAATTTGTAACCAACCAATTCACGCCACGTCATTGGGTGACATTTGGGTGGTATATATCATTACTCTTATTATATATAGTGGATTTTTTTTTTTTTGCTTGGACCTTTATATACATAAGGCGTATACTTTTTGGGCCAAGAATAATTTTGAATTAGGATTTATTTTTGGGCCGAATTAATTATTTATCTGGACCTATATGTTTCATTTAATTTTTGGGCCGAATTAATTAATTCCTTTTTGGGCCGAGTTTTAATTATTTTGTTTGGCCGAATTCAAATTAATTAAATCTGTTAATATTTTTTTTGGGCCGGATAGAGCTGGGCCGTAGGTTAATTTTTTTTTATTTTTGGGACCAAATTATTAGTAGTAAAACAACCTCTTTGCATGTAAGAGGGTTCAAACCCTGACCAACACTACTAGAGACTAATAACTTAACCACTTCTTCTATACAATTAGTTGCTACTTAAAAGAATATACGTTTCATTTATAACAAATTTCAGAAATGTATTATTTTAATTGAAAAAGGTGGTGAATTATTTTTTGTTCTTAATTTTTCTATAGAGGAAAATGGTGATTACACGATCCCGGGGATTACGTGCATTCAGACGCGACCTGTTGATGAACTACAGTACTGATTACAAGAACATAAAGAATACTAATAAACCAAAATTGGTTTACACCGCCAAAGAACCCGAGTCAGATGGACAAAGGGAAGATTTGAAAAACAAAATAATGACACTTCGAAATTATAAGATGAAATCATCACATTCTTTAATACAACACGTGAAGATTGTAAATGATATGATACAAGGTGTCATAAAATATGCCTATCACATGAATGAGAATGATAAGGTTGTTGCCCTTCTCAAGACTTTGCCAAAAGACTTGAGAAAAGCTCTCCTTGATCTATGGAGGAATGTGAATCCCGAAAATTATGTAGATAGGAGATAAAAAACATATGGTTGGGTCGTATATGCCTTCACTGAATCTCATATGTGGAATCATTTTAAAAGTCATACAAGTTTTTTCAAATGTCCTTGTGAGATGAATTCGCCTACTAAGTATGATCCGATAAGTCTCTATGTAAAAGAGGGTTTTGAAAAATCGATTCCTTTGAAAACGAGATACGAGTGATTGTCATGTATAAGTTAGAGTTTCTTTGCTAGGTAGTTTATTTTGGTAGTTCGTTTCAAATGTTAGTCTTTGATTTTATTTGGTTATTTGTTTATCAAACATGTTTTTTCATTTATGTATGAATTCAACTAGATTATTTGCTTTTATGTTATTAGTTGTTTAGTTTTCATACATTTTTGCTCTATTCATGTTAGATTAAGTGTGAGTTCTTGAAGAACTTAATTTTGCAGTTAATGAAATTGATTGAATGGTTAAGACAAACAAAATATAGTGGTTCATGATTGGGAACATAGTGAACTTTCTTTATCACTTATTTTGTTATCTTTCTTATTCATTCCGTTTGCATTAATAGCATAGAGTTGTTAAATAAATGTATGATATTAATGGAAATCTCTTACTTTACAGAGAAAATGGCATCGAAAACCATCATTGCTGATCTCAACAAAGGAGAAAAGATGAATGGTGAGAACTATAACCTTTGGAAGCTCAAGATACACTATGTTCTAGAAGAGCAAGATGTTCTTGAGGCTGTTAACAATGTCATGGCTCAGCCTGAGGAAGGCAACACAGCTCAAAACAGAAGGGACATGGAGGCTTATGAGAAGTGGAAAAAGAAAGATTCCACTGCAAGAGGCATCTTGATAGGCTCCATGAATGACGATCTTGTCTATGAATGTCAACGATACTTCACTGCTCACGAAATGTGGAATGCTCTTAAGGAGAAGTATGGGGGTACGACTGTGACTAAGTTGCGTCAATTGACCATTAAGTTTGACACTTGCAAGAAGAAGCCTAATCAAACCATGCAACAACATCTCCGAGAGATGTCTAACATGATTAGGGAACTTAAGAATGCAAGTCATAACCTTACTGATGAACAACATGTTCAAGCTGTGATCCGATCTCTTCCAAATAACTGGGAGCATTTGAAGATAGACTTGACTCACAATGACAACATCAAAACTTTTGATGATGTTGCTCGTCATGTGCCATTGGAAGATGAACGTCTAGATGCAATTAAGCCTCAGGGTCAGGCTTATGTTGCTGAGTCAAGTTCCCACAAAGTTTCTGGCAATAAGCGCAAGAACAATGGGAAGAAGAACGGAAATGAGCATGTTTCTAAGAAGAACAAGAAGGGTGGTAACAATAATGGAAAACGTTTCCGTAAGAAGAACGACAAGAGTAAGATGAAATGCTTTAACTGTGAGAAAATGGGTCACTTCGCTCGCGAGTGCAGCGAGCCCAGAAAGGTAGCAATGTCATTTACTTCTTGTAATTTTTACTTATGTTACCAGTACTGTATTGCTTGCTGATTCTAATCCTTTGTGGACTGTGGACTCAGGAGCGACAGACCATGTAGCCAAAGACCGAGAGGCATATGTAGAGTACCGTCGGATTCCAGAGAGATCAAGGTTAATATATGTAGGAGACAACAATAAGGTTGAAGTAAAAGGAGTTGGCACTTGCAAGTTGAACTTGCGAGGTGGTCAAACCTTGTACCTGCATGATGTACTTTACGCACCTGATATTCGACGGAACTTAGTCTCGGTCACTGTTCTTCTAGGATTAGGTTTTAATTTGCATTTTCATAACAAACAAGTAGATATCTATTATGATGCTAGGTATTATGGTTCTGGTTTTATTTCGCATGGTTTAATTGTACTAGATGATGATAACTCGTTTAATAGTTATTGTTTAAGTAGTTGCTTTTCTACTAATACTTCTTCTTCTAGTAATTCTAACGTAGAAGAAAATGTATGGCATGCTAGATTAGGTCATATTGGTCAAGACCGTATGAATTTGTTGGCTAAGGCGAACCTCTTGGGTTCGTTGACTAAAGTCAACTTGCCAACTTGTGAAAATTGTCTAGCAGGTAAAGCAAAACGAAAACCATTTGGAAAGGCTAAACGAGTCGAGTACCCATTACAAGTAATTCATTCAGACATCTGTGGCCCAATGAGTGTTCAAACTAGACGTGGGGAACGTTATTTCATCACTTTCATAGATGATTTCACTAGGTTTGGTTATGTCTACCTGATATCTCACAAATCTGAAGCATTGAAATGTTTTATGACATTTATCAATGAAGTGGAAAATCAGTTAGAGAGGAAGGTGAAAAACCTAAGAACCGATCGAGGACGTGAATATCTATCTGATCAGTTTAAAGAACTGTGTGATGAAAAAGGGATAGTAAGGCAACTTACAATTCCTAGAACACCACAACAGAATGGTGTGGCTGAAAGGAGGAATAGAACACTCTTAGAAATGGTTAGGTCTATGATGGCACAAGCAAATCTCCCAATATCTTATTGGGGAGATGCCTTGTTAACCGCCTGTTATATACTTAACCGAGTACCCACAAAGACTATTCCATCAACTCCTTATGAACTATGGACAGGTAGGAAACCTAATCTGTCATACTTGCGACCTTGGGGGTCGGCAGGCTATGTTCATGATTTATCTCATAAGTATGGGAAGTTAGGTCCAAGAGGTAAGAAGTGTATCTTTATTAGAGACCCAGATCACTCTAAAGGATATGTGTTTATTGGTGAACATAATGATGGGGGTCTTACTGAAATTGAGTCACGAGATGTTACATTCTTAGAGAATGATTTTCCTAGCAGAGGCGAGGTTGACAGAAATTCCATTTTATGTGAATTAAATGAGATTCAGGAAGATGATATGCAAACAAATGTGACGCCTGATGAGGTAACACATACTCAAGAAATAGAGACGGACACTCCTCTAAATCTTGAGACGGAAGAAACCATTTCATCATCTAGTAATCCTATTTCTCAAGATTCTCAACTTAAGAGAAGTGCTAGAGGTTTAGTTCCCCGTCGCCGATTTGAAATCGAAGGAGAAGTCTTTATGATAACTCCACAGGACGAAGAAGAACCTCGAACAGTTAATGAAGCACTCTCATGTCCCGCTAAGAATGAATGGAGGAAAGCAATGGAAGAAGAAATGGAGTCGATGAAGAAAAACCAGGTATGGGAACTGGTTGATCTCCCGAAAGGACGTAAGGCAATTGGGAATAAATGGGTTCTCAAAATAAAGAGGAAACCTGACAATTCCATTGACAGGTTTAAAGCTCGCTTGGTAGCGAAAGGCTATACTCAACGCGAAGGAATAGATTTTGAGGAAACTTTTTCTCCTGTTGTTAGATTTACCTCAATACGTCTTATTTTAGCTATAGTGGCGCATCTCGATCTGGAGTTGCACCAAATGGATGTTAAAACTGCATTTCTAAATGGAGATTTAGATGAGGTCATTTTCATGGAACAACCCTCGGGTTTCATTACAAAAGATCAAGAGAATAAAGTATGTAGATTGTTGAAATCAATCTATGGTCTTAAGCAAGCCTCGAGACAGTGGAATTTGAGATTTCATGAAGTTATCTTGTCAAATGGATTTGAGATGATAAGTGAAGACCACTGTGTTTATATTAAACGTTCCAAGAAGAATTTCATGATTTTATCTCTATATGTGGATGACATCCTATTAGCCGGGAATGATAAAGAGTTTATTCAAGCTAACAAGGAGTGGCTAGCTTCTCAATTCGATATGAAAGATATGGGAGAAGCAAATTATATTCTTGGTGTTAAGATTCATAGAGATAGGTCTAGAAGACTATTATCTTTATCTCAAGAACCTTACATCATGAATGTACTTGAGCGCTTTGGTATGACTACGTGCAATGCCATTGACACTCCTGTAGCAAAGGGAATAAACTTAACTCTCGACATGTGTCCTAGTACTACAGAAGAAAAACAGAAAATGTCAACAGTACCATATTCTAGTGCCATTGGCAGTCTTATGTATGTTATGATGTGTATGCGACCAGACATTTGTTATGCAGTAGGTTTAGTTAGTCGTTTTCAATCGAACCCGGGACAAGAGCATTGGAAAGCTGTGAAAAGGATATTGAGATACCTAAAAGGCACCAAAGATCATGCCTTATGCTTTCGAGGAGATAGATTACGCCTAAAGGGATATACAGACGCTGATTGGGCTGGTGATATAGATGGGCGTAAATCCACTTCAGGTTATGTATTCTTGCTAAATAATTGCGCAATCTCATGGAGTAGCAAGAAACAAACCTGTGTAGCTTTGTCAACGATGGAAGCTGAGTTTGTAGCTTGCTCAGCTGCGGTTCAGGAGGCTGTTTGGTTAAAAAGGTTCTTTGAACATTTAGGATTCTCTGGTGATAGTGGGAGTCCAATAACAATATACTGTGATAGTCAAGCTGCAATGGCTTATGTGAAAGATCCAAAATATCACAGCAAGACCAAACACATTGATATAAAGTATAACTTCGTTAGAGATATAACTGCACAAAAGGATGTTACTTTGCAATATATACCCACACGCAATATGCTTGCTGATCCATTCACAAAAGCTATCCCAAGGGATGTATTCATGGATCATGTTAGATCTATAGGATTAAGCAAGATATAATGTATGAATTATTGCTAGTTTATGTGCATTCATGTATATATTTCCATTAGTATGTTTATTCAACTGTTTATTTTAATGATATCATGTTTGATATGTATTATATATATTGCGTGTGATTTTGTAAGTATGAATGTCCTATAGACTGAGATTGGCCCTGTCACACGGGCAATCGCCTTTGGCATAAGAAGTGCGCAAAGATGAGACTAACTCATAGTAGTGAAGAACCCTTAAGATAACTTGAGTTAAGATAGTCGCCTTAACTAAGTGTTAAGATGAGATCATAAACATGGATAAACCATGTTAAGCTTATATTATGATCGAAGTAAAATCCCACTATCTACTTAGTCTATAATAGCCAGATATGAGTTGCTTGATTGATTTCATAGAAGGGTTGATCGATCGAAGAATTCATCTTAGGCAACGAGGCTTGTCTAATTATATATCTGTATGGTATTTGTAAAATTGTGACATACAGTTTGAGATATATGAATAATACCATAACACGTGTGTCATACCACGTGTGCTTTCGACCAAAAGGAAGTGAAGAATTGATCCCTGTTTCTTCACTGTGTGATACCTTTGATTTGTGCCCTTATTACTTTTGACTATATCTTGATATTTTGATTAGGTGTATGCTACTTTGAACACATTACCAATGATCATGAGTGATTCGGTCTAATGGGGTATGTTTGGGAAAGCAACCTAATCAATATAAAAGGATATAAGTGTAAAGGGAAGACTAGAATTGTGTATCAAATGTGTGCTTGCAGGTTAACCGATCATGTAAGTCAATACGGACTATAACATGATAGTGAGACACATAAACGAAATGACAGTGAACTCTTTTTCACATAGAAGTTGTGATATAAATTTGAAGGGGTCAGAGTTACTGTAATATGATACAACATATTGTTAGTCTGGGGTACTACAAGATACGTAAGGAATGAGATTTCATTTGAGCAACTATGTACCCTAACAGGTTAATAGTAACATATGCTCGTATGCTTGTCGGTCGCACGACCTATTTGTCAAGTATGATGAATTATTGTAGTAGTGTGTATATGAGAGATTTTTGGGAAATTTTGATGTATGGGACTTTGTGATGCACGTACCTAATAGTACGATGGTAAACCCATCATGTGCGAGTGGGAGAATGAAAGAAATAAAATAAAATAAATATTATTTTATTCCATGTCACCCATGATGGGGTAACATGAACGCACTCTGGGAAGTTAGTCAGGAAGTTACAATGGTAACTTGCCCACTAAGAGAGATGGGGATAGTGGAGATAATGGAGATAGTGGAGTGATGGTTTATTATCAGTTAATAAACCAACGCTCCTATCCCTCTATAAATAGGAGTCTGCTTCTCCTCTCCAGACACAACAAACACAACAGCAACAATTCTTCTCCCGTTAAATCAACTTTCAATTCATACACTTAAACAAGAAATTCTCAGACTCTTAGGTGGTGAAAACAAAGAATTTAATTCTTGTAATTAAATTCACGATCAGAAAGCAAGAATTCAGAAAGTAAGAATTCAGAAATCAATCCGTTGCGTAAGAAGGTTTGTCTAAAACCTTTACTATTTAATTTCATAGGTAACAATTAGCAAAAAAACAATTGGTTCCATTGCTTTGCATTTGAGGCACAAAATAGGTAAATTCTCGAACTCTACTTGTAAGTAGTAATCAACTTCGTTATGTGATTTAAACTCAATAACACCCTTGCGTTTCTTTGTCACACCCCACTCTATTAAAATACGTGCATAGTAAATATCCACATTAATTATGGTTATCCCATCCGTACATAGAGGTTTACCTACAAGCGATCGATTTTAGCAATACTAAGTTTTGTACGTGCTTGATTCGGTAATTAAAAAAAATTTGATCCATGTAGACACCTTCGTAATTTTGTAGTTTCCAAAATAAAAAAAACTCGGGAATTTTGGCAGTTAGAGTCATGTTTCAATAGAATGAGTAAGGCCCGTTGTAGAGAATGATTTTACGATGTTCATCCCTTGTGAATTTGAAGATAAGCCATCCACCAAGGTGTTTACTTACTCTACATTGCATATTAAATCTTTCGAGTATCCACCAAATCCGAAACTCTTTTTTCGACGATATAACTCAAGAATGAAAATTTGAAAGCTTGTTCAAAAGTTTAACACATCACTCTCAAGTAATTGCAAAGGTTTCCCTTCAATTTGTTTGAAATAATCATAATCTATTACTACCAAGACCTTCCTATTATTTAGAAATACGCTCTTGTAGTCTTCCTTTTCTAGTGTCACGTCATCATCTTGGTCTAACCCAGACTTACAACACCGGTGACCAAGTCCTCAGCTATGTTCAATCAATTTCAAAAAAGGTTTGAGCTTGTTAGATAACCGATTCTCCCAAAAGCTTAAGCTGTCAGGAGTGGTTATTTTATACATTATATTTTAGTTATTTTATACACATTATATTTTAAGTATTACATGCTCAATACGCCCCCTCACGTGCAAGCTAGATTCATGTCATTTTTTGCATGTCTAGTCTTTGCTACGTGAATTTTTTTAAATTGGGTGACGACGGCAAGACTCGAACCACCGGCCTCTTATGGATCTGGGCTCTGATACCATGTTAGATAACCGATTCTCCCAAAAGTTTAAGCTGTCAGGAGTGGTTATTTTATACATTATATTTTGAGTATTACATGCTCAATAGAGCTTTGGGCTCGATCAAGACGTGAGATTCTTGGAGTCTAGGGTTTTTGGTGGCGGTTTGAAGGTTGTGCTTTAGAGCATCTCCAAGATCAAGATCGCCGGGTGAAGTGCCTCGTATGTTGTTTCCTCTCGATCTTGTTGTCATCAGTGAAGAACTCATGGTGAAAATTGAGCGAGAAAAACGTTAAATCATAGTATTAGAGATCTCTCTAATCTCTCCCTGCTTTCTATCTTTAAGAACTTATTAATTTTGTAGAATGTTTTCATGTAGTTGGGAGAAGAGATTTTAATTATTTTGGTAAGTCATACTTCGTTTACATTTAAAAACCGTAAAATTATTTATAAAATCAAAATCTGTCAATCCAATTTAAGTTTTAAAAAATGCAAGGTATAATTTAAATGATAAGTTATAGTTTTTATAATATGAATTATTATTTTATTTTTTGCCATTGATTGAATTCCTATACCTAATTTCTTTATGCTTAGAGTTTCACATTTCCCTTTTTTATTCATAGAAAAAATCTCTAAAAAATGAAAAAGTTGAAAATATAATCGAAAAATCGATTCTTTAATTCAAATCATTTAATATGATTCAATATAATTTTAATATAATTTGTTAATTAATGAAAAATGTATTTGTATATTGATCTTTTAAGTCAATAATCTTTTTTGTAAAATATATATTAACTTGGTATATTTTTCTAGTTTTTTTTTCAATTTTAATAAGGAGTAATATATCAACTAAAGAAACTTGTGAGGTGTATGATGAAAAGTATGAGACCATCGAACACGTACTCTTCCACCGCCACCTTGCAAGAGCAACTTGGATAGCTCGACCTTTAAATCATCTCACTCTCAATGGAGCTATGTCCACCTTTGATGAATGGTTAGTCAAAATCCACGAATATGCGAAAGATTTTCATGAAGAGAATAAATGCCTTGAGTCTGTTAGTTACACGGCCTTTCTGGTCTGACATATATGACTTTCGCAAAATAAATCCATATTTCGTAACCAGAAACCTGACCCGATGGTTTCGGTGAATAATGATATTCGATCTTTCGAGGAGTTTGATAAGACTCACGAGACCCCCTCTGAAGTTTTGAATCTTTATAATCTCAATTCTTACATTTTAATGCAAACGTTAATATTCTAGAGCATATTGTACTAGATAAGTCTAACATTGATACTCTTTATTAGGCCAGAGGATTATTACCTCCGTGATTGGATTCTGAGGCATGGTAAAATTTAAAAGTAATATGTATGAAGTAAACAGAGGAATGACGAGTCTTGTGTCAGACTCTATATGGAAACCACACTGTAATAACTGTTTCACAACTAATTATGATGCGGCGTGGAATATAGCTAATGGTTTAGCTGTTGTTGGTTGTATTGTTATAAATGATAAAGGTGTGTTGGTAGATGGAAAAGTGGCTGCTCCTAGAGTGTGATATAAATTCAACACAAAAGAGGAGAAGCAACAAACCACAAGTGTACGGGTCGTTCCAAGTAATAGATAAGTAAATACAGGAAATTCATCTCCATAGGGGATTTCAGTAGTTATTTCAACTTCGTGTTCAATATTAGAATTGATAGTTTTAAATGTTGTGATTGTAAAGACAAGTGAAGTTTTCTGTTTTCTAATTAAATAAATAACAAACGAAACAATAAATAATTACGCAAACAGGATAAGGAGACGCAAGTATGAACCGATCCTGTTTAATTTATGATTCCTAAGAATAAGAGTAAATGGGAAATTTCAAAATAGTCAGGACTCTATTATCTCCTAACTCTCGTCAGGGTAGACTTAGGAGCTATCCTACAGTATTACAAACCCGTCAGGGCGACTATAAGCTACATTCAGATGATTAAGAAATTACCCAATTGGCTACGCGGTTAGTCAAGCTCGTCAGATCAATGACGAATACCAAGTGTCTATATTCTACTTCTGTAATTAAACCCCCTTCCGGATGATCACCGATACTAGTGAATAGCCTAATTACTAAAACCTACCCTTGATTCGCTAAGTCAATGATAGTAAACAAGCACAAGAATATAGTCAATGGTAATTAAGAACCAAATCAATTAAATACTAAAATCACAGATTCAAATTAAAACAGAAAAGCAATAATCAATTGTTTGTATAAGTACAATCCTAAAGATAAATTGTACATAATACAACTTTTGAATTAATAGTTTAGAAATACCTCATAGACAAAATAGATCTAATACTAATTTACCCAATGAATAGAGATGGAGAAGTGTAGAATTGATGTAGGTAAGCACTATCTTTTGCTTCTTTCTCCTCTAGATCCTCCTGATTGCTTCTATGATGATTTGTGTATGTATATTAGGCTTAAAAAACCAAGGGATGATTTTCTAAGGTTAGGAACTGGTATATATAGGTGTTAGGTCGAAATCTTGGAGTGGAAGTCAAGTTTTGAAGTCCTAATCCAACTCAAATTCGTTTCCTAAAATATAGGACATGATAAACACCGCTCACTGTTTTGGTCATATCTCCTACGTTACTTATCGGATTTTCGCGCACTTTATATGAAAACGACTGCAATCCAAAGATCTATCTGCTAATAAATATCTCCTCCAGATTCGTAATAGATATTCCGAAGTCTTCAAAACACTGGACGTCTTAACAACATGGCAGGTTTATTTAACAACTTTTTCTTTCCAAATTCAACTTTGTTTTTTTCTAACTCTAGACTTTACCTTGGATTTTCTTTCCTTAACTCCTTGACATTGATTTGGAATCTAATTAAATCAATTTACCTAAGAGATTCACATTTAACACAAAAATTACACTAAAAATGCTCGAAGAGTAATAATTCTCCAAATCAAGATAAGAGTCTGAATATATCAAATAATAGGAAAAAATTCCTTAACTAAGAACATAATACACCTAAAATGATATTTCACGGATAGATTAATTCATCACAAATAGGTAGACATCAAAAAGTTTGAAAGTTAGTGCATAGTCAGCGGTGGAAGCGGAAGCCTTACGTACTGTTTTTTCATGTAAACTGGCGGAGCATTACCCGATAGGTACCATTATCGAAAGCGATTATTGTCATCCAAGCCATTTTAAATCAGAACTTTAAACAAGATAGAAGAATTTATAATAGTTTAGTAAAAATTAAGTATTTTAGATAAATTTGTAATATTTTTTTCATTTTTGTGTCAAGAAAAACCATTGTTTCATCGATTTTGTGACAAAATAAAAGTTAGACGTTTTTTTTAATAGTTATCTTTCATTCATTCGAATTACCTAAATCATTATAGTCCAAACTTCAAAGAATTGGATGACTTTGTATCTGTTGTCTTTGTCTTTTATGTATGCATTTACGATTAAAAGAAATAGGTTCCGAGATTTAGATAACTATTGATCATATATCCAAAATTAAATACGAAGTATAACATTTAAGAACTTCAACACCTCACTATCTACATCATTAACGTACCAACCATGTATATGTTAAATTATCTCTTAGGGTAAATACAAAATTATCAGAAAATCACTCATGTCCACTATCAGTCGGCAGTAGTGCCTCTTGAATAATTTCGGGAGTACTTTGGGGAACACAATCTACTAAATGTAATTTAATATTAAGTGTTAATGATAGTTTAGATCTGGTCAAAGAAAAAGAAAGGCATCTTCATTCTTCATATTAGAAGTCGGTTTGTGTCCAAAGTGATTAGGGTTTGCTTTGGGCCCAACATGGATAGGGTCCAGATATTTTTTCATATTTATAGTAATAATATTTTTTATGACCAAAACATCATATGATGTTACATTTCTCACATGTGCACTCGGTTTATCCTTTTTCTGTTTTGGTCATTAAGTATCATTTTCTTTTAAACCCTATGTTAAATTGGAGAAAGCTACAAGAGCGGCCATTGATGGAAGCTTTGAGTTGCAGAGAAAAGACAGAAAGATCAAGTGATGAAGAAGAAGAAGAGAAAGCTAGTTGTATTATTTCTGTTGATCATTTGTACACAATATTTATGTATATATACATTTGATTCTAGTCAAGAGCATCTTTGACTTTATTGTAATAACTAATCTAACATCCTAACTAAGTACAGCTAAGATATCTTGGAGATTAAGCTAATCATGAACTATTTGCAAGTTAGTCCCTGCACTATCGTATCTAACTCTTTCTTCTCTACTTTACTTGCTATATTCCAAGAGTCCCCCACAAGTGGAACATGTATGTTAATAATGTTCAACTTGGATAAGATGTGGTTAAATTGCAGTAAACCAAGAGGCTTGGTAAATATATCCGCAAGTTGAAGCCGTGATGGAATGTAGAATAATTTTGTTACTCCTGCAGCTATCTTCTCACGTGTAATCTTACAGTCAATGTCAATATGTTTAGTTCTTTCGTGTTGAACCGGATTAGTAGACATTGCAATAGCCGATTTACTGTCTGAAAATATTAAAGCAGGAAAACGATGATCAAAATTATAATCATTCAATGCATAAACAAGCCATTGAATTTCACAAGTTATAGCAGCTAGAGCTCTATACTCTGCTTCAGCTGAGGATTTACTGATTGTCGATTGTTTCTTGCTCTTCCAAGAGATGAGAGAATCACCTAAGAAGACACAAAAACCTGTAATACTCCTTCTTGTGTCAAGACACCCTGCCCAATCACTATCACAAAAACCTTTAAGTTTGATTTCTGAGCTTGATGAGTAGAAAACACCTTGGCCAGGTGTCATTTTGATGTATCTTAACACCCTTTGAGCTGCATTCCAATGAGACTTGCAAGGTTTAGACAAAAATTGACTTAGGCAATTAACAGGATAAAGTAATATCTGGTCTTGTTATTGTTAAGTATAGTAATCTTCCCACCAATCTTCTATAAGAAGTGGGATTTTCAAGTAGATCATCTTCAGAATTATGAAGTTTTAATGTAGACTCCATTGGAAATGAAACCGAATTAGCTGCTGAAACACCACATTCTTCTAATATATCAAGTGCAAATTTCCTCTGGCACAAAGAAATGCCTTTAGATGATCTTGCAACTTCAATACCTAAGAAAAATTTTAGGAGACCCAAGTCTTTGATGGTGAAGGCAGAGTGTAAGTAAAGTTTAAGTTTAGAAACTTCTTCCATTGAATCACTAACTATGATTATATCATCCACATAAACAAGGAGTGCAATGAAAGTAGAAGAGGTGTGTTTAATGAATAGACTGTAATCACTATGTGAGTGCTTAAAACCGTAAGATATAAGGGAAGTGGAAAGCTTATCAAACCACTGTCTTGAAGCTTGTTTAAGCCCATAGAGACGTTTATTCAACTTACAAACTGTGTTAGGAGGTGCATTTAACCCAGGTGGTACTGTCATATAAACATCTTCATATAAATCACCATGTAAGAATGCATTATTGACATCCAATTGATGTAAATGCCAGCCTTTGATAGAAGCAAGAGCAACTAGAATTCTAATAGAAACAACTTTTGCAACAGGTGAAAAGGTGTCAAAAAAATCAAGACCTTCTTGTTGATTGTAGCCTTTAGCTACAAGTCTTGCTTTGTACCTTTCAAGTGAACCATCAGCCTTATATTTGAGCTTGAAAACCCATTTACAACCAATAGGAGACATGGCTGAAGTTGAGGGAACTATTGACCATGTGTTGTTGTCTTGTAAAGCTTTAAGTTCTTGATGTATATCACTCATCCATTCAGAAGATGAGGAAGCTTGTTTGAAAGACTGAGGTTCATTCAAAACACTTATAGCAGCAATAAAGGTTTTGTAGCTGGAAGATAATTGATTAGAACATAAAAAATCTTCAAGTGGATAGGGAATACCTTTTGTGAGAGGGCTCTCCTTTCCTTGAAGTGACTGAGAATTGCATAGAGAGAGTGAGGTGATGTAGTCTTTGAGGTAGGAGGGAGGTTGTCTTTGTCTTGTTATTCTTGGTGAGGGCTGAGAGGATGAAGGTTTGGTGTTATGTATAGGCTGTGTAGATGATGATGAGGAATTTTGGGTAGGGATGGATGAATTGTGAGAGTGATGAGTGAGTGGAAATAGTTGAGCTGAGGGAGGAAACATGAAAGAGTGAGGCATGGTTGGTGTATTGAGTTGAGCAAAGGGAAAAATATGCTCATGAAATATTACATTTCTTGAGATAATGATTGTGTTTGATGATAAATTCAAGAGTTTATAACCTTTAGTTCCAGGAGGATAACTTAGAAAAACACAATTGATAGCCCTGTGATCAAATTTTGATCTACCATTTGTGAGTGTTGATGCAAAACATAAGGACCCAGAAACTCGAAGATGATTTAGCTTAGGTGGTTTATTATATAAAATGTGGTAAGGAGAAAGATTTTTGAGAAGAGGGGTGGGGAGTCTATTGATGATGTGGACAGCTGTAAGAATAGCCTCAGACCAGTATTTTAAAGGCATTTTTTATTGAAACATTAATGCTCTAGCAGTGGATAGAAGATGTTGGTGTTTTCTTTCTACCAAACCATTTTGTTGTGGGGTTTCTACACAACTAAGTTGATGAATAATGCCAAGAGAAGAGTAAAAAGAGGGCATCAAGAATTCTTGACCATTATCTGATCTAAGTGTTTGTATTTTGGTTTTGAAATGAGTTAGAATCATGTTATAAAAAGAGGTGAGGTGAGTGTGTACTTCAGATTTTGTTGTCATTAGGTAGGTCCAAGTGCATCTAGAGAAATCATCTACTATGGTTAGAAAATACTTATGCCCAGAATGTGAAACTTCTCTAAAGGGACCCCAAATGTCACAGTGTATAAGTTCAAAACAACATGAACTAGTAGATGAAGATAAAGGGAAAACTAAGCGTTTTTGTTTTGCAAAATGGCAAATGTCACAAATGTTACATGACAGAAAAGAGATAGAGGAATCAATAGTTTGAAAATCTTGTAGCTTAGCATTGGAAGGATGTCCAAGTCTTGAGTGCCACAAGTCAAAATTATTTGAAGAGGCTAAAAAAGAGGTAGGCTGAGGTGTTGAAGATGTGTAGTAGTAAAGTCCTTGTCTCTCAAATGCAGTCCCAATCATCTTCTTGGTGTGGAGAGCCTGCAATTCACAATGAGAAGGAAGAAACACCACAGAGATAGAAGAGTTATTAGTTAGTTTAGAAATTGATAAGAGATTATACTTGAAATGAGGAACACAAAGTACATCTTGTAGCAATATATCTTTATTCAATCTAATATCCCCTTTGTGAGTGGATTTAACTATTTCTCCATTAGGTAAAGTTATAATTGTGCTGTCAAATCGTATATTACTTGTGTATAAAGAGATTGAATATATCAAATGGTCAGTGGCACCTGTATCAAGAATCCAAGTTGAAGTAAGATTGTTACCTTCTTGTGTCGAAAAATGATGAACAGCTGCAGCATGAGGAGAAGAATTGTGAACAAGAGCCATTAGTTTTTCAAATTATGCAGGTGTAAAATCATGAGTATGAGTAGGCTTTGTGTCAAGAACATGATCCTCATCTGAGATTACATTGTTTGCTTTAGCTTGAGTAGGATTAAATCTCTTTCCCTTAGGTCCAGTCCAACCAGGAGGATAACCATGAAGCTGAAAACATTTATCAATTGAATGTCCTGTATATCCACAATGAGTGCACAAGACTCTTTTCTTCTCAGAAAAATAAGGAGAACGTGATTGATTTCTGATAGCAAAAGCTTGTGAAGCTGAAGTTTCAATAGAATGAGAGATAGTTTGGTGAGATTCTTCTTGAATTAACATCGCAAACACAGAGTTGATGTTAGGTAATGGATCCATAAGTAAGATTTGACTTCGAACAACCGAGTATGAATCGTTTAATCCAATAAGAAATTTCATAACAAAGTCAACTTGTTGACGTTCAATTAGAGAATCAAAATTTTTACAAGAGCATTGATTCATAAAACCACAAGAGCAAGTCGGCATAGGACGAGAGTGAGAATATTCATCCCAAATACCTTTGAATTTGCTGAAATATTCAGAGATTGAGCTTGTGTTTTGCGCAATTGAACTCAATGATTTTTCCAGCTGAAAGATGCGAGTTCCATTAGTTTTGCTGAAACGAATCTTAATTTCATTGTAAAGTTCATAAGCTGAGTTAACATAGAGTAGACTACTTCGGATTTCTTTGGAAATGGAGTTAAGAATCCATGATAGAACTAGGTTGTTTGCTCTGTTCCACGCAGTGAAGAGTTGAAGATCGGTGAGAGAAGGCTGAATAATATCACCATTGATGAATCCGAGCTTATTTTTGACAGCTAAGGAGATTTCTATAGCTCTTGACCAAGCTAAGTAGTTATCACCGGTTAAAGCTTCGGAAACAAGTGAAGCTCCGGTGTTCTCGCTCGGGTGGAGATAGTAAGGGCTTGAGAAGTCTTCAGTGATGGAGGTTGGTTGCGCCATAGCAGAGAAAAGGTTTGAATAGAGGGAGAGAAGAAGATTAGTGATCGAGAAGCTATGCAGAAGATTTTACATCTGATACCATGTTAAATTGGAGAAAGCTACAAGAGCTGCCATTGATGGAAGCTTTGAGTTGCAGAGAGAAGACAGAAAGATCAAGTGATGAAGAAGAAGAAGAAAAAGCTAGTTGTATTATTTCTGTTGATCATTTGTACACAATGTTTATGTATATATACATTTAATTCTAGTCAAGAGCATCTTTGACTTTATTGTTATAACTAATCTAACATCCTAACTAATTACAGCTAAGATATCTTGGAGATTAAGCTAATCATGAACTATTTGCAAGTTAGTCCCTGCACTATCGTATCTAACTCTTTCTTCTCTACTTTACTTGCTATATTCCAAGACCCTAAAACATTATAGGTGTTAAAAGGGGAATCGTTAAATAATATATATCAAAATACTAATAAAAATTAAAAAATTACGATTAATATTTTTAAAATTACGTTTTGTATTTTTGAAAATTAGTCCCTATATATCTACAATTTGCTTTAGTCCATGTAGTTTTAAATTGCACTCCAACCTTATAAATATTAAAGTTGTGTTTCAGGTCCCTGTAATTTTGAAAAATGTACATCAAGTTCCTATATTTAGTAATAAATACAACTTCTTTACCACAAAAATTGCACTTTGGTCGCTGTATATGTCTAAAATTGTAATTAGGCCCTTTTAAACTTATTAACGGGTTCAACTTACTCCAGTATAACTAAAACCCACTAGCTTCAATCATAATTTGTGAACAAGGCCTATAACAAATTTTGCACATCAAGTCCATATACAACGAGTGTGATATTATATCCTATCACATAACTTTTGATGGGATAAATACCACCACTTTGCATATTCATCCATTCTTATTCTTCTGCACACACACAACTTAATACATGCAAAGGCTTACACACACGAACACGCATACACCACCATCAACAAACACAAAAGAATACAACATTACATAGCCTTCTACTTTTCTAAAAATCTTATCAAGTGTTACCTAATTTATCACATTACATTACAGCCTTGACATGAATAATCCATGAATGTCACCTGCTATAATAGTGAATTTTTGTATCTTTTATTCTTGATCATTTGACAATAAATCTTCCATTTTTATTAACAATTAAGGATGTTGAATATGATGTCTTTTCACTAGAAGTTGAAGATTACACATTATTGCTGCTCGAATCACTCAATTTTACTTATTGATTCCCCCTCTAAGATTCCATAACTTTCATTACCATTCTTTTAGATGAGTAGGTGCTGCCATAGGCTACTAGCACCATATAACAACGCTACATGAAGCTTTAATAGAATATTATGTGTCGCTAGTAATCCTGACTAGTTCCAAATCTACACATTTATTGTTATAAGGGTGGATTGGTATTTTATAAATAGTTGGCATTCTACAATCTCCTTAAATCCCATCTGGGGTAGATAAGGGGTTGTCTACAACGCTAGGGACCTCTCCCAAGTGACCCTTAAACAGATGCCGAACTCTCGTCATCAAGAATGATTTTATGTTGGAAAATGGTTCAACTAATATCTTTTATGTCGGCAATAGTCTAACCAATTACCCATTTGTTAGCTCAAAGCACTGGAAACAACTTAGTCTATTAAGGACATGTCAAATTAGTGGAAACAATAACAAGTAATGTATTATTGGCACCTAAATTAGCATACCTTAAGTGAGATGGAAGTGTCTTCTCTCTGAGTTTTGAAGGAGATTCAAAAGATGGTTTTAATTGGTTCCATACCCTCTTGACCTCAGACTTGTTCATAACCTCTTATCCTAGGCCTTACTATTCTAGAATCTAGAGTCGCCACAACTTCGACTAGCTTCTCGTATAACTCAGGCAAATCAAGTGTTACACGGTCTGCAAAATATCGTCAATGTTTGTCTCATCACATACCTCTTGCGTGATGTGATTGAGTACATCCACGTGGAAACAATCATTCCGAGTATCGTGGAACTCCTTTGCCTTAAACATGTTGAATTTGACCTCATCGTCTTACACTTGCATGATTAATTCACCATTCTCTAAATCAATTAAAGTGCTCCCCATGGCTAATAATGGATGTCCCAAGATGATGATATGAGTAGCAGTCAAGAATAACAAAAGCACGGGGAAATATAAAATTACTTGCCTTGACGAGCACATCTTTTATCTTTTCCTCGGGTTGAGAGATAGACATATTCGCCATTTGAAAGGTCATTCAACTTCTCAAACAATGACTTTTGCACGAGGTTGATACTCACGCATAAATCACATAAAGCTTTACCGGTCGACTCTTCACCAATGGAAATAGTGATATTAAAAATCCCGGGATCCTTCAACTTTGGAGGCAACTTACTTTAACAAACAACACTACATTCCTCTGGTAAACCAATCATCTGACCCTCTAAGTATTTGCGTTTTTTGGATAACACGTCCTTCATGAACTTAAGATATTTTGGGATACGTTGGATGGATTCCTCAAACTAAAAACTGATTTTCAATTTTAGAACCATATCAACAAACTTCTCAACCCTTTTTCATCGTTATTATTTTGCACACGTGATGGAAATGGAGGGGGAGGACGGTTCTCACTAACAGCCACATCTTTCTTATTTTTTTCCCCGGTGCTTTCTCAGGATTATCATCAACTACCACCGGCCTAACTACCTCTTTAAAAAAATATCTAGCAACACCTTTAACTTCATTTATAATGGAAGGCAACCTTTTCTCTTTCTCAACCACTAACGGAGGGGGTAGTTGTTTCCTACTCTTTAGGGCAATCCCTTTACAAGCCTCGTTACTTCCCAGATTCTTGATATTGCTCGGGAGTTGACCTCGAGGTTGAATATTCAAGGCGTTAACGATTTGAGACATTTGGTTCTCAAGATTCTTCAATTTGACTGAGTGAGAATTTTGTTTTTCTTGGGTCTAAATTGAATTTTCACTAGATGATATCATGAATTTATTCAAATTAGTTGTTATGTTACTAGTAGTAATTGTACATTCTTGTGGATGGGAAAGTAGTATCTTTTGAGCAAGAATATTAGCATACAGGTATCTTGGGGAGATTGGGCTCCATAGCTCGGACCTCCACGATAGTGGTTTTGAGGCCTCGATTGATAATTTTTTTCCTTGGGGTCGAGGTTGATAGGCGGTTGCATGATTCACGACCTTATGAGGATCTGACCGTTAAAGTATGGGATGGTTTTGATTTTGTTGACCATAGCTTTGACCACCCAAAAGGTGTTTCCCTCGATTATACACAAAAAACCGACCATGAATTACTCAAACACTATTCCAAACATGATCAAACACTCCACTACATGAACAACCTTCAGATTCTTGAACAACATCCACATTTGCTTGATTGGCTTGATTAACATTTTAGGACAATTATTATACCTTGTTCTTTAAAGCGGCAAGCTTCGTATTAAATGTAATTTTAGTATCTAAATGTAATATACCTCTTTTTGATACTCGAACTGTTTTTCTTAATGGTTTCCAACTAATTTCACTTTTCACAACTCAATCCATTAAGCCAAACGCATGATTTTTCATGCACCATCACGAAACCTCATCCACATAAAGTATACGCCTTATACTTGGAGATTCCATCTAGACTTCTATAGAAAATGGCCAATTGCAACTCCGTTGTGTATCCGTGGAGTGGACATTTATACAAGCATGATTGGAACCTAGTCCATGTTTCTCCTAACGTTTATGTTTTGTTCTTGATGGAATACCTCCAAGTTTGTTTTAGAATTCAAGCATACACTTTAGGGATAAGACTTGTCAAAAAATATCATTTGCAATAGCCAATAGGTCTCTTGTGGTGATTTCTTCTCTCGACTGTTGATCGTACCACTCGCTTTCTCCTCCGATGAGAAAGAACGGGAACATGACGAAATACATTTGTTATTGAGTGACACCTTGAGTGATATATGCATCACTAATTTGCATTAATTTTTGCATAGCTCTAACAGGATCTTCAAAAGCGGCCCTGCTATAGTGACCGTAGTTCACGAATTGATTAATTATCCTGCATCGAGTTTGAATCTCACAACTTAGATAGTGGGTGGGCGAACCTTAAGTGGTGGAAAATGAAACAGTTGTTTCTCAGTATGGTACATGAACCATGGCACTGGCCCTGGGGGGACTTGAGCACCTTTATTTCCATTTGATGGTGGTTGACCGTCAGGAGGGACTTGGTTTCTATTGATACCCTCTAGATCTGGTGGAACAACCCCTCATGGTGGGTTAGTGGGTTCCCATTAGCATCTAATTGTACATCCACATTAAATTTTGTCATCTCTTCTGGCACTCTTCTTTCTCTGTCTCTTATTTTTTGAGCTCGAAGTAACCTCTCGGGATCCAAGATCATACACCAAACCTAAGAATTTATAGATAGACAAACACAAATGCAAATGTAAACCCAAAAAAACTAAACACTACTATAGTAAATGAAAACACAATAATTAATGAAATAATCCTCGGCAACAGTGCCAAAAATTGTCGTCCTCAAAGGTAAGAAAAATAAATCAACACCCGAGGGAGATACTACCCGCAAGTGTACAGATCATCAAAAAGTAATAAAAAGGTAAGTTGGGGAGTTATTCTTCACCACAAGGAATATGAGGTTAAATCTTTTATGTTTTAAGAAGTGTATAAGGGTTGAGTTGAAATTAAATAATATATAAAAAGATATGTGTTTTGTTTTTCAAGTAATGGACTAAAAAGAAATAATATTAAACTATGATTAAAAATTAAATAATTAAGGGGTGAATTGAAAATACGACGATTATAAATGAGAAGATATACTTAGAGTCGCTAATAATCCCCACTAACTCTGAATTTACATGTTTATTGATATACAGTTGAATTGGTATTTTATCACTAGTCAGGATTCTATAATATCCCTAAATCACTCTAAGGTAGATATAGGGTTGTCCTACAATGCTAGGGACCTCTTTTGTGTGACCCTACAACATTTTCATACACAATAGATACTAAACCAAATGACTATCCTATTAGTCAAGACCTCCTGGTTGACTAATTCACACTGAACACTTATATATTATGTTATATAATATGACCCCCCCTCTCAGGATAAAGACAAATTACTATATTATATTGGGTTTTCAATCTAGTGGTGCAGGTTCGAACCGAGTCAATGAGTCTGAGTCCAAAGTGTCTCTCCTAAGTAACCAAAAAAACTAATATGATTACACTAATAATGGAAATTACAAGTAAATAAATAAAATATATGAACTAATATGAGAGAAAGTTGCTTGAGGGACTAACAACTCTATTGATAAGGGTGAGTTGGTGTAATCTGCATTAGTCGGGATTTAACTATCCTTCTATTTCCCGTCCGAGTAGACTTAGAACGCAACCGTACACCCCTAAAGTTTTCAGGTGAATTAAATTCCTATCTTGTTGACTACCTAATTGGAAAGACCTTCCGGTTCACTACCTCGCATTAGGCGCTTATGTATTAGGTCTGTAATTAAACCATCTGTCCGGGTGATAGCTCAATTACAACAGCCACCCACTAATTGGCCAAATCATAGGTAGTATTAAATAAAACACATAAGATAGTGGAATAATAAATAAAACCAAACTCAACTAAATATAAGCATAACCCAGATACAATAAACCCTTTAAAATTAAAGCATAAAATCCTACACTAGCCTCCTCAAACAATGAGGGTTTAGTTCATACTAAAATAAGAAACACTATTAAAATTAAGGACATAATCATGATCAAAAGAAAAAATAAATAAAGGTTACTCAAAATGACGAATGGAAATGATGAATGATTGAGGTTGAATTGGTGGGTTCGTAGACAAACCATTCTCTTCTTCTTTTCATTTCTTCTGGATTGGCTCCCCCTTTTGATGAAATATCTTGTGTGTTCAAAGATAATGAAGGATTGTGATATGGGGCTGTAAAATGGCTTATATATGATCTTAAAATGTTTGGGCCACCTTTAGGTGTGCTTAATTAGGTTTAGAAGGAGCCAACCCGTTTCACTAACTAGAATTCTAGTTTGAGCCACGGTGGAAGCAAATGACATAACTTCTTTATCTCAACTCCTAATTGACTTCCATCACTTGCTCAAATGACGCTAAATTCAAGCTCTCTCTAAATAAAAATGAATCGGGTTTAAAGCTCTCACCAATATGTCATAGTGTCTGAAACATTAATGTGAAAAGATTTCTCTGGTAAACACTCCAACTTCTCAAAATGACTCTAAGCTCAAATTTCGCTTTGATATGGGGTTTATCTTGACTTCTCCTCCTTATCTTGGAACCTTCTACCAAGCATGTACCTAAAATATACACACTTAACATAAAATGAAAGCACGAAAGCTCTATAAACAGTGATATGTCCAAAAATAGAAGTAAAAGTGCAATATAGAAAATATCTAAGAAAAAACCCTCACTTAGGCCCAAATAATCTCTCAAAAGAATGTCTCATGAATGGATTAATCCATCAAAATAGAGAGACATCATAGGACCATTTCTAAAATTTGTAGGCACTACGTAAGGCCAGAATATCCTAAAATAAATGCATTAGGGTATAAGTAGAAATCACATCAGATATCGTCCATTAGCAAAAAGAATGGTCAGACAAGGGTGTCTCTACCCAACAATGCAGATAGACGCTCATGAAATGGTGAGGTCATGCAAGACATGTCAATAACCTAAGACGATACAATGTCACCCAGCTACTAGCATGACATTGATCTTCAGCCCATGGCCATTTTTTCAATGGGGTGTGGAAATAATCGTCTCTTTACCATCCAATTTAGTGCATAAAACATTTATATATATACATATATATACATATATATACATATATATATACATATATATATATATATATACATATACATATATATATATATATATATACATATATATACATATACATATATACATATACATATATATATATATACATATATATATATACATATATATATATATATCGAGGTGAATTATTTCACTAAGTGAGTCGAGGTGTGATATCTCCCTTTTTGTTACAAATAAATGCCCTTAGGAGACATCATTTTAGGTAGAAATTGGACTTAGTTAGTTGATTTGTAAACATATTTTGCTATATCGCACATTCTTCCTTCAGATTTGTACTATTGTTACTTTTAGAGATTTTGTGCGTTAATTTGCTTGTTTAATGTAAATTTCTTTGGTACATGGATGCTAGGAGGAATTAAGATGATGAGAAGAAGTGAAGTTTAAAGTCCAAGAGAAAAAGGAAGTGTCAAAAGAGAGAAAGACATCACTTTAGTGAAGGAGGAGGAGCATTCAAAACTAGAAAGTCATCACTTCTAGGTCTCCTTGAGCCCAAATGGTGCTGGTTCAAACCTAGTGGTTCAAATGAAAAACATGCATATGTGAATTAGTGAAATTTGAGAAGTTGAATGAGGTGATTTGGACCTACGGTGCAAAAGTTGCACCTGTTTTACTAAAGTATGTTCAGCCGTTGCGGGAATTGTAAAATGGACTTAGACCCTAAATCATTAAATTAAGTTAAGGGTCCAATCCGTTTTTAACCTTTATATAATACTTCCTAAGCCTCATAATTACATACTCTTTATTATATTTCTAATTTTTGAAGAGAGCAAGAGGCAGAGGCAAGAGCAGAAGCTGGAGACTCAAGTTCTATAATTGAAAACCAAACAAAAATCTCTTCGTCTTTTATTTATTTTATATCTTAATTAAATTTAATCATTGTTGAAACACATATATCTTACCTAGCCATCCCCGTGGAGACGATTAACCCATTTTTATTGTGTTATTAGTTGGACGAAATGTACACTTGCAGTAGTCCCTTCTCTTCTTTAGTGTTGGTTTTTATCACACTCTAGGAGCGATCAAGTTTTTAGCTCCGCAGCCAGGGATTGCAGCGTGTGACCCCTATGTTTAATCTTTTTAGTAGATTTAGTTGTTATTTTTTGTTTTACGCTTTTCTTTATTTTTGTCTTTTTCAGATCTTATAGGTTTGGTGTATGCTCTCAAATCCTGAGAAATTAATTCGAGCTCAAAAACAAAGAGAAAGGGAAGAAAATACTCAGGTAATATTTGATGAGAATGGGATCCCTATACTCCCACAAAATCTAGAAGTTCAGAATCCAGTAGTTCAACGTCCACCAATGGGAAATGCTCAACTCCAGCTAGGCTATGATCCATGGTTCGTGCAAACTCCAAAACAACACCCATTCTGAGTGCCTGGTCTAGGAATAGGCCCTCACGACATTAACGTTGCTAGATATAATCCTGGTCCGAGTATGTTGAATCACTTCTGGGACTTCATAAAGTTTAGAGGAGTGGATAGTGAAAATGCAGTACAAAAATTAAAGCAGATATGTGATGCGTACATCACGCAAGGTGTGACAAGAGAACATGTGTATTTCGCAAAGATCTGATTCTTCCTCATTGATGCAGCTAGTGAGTGGCTTGATAAACAACCCTGGGATCGAATCTCTAATTGAGATGAGTTACATAAAGCGTTATTTAACCGTAACTATCTGAGAAACATGAGGTTGAACGCACAACTAAAGTTGACTTCATTCCGTCAAGAGCAAGATGAACCAGTAGGGACATGTTGGACCAGATTTCAGATGTGTTTAAGAAGAGTTTTAGATCATGGTTATTCTGAAATTCAACAATTTTCAATTTTTTATAAATTCCTTGATGGGAGTGCAAGAAAAGAGTTAGATCTGCTACGCGGAGGTGGATTCTTAATAGTAATGCCATCCCACGCAAAAATAATTTTAAATAGTGTAGTGAGAAATGAGATAGGATGGAATACCGTGAGAACTCCAATCTAAGGGACAGTACATCGAGAGAGTGGAATTGCAATTGATGAAAAGCTATTTGCAATAGAGAACAAATTAAAGACCACATTAGAGCAACAAATGAGACAGTTCACTTTGACTGTTAACGAAGGTTTTACAGGTAGACGGGCTGATGTGAATGTTACCCAAGAGGTGTATGGGTGTTCAAACTGTGGAATGAATAATCATAATTGTGAGAGTTTTTAAAGCAATCCAAAATTCGTAACGTTTGTTTCTAACCAAGGAACTATAATTCAAGTGGTCAAGGTTATCAGCCAAACAGAAACCATCTTGGCTTCCAATATTCAAATCCGAATGGTTCCACAAATCCAACTAGCACATATCATTCGCGACCTTAAGAGAACAACCTCGACCACAAAATCACTACCAAGGGGGACAAAATTATAGAAATCAACCACCACAACAACCTATACAAGACGCTTACATAGAAAGTATGAGTCAGAAAGCTTTACATGCTCATCCTCAAGAAGGTTTTATAAGCGAGATGCAACATGCTATGCAAGCACTTATGTCCATGGCGCAAAAGAGTCATCAAGAACAGCAAGCTGCCAATGCTAAATTGAATGAACAAGCAGCTGCGTTCAAGATCCTAGAGAATCAAGTTTCCCAAATAGCGAGACAGCTAAATCAGCGTCCACAAGGACAATTACCCAATGTTACATAGATTACTCGTCCATTTGAAGATTGTAAGGAAATTTCTCTTAGGAGTGGAAAGCAACTCCCATCACCTACTTTCCCGGTCATGAAAGAGAAAGAGACATCTGTCAAGCCAAAAGAGGTAAAGGATGTGGTTCAAAAAGAAGTGGAACATATTATAGTTGAAGATATAGTTGATGATGTGTGTGAACATGTAGTTGAGGAGCCTAGTAAGGCTACGAAGGAGGATGGAGAGAAATATACGGTTTTGAAAGATAACCATCTTCCCCATCTCTTTCTGTCACGTGTCTAGAAGAAGAACAATGACAAAGAGTACAAGAAGTTCATGGACATGATGAGAAAACTCTATATTAATTTGCCGTTTGTGAAAGCCATCCAAAATATTCTAAAGTATCTGAAATTCACGAAGGAGTTGCTTTCTAACAAATGAAAATACTATGAGAATGAGATGACTGGTTTACCGAAGGAATACAGTGCTATATGTCAAAGTAAGTTGCCTCCGAAATTAGCAGATCCCGAGAGTTTCAGTATTCCTATATCTATTGGTAAAGAATGGACTGGGAAATCTTTGTGTGACTTAGGTAGGAGTATATATCTCATGCCTAGGTAATTATTTGAAAAGTTTATGATTGGGCCTGCAAATCCTACTACAGTGGTCATACAAATAGTAGATAGGTCCCTATCCCATCCTGAAAGAAAGATTGAAGACGTCCTCGTCAAAGTAGGCAACTTTATATTTCTGTGTGATTTTGTTATACTTGATTACGAAGCGGATAGGAATGTCCACATCATCTTATGTAGACCATTCCTAGCCAAGCGGCGTACTTTGATTGATATAGAAAACGGAGAACTAATCATTCGAGTGCAAGACGAGGAAGAAAAGTTCAATGTGTTCAGGGCTATGAAGTTACGCGGTTATCTGGAAGATTGTTTTTTTGGATGCCATTGAACAGGTAGAGATAGGGCCAACCAAGGTTGTGGTGACTTTTGGGTTGGATGAGAAAGGGCTAAGAAAGAAACCACCAAATGAAGCTCCTCAAATCCTAAGGACAGTCCATACCTAGCTCGTGCAAAGACAAGAACAAGAAAACGTGTTGCGAAGGTTCAAAAAGAACCCAAGAAAGAAAGAGAAAAGGAGGAGTTCAGAGTAGGGGAATAAGTCTTATTGAAGAAGACTAATCCTCCTCATAAAGCACGTAAATCCAAGAATTCTCGGTTGGGACCATTCATGGTTACAAGGATTATATCTAAGAAGCTACTTGGTATCAAAGCCAAGGGATGCAATTTCCGAATTTTAAATTTTTGATAACCTCACTCACTGCTGGAGAGGTTATGTTTAGAAATGATCTTGGAGGTAACCCGTCGAGCTTAAAGACGTTAAACAAAAGCCATTCTATCTGTATATTAGTTTAATGCTTTAAGTCTTTTAATTCGTAGTGTAATAATAGAGTAATTTGATCTTTATTAGTATACATTTTAAAACATTAGACGAGTTGGAGTGTTTCGATGTTTGCAGGTATTAAAATCCTTAAGTTTGGGGTTAAACAGGTATGAGACAGAGTAATTACGCGATTAAGTGTCCATATAAGAAAACACGGTCCGGCTAGCCGGCCGTGCCGCTGGCATGCCGGTTAAAGTATTTGGAATTGGCACACTTAGACGCGCTTGGAAAGTTCGTTGGCGAAAAAAGGAATTTGCGACCGGCTAGCTGGCTAGACCGCTGGTATGACGGCCTAATATTTTGTTACAGCTCTGAAGCCCCGGGAAAACGTGCATTTATACGCAACTATTTTTTGTGTCAGCGACTGGTCAACATTTGCGACCGGTATACTGGTCCGTTGCTATTGAAAAACACCGGTATGCCGTTCTAGAAAGTCAAAAATCCTGGAAAACGTAAAAGTTGCTAAAAAAATGACGAAAGGAGCATGAACTCCCCTTATTGTCCAAGATGGGGTTACACACATCTATTTGCTGCGAACACAAAAAAAAGTTGCGTCAGCGAAAGTGGAGCTACAGCTCCAAAAGGCTATTGACCTTGGAAGCCTTATACGCAACTAAAAGTTTCTTTGACAAAAAAAAATGGCGCTGCACATGAGGAGCATCGGTTCCTCACCTACTGTCTTTGGAGGACAATCCTTTGATTATGTGACCTATCTATACAAATTCATCCTTACAAACTTGCCCCTCCTAAACGCTCTCAACCTTTAAAAAACCTTAATCCCTCCTTTGCCGCCGTCGACCCCTGGTGTTTCCCGGGGTGTTATAAAATTAAGTACTAAAATAAAAATAACTACAATACCGCAAGTGCACGGTTGTCTAAGTAATATCTGATAAATCGGGTTTCGTTCTCAGGGACGGATTAGGTACAACTCTAGTATTAATCAGATAGTAGAATTAATTGCTTGACAGAAAAGTAAAATAATATGATTTTTGTTTGGTTTTCTTAAAAACTAAAGATGCAATTAAATAAAGAGTAATTAAAATAAATAACCAAAAAGAAATAATAAAGTAAACGGACTAACTTCAGAGATGAGAGATGTACTTGAGTCTCGCAAGGAATCCACCTAATTAATATAATCTATGCTATGTTTAAGAGTAGAATTGGTATTATTATATTAGTCGGGAGTCTAATGTCTCCTAGCCCCCTGTCGGGTAGACCTACGAGCTATCCTAAAGTACTATAAACCCCTATATGGACGAATATGCCTCTTCGGACGTGAAGTATTTACTTTTTTGGCTATGTAATTAGTTAAGTCTGTCGGTCAATAACGGACATTACACGGGTAGTACCTAAGTCTGTATTCAAACCCCCTGTCGGATGATCACTTTTGCCACTAAAGTGAATAGCCCAAATACTAAAAGCTATTATTAGTTGTACCAAAAAGAAATAGTAATTAAGAACAAAGTAATATCCAACATATAAGACTCAATTCAGTTTAAATCATAAAAATCTCAAATTCAAAATATAGAATAAATTAATTAAGGTTCATCCCTTTATTGCGATTCTCAAGTATATGAAAGTTTAGCTCATAATAAAATTAAAGACTGAAATAATATAAAAAGAACTCATATTCAATTACAGAAAAGAAATAGATAACCTAAAGGTTTGGTTGGTTGTTGTTGGAAGAATAGAATTCCTCCAGCTCTAGCGTCTCCTCTGCCTTCTTGCTCTGACTTGAAAATATGAAGCCTCTGATGTAATTCTCTGAATTGTCTGTAAAAAGGAGGCTAAATGGTATATTTATACTAATAAATTCAGACTAGGCTTAGGTTAAGAGCATTAGGTCAAATTATAAAAAGTCCAAGCCCATCTTCTTATTTAATTCCCGTGACTGGTGTACAACCCTTAGTAAAATGTCTATAACTTTTGCATATCAACTCAAAATGGAATCATTTTAGTTGCTAAATCTTCCTAACTCAATAAGTAATAAAACCTATTTCGCGGCCCAAAGGCTGAATCCGCTCCTAAGTAGCCCAAAAACAGCAATTAGTAACAGCCTTCCAGATCTGCAACTCTAGTCAATTCTTCAGAAATTCTTTCTTTCCTTTAGCTCCTCCACTTGATCTAAGACTTTAATTCTCACTTCTCCTCCTTGTATTAGTTCTCCATAGAATCCATGAACCTAAGAACTTTATACTAAAAGCAAACAAATTAACGCACAAAAGCTCTAAAAATGCAAATAGTCTAATTCTAAGGGGAGAAAGTGCAATATGACGAAATAAGCATAAAAGTCTATCACATAAGTCAAATATTCACCTAAAATGATGTCTCCTAAGGCCAAATATTTATAACAAATAGGTAGACATCAACCCCACACCCTTGTTCCTTTCTTCTTGGTCGACGGCGGCGGCTCTTAGTTACTTTCCTTTTTCCTGTCTTACTGTTCTTTTCCTGTCAGAATTTTGTCCTTCTTCCCTCCCATTATATCAAACCCATGGAATTTTGGCCGCGAAGTTTTGGTACGAGAATGATGAAGCGAGTCGCGGGCCTAGACAGTGTTGGGCTTCGTGGGCCCAGTTTAATCCAGCAATTCCAGTACCTTTTGGAAGCTTTCCTTTCTCCTATCTCTCCGTGTGGATTCAGGATCTTCCACGCCAGATCTGCTCTCAATTTTAACAATGGGATTTTGGCTTGTAAAGGTAAAATTGGTTGTTCCCTTTTTTTATTTCTTAATTTGGTGTGTTGGATTGGAAGGTGGATTGGGTTCTTTTGTCCATAGTGCATGTCTCTTTTGGGTGGCAGAGGATCGGTTGGTTTTTTGATTGGATTTTTTGTTTGGATTGTGTGGGTATTTCATTTGGATTAGTTGGTTTTTGGAGGACAACCTTGGCCATTCATCCCATTTCCTTGTTAAGGATGCTGCCTCTGCATTCATCCCCTTTCCTACTTGGTCTCCCCAACAGACTTACACTTCAATCAATGTTCTCCTCGTAACTGTGTATTTAAAAATAGCAGTTGCCAACGTAGTTGTTTGTTTTGGGAAGGGTGAAGTTATTTCTCAGCATAGCCTCATCTACTCCAGATTTGAAGCAGATACTAAGGCGATACATGGTAAATTTTGTTTCGTTCAGAATTTGTTTCATAATGCATCAGTATTGAATCTGATGCCGAAGCCAGTCTTCATCCTATACAGTCTCCAAGCATGTACTTCTCTTCGAAGAGTATGTCTATCCTTGTAGAATTTAGAAGTATGGCAAGATCCAACACACATCTCATTTTTATGGGATTAGAAGGACAGCTTACAAGTCGACTGTTTGGATTGTGAATGCTATTTCTATTTATTTCCTATCTTTGATTGGTGTTTGTTATTCATCCCTTGTTTTTTATTTTTTCATGTTCGTTTGTAATGAATTTGGTCTCTTGTTTCAACTGGAGTGGAAATTTTTTCTCTCCTTGTTGATTGATTTTAATACAAGCTTGATTGACTAAAAAAAACTTGTCTTTGGAGGCAATACGCGCAACATGATGTTGCCAAAAAGAAAAAAAAATTGGTGCGCATGAAAAAAAGGGGAATTGTGACCTAATCCTTATGGAAGCCTATTTCTTTCTTCTTTATACCTCAACCTTTTATACAAAATATCATTGTTGACCAACCCAAACTCTGAAAATACCTGTAATCCAATACCAAAATATCAAATTACCATCCAATGTTCCCTCTAAATATCATTTAAACACATAATCATATCATAAATCCTTCAAAAACACTAAAAAATTCCAACCCTAGTCCAATTTTCTTTTTCACCAAACCTTCAAAATTAACCATTAAAACCTTTCCAAAACTGTTAGATTACCCAGTTTATAAAACATCACAATTCATATCCATATACCTTCAAGAACACCAATTAAAAATTTCATCCAAAACTTTTGAGAGTTCTTGAAATTTTGAGTTTGGGACATTCGAAATGACATGGAGGTTGGAGAAGTTAAGAACAACATGAAGAGAAACAAGAGTTTGGTGTTAAGGAAAGATCTCTGAGGATGATGAGATAATTTAAAGGAGAAACAGGAGGAGATGATTCAGCTATGGGAATAAAAAGTTCGAGTAGATGAAGTATACTTTACAAAAGATGAATCTAATGGTGTATGACCTATACATCGTGACTAGAGGACTTCACAACTTCGATGAGATACGACATGTAATGGTCCTAGTGCCGATCCAGATATCATCCCTTACTCTTTCTCATTATTATTAGTTTAATTTCTTTATTGAATCTTCTCGAGTCGTGGGGACACGACTCATTTTTAAGTTTGGAGCGGGGTACTCGTTGTCCTCATTCCCAGTTTTATGTGTTATTTGTTTTACCGTTTTTTGAAAAAATTTAAAAATCAAATAAAAATTAGTTTAAGATGATTTGACTGTATAGTTTGTTGAATGTCCCCATCAAGCATACTCTTTGTAAATAAATGATAGAAAATACTAGACCTTAGAGTTAATGTAAAACACACCTTGAATGCATTCAAACACTAGATCATAGATAGGAAAAATTAATGAACAATGCAAAAGAAGTAAGCTTGTACTTACTGAGAATGAGTGGTGTGTAGAACGTGAGATCTAAATGAGTAAAGAACCCACTTAATTATGAACTAGAGGTGAAAATGGAGTGAAACTATGTAACTAGGAATATGATAGAGGCAGTTCTTTGATAGCCACTTGAGACCTTTTTAGCTTTCTAACCCGTGATTAATTATACCATTCTCAGCCCCATTTTTAGCCTTTAACCCTATCGTTTGAAGCCATATTATAAGCTTAACCTTTAGATATTAGGACTATACCATATGACCCGCACTTGAATCAAGATTGCTTAGGACTAGTTGTCCTTGAGCTTGAGTTTGGGGTGAGGGAATTTGTTATTATATCTACTGGGTGATGTACTTTAATGATTATGCACTTTAATGTAAATTCCTTTGTCGGTTTCTAAGAAGAAAAATGAAAGAAGAAAAAAATTGAGAAAATAAGTTAGCATGACAATTCACATTAAAAAGAATGTCATGTTTAACTTACAAAAAAAGAGATTGAATAAATGAAAAATAAAAGAAACGGGAAAGGAATATTTTTTTTAATCATATCAATAGGATTGGGTTATTTCGGGGACACTAAACTTGTGCGTCAAGTGAGTGAGATCATATCTGAGTGTAAACTCAATCTCATGACAGATTGTTGAAGGCTAGTGAGGAGAGAGCCAAAAGCTCACTTTTCATTATCCAAATGTACCATACCGTCCATAAGCCTACGCTAAAACCGTAAGGACCTCATGATTTATAGGTACATAGTGGAATATTTTTTTTGCTAATAGGGAGTAAGGTAAGTAGAGAGTTCAAAGCAATTAAAGATTGATGAACACCCTATAGCCACCATCTCGAGCTAAGTATCACGTGTAACCTTCTAGCATTGTGGAATTAATTTTGGATTGATATTATTTATATGTTTTAGTTTGTATGACAGTTGTGTGTGCATTTATTTTTTAGGTTATACAATATGAACTTTATTTTGTGCTTTGGGCATATTCTCTAGATTCTGCATTGCTTCTTACCTTAGACCTCTACTTTTGTTCTTAATTTGTCGAGACGACAAATATTTTAGTTGGTGTCCTTGATGTCTCCCTTTTTGTTATAAATAAATTTCTTAGAAGACATCATTTTAGGTAGAAATTGTACATATTTAGTTTATTTGTAAGCATATTTTTTCTATATAACACTTTCTTCCTTCAGATTTGTACTATTGTTACTTTTAGAGATTTTGTGCGTTAATTTGCTTGTTTAGTCTGAAGTTCTTAGGTACATGGATGCTAGGAGGCATTAAGAATAAGACAAGAAGATGAAAAGAAGTGAAGTTTAAAGTCCAAGAGCAAAAGGAAGTGTCAAAAGAGAGAAAGACATCACTTTAGTGAAGGAGGAGGAGCATTCTTTTTTTTTTTTTTTTTTGGACATTGGGAGGGTGCCTAAGCACCCAAAATAAAACAAACCAATCATCCTATCCCTATCTTACTAAAAGCCGAAGACAAATCGAAAATACTAAATGTATTTCGATTGACAAAGGTTGCCTCGTGCCTAGCCTCCTTCGCCAACTTATCCGCATTTCTGTTGAGCTTTCTACTGATGTGTTTGAAAGAAACTTGCTCAAGCTCTTCAGCGTTGTGGATAATATTTTGTAGGATGGGTTGGATATTCCAACGCGCTGCTGACACCTGCTTTATACCTTGAATAATCTCAAGGTTATCCGAGTGGATTGTTATTCTTTTCCCCGGGAAGTAAGCTCCAATTTGTGTTGCTTTAAGAACTGCCTCTGCTTCTCCTTCCAGGGCCGAATTGCAATCAATGCTAGTACTTTGTTTGATGGGCATGCTTTGTTCCTTTTGATATCCAACAACTGCTATTCCCGTTGGTTCCCATTTGTTTGAAAAAGATGCATCACAAAATAAAGTAATATCCTGCTCCTGTTCTTCATTAATTGTGTTCCTATTTGGTTCTTCTCTGTTATTGAGTCCTTTATAACCTTCTCTGAGCCAGTTAATCCCGTGAATTTCTTGCATAAGTTTCTTTGATGCAATATTAATCCCCATTCCGTCAGCTGCAGTTCCCTCGTGTATAGCTTTCATCTTTGCCTTCCATATGTTCCACAGATTTATCATTAAAAAATCTCGTACCACATTCTCATCCCATCCTCCTTTTGTGTAAGATTTAATGACCTTCAGAAACCAATCTTCAATCTTATCGTCCCGTTCATCCAATATTTTAATCTGTAGAATAGATCCTGCCCAAATGTCTTTGCACATCGTACAATGAAGAAGTATATGTTCAACATCTTCTTTCTCGTGATTGCACCATAGGCAGTTTGTGGCGTCCGCCCATTTTCTTTTATACAAATTAACTCTGGTCGGGATTGCGTTGTTAATAAGTCGCCACATAAATAATTTTATTTTCTTTGGAATGTTTGATTTCCATATAGTTTTCCATATTTCCGATTCTTTCACTGCTCTAGTTTCTATTGTTGTGGCTTTATTGTTGTTTTGCTCTTCTATCATTACTTTGTAACCTGTTTTCGTATCGTAATTTCCATCTTTGGAGAAAGGCCAAATAAACTTGTCATATATACCATGTTCTTTAATTTTTGTTTTCTTGATGAGGTGAATTATAGGTGCCGGGAAAAGGTTATCCAGTGTTTCCATATCCCATTCATCTTTATCTTTCTTCATTAGTTCATTGACTTTCATAATACATGATCCTGTCGGTTTCTCTAATTCCCACTTTGTATCTATCCACCTTTCATTCCATATGTTTGTATCCTTTCCATTCCCTATCATCTTTATTCCGTGTTTCTTAATAAAGTCTCTACCTTCTATAATACTTGCCCAGCTCCATGTCCTACTTTGTCTGAGTTTACAATTCATAAAGTTAGATTTATTGAAATAAATACCTTTGAGTAATCTTGCTGCTAAATTATCTGGGTTGTTCATTAGTCTCCATGCTTGAGCTGCTAGTAGGACCGTATTCATTTTTTTGAAATCTTTGAATCCCAATCCTCCTATGAGTTTGCTTACTGCAATCTTTTCCCAAGCTACCCAATGTATCCTGTTTCTTTCACCTGAACTCCACCAGAAATTAGAGATGGCTGAAACTAGTTTATTACAAAAATTAATTGGAAAAGAGAAAATAGACATGTAATAATTAGGTATGGCTTGAAGTATGGCTTTAATAAGTACTTCTTTGCCACCTTCTGAAAGTAGTTTCGCTTTCCATCCTTCCGTATTTTTGAACACTCTCTTTGCTATCCATTCCAGAGATTCTACCTTCGATCTTTTGTGGCACAGTGGAATCCCTAGATAGTATCCCAGATCCTGTGTTTCTGAAATGTCCATTATTGTAGTTATTTCATTTTTAATATCATCTGGTGTTTCTTTGCTGAAAAGAATGGAAAGTTGTCACTTCTAGGTCTCCTCGAGCCCCAATGGTGCAGATTCAGACCTTGTGGTTCAAATGAAAAAGATGCATGTCTGAGTTAGAAAAAATGAGAAGTGGAATCAGGTAAGTTGGACCTACAGTGAAAGTTATACCTGTTTTACTAAAGTGTATTAAGCATTTGCGGTATTGTAAAATGGACTTGGACCCTAAATCATTTAATGAAGTTAATTAAGGGCCCAGTTCGTTATTAAGATCTATATAATACTTCCTAAGCCTCATAATTACATACTCTTTATTATATTTTAATTTCTGAAGAGAGCAAGAGGCAAATGCAAGAGCAGAAGCTGGAGTAACACTTTTCTTTAACCAACAGCTCAAGTCATTCTCTTATCTAGGTTATTTTAATTATATTATTAGGAACATTTATAATTCTAATTTATTTTTAGTATTTAATTTCATTATGAGCTAAACTTTCAAATACTTGCGAATCGCATAATGGGTTAAGTGCTAGTATATTTATTTTAGTATTTTTGGATTTGGGATTGTTTCAATTTAAGTCAAGTTGCATTTTTCATATTTCTTATTTATTTATGCTTGTTTACTATTTCTAATTAGGCCAGTTAGGATTACGTATTAGTCTTTAGGCTATTCACTAGTGGCGGTGATCATCCGGAAGGGGGGGTCTAGATACTGAACTAATTAATAAACGTGTGGTGTTCGTCATTGATTCTGACGGGCTTGACTAACCGCGTAGCCAATTGGGTAATAACTTAATTCATCTGAAAGTAGCTTATAGTCGCCCTGACGAGGTCTATAATACCGTAGGATTGCCTCCTAAGTCTACCTTGGCAAGAGTTAGGAGGATATTAGAGTCCCGACTAATATAGAATTACCATCTTGTCCCTTAAACGAAAACACTGAATGTATGAAATTAGGTGGATCCCTAGCGAGACTCGAGTATATCTCTCATATATGCTTCTACTCCGGTAGTCTTTACTTTATTCAGTTAATCTCTTAGTTAACTTACTTTATTGAGTCTAATAGTATTATAATTGAAAACCAAAAAAAATATTCGTCTTTTATTTATTTTTTCGCAATTAATTTTACTCGTTGTTTAAACACATCTGTCTTACCTAGCAATCTATGTGGAGACAATTAACCTGTTTTTACTATTTAATTACTTGGACGACTCGTACATTTGCGTTAGTCGCTTCTTTTCTTTAATGTTGGTTTATATCACACTTTAGGAGCAACCAAGGTGGAATTTGTATCCTTCGTAACTACTCAAACGACATGGAACTTTTTTTGGATAATTTTAGTTTGTCGATATGAAGTACCTTACATGGGAAGTCAATTCATATCCAAGATTTTTCGACTATAATGTGATGAGATCTTTGGTGGATCATCCACATTGCAATGGACAAGTAGATGTCAAAAATTGGACAATTATATAGTGTTTAGCTATAAAAGTCAATCAACTTCAAAAGAAATGGCTAGACAGACGTATTTCTAGAAATAATGTGGGGATATCTTAATACAATACCCTCAAATGAGACACCCTACAGTCTAACCTATGGGTGTGAGATAGTGTTGTCGATTGATATTACTACACTCAACTCAAAGTTTGAAGAGGAAAATACTAATTAGAGTCTATTTGGAAACTTAAAGAGTTTTTAAAGCCTGAAAATACTCTTTTTTAAAGCCTTGGTCACATTTTCTGGTTACTTCTTTTACTCTTCTACCCTTTTCATTTATTTTTAATTCGTTTTTCTCTTTTTCTTATTAATTTTTTTAATTCGTTTTTCTCTTTTTTTTATTAATTTTTTTTTCTGAGTTTTTTTACTTTAACCTTCCGGATAGAGTTTTTATGTACATTCACCGGGGTACAGACCTACATTGTACATTCACGAGGGTACAGACCTACATTTTTTTCGATACCAACCGAAGGTTTTTTTTAACGTTAAGGTAGAGACAATGAATTTTTTTGTTATGTCCAATATCCCAAATTTGTCCAAGTTCATGGGGCTGGACCTAAACCTGTGTTTTATCCATTTTATGCCAATATGTCAATTATCCCCGGTTATTCATGTTTTTTTTGTCCAATGTCAAACTTTCACAAAATAAGTTATTCAGTCCCCTCTTGTCCATTTATTTGTATTCAAATTTCTCAAACATAGTGTGTAAGTAGTGTTTAATTTTCACATGTACAATTAACAAACTAGATTAGAGTATAATTTTTCTAAACTAAAACAAAACATCCCAGGGTCTCCCAGTGTCTAGACCCTACTGTCTAGACCAGAAGGGCTAGCATAATATACTAGAAAAATTACCCATTGATCTGTAAAGAAAACAAAACTATTGGGCTAGTCAAGCAATTTTTCTTTTTAAAACAAGATACATCCAATGGGCTAGACACTAATGAGACAGGAAAACATTTGTTTTTAGAGAATGGACTAGACCATCAAGGGCTGGACCCAAAACTTTGAACCAGGCTGGACACTTACAAGCTGGACACTAAAAAAACAAAAAAAGGAGTTATGGGTTGAACCCAAACAGTCCTCATACACGTTTTTTTTAAAAAGAGCTTCAGCCCAGGATGGCCAGCTCTGGACACAGTACACGTTTTAAAAAAAATCTGAGGAATTATGGGCTGGACCTAAACAACCCAGAATGGGCTGGTCTAGACCCAATACGCGTTAAAAAAAAACCAAAACAGAGTGAGTGGGTGGCGCTGGAGCGTGGCCTCACCCAGCGCAGTTGGTGTCGAGATCTCACTATTCGTGGTGGTGCAGAACATAGAGGCGACGGGTAGGGAAGGGGAGCTCAAGATCTGGTTCGCTGTAGGTGGTGCAGCAGCGTCTTGATTCTGCCGGAGGTGATGGTGGTGACTTTGAATCTGCAGCAGCGGTTTTCACACGCAAGAGCGGCAGTGGGAGGGTGGACTCCTGCGACGGCGATGGTGGTTGTCCTCGTCGAGATCTGGTGTCTTCACAGCAGTGGCGGTGGCTTCGCTTCGATCTGCAGCTGGTGTCTTCGATCTGCAGCGCTTCGCTTCGATCTGCAGCGCTGGTGTCTTCGATCTGCAGCGCTGCTTTGTTGGCCAGATCTGATGTTGGTGCGAGAGAGGGGAGGGTGGGAGGCCAAGATCTGTGGTGGTGGTGGTGTTATGGTGGGAAGATAGGTGAGGGGTAATGGAGGGGGTAATGGCGTGGAGGTGAGAAGGTGGGCATAGGGAGGGGTAGGGGCAGGGGTGGGGGTGGCTCGGTGGAAGGGGGAGGGGGAGGGGTAAGGGTGGGTCGATGGAAGCGGGAGGGGAGGGTGGCGGCTATGGAGAGACAGATGAAGGAGGGCATCGGGTACAGGGAGGGTAGAGAGGAATTGTTTTTTGAAAAAAAACCCTAATAGGGATTTTGTTTTTGATTTTGGTTTTTCACAGTATATAAGAGAAAGGGGTAGGGGGTTTTGGTCTCTTGACTCCTATTTAGTTGAGATCTGGTGGGTAGTTAAGGTGTAGTTTGGGTGGGGCTTTAAAATGGTAGTAAGAAGTTGGTTGGGCTTTAATATCTAATTGCCCCAAGTTTGAATATTTCAATTTAGACCTATGCTGTAGATATCGCCGCCTAGGCGCGCCTAGGCGCCGTCTAGGCGTCAACTCCTCCCTCAACCGCTTACGCCTAGTAAAAATGCTAGGCATTTTTGCCCAACGCATTAGTCGCCGTGGAAGAGACGCCTTGCCCGCCTAGGCACTGATTAATGGTAAAAACTTGCCGCCTAGGCCCTCCATTAAATTTATTTTACTCTCGGAAATTCTTGAATTGATATTATAACTCTAATTTTAGTATTTTTCATATTCAATATAGTGGTGTTAGATGAATTTTATGACTTAAATAGATAAAATTATCATAATTATACACGTGTATTACTAAATATATAAAATTACATAGCAGGATTCAAAACCGCGTAATCCCGCCTAGGCCCCGCGTAGTCCCTCCTAGGCGCTAGGCCCCAGTCGACCGCCTAGGCCGCGGAACCGAGATCTACAACATAGATTTAGACACCATCAATTAAGACTTGAGAGGAGAAATAGATCTCAAAGAATAAACTCGGAAAAAGCATATATTCGGTAAAATCTAGAAAATTTGGTTCTAGCTCAACCCTTCCAAATGAGGAATGTACCTTTTAGGGCCCAAAATTCAAAAAAGAGAATTTTAGAGGCCCAGTTTTTTTTTATGTTTTTTAAGGGCCTAACTAGATTTTTTGGCTAGTTAGGGTCACGTTTTAGGGGGTTCGTACCCGCTGTTTTTTGATTTTTTAGGGGGTAGATCCCCCTATTTTATTTTTTGGGGGTAGACGCCCCCCGTTTTTTAATTTAAGTCCATTTTTTATTCAAGTCCTTTAAGTCGATATTGTCCAAAATACCCCCTAATTGTCCAAAATACCCCCTAAAATACCACAATACCCCCTAAAATACCACCAATACCCCCTAAAATACCACCAATACCCCTAAAATATCACAAATACCCCTAAAATATCAGATTAAACCCTAAAATAAACTGGTGTTGGTGGTGGTGTTGCTGGTGGGGTTGTGAAGCTCACTGGTGGGGTTGGGAAGGTCACTGGTAGTGTTGGTGGTGGTGTTGGCGTGATGGTTGGTGGTGGTGCGCTGGGTGGGTGTGGTTCGAACAGTTGGTGGTGGTGGTGCGGTTTTGGAGGGTTGATGGGGTGGCTTGATCTGGTGGGAAGGGCGCGATTTTCGTGGATCTCGAGGATGTCGCTGGTGGCGAGAGGTGGTGGAAGGTGTTGCAGAGGCGCGGATCTGAGAAGGTGGGGGTGCATCTTGCCGTGAACAAGGAGGTGGTGGTGCAGCACGCCGTGAAGAAGGTGGCGGTGGTGCTGGTGCGGTGGTTCGAATAGTGGTGAGTGATTTGGCGGCGACGACGGGCTTCTCTTGATGATGGTGTTGGTGGACCTCCAGATGGCTGCGAAATCGAGCTCTCGATGATGGTGGTGTTGGTGGGATCTCGACGGTGGTGGTGGTGCTGTCGAGATCTCAGATCTGTTGGTGGTGATAATGATTAGCTGGTGGAGTTTAGGAGGGTGGCTCGGATGTGGTGGTGGCTCAGAGAAGAGAAGCAGGGTGGTTGTTGTGGCTCGGAGAAGGTAAGCAGGTGGTGGTGAGGCGTGTTGCAGCAGGAGGCCGGGTTTTTCCGGCAAGGGGGATGTCGGTCTGCGGTAGAGAGAAACAAATGGGGAGGGGGTGGGCTTTCTATTTGCTGTCGATAAGTAAATGCGGTGGGTGGGTGGGTGGGGTTTTATTGGATTTTTTTAGTTGGATCCTAAATATTATAGTTGCCATCCAATTGAGGCCCTTTTACAGAAAATTGAGGTTAAAAGGGCCTCTAAACCTCTTTTACCCCTTCCAAATTAAGGTTTGGCCAAAAAAGACCAGAGACGGAGACTTGGTGTCTCGAGAACAAGAGTTTGCCACTAGTGCAAAACGGGGAAATTTATAAAAATTTGGGAAAGCCCTCATCTAGTAGTCGTGGAAGTTTATCCCGGCACATACATGCTAGAAACTGAGAATGGATGGAAGTTTTTGAACTCATGGATTATCGAGCATCAGTGAAAATCAATCAAGCAAACAATATAAGAATATAACCTGTAAGAATTCAATGCTTTCTTAAGTAATATACAATGTGGTCATAGTTTCTCCTATGCACTTTACTCTCCCTCTTATCGGATTTTTTATGAAACAATATTTTTTTGGAACATGACTATGATTAATCCAGAATTTCTATGAAACAAAGAAAAATTTGATCTAAAAAGTTAAAATACAAATACTTTTCAAAATACCAATTTGGGTTGTCACCTAAGACCAACTACGGTTGTCACCAAATACCAATTTTACATTGGCACCCAAAGACCAACTTATTGTTGGCACCTGAAGACTAAATTCATGTTGGAACATGACCTCTTTGATTAACGACTAGGGGGTCGGCCAAAGGAACTATATTTTCATCTGACCTCCTATGATCATTGACTAGGGGGTCACCCAAAGGAAATATATTTTCATTCGGCCTCCTATGATCACCTGCCAGGGGGTCAGTCACATGAACACTTTATCTTTACTCGCCCTCATATGATAAAATATCGGGAAGAATCTTCTGCGAGATTATCTCTTAAAAAGTTTTATCTTAGCATCGACATTCACAAAATCCTACTTTAATATCGACACAAGGATTGTTCAAGGAATCTGATTTTATCATCTTCCCCGGTGTAAAGGGTGGGAAAATAGAAAATATCAAATATGAAAAAGAAAAAGAAAAAGTCGATGGTCCTACTACCTAGTTACAAACATTCAAAAGGAAACAATAAGGAAATGGCAGATTCAGTCTTGATAATCCACTATACCAACACACTCAAATGGTCACAGTGTCCATATCATTCGTGTCAACATCTTGTATCACGACGATATTACTACGCGAATAAGCAGGAAACTACAGGAAGCAAATAGAAAGTGTTACTACCTGTAACAAATCATCTTCGACAACAAAAAAAGCTTGTGGAACCTTCATAACGGGAAGAGAGTACATTGTAAAAATATTTCAAGAAGAGGATATCAGCCAAATATGTCCACGACTATGTCGATGACATCCAGCATGTGTACCAAACTCTACAACCCGTGTGCATGAATTCTCTGTATGTTGGTTATTTCTTAAGCTCTTCCGAGGCCTGGTACTCCTAAATAGTTGTATCTTATGCTGAAATAATCTTTTCATCAACTTCAACTAGCTTTCTTTCGGTAGCTACCAGCTACCTAGACAAATTATCCTTCTCATGGAAAAGTTATAGCAGTTCAGCATTCATGCTTGGCATGACGTATCCTAATATTTTGAAGAAAAATTAAATTAAATAAACACGATACAACAAATAAAGAAGATGGTGAAAGCAAAGTAAAACTTACCAGATGAACAAAACCTCTGCTCCCATCAAGGACCAAACATGGGAATTTGTAATAGGTGCATTAAGATTATACTCGAGGTTAGGAACATTGGTCGAATGAGTGTTAGTGATGTCTCATTTTGTGTGATATATTAATCGTATCACGAGACGATATTTTTAGGGGTTATTTATAATTATTTGTGGGAATATTCCCAATATTTATACATATATATTTCTTGTATAGTTTTTTTATATTTACTACTTTTAAATCTATTTGTGCGTTAATTGTGTATTAGGTATGAAGCTATTAGGTACGTGGATGATACGATATCCCGAGAAAAGTAAAATGAGTATAGAAAACAAGGTCAGCATACATTCAAGGCGTTAAAGGAACAAAAGCCATATTGAAGCATTTATTGGCAAGACTTGGAAATCGACTTAAGAAAGTCAACACGCACAATCAGCTAGGATTCTGAGTGAGACCTTTGGTTTTATTATAGAAATTGAAATCGGGAGCGCATGAAAGGCGTTGGTTTGTGATATATATTTATGAGTAAAGAGTTATAATTTTTTGTTCTCATGGTTCAAACATGTCCGCATTCTTTAAAATGGTTGTGGGTTGACTTGGTCCATTAAATGGGCACTCACAACTCCAAAAAAGTTTTAGAAACATAATATATCATTGTTTGTATTCAAAACGAGGAGGGAGAAAATTTTATAATAGCATAAACACATAAGAGAAAAATAAGTTGGAGCCTTTCTCCACCCTTCTATGCCATTATACCACCTATCTTCCACCATTCCTAGGATAATTTGTATTAGTTTTATGTTATAACCATGATTCATGTACTTTTATCCTTTGATTTTATTTCTTTTATTATGAACTATATACTATTAACTTTAGTTTCTTTTATGTTAGATTCGTAGTTGATTATTTGAAGGATTTTAATGTTATTTGGGATCATTCATATTTAATTGAATTGGGTAACTGAATTATGTTGTATATGAATTGGATTTATCTATCCAATTATATCTTGCGCATATATTTAGATATTTTTGGTGCCCTATATTATCGCCCGACGAGGGGTTAAGGAATCAAAATAATTCATATACTTCTAATATGTGTCGGTGATCCTGGCGGGTTTGACTAGCTGGATAAGTGTGTAAGGTAATTACCTTTAGCGTCGATCATCACGTAGCTTTCACTAAGAATAGGACTCTAGTGGTGTTAGGTAGCCTTTCAAGCTACCTAGAAGGGATTTAGAAGGAAATTAGAATCCAGATTAACGTGAACTTCCCAATTCCCCCTTATAACTATATACAATCATTTGTCACTATAAGGGATTACTAGCAAGACTAAAGCTATACTTCTCACATCGTATTCTCTCTAGTTTATTTACATTAAACTTAGTTTAATTATTATTGAGTTAATTTATTTTAAAATAGTCTGTTAATCAAAACCAAACAAAAATTACCTTTTACTTATTAGGTTCGCAATTCGTTCTAGAAAACTTTACGAAAGCACACCATATGAATTAGTTATCATAGATCTTGTGGAGACAATAAATCTTATACTTACTATTTATTACTTTTCAACGATCCGTACACTTGCGGGTAGTATCTCTCTCAAGGTTTCGATTATTTAACTACACCTTAGAGGACAACATAGAGTAACATTGGCGGATGGACCGACCTCCTCATGCGCGCCTCCAACCATCAAGTTATGAACCTAAGTGGCCTCCTTTTTTCTGATCCTTCTCTTCTTACATGAAGAAGCGCCATCTTTGGAGTTATGTTTCAAAGCATGGGAGATGAAAGTGGTAATGTCGACCTTATTATTTACATGATTCTCACATATAGGAGGCATCATATGTGTATCTGCAAAGATAAATGCAGTGTAGAGTTAGCTAAGAGCGTTGATTAACATATACGGTGCCCGAAGCCCTAAAGAAGATTCAATTTCACTCCCACGTCTCTAGATAGGCAAAAAACAAAATAGATCACCTTTATAAGGGTTGACCAACACACAGTGAACCATGAATTAAGGAAACCATTACCTAAGTGAGCCATCCACGAAGGGGACATCTAAACACTGGGATTGTCCGAGTATAGATGCCAAGATGATAGCACTGGCCCCTACCTCCACATCCAGCTCCAAACAGAACCTCTTGATAGGAAATTAAGAGGGATATAAGACCGAATCATATATTTCCATATTATCAATGACATCGGCAATAAAGGGTTCATTGGGAAGAGGTCCCACTCCCAAACAAATATCATTGGTGCACCTAATCGATACGCTTGGCCGCTTGAGTTCATATCTGGAGCTTTTTTATCAACCACAATGTTTTCGCAATTTGTTCTCACTAGACAGAGGTTTCCTCAAATTTCACAAAAAATCAACTATTATGGAAACCTTTAAGGCTCAAAGGAAAATCCTCGATCATGCGTAATGCAAATTTTGTGATGCGGGGGAATCAGTTGAAACCGTCCATTATCTTCCTCATAGTACCCCAATAACTGTTAAAAGTGACAAAATAAATCCAACGAGAGAGTGAAATATAATTGATTTAGGAATCTAGTAAAAAAACCTTATGATGGTAGCCCACGTATCCAGAACTAAGTGATTTAGACAGATGTCACACAGTTAAGCAAATCCACAATGAAATAGACGCAGGGACCCTAACCCCATATCCAGACTCTAGACGACATAATTAGAAATCTTTCTGAGAAAAGGCTTACAAGATTGCTCGCCTACCCGAGTATATCTAATCTCAACTCCTTAAGAGAAGTCACCTTGATTTACCACTTAAGGAAATTCTCCAACACTAATTTTACACACCTGTTCCTTAGCACCAGTTCTCCTATTGAATTTTCTCTCGGAACACATCCCCTTCAAACACAAAAAGGGGTCATACTCAGCCACTCTACAAGGGCTAGAAGATGGAAGAGAGTTGTCATCACCAGAATGAATTCCTTTCTCTTATGAATAAAACATCTCTTCACTGGGAGAGTTAAATCCTTCCCCTTCCTACAAGGAATAAATTTCTGTAATGTATGGAAAATTAACGCTAGGAGCTGAAGAATGTCGCTTGAGACAGTCATTTAACATTGGAGGTCTGAGATGATATTGGATATTGAGGCATCCAAAATGACTTGCTATAGACTTCTTACTTACTTATTGAACTAATTATTGAGACATTATTTGATGACATTATGCTATTGGTGTCACCTAGGGTGTGATAACAATATGATAATAAAAGATGGATAAACGATGCACGAACACCCTAGACTAAACACAGTACTGCAAGTATTAAAGGACGTATGCAAGTTTTCATGATAAGTCAGATTCGTTCTCAGGGACTTAGTGTGTTATACGAATGGGTAAATAGAATAGAGTAGAAGATAATAGTAAAAAAAAACAAAATATATCATAAATTAAACTAATAAATTAAACATAGCAGATAAGTTTTGATTGACTGGAAGATTAATGATTGAACTAATAAATTAAAAGACAATAAAATAAAAGATGTAAGAATAAGATGAGAATATATAGCACATGTTTTCCTCGTATGCACTAGTCCTTCTATATCTTCTACTAGTTAGTTAATAAGGGTGATAATAGCTCTTAGATAAGTAGTCAAGATTCTAAATTCCTCCCTAGCCCCGTCAGGGTGGACTATGGTGGCAACCTCACAATCACGAGGGGACTTAAATAGGGTGCTCCTACGCCACTAGGTTCCTAAATGAGACTGGCCTTCTAATGATGATCGGTGATTAAATCAAACCTTAATAACTATCTAGTTAGGCAATCCATTCCGGATCACTACTGAACACTAGACGTTTATGTAGTGTTTCAATAATTAGACACCCCTTCCAGGTGACCATCTAACTACTATTAGCACAACCCTAAATTGATTAGGTTTAAGACAGACAATAGAACAAAGCACATAAAACAAATATATGGTTAAGCAGCTAGAATCAATTTAAAATATTTTCCCAAAGAAACATAAATAGAAGAAAATAGAATTCATAGATTATACATATGCAAAACCCAAGCTATGGGAAAATTTGTTCATATTAGAAAAAATTAAACTAAAATAAAGATACATACTGTCAACTTGCTCTCTTGAATCACTTCTAATGATGAAGAGAAACTTAAGGACTAATTGTGGGAGGCAAGGACATGTTTAGAATAGTTAAAGAGTGTATTTATAGGAGTCTAGGAAGCCCTAATTCGTTTTCTTGGAGTGGAAGACAAGTAATTGGACTTCTACCCCAACTCAAATTCATAGCCCTAAAATATAGAAAAGGTAATAAACTGTTGTTGTTTTATTTTGACCGTAACTTCTTCAATATTGCTCTGATTGACGCATTCTTTATATCGAAGCTGATCGTCTCGGAAATCTCTACAACTTTTGTTCGGACCATTCTTCCAAATTCCCAGTCAATCTTGTGTTATGATCACATTAATATACGTAGCTGTTGGAATTCAGATATACTTAGCAACTTTTCTTTTCCTATTTTTTCTTTACCTTCCTTTATCTCCAATTTCCATCATTATCTTCTTTCCTTTATCTCTTGGAATTTATTTGGCATCTAATTAATTACCATATATATCTTTAAAGCTTCACAATTAGCAAATAATTAAACCAAATATGTTCTCAAAATAATAAATCATCCAATCAAGACAAGAAATAAGAAAATACAATAATTCTAATAAAAATCGAGTATAACTTTCTAATAATTCCTAAAAATTATGTCTCCAAATAAGATCAAATCATCACAAATGGGGAGACATCTGCTATAATAACAAAAAGATGAAAAACAAATGAGAAGTCTGGAAGAGAAGAAAATACCTCACGAAAGAAGCCTGAGTCGAAGAGTCGACCACACTATGAAACTTATGAATAGAATAAACTACGTCTCTCTTAAGGGATATTCTGATGTAAAAGAAGGTTGTAAAAAATAAAGAGTGGGGGTTCACCCTTATATGTCGGGTAAAACTAGCAGTTTTCTCCCCTAGGTAATAATTATCAAAAGAGTCGCTAAGATAATGCCACATGTCTTGAGGCACACGACTCAATACGTAAATAAGCAAAAGAATGGATTAAGAACCTCCATGGAATACGTGTTGAAAAGTAAAGCGGAAAATTACAAAATTTAGTGGAGGAAAACCGACAGATACATGAAAAAATATTAGTAAGGCCAACTCCAGCTTTGGCATTTCAAGAAATTTTTTCTGGAGACCGATTTTTACATCGATATCTCAAAAAGACCAACCTTTTATTTTGGCATATTAAAAGATTTCTCGAAAGTCCCAATCCCCACATCAACACATCGTCAGACATCCAAGACCATCTCTTGTATCGGCATCCCGCAGAAGATAACTTGATTTTCTTCAATCAAAACTAATTGCTATTATCGACTACACTCAAATTCAAAAGGATAATGATAAGCCATAAATAAACGCTGATACTATCTGAGATGTGATAAGGTTGATGTCGGAGTTAAGGCCCCATTACCAAGGATTACAACAAAGAGTCGAACGTCGGCATCGCGATTGAGGGTATACGATGTGCAAGGAATGGATATGACCCACTTAGGTAACATTCACACGCATTATCAATTCCCCAATGAGACATTTCTCTGCATCCTGAACAAATCACTACAAGGTAGGGTCCCATCCCCATTTGCACAACTAAAAGTCTCTATAAATACCCTATACATATCTCCCCAAACATGTACATTCTATGTTTCTCTAAACAGGCTATGTACATAAATACAATCTAAAAACTCCATAGATCTCTCGTGTCATAAGAATATCATCAATAATAATACTGACTTGAGCGTTAGAATACCATCGGGAGAAAAACTTTATGTAAGTGTTTGTTTCAAGTGTCATCAGTGTCAAGTGGAAGCATCGCATCGGCTAGTTATGGTAGGAACTCGAGAATTTTCTTTCTCAACCTTCGGCAGTGTAGGACTTTCTCTTCTACTCCCTCTATTCTTATTTTAGACCGATTGGTCGGTTAATAAAATCGGTAGAAGAGTTATATTTACTCTGTCAACCAAAAATATGTTAAAACTTATATCAATTTGTTAAATCATTAGTACATATACATAAATCATTGTTTTTAAAGAGAATGTATTGGAAAATGAAGAAAGTTATTCTTAATTTATTTGTTATTTATCTGAAGTATTATTTAGAGAAATCATTCTTTGTAGACGGGGTTATGAGAGTAAAAGAGGGTTTTTCTTTTGTTGTATAATTTAAATTATAAAAGAATAGAATTAAATAGAATTTTATGAATGAATTTGATGTTGGTTTATTGATTCAAAAAATAATACGTTAAATGAAAAAATCATCTAAAATAGTTAATTATTCAAAATAATCATATCAAAATTGATATTGACCAAAACAGTTATATAAAATAATTTGGATAAACAATTAATTTTTTTTAATTTTTCATAAATTAATCATTTTTTAAATAATTACTTTTTTTCCTTTTCAAAGGGGGTTATAGGGAAGGGTAGAGGTTTTCTGGGTCTTGTAGAAAAAACTCATCTCAATCTTAGAAGAAAGATGTGAAAAATCACATCTCAATATTAGAATAAATATGTGACAGTTATAAACCCATGTGTGGATATTCAGTTCAGCATATGGACTTGTAGTCAATCCCATGAAGACTAGGGTTTAGGGTTACTTATTCTCTACATATAGGACTCTATACTCTATAATCTGACACACTTCTGATAATCAGTTATCCATTATTCGCTATGTTTATAACACGTTCAGTATGATAGTTTCTACCCTCCAAATACTTAGGTAATTTTTTCTCCATCGGTTCTTGTTCATAAAAATAGTATATTATTTATCAATTTTATTCTATAAGTTATTGAATAAATTCCATTACTGTGAAATGTTAAAAAGAAACGCTTTTTTTTGAAGAACTCCACCATTGTGAAGCAATCCATCCACCTCTGTGAAATAAAAAGAAAAATTGACCAATTGTGATTGAACAATTATATACCACGTATTCGATATTATCAGTGGCAAGAAAAACTCATATAAAGTTTCTGTCATGGCAATAGTTTTTTTATTTCTTTAATTATCATGAATATTTTAATTTATATTTAATCAACAAACACATGTAGCAGCAGTGTAGCAAACAAAAATAAATGATGTGAAACCTCTTTTACTTCATTATACCTACTCTTCATAATATTACAAACACTCTGCGGAGTTATTCCCTCAAATAGTCAAATATACCATCAGATGCTATCACTAAGTAATTTACTCAACAAACAAATGACCATATTCTAATTTTATGATAATTTATGATCTTTCACAAAATCATGCAAACTCTTTTACTTTATGCCGAAGGAATTCTGTAAATACAACGAGCTACTCTTATTGTTTAGACTCGTAAAAATTTAAATGTTCTTGGATTGATCTACTCGGCCAAAATAAGAATAATATAAGATCATTTGATCTATAAAAGCCTTTCATGTTGGAAGCCTGTTTTCTTCCTTTCAAATTAGCCGCTTCTTTATAATGGAGCCGCTGGTTAATAATGGAAGAGTAAGGATCTTTTGTAGGGCTGAGCAGAAATTTTACCAAACCGAAAAACCGAATTAATTTTAACCAAACGGACCTAAAATATATGTTAATTTTACCCAGGTCAACCTTACCCATTGGGTTACCTTATGATTTTTCGGGTCCATATATTTTACCTATATATTACCTAAACTATTGGGTTGGGTTTACCCAAACCGAAAAACCGTGTAATATAAAAAAAATACTACAAAACGTGCAATTAGATAAATATTTTCATTTGTCTTCTTGGATATTCCAACATGCATAACTTATTTTGAAGTATTCGATTTACGACTTCTTGGTTTGTAATGACAAAATTGTAACTTTGATCTTTAGAGTTATAATAATACCGATTTTTTCAGATTTTGTCATTTTTAAAAAAAAAAATTCATGCGTTCAAAAAAAGTTTGACTAATATTGACTAACGGGGGTAAACCGAAGGTAACCGAAGGGTAACTCGCATTAACCCGAGGGTAAACTTCTTTTTACCCTACCCTTGGGTTACCCAAGCAATTCCTTAAACCGAAATATATTACCCTTGATTTACCCTAACCTCAAAACCGGGTAAAACCGACCCATGCTCTCCCCTAATCTTTTGATATACTGGGCCATAATAACAAGAAAAAAGAAACAAATCAAAGATAGTACTATATTTTTATTTTGGTCAATAAGTATTCATAATATGTATTCACATTTCTTTGTTTATTCCAACATCAATAACTATAACATAACATAGTTAATGGTGATGACCTTTTTCCTGTAATCTAACCAAAGCAATTGTTTATTCCCTCCGTCCTAAAAATAATGTTCACTTTACTTTTCACACAAATTAAGAAACACAATTATTATCTTCCTCATTACTAAAATACCCCTAATAAAGTGTTTTGATATTTTAAATATTTATTGGAAACATTAATTTAAATATTTTAATAAAGGTAATAGTGGAAAAAGGTGGAATAAAGTGTTTTGAAATTTTAAGTGGACATTATTTTTGGGACACTATTTTTAGTAAAGTGGACATTAATATTTTTTGGATGGAGGAAGTACTTTTTATTTATACACGTAAAGAATTTATAAGAATCAATTTTTCTATGCTATGCCAATGAAAATAATTTTTTATTATTGATTATATGAGAATTTTGTTATTCTATTGTTTTTATAAAAGCTATCTATTTACTTATTTTAATTTTTTTTATTGAAATAATATGTATACCAATTTAAATATGATATTATATATTTTATATTTATATCATCTGCTATAACATAATTATATGAAAAAATAGGGCATATACATTAGTCATATACGTATCTTATGCATATCCACTAATATAGCATAACCTTTAACAAAAAATATTAAGCAAAACTTTATATATCTTATGCGAATGCATAACCATAGATAAAAACAAATAAAACAAAATATAAGGCAATTAAAATTATAATTTATGCACATATCTCACATAAATTATCAATTGATTCAATCATTCGCATAAACTAAGAAATAAAGTATATTTCTTTGATCTTCAAACTTTAAAGTAAATGTCAATATCATATCAGGTACATCTGAACTAATAGAAGAGTTTAAAAAAGTTTGTATTGTGCTTCCTAGATTTACGTTTATCCAAAATCCAATTGATAGTCGATGAGAAAATGTATGATGTGAATTATATAAGAAATTTCCGAAAAACCAAAATTGCATTTTCTACAAATTGAGCTCAATAAGATATATTTTGACTCTAGTAAAATAAATCTACTGAATTTGAATAGGGAATTATTTTGTGATCCCATCACTTATATTTGAAAAATATTGATATATGTTATATTTTTCCACCATTATCATATGTATATTTGGTGAGGTAAATTGTAGTAGAATATTCAAAAGTGATAATATTAAAGATCGAGATTATCAAACGAATTTTAGCAAATTGGCTATGCACAAGCAAAGATTTTTATCCTAAATAATTTTGATATAAATCGTCTTTTTTCAAGACGAATTCAAAGGGATATATAAAAGTCTAGCAAAGTTATTTATTGAATTTTATATTCTGAATCGTTAAAACTAATGCTCATAGTGAATGGATTTGGATCCTATACTAACTTGATTCTTATACTAACTCTACTAACTCCAATCACAATTAAGTAGTTTGTTTTTAGCATTATCTTTATTTATAATTGAATTACTATGTGCGATACAATGGAAGAGAGGAAAATAAATTATGAATAAAGATAACGCTAAAACCCAATTACTTAATTGTGATTGGAGTTAGTAGAGTTAGTATATGGAGGATCCAGATCCTGAATGGATACCCCTATTGGTAAAAGACAAATAATTATATCTATCAAGATAATTTGATTGTGCAGTTTCTATTACAACTTCTCCACCACCGTGCACAAAGATGGATTTTGAGAACATGTTATATATGATATTCTCAATAATAGGGGAAGAAAAAAATATAACTGGAATATAAGAATACACCATTTATATTGATCCTCGTATACTCATTCAAATGATTGAAAATATTGTAAAGGTGTAGTGACCAAGTTACAATAACCAGTTATCAATGCTCCTGTTTAAATTTATGTCTTAGAAGAGCTATCTAATAAAATTAGATTATTGTGCGTTTAAAGCGCAATAAATCTATTTGGTTCCAAAGACAGCATAATGGAACAACAACATGAGCAAGTTGTTAATTATGTTTTTGACATCTTATAAATGTCAAAGTAGTGTATATAACTTAGAATTGAGATACTCCTACTGAGTATAGGTACCTGATTATATATTGAGATCTCAATCAGCTATGTTACTACTTTAAGTTATTGGAACTTAACTAAAAATCGATCATAATCGAATATTTATATATGCATGCAATAAATATTAATATACGAATGAAATCGAGGATTTTTTTTCATTAAAATGTCTAAATAAACTGATTGGGCTTTAATAGAAATACATAGATAAAGCAAATATTTTTTTAATTTCACTTGTACGATGTGAAATTTTCACAATTGTGAAACGAATGTGCTACAAGAGGGAGTCACTATATAATATAGTATGTTGTAGCACATATAATTTATTTATTAAAGAGATATAATCTCCGGTGGTGGATTCACTTTTATTTTCTATAATTTTTTATATGAAAGACTTCATATAAGTCTTATGTCGAGCACTATAAATCAATATATATAAATGAAGTGTCAATCAAATTTATGTTGTAGTATTTATTACTCCTATTAAATGTCTCAAGTTATACAACATTGTGTGATACTTACATCAAGGGGAGACATTTACGCAATACACTATTTTTTCCTTAGTATAGGTTTATTCCCACTGGGTTTCCTTGCAACGTTTTAAATGAGACAATTTATATAAGCGTATTGAAGAATACTATACTCTTTTTATTTTACTAAGATTTTGTCCTAATGGGTTTTTCTTAGAAAGGTTTTAATGAGGTATATTCTTGAAATTAAATATTTAAGAGGAATGCAATCTTTCGACAAGTAAACCGAGTCCAATTATATGCTACTTGTATCGCTCAAGACAAAGGAGGCTACATAAAAGGTGATCAAACCAGACATATCTCTCCAAAGTTATCCTTTAGTATAAACTCTTGAAGAAATGTGAAATTAAGATGTCCATCAAATTTGCTCAAGAGATAGTTTGGACGATTTATTTACAAAGAAATTACCTACATTTACATTCAATAATTTAATACACAAGATTTGAATGCATCGACTTCAAGATCTTTCTTGAGAGGCTGACAAGAGGGGGATACAAATATGCACTACACTCTTTTCCTTCATTAAGTTTTTGTCCTAATAGATTTTCCTGATAAAGGTTTTTAATGAGGTAGTTTAGAAAGTGTATAAAGAAATGTACTTTTTTTCCTTCACTATATTTTTTTCCTACTAGGTTTTTTAATGAAGGTTTTAACGAGGCATATTTTTAGGGATTGAATATCCAAGTGAGAGTGTTATAAACCCATGTGTGGATATTCAGTGTAGCCCATGGACTTTTAATCAAGCCCAGTCTAGGGTTTAGGGTTACTTATTCTCTATATATAGGACTATATACTTTGTAATCTGACACACTTCTGATAATCAATTCTCCATTATTCTCTTTGTTCATAACAGTGACACGTTAAGAGTATTGATATTTGACACCGCTTTTTGGTTCACCCTTATGTCACCCCTTATGTGTCATTTAATTAAAGGGGAAGAATAAAAGTAATTAGGAAAGAGAAACACTCTGATTAGTGTTTAAAACCTCCACATAGGAGGTGATATAAGGGTGAACCAAAAAAATGGGTGACAAATATCATTATTCATATTTAGATTTTGGTGAGAAAACCTCATCTTAGAATTGATGGGACAAATCCCATAACATACACAATTCAAAAAAATAAATTGTTTCTTGATTGTTACATATTATATCTCAAAATCAACGTATTATATTCAAAAAAATATAGATGAAATACTACCATTTTCAATTATTAAGAGTTTTACGAGATATATTTTTTTTTTCTACTATTTTTTGAATTGTCAAAACTTTTGATGGGATAAATCTCGTCAAAGAAAATGAAATAAAATGAAATAAAAAAATAATATATTTTTTTAAAATAATTTAGAAAAAGAAAAGAAAGAATATTAATATTTAAAATAAATAATAAATAAAATTATTAAATTTTATTAGTCAAAAACAAAAAAAATTAAAATTAAACCCAAAAAGGATCATTACAGGTTAGCCAATTCCGAGTTGATCAAAGTCAAAAGCTAGCAACTTGGCTAATTGGGAAGGAGAGAAAACATTCCAAAGACCAAACAAACCTCCTTGAAGTTTTTGTTTAGCCACCCAATCAACTACCTATTATTTGATCTATTCACAAAGGAGATCTTTAGCTTATATAAAGCTTTACAAAAAATAATATTCTTAACCAACACTTTAGTTAAACTAAAAATTTTACAACTAACATTAACTTGGTTAATAATACAAGAATTGTCATTTTCAATTTCAACCCTTCCAGGAGAATATCTTGAAGCCATCTCACAAGCTTCTAAAATCCCTTTTCCTTCAGCTTCCGCAACTGAGTTGACAATAATCTCCTTAGCAAAAACTTCAACTATGTAACCTGTTAAGTTCGATACAAGCAAAGGCAGCTTTATTAGTACTTAAATTAACTGAAGCATCACAGTTTATTTAAATGAGCCATGTACAGGTGGTTTCCATTTAGACTTGTTACAGTTAACATCATCACTGAGTTATACAAAATTGCCATTGCCATTAACCAATTCAAGGTGAGTTCCTTGATTCATACTTTCCAGTCCATCCTTATTATTAATAGTAAGAGAATTAGTATTTGAGTAAGAATTTGTATTGCCATTAGCCTCAGTAGTTTGTTTGTTAGCTAGAACATACTCACCATAGGCTATAACCGATTTTTGAAGAGTGTTCAAAGGGTCATGAGCAATTCTTTTGAAAATAAATTCATTTCTACCCTTCCAGATTAACGATTCAATCAACTTTTCCATCTCCAAGAACAGCTACAATTCAAAGAGGTATTCAAAAAAGTAGAATTTGGAAAGTATTTACCCTTAAAAACTTTATAAAGAAGTGACTCTTCCGTGAGCAAAACTTTCCAGGCATTAGATGCTAAGAGTGCCAAGTTTTGAGTATGAATATATTTAAACCCTAAACCTTCATCTTCTTTAGAATTGATCAAGGTTTGTCATTAAATCCAATGACATCTACTCTCCCCTTGATTATTCTAATAGAAGTTAGAGATCAAAGAGGTTAAATGATGTGGGTTTTTTTGGGAATTAACAAAACTGAAATAATGAAATTTGGTATTGCACCAATAATTGCCTTAACAAGGATTTCCTTGCCACTTTTGGAAAGCATTTTAGTATCCCAACTTTCCATTTTCTTTAAAATTAATTCAACCAACTTTCTAAATATTTTACCTTTGACTTACCCCAGGAAGATGGAATACCAAGATATTTGCCTAGATCTTCAAATTTTCTCATTCTAAATTGAGTAGAGATCTTATTTTTCACATCAGTTGGAGTATTCTTACTGAAGAGTACTCCATTTTTATTGAGATTTATTTCGTGACGTGTAGCATAACTATACCAGTTTAGAGCAGTAATAAAAATATCAATATTATGTTCAAATTTCTCTATAAAAATGAGGCTATCATCTGTAAAAAGGATATGTGTGACCATGGGGCAGTTCTCGCAATTTTAGCCCCATTGAGTAGTCCAAGTTGCACATAATACTCAATCAAAGAAGCGAGAGCATGAGTAACTAAACAAAAGAGGTAGGGTGACAAGGGGTCACCCTGTCTAAAATATTTTTGGTCAAAAAATATTAAGGTTCATGTTTTAAAATATAAAATTTGTTCTAAAATTTTTTTTTGTCACCATCTTTTTAATTTTTATAGAATTTTTAAAAATAATTAATATATGATCTAATTTTGGATGTTACTACAACTATTGACAAGAGATTTGTTGTTATAAAATAGTAAGAGAAGTAGAGGCATTAATAGGATTTTAATGTTAGGTATTATTTAAAAAAAGATCACCTAAGCATCATTTATCATGTGATAATTAAGTGGTCTAATCATATTATTTTTCAATTCATGTCTATTTTTTCTTTCTCTTCCATAATTGGACCACTTAACTATTATATCATGGGTGATATTTAAGTGATCATTTTTTAGGTTATACCCAATATTACTCTAATTAAAATTGTCGTTTCAAGTTGTTTTATGTTACAATTATTTTAAGGTCTGTTTTTATCATGATTGTTTATTTGAGCAAATTTCACTTTAAGATTATTATCTAAAAATATTTTAAATTATAATTTAAATAAACTATTTAGGTTTTTAATATTTAAAATGTTGTTTTTAGATAAAATTATTAATTTTGTTGAGATATTTTATAAATTTTAATCTAATTTGGACATTTCAAATGAAGTTCTTAGTTTATGATGTAACCACATTATAAATTAGGAACTTTATATGATATATTTAAATTATTCTTAAAATGTATAAAATATCTCACAATTTGTGAAATAGTCTAAAATTAATATTTTTGAATATGTTTGGTCTAAAAATGGTATTTAAAGATGTGACCTAAAATTGTTTTTAAATTATAGGTTATAGATTAATAATAAAATTTGAATTATTTATATAAATATGTTATAAATAAATAGCCTATTTATTCTGATATAAGGAGTTTCGCGTGTTTGCCGTTCAGTCAAGTTATCTGGTGTTCAAAAATTCCTTGCATAATTACCCTAGCTTGCGATTTTATGGTTTACATGGAGGAGAGATATGTGTGTTATTTAAGTTGATGTTTGTGTACTCGTTTGACCCTTCCTGTTACGATTTGCGTTATTATCATTTGAACTAGTGATACTTCTTTTTGTCTCAGTATACCCAGATGCGAACCAAGAAACCAAAATATGCCTACTTACCTAAAACGGAATTCCTTTTATGGGTCTCTTTTAATGATAAAAAATTATTTCGACAAAGTTGAGGTTCTTTTTTATCAAAACTAAAACGGGGCCTAAAACGACTTACTTTGTGGCTTGCTCCAAGGGCTGGTCCTGGGTCTACCGTGATCTTCATTAATACAAGTAATTTTTTTACTTTTGTTAATCGTAGTAGAGTTAGTAACGAGTTGATAACTACGTCAGTCACTAAAATGGTAATCGGTTTTTTCTCCTTCATTTCGAAACTCGAGTTTGTCTTTCTTAAAAATCATATCTTTCGGATCAATGGAGATCTGAACCTGTTATTTTGGTGGCATTTATGTTATTGATTCATTTTGAAAAAATGTTGTTATTTGAGTTTATCTTGTTGCTATCTGATTTTATTTGTATTTTTGTATTTTTGTATTATGGTGATGGTGTTTTTTAGAAGACAAGTTTGGTTCTAATAATGTAGAGATACAACTCGTAGTTACCGAATTCGTATATTTATATTGTGTTATGGTTTTGATTTTAATTTAAATTTTTGATTAGGAAAAAGAAAAGTATATGGTTCATTGTTTGAGCTATGCAGCACAATGTTTTTGCACCTGAAAAGCGGGGCTTCCAAAAAACCATGTCCATCCCGTGACGAGTATTTGGGAATGTACCTAGTAAGTTGCCATGTGAATGCACCTATACGTAATGTAGTAAAAGATGCAATAAAAGCAAATACTATGTGCCTCCTAGATATCATATAGTATGTTGTTCCAATTCTTTTTGGTCGTCCGTTTTTTAATTTTGTTTTTTTTTTCCAAAACCTTGCACCTTTTAGAACTTATAATATTTTTTTAAAATTAATAGCAGAACAAGAAATTATAGGATCGAATTTTATTAAAATTAAAATGATATCAAATCCAAAGTGACTTTTATATGTATCAAAAAATAAAAATTGACAAATTGTTTACATACCATTAAAGTCCAAACGTACATTATTTTATATTTTGGAAGAGTAATGATATATATTACCCAAATTCATACAACCCAATTATCACCTATGACGTGGCGTGAATTGGTTGGAAGAAAATCGTTAATCAAATCAAGAAAATAAATAGATTTACGATTTTTAACCAACCAATTCACGTCACGTCATGGGTGATACTTGGGTATATATCATTACTCATTTTGGAAAATAAAGACTAATTTTCAAATCAAAATTGATTTACTTTCGAACAAAATAATCAAAATAATTTTAAAAAACAAATTTTCTTTTATCGAGTAATAAATGTATTAAAACGACAGTTGAATTATAACGATATATCGTTGTTCATGTACTTGACCGAAAATCACTCTAACTAATAGTTTGTTTGGGATTGTTTTTTTTTTCAAAAATATTTTTAAATCTTTCTTCCTATACAACTGAGATTTAGAAACAGACCAGTAAGTCATTAAACTCTCCAGGGAGTGCATACTTTCAATCTTGTGGAAGACCAACCACACTTGTCTCTCTTGAGGTACTTCCACAAACCTTCTTGGGGTTCACCAAATTAGATCAGATCACCCAATAGACGCGCGCCCAATTTCGCCATAAAATCTGCACAAAAGTTCGCCTCTCAATATACATTCACAAGTTCAAAGCCCATATTCTTCGCGAATATATCTCTACATTCTTTAAGTAATGTGTCAAACCAATCTCGTTTGTTCGCACCGCCCTTCCCTAGCACGTGCAACTCAAGCGAATCAGTTTTAACAAATATCACTTCATATCCACGCTCCACTACTAGAGATAAACCAAAATGCAACACAGTTTATTCAGATTGAAAAGCCGAATTTATCGTGGTATGTCCCGTAAAACCATCTAAGTAATTTCCAACTCTGTCCCTGAACAAGCCACCAACTCTCGTTTTTCTCGAACCATGCGCTAGACTCCCGTCCACATTTAATTTTACACCAATCACAGGCTTTACCCATTTCACGAGAGTACTCCGCGCCGAAGAAGTTAAACCACCATCCAACTCTTTATCCCAGGCAGAGATAGTTAATAGCTATGTTTTTCACAATATAGCATAGCGAGTTCATTGACTTGCCTCCACTAGCGCCATTGAATACTCTATCGTTCCCGTCCGTCCAAACGAACCAGCAAATGGCTAAAGTAAAGATACGCGCCTCTAACCCATCTAGTTTCATATAACAATCCAGTAGACATTTCCACCAACTATTATCAAAGCGCTTCAGTAGCTCCTGACCACCATATGCAACTGATATAGAGATGAAAGCTGCTGCATTTTGCTGTCGATTCAAGCCTTCACGGGGGCTGCTGGATGAAGTTCCGGTTGCGCGCCTTGCTGAGACAGCACCTGGACGGTATGCAGGTACAAAACTGGACGCACCATCTTCCTGTATTTCCTCGAGGCTTGCAAAATTGTTGTTATTACAGCTATATTCGTGATTAGTAAGATTCACCGCGGCACGATAGGCACTAGCTTCGAGCTTAGCCTTGGAGTGCAGGTCAGCTAGAACGGGACAGGGTGCCAACAATACATCATACCAACAATAGTCCCGGAATAAGTCCCACTTGGTAATGATTTTTTTGTCTCGGTTGGTAGTTGTTCCCTTAAGGTCGCGGATGATATGTGTGAGTCGGATTTGCGGCCCCATTTGGATTTGAATATTGAAAACCAGGATGGTTTCTGGTTGGTTGAACATAACCTTGACCACTCGAATTATAGTTCCCTCTGTTAGAAACAAACATTACAGATTCTGAATTGCTGTAACAATTCACCCAATCATGATCATTAGCTCCACAGTTTGAACACCCATAAACCTCTTGCGCAACATTCACATTAGCTCTTCTACCTGAAAATCCCTCTTGAACAGCTAAAGTAAGATGTTTCATTTGTTGCTCGAATGGTGTCTTTAGTTTTGCTTCCGTAACAGATAGCTTTTTATCAATTGCATTTCCACTATCTCGGTGCACTGTACCTCGAACAGGTGTTCTCATAGTTTGCCACCCCATCTCATTCTTCACCATTCTATCTAAAATCATTGTTGTGTGGTTCGGCATAACCATCAAGAATCCACCTCCGCATAACAAATGTAAGTCCTTGCATGAATTTCCATCTAAGCCTTTATAGAACATTGAAAATTGTTGATCTTCTGAATAACCATGATTTGGACCTCGCCTTAGACATATCTGAAATCTTGTCCAACACATTCCCACTAATTCCTCATGCTCTTGACGTAACAAAGTCAACTCTAACTATGCGTCCAACCTCACGTGTCTTGGATAATATCGGTCAAAGAAAGCGGCTTCTAGTTCATCCCAAGTAGTGATTCGATCTCGTGGTTGTTGATCAAGCCGTTCACTTTCTGCATTTATGAGGAAAACATGGAAATTCCAAAAATTCATCTATTCTCGCATCACACCTTGTGTTATGTACGCATCGCATATCTGTATTAACTTTTGCACTGCTTGAATTGCATTTTCACCAGTCACTCCTAAAAAAATTCCCGAAGTCGAAATTGATTTAACAATACCTGGATCGGGTTTGAATCTGGAAAATTGAATATCTGGAGGGTCAACACCTAGTGCAGGTAATTGGAATGGTTTTCGTTCAAGAGCCTGCATGACACATGGATCGTATCCCAATTGGAATTGAGCATTTCCTCCTTGTGGAGGTTGAACATCTCCTCTTCATGGGGGTTGATCCTCACCATTTTGAATAACTAGATTTGATTGGTTGTTTTCCATCTATTTCTCTAGCCTTAGTCTTTTCCTGTAAGCGCTTAGTAGTGTTTTAGGACTTGTGCTCATGCACTAAACCTGAAAGATCTGGAAAAGACAAAAAAAAATACAAGCGTAAAATAAAATATAACAATTAACTCTACTTAAATAAATAAACACAAAAAATCACATGCTGCAATCCCCGGCAATGGCGCCAAAAAGTTGGTTGCTCCTAGAGTTTGATATAATTTAACACTATATAGAAAGAGCAACTCACCGCAAGTGTACGAGCCGTTCCAAGTAATAAGTAAGAAATGAGGGATTTTCTCTCCATACGGATTTCGAGGTAAGATTAATATGCTTATATGAGAAGTAGAATTAATTGAAGAATTAAATAAAGATAAATATATTTGTGTGTTTTTTAGTTAATAAACTACTGCTGCAAGAATAAGAATTAAACTAATAAGTAAAGCTAAATTAGACTAAAGAATATTATGCAACTATGAGAGATATACTTGAGTCTCGCTAGGGAATAACCTAAGTTCATATATTTAATGCTTTAGTTTAAGGAAAAAATCAGTATTTCATATTAGTCGGGACTCAACTATATTCTCCTAACTCCAGTCAGGATAGACTTACCGACGGTAATAGAGTCCTGTCAGGGCGACTATAAACTAATTTCAGATGTTTAAGCATTTTACCCAATAGGCTACACGGGTTAGTCAAGGCCACCAGACTCAATAACAAATACCACACGTCTATTATCTAGTTCTGTAATTAAACCCCCCCCCCTTCCGGATGACCGTCGCCACTAGAAAATAGCCTAATTACTAAAACATATCTTTAGTTTGCGTCTTAATTAAAAATAGTCAACAAGATCAAAATAATAGTCAATATAGAGATACATGGTTTAATTTAAATTAAGACAATCCCAAATTCAGAAAATACTAAATTAATTAAACTAGGGTTCAACCCATGTCGCGATGGTCAATTATTATTGATTTAGCTCATAATTGAAATAAAAACAAAATAATAAAATCAAAAGAATACATAATTCCTAAAACAAAAATAAAATGGAAGATAACCTAATGTAATAATTGGGTTGATTGTGGAGGAATAAAGACTTCTCCAACTTCTACCTTTTGCTTCCACGCACTTCTGGTTCTCCTCTCTCAGAAATTTTGTAAATATGAAGTGTCCTGGATTAAGAGGTCTATAGAGCTGAAAAATGGATTAGGTCCACCTTTGGGCATAATTAAGTGATTAAGGGCTCAAATCCGTTTTATAAATCCATCAATGTTGTACACCACTCTAATAAAACAGGTGTAACGTTCACATCGTAAGTCCAAATACACTGAAACCACTCCTCATATTTCACTAACTCAAATGCCCATATTTTACATTTGAACCACCAAGTTAGATTCTACACTGTTTAGGCTTGGAAAGGGCTAAAAGTATCTGTGAAGTGATGGATTTTTGCTCCTTTAACACTTTCATTTGATCTTGGACTGTAAACTTTACTTCTTCTCTTCATCTTAATGCCTCCTAGCAACCATGTACCTAAGAGTTTCACACTAAACAAGCAAATTAATGCACAAAAGATCTAAAAGTAACAAAAATTCAAATCCAAAGGAAGAAAGTGCATTATTGAAATTTAAGCCAATAAATCAACTTACTAAATCCAGTTTCAACCTAAAATGATGTCTCCTAAGGGTGTTTTTCTCTCACAAAAAGGGAGACATCAGTTCTACATTGATCATAATATAATCTGTCACTTTCTTTTTGTCACATCCTCCTTCTGTGTACGATTTAATGATATGTAAGAACCAATTGCCTGTATCATAAAGATGTTTAGTGTCCACCTTAATTTATAGCGAATATCCAACACAAATAGCACTACTGAAATTACAAAAGATAAGAAGGTGTTATATTGTTTCAGGAGTCTCAAAACACTAAATACAATTGTTAGAGTCCGCACATTTCCTTTTGTAAAGGTTATATTTAGTAGATAGAGCATTGTTACAAGCCCTCCATATAAATATTTTAATCTTGTTAGGTATATTAAAGTCCCACACAGTTTTCCATAAACCAAAGTTACTAAATTCTGCTAATTTTGCCGCTTAAGGTTGGTGAAACACTTATTCGCCAGTTAGAGCCTTGTACCTTGTCTTAGTATTTATTATAATTGCCATCTTTATTAAAAGGAAAAGTTAAATTGTCCTTTATGTCGACATTAAAGGTGTGAATCCTAAGTATATATGGGATTATAGGTTGGGGGGAAAGATTATCCAGCATTTCTTTATCCCATTCATATGTATTTTTTCCATAACTGATTAACTTTAGAGTAAATACATCCACTACCCCCTAAACTTTGCCTGTTTTGATAGTTCATATCTTTAAGTTCGATCATTACCCCCTACTAGATTTTTTACGACTGGATGCCCCATAAACTTCATTTTCGTGACTCGTTGCCCCTTGTTAACGAATTCCGTCCATTTTGGCCGTTAAGTGTCATATGTAGGTCATGTGGTCAATTTTTTTTTACTTAAATTTTTTTTTCGATTATTTAATTAAACCCTTTTTTTAACAAGGGCAACATTAGTTTTATACATCTTCTTATATAAAGTTTCTTCTCCATGATCAAAGCTTGAATCTTCAAATTTTCATATTTTAAAAAAAAAATCAGAAATTAAAACAATATTTTCTCAACAAATATAGTGAATGTATAACAATCTGGAAAGTTTGAGAAAAAAATCTGGAAAAACTCGACAATTAAACATTTCAGCCAATAACATATTAGCCTCTTCCCACCTACCAAAATTACACAAACCTTGGATCAACGGATGCATCGCCCATTTATTAAAACCCCAAAAGTAACTTTAGTATGCTCACAAAGTTTCTCCATTGATATTTTATCGAACAACTTACAAGCCTCTTCTCTTCTGTGTTCAAGAAAGAGACCCTTTATCAATGTGTTATAAGTAACAATATAACTCGATTGTTCTTGAATTATCTTGTTATTCGATTTTAATAGCGCGATTGATGGAGTAATAACGGGCACTCGATTTAGATTCACTTCTACTATGACTAAATGAATGAACATTAAAATCTTCTTCAAATCTTGAAGATTCGTTTTTTAACTTCTCGAGATTATTTCGAACTTCACTACATGTTTTCAATGCAAAATTGTTGCCTTTACTAGAATCTGCCACCTGTGACGGAATCGGACATTCCGAGGGGTTAATCTTGTTTTGTTCAAACCAATTTGTAATCAAAGCTTTAACCGTGAAATTCAAGGTAATATTTATATGCAAGAGTTTTATATGAGCTTTTAGACACACATATAATCCATTATCTAGCCATTTTTGTATCGAAGCTTTCTCGAAAGTTTGGCCTAAAGCTATGGTTCAACCATGATTTCTAAAGAAAGTGGGCAAAATAACTATATTGTTACCTATAACACATTGATAAAGGGTCTTTTTCTTGAACATAGAGGAGATGAGGCTTGCAAGTTCTTTGATAAAATATCAATGGAGAAATGTTTGATTGTCTCTTTATTGACTGAATTGTTTGATTGTCGAGTTCTTCCAGATTATTTTTGATGTCTCCCATTTGTGATGATTTAATCTTAGTTGAAGACATAATTTTAGGTGTTTTAGGAAGTCTAGTAGTCAAATTTTACATATAGTATTGTATTTTCTTATTTCTTGTCTTGATTTGATTACTTATTATTTTTAGAGCATATTGGGTTAATTTATTTATTTAGTGTGAAACTTTCAAGATATATAGAAATCAATTAGATGCCAAATAAATTCTAAGAGATAAAGGAAAGAAGATTATGATGGAAATTGGAGATGAAGGAAATAAATAATAAGTATGGAAAAATAAAGTTGTCAAGTAAATCTGAATTCCAGCAGCTACGTCCATAAAAGTGATCATAACTCAAGATTGGCTTGGAATTTCGAAGCATGGTCTGAAGCAAAGTGATAGAGCTTTCCGAGATGATCAGTTTCGACATAAAGAACGCGTCAATCGGAGTTGAAACGAAGAGGTTACGGACAAAACAAAACAGCGGCAGTTTATTACCTTTTCTATATTTTAGGGTTACGAATTTGAATTGGACTAGAAGTCCAATTACTTGTCTTCCACTCCACGAAAACGTGTTAGGGCTTCCTAGACCCCTATAAATACACCCTTTAACCTTTGTAAACATATCCTTGCTCAGTTCTAAACCTTATATTAAGTCTTAGTCATTTAAGAGATCAAGATGACAATCATGTATCTTTATTTTAGTTTATTTCTGTCAGGTATGAACTAATTTTCCCATAACTATATTTTTGCATTATGTATAATCTATGAATTCTATTTTCTTTCTATCTATGTTTCTTTGGAAATTATATATTTTAAATTGATTCTAGCTACTTAACCATATATTTGTTTAATGTGCTTTGATTTATTGTCTATCTTAAACCTGATCAATTTAGGGCTTTGCTAAGAGTAGTTAGATGGTCACCCGGAAGGGGTGTCTAATTATTGAAACACCACATAAACATCTAGTGTACTGAATTAATCCTGACAAGATTTGCCTAACTAGATAGTCATTAGGGTTTAATTTAATCACCAATTATCATTAGTATGCCAGTCTCATCTAGGAACCTAGTAGCGCAGGAACACCCTATTTGAGTCCTCTCGTGATTGTGAGGTCATCACCCTAGTTCTCTTTCCAGGGATAGGGGGAATTTAGAATCCAGACTACTTATCTAAGAGCTATTATCACCCTTATAGACTGAACTGATAGAAAGAAATAGAAGGATTAGTGCATACTAGCAAAACCTAAGCTATATTCGCTCATCTTATTTCTCTCATATTTAATTATTTGTCTTTTAATTTGTTTAGTTGTTAATCTCATCTCTCAATCAATCATATTTATTTCATGTCTTTTAATTATTAATTGCTACTCTGATTGTTTACCCATTCGTTTAACACATTTAAGTCTCTGAGGAATGAATCTTCTTATCATTAAAACTTGCATACGTCATGTAATACTTGCAGTACTGTGTTAAGTCTAGGTGATTAATACATTGTTTTCCTTGTTTATTATCATATTTGTATCACACCCTAGGCGACACCAGTTTTTTTTGTCAAACTTTCCAGATTGTTATACATTCACTATTGTTTTAATTTATAGGTTTTTTAAAAAATATGAAGATTTGAAGATTCAAGCTTTGATCATGGAGAAGAAGCTTTGCAAAAGAAGATGTGGAATACCAATTTTGCCCTTGTTAAAAAAAGAGATTAATTATGAAATTCAGAAAAATGATTTTTTTTTTTAATAAAAAATTGACCACGAGGCTTGCACATGACACTTAACGGCCAAAATGGATGGAATCCGTTAACAAGGGGCAATGAGTCACGAAAATGAAGTTTAAGGGGCATCTAGTCGCAAAAAATTTAGTAAGGGGTAAACTATCAAAACAGGCAAAGTTTAGGGGGGAAATGGAGGCATTTACTCTTAACTTTATTGATATAGCAGTTAGGAGGTTTCTCAAGGTTCCAACTGGTGTTAATCCATTTGTTGTTCCAAATATCAATGCCTTTGACCATTTCCAATTTGATAAAAACAATATTTTTTAAAAAGATCTCTACCTTTCAAAATACTGGCCCAACTCCAGATACTGCTCTGGCGTAATTTGATATTCATAAAATCTTTGTTAGGAAAATAAATACCGTTTTAAAAGCCTTGAGGCAAGCAAATTGGAAAGTTAGTTCAGACTAGAAATAAATAAACTAAAATAAAGATACATGCTTGTCAACTTGCTTCTCTTGAATGACTTCTATAATGAATAATACTTAAGGATTAATTGTGGAGAGGCAAGGACATGTTTACAATGATTAAATGATGTATTTATAGGTGTTAATAAGACCCTAGGTCGAAATCTTGGAGTAGAAGACAAGTAATTGGATTTTTTTCCAATTCAAATTCATCTCCTAAAATAAACTGCTACTATCTTGTTTTGGACGTAACTCCTTCGTTATTGATCTGATTTTCGCCTACGTTATATTAAAACGACCATAGCGAGAAGATCTACAATTTTCCTTTTTATTGCTCGTCCAAATTCCCATCTGATTTTATGTTATTTTTACTCTAGTGGACGTAGCTGCAGAATTTCTATATAATTGGTAACTTTTCCTTTCCTATTTTATCTCTACTTCCTTTTATCTCTTAATTACTTTCCTATCTTCTTTTCTTATCTCTTTATAATTGATTTGACATATAATTAATTTTCATAAATCTTTAAAGTTTCACATTAACACACAAATTAAACCAAATATTAAGATCGATAGTTGGTCTAGTGGTTAGACTACTTCGTAGAGACCTAGAGGTCCAGGGACCGAATCTTATTGGAGTCAAAATGATTCTGAGTCCAAAGTGGCTCTCATATGTATTAAAAAAATAAATAAATAACCAAATATGCTCTAAAAATAATAAATCACCAAATCAAGACAAGAAATAGGAATTTATCAAAATATGAATAAAAATCTATATTTAATTACGTGAATACACCTAAAATTATATCTCCAACCTAGATTATTATATCACAAATAAGGAGACATCAATATCCCCAACACAAAGTTGTATCATCCCGATACAATAAAGATAAAAACAAAGGGAAGTCTCTAAATACACACCTAAGTCAATTAAGCAAGTGAGAAAAAGATAGTAGAATATATAAAATGAACTCAAAGCAACTACTCAGAAAATTTCATGTAATAATATTCACAAACTAGATTACATGTTCACTTGTTATACTCACAATCAACACGGTTCAAATTCAAGGTCAGATTAGCTTTGCAATGCACGAAGGAGAGCTTCTTCACTTAGCTTACCAAGGAGGCTATAGATTGTTCATCGAACATGACTAGTATCCAAATATCCATCTAACTACACTCTAATGGTTCAATTACTTCTAGATCACATAGCAAAGAATCAAAAGGTATTCAGGGTTGTAATGTTGTCTTAGGGACGGTATGATAGTATATTTCGATAATTTAAAGTGAGATTTTGGCTCTCTCCTCACTAGCCATCGACGAATCGCCCTAGAGCTTGAGTTACTCTCATAAAAACATTCTCACTCAAGCCAATTAATTGATGCACTGATTAGCATCCCCAATTTACCCAATACTAAAGCATAAAGATGATCACATAAAAATTTCACTTTGCCGGTCAAAATATTTTCAATCTTTTCATATCAACTTTTTTCTTTTGTGTATATTAACTATAACTCTCTTTTTGATGTGAGATGTCATGCTAATTTTTTTCCACATATTTCCTATCTTTTTATAACTTTTTTCATTTACTCTTACCCCGGTAAAGGGGTACAATATAATAAACCTGTGAATCATCATCAAAATATAGAACAGAGCACAATTAATAAGCTCAAAAATCACAACCCAATAATAATTCCCATAATGGTGGACCCACCACCCCAAACTCAAGCTCTAAAACAACTGGCTATGCATCGCAATTCGAGTGTTAGTAATATGGAAAAGTCCTTAAATATAAAGGGTTATGGCTTATACCATGGCTAGATAAAAAGGCTTTATAAAGGCTAGAAGGGGTTGAGAAGGATCTAAAATATAATGGACAACAAGCTAAAAGGCAACAAGGGGCTTATCAAAGAACCGCCTTAATCACTTTCTAAACTATGCATTTTTGTTATTCTCTTACCTTTAGCACGTTCATCAAATGGGTTTATCAACTAGCTTGGATCTCACGGCCTACACACCCCTCAAGGCGCCCTAAGATCAAACATACTTCTACCGCATTGTTTTTTAATCTTTTCTTTACTATCAATGTGTGTTTCCTGTAAATACTTAAAGCATACAAAATAAAACGGCTCAAAAACATATTACTTTTCATCATTAACTTACTAAGCTTATGCTTTCAAGCTATTAAACACACTCTACATCTAAATCCCATGTATCAAAAAAATTAATTTCTGCCTAAAACAGCAAAATCACATAAAAATGGAGATGAGAGATAACGAATCCCCACACCCCCAACTCAAAAGTGAGACGTGTCCCCACGACTCGAAAAAGAATCTAAAAAGAAATTAAAAACAAACAAATAAAGCATATATAAAAATGGTTAGAAAGAAAGAGAACATACTCTCGAGGCTATTGCCTCGCATTATCAACATCCAAGATAGGATTTACAGGATCTTTCTTTAATTTCTCAAGGAGTGTCATGATGTGCACTTAATTACCTTCGATTTTTGCCACATCTTTGGCCAAGAAAGTTTGAGCTGCTTCAACTTTATTTAATTAGTCCTCTACCTTTTTTCGCCAAATACGATCCTCTTCGCTTAATTGTGGAGGTTTCGTAACTCCTGCTCCTCTTAAAATTGTCTTGATCCAAGTATTGTCAATATTATTACTCATCTTATACATTAGTTACTCTCCTTCACCCGGTATCACATTCTCTTTTTGTACAAGGCATGTGATCATAGTAGGATATTTCACATTAAATAACGAAGTTGGAGAGACCAAAAATCGCATCACCTCCTCAAAGATAAACTGTGTCATATCTACTTCTTCCCCTCTTAAAATACAATTCAAATAGATTGTGTTTCTCTTAGTTACATCCGAAGTTTGCGTGTTTCAAAAGGCGTTTGGTGTAAGAAAATTGTGCCAAACTCTTGTATCCGCTTGAAGATATTTGTAAGGCCAAGGTTCCTCAATTCTCCCTTATATGATTGCACTTTCTCCTTATCCAATACATGCTCAAAAAGTTGATTACAATTGAAGGTCTTGATATTTTCCACTGCTTCTCTAAAATTACATGGTCCAATCAATTTCTTGAACTGGAAGTGGTTTCTAATCTCTTCAACTGTAAAAGGAACTAACTTGCCTCTAACTGGAATACGACCTTCACTATCGCGGCTAAAGAGGCCTAAATAGAACTTGGAAACTAACTCTAAACATAAATTTGATCTTCGCATAATGAATGTAGACCAACCCAATCTATCTCCCATGTCTAAGAATCTCTTGTAATCACCTTCTCCAACTTCTTTTTTTTGAACACTCTCTCATAAGCAAATGGAAAGTCCGGTAAGTGTTTCTTTGCGGAAGCTAACAAGGCCTTTGCAGCTTCATCTTCCTTGGGCATAGGACTCGCGATTTGTAGAGATTGTGGTATCTTCTCCTTGAAAGTTGTAACCTTTTTACTCTTTGAATTTACCACAACTAGCTTTCCTCTATTCTCTTGACTTTTTTTACCCTTTTTCTTCATACTATAACTTGAAACTCTCTCAATTGACTTCTTCTCAATAGAACCCAATACCTTATTTTGATTCTTCTTCATCTCCCTAACAATAGATAATGTTTCTGTTCTTCTCGTCGTCTCAATTGACCTCCAACTCAAAGCTTTGAACACTCTTGAAATTTGTAACCCTTGCTTTTAGGTTGAACAAGTGTTTTTTGGGTTAGGAAAGGTATAAGGATGATGAATCTCTATGTGGGTAGGATGAACTCTTTCTTCATTAGTATGGATATAAGAAATTGTTGGATAAGATTTTGGAAATTTTGGGTTTTGATTCTTGGATTCTAGGTGTTTTGATATGATTTGGGTGGTTGGATCTTCTTTATAATGATGTAGGGAAGGATTTGGATGTGAATTTATGGTGATTGGGTAGTATTTTGATGTTTTGTCAAGGTTTGTAGAAGCTTTAATGGAGTTGGGAGAGGTTTGGGGAAGAAAAGAGGCATAGATGATATAAATTTCGCGATATAACTAACCTCCTCTTCTTTAAAACCCTAAAAACAACTTTTCCAGCGGAGGCCGCTGGCATACCTGTCCTCTCGCCGGCTAGCCGGTCCCAAACTGCATCGTCATCCGCGAACATGGTAATGTCCAGTGGATCCTCGGCATTGTAACTGATTTACACACCGTTGTGACGGTTTTGGGTGCACCGCCATACCAGCGGATTTCACCGGCATACCCGCCCAAAAATTTTCTTTATCCTTTGTCTCGATGCTCGACCTTATTCTGGACCCATTGTAACGGTTTGACCCCACCCGCATATACCGGGAAATTTGCCAACTAGCAGGCGAGAGGGTCAGATTTTCTTCGAATTTTGTTCTTTTTCTCCCGAACTTGATTTTCTTAGTACCTGAACATCATAAACACTAATACCTTCCTCAATAATTTAATATCAACTAAAAACAACTAATTTAAACATACATTAAAGACTTAAAAACATAAAAAAAATTGCGGGTTGTCTCCCGTACAGCGCTTTTGTTTAACGTCTTTCAAAGTTAGACGTGTTACTTATATCAAGATATTTGTATATAGCCTGCCCAGCAACGAGCAAGGATATGAGCGTCTACTAACCTCCGTGTAATGCCCCTCTTGGGCCTGATTTCTACCACTTTAGTTGAAACAACTTCCATGACGATGAATAGTCCCATCCACGAATCTTTGTGACTTCGTGGCCTATTCTCGGGTTCGCGGGCTTTCCATACAACTTCATGAATGACCCTAAACTCACTCATTGGTCTAGTATCCATAGGTTTTTTGTGGATTTCTTCTGGGAATTTGTAATATGATAGGTTGTGGATGACAGGAACTCTGGCATCTAACTTCCTCGGGTTCTTACCCCAGATATAGAATGTCTCAGATACGTTTTTAGCACGGAGGGTAACTGTTCCCTCCTAGAAGTTGATGATGCTTTGACTTGTGGCCAAGAAAGGTCTTCCAAGTATGATTGGAACCTGCTTATCTGCATCATAATCAAGAATATCAAAGTCAGTAAGGATGGTGATATTACCTGTTCGGACATGAACGTCCTCCACTGTTCCCTGTGTCTTTGCCACTGAGCTATCCGCAAATTGTAACTTCAAGGGATCTTTTTATGTCTTCTCCATCCCAAGCTTATCGAACATGAACTTTGGCTTAAGATTCACACTCGAACCCACATCACACATGACTTTCATCTTGAGCATACCACTAATTTGAATAGGAAGGTTAAAGCATCCTGGATCTTTGAGCTTTAATGGTAACTCTTTCTCAAATCTTCCTGGGACTCTCTCCATATGAGCCACAATCTCTTTTCTGGCTTCTACACTCACTTCTTTCTCTGGAATAACTTGGGTGAAAACTTGTTGCGGTGTAAGCCCTTTTTTCCGCAATCTCAAGCATCTGGGCGTTGATATTTTCTGGACTGTGCGCCTCTACAAATATCTTGAGTTCAATGTTGACCTTTAGATTTGTCTTAGGAATAGGTGGTGACATCGTTTGATCAATTGGTTGTGAATCCATCTTATCTTCTTCTTTCTTTTCTTGCACAGCATGTGCAACTTCTTCTTTCTTTTCTTCTGAGGTTTCTTCCTCATTCTCTTTAGCTCTAGTAGCTTGAAGCTCGATAACCGATCTAATATATTCTTGCATATCTCTCAAAAGGTCTATAAACTCGGATCTTTCAGATGAATCTGAATCTTCAAAAAAGTCAGAGTCTTCAGGGCTAGACTTGGTTGGTTCTTCTTCACTTTTAGGAACTTCCGCGTCAATTTCTGCAACATGCAGTACTTCCTATTTCTCTTCTATTTCAAGGCAAATTGCCTTATAAGCTTTGAACCCAACATTGGCATCACCTCCTTTGATGGCTTTCAGTTCTCTTGCGTACATAATATTCGTTAAAACTTTATTCATTTGCTTTACTTGTGTTCCCAAGATTTGAATTGAAGGCTCTTGTTCTCTCAACTTCTCATTTTGCGAGTGAATATTACTCGTCATTAGATCCATGAAATTATTTAAATTATTTTCTCCCACTACTCCTTCTTGAGGATTTTGTGGTAAAGCCTTCTGAGCTAAAGTATCGGTATAAGCATCATTCGTAGGTTATTGTGGAGGAGCAGGTCTATTGAAATTCTAATTCCCTTTATACGAACCTTGAACTCTTGGTTGGTAAAAGTTATCCTGGGGACAAGGTTGATCATTCCTTGATTTGCGGCCCCTGTGGATTTGAGTACTACATACCTGGATGACTTTTGTTACCAAATTGGTAATTTCCTCGGTTGGATATGAGATAAACAAATGCTGGATTTCCTTCACACTCTTCCCATATGATTCAGTACCTCACACTGTGGACAACCTTGTGCTTCTTGCACTACATTTGTTGCAGCTAAATTTTGACATTTTTGTTGCATCTCAAGCTTTATCTCTTTGACTTGATTCTCTTATGCGATTAATTTAGCTGAATTAGCAGTCTCTGTATCTAATCGAAGCGTAAACTCGCGAAATTGGCCAACTCCTTTCTGTTTCTATTATACGTTCCATACCTTCAGCAACTTCTGTAGGATCCATGGACACAAATCCTCCTCTTCCAAGATTATCTACCATCAATCTACTTTCCGCATTAATACCTTGATAAAACATCGCTAACTATAGAGATGGGGTATAATTATGGAGTGGGCATCTAGCTAACATTTGTTTAAATCTTGTCCATGCGTCTCAAACTTCTTCTTCATTCTCTTGGCAAAACTTGGAAAGCTCCATCCGATCTTTGAGTCTCATACACTTCGGATAAAAACAGTTAAATAATGCGGCTTGAAGTTTTGCCAAAGTATCAAGTGTACCTGGTGGTTGTCTATCTAGCCAATCACCAGCTTTTCTGGTCAGAAAGAACGTAAACATGTGACAATACAGTTTCTCGCGTGTAATGCCCAGAGTAATGTAGGCATCACAAATCTGCATGAACTTCTGAATCGCTCTTACCGGATCTTGAATTACTACACCATTATAGAGTCCAAAGCTTGTAAATTGACTTAGCATACCCGGATCGGGTCTGAACTTTATGTTTTGGATCTCTGGAGGACGATAACCTAAAGGTTGAACTCGAAAAGGTGCTCCCAAGCCTGGGAGATCTTGTTCATGATGTATATTGTTTTTGTTATCTCCTGGTGGTGGTATTGGAGGAATAAGTGGTGGTACACGAAGGATTGGTTCTTGACGTTGATTGCCATACTGATTAAGATTAATATCGTCCCCTCGAGGAACTAGCTCTTCCTCTAGTGACATGGCTCTTCTTTGTTCTCGTTCTTCTCTCAAGTGTCGGTTGTAAGCTGTGAAAACAATCTCAGGATTATCAAGCATACACTAAAACCTGAGAAAGACAAAATCAAACAAAAAGCGTATATCTGAAAAATAAGTAAAAACTAATACACTAAAAATTAAAAAACCCACACGCTAACGAGACACAAGTCCCCGATAGCGGCGCCAAAAACTTGGTGTCGGCTAGGGCGTGATAAAAATAAGATAATAAACAATGCGACTAAACACCCTAACTAAGCACAGTACTCGCTGCAAGTATCACGGGTCGCACGTAAGTCTTAATGATAAGTAAGAATTTGTTCTCAAGGACTTACCGTGTTATACAAAAGGATTAACAGAAAAGCGTAGTAATAAATAGATATTGAATAACAATAAAAGTAAATATGATTGATTGAGGAAATAATAAATAAACTAAAGATGAAACAGTAAATGAAATATGAGAGAATAAGATGAGAAAGTATAGCTTAGGTTTTGCTAGTATGCACTAATCCTTCTAATTCTTCTACTAGTTCATAAGGGTGATTAAAACTCTTATATAAGTAGCCAGGATTCTATATTCCTCCTAACCCCCTTTCGGGTGGACTTAGGTGACTACCTAACAATTACCAGGGGTCTTGGGTAAGGGGATCCTGCGCAATGATCGGTGATTAAATCTCAAACCCTAATGACTATCTAGTTAGGAAAGCCCTTCCGGATCACTACCACGCACTAGACGCTTATGTGATGTTTCAATAATTAGACACCCTTTAGAGTGACCATATAACTACTATTAAGACAATCCTAACGTGATCAAGATTAAGATAGGCAATAAATCAAAGCACATAGAAAAAATATGGTTAAGAAGATAGAATCAATTTAAAATAGTTTTCCCAAACAAACTTAGATAGAAGAAATAAGAATTCAAATATTATACATATGTAAAACCCAAGCTATTGGAAAAATAGTTCAGACTAGAAAGAAATAAACTAAAATAAAGATACATACCGTCAACTTGTTTCTCTTGAATGACTTCTATGATATATAATACTTAAGGATTAAATGTGGAGAGGCAAGGACATGTTTAAAATGATTAAAGGGTGTACTTATAGGTTTTAAGAAGACCCTAGGTCAAAATTTTGGAGTAGAAGACAAGTAATTGGACTTCTTTTCCAACTCAAATTTGTTTTCTGAAATATAGCAGATGTATAAGTTTATGTTGTCTTGTTTTGATCGTATCTCCTTCGTTATTGGTCCGATTTTTGCCTACTTTATATCGAAATGACCGCATAGGAAGGTTATACACTTTATATTTTAATTTCTTATCCAAATTTCCAGCCTATTTGAAGTTATCTTTATTTTAGTGGACGTAGCTGCAGAATCTCAAATTTACTTGGTAACTTTTCCTTTCCTATTTTATCTCTTGATTCCTTCCATATCTTATTTCCTTATCTCTTTAGAATTGATTTGGCATCTAATTAGTTTTCATATATCTTTAAAGCTTCACATTAACACACGAATTAAACCAAATATTCCCTAAAAATAATAAATCATCAAATCAAGACAAGACAAGAAATAAGAAAATATCAAAATATGAATAAAAATCTATAATTAGATACTCGAATACACCTAAAATTATGTCTCCAACCTAGACTATTATATCATAAATATGGATACATCATCTACAAATCGAGATTCTTATACCCGAAATAAATGAAGCTTCAAATGCGTTGTTAGCTTCCGCAAAAACACATCTACCGGAGTTACGTTTTTCTCATGAGAGAATATTTGAAAAATAAGTTGGAGAAGGTGATTAAACGAGATATATAAAGATGGGGGAGAGATTGGGTTGGACTACATTCATGATGAGAAATTCAAGTTTATGTATGGAGTTAGTTTCCGAGTTGTATTTAGGCCTCTTTCGCCGAGATAGTGAAAGTCCAGTTCTAGTTAGAGTAAAGTTAGTTCCTTTTACAGTTGAAGAGATTAGAAACCACTTCCAGTTTAAGAAATTAGTTTACCATGTAAGTTCGAGAAATGGTAGAAAATATCAAGACTTTTGATTGGAATCAAATTTTTTGAGCATGTATTAGATGAAGAAAAGGTGCAATCACACAAGGGAAAATCGAAGGCACCTTGGCCTTACAAATATCTCCAACCTGATACGAGAATTTGGCACAAATTCCTCACATCAAACGACTTTGGAAACACGCAAACTTTGGATGTAACTAAGTGAAACACATATTTTTTGAATTGTGTTTTAAGAGGGGAAGAAGTAGATGCTGCACAATTTATCTTTGAGGAGGTGATGCGATTTTCGGTCTTTCTGCTTTCGTTATTTAATGTAAAATATCCTACTATGATCACGTGCCTAGTACGAAAATCGAATGTGGTTCGGGGTGAAGAAGAGAAAGTGATGTATAAAGTGAGCAACAACATCAACAATGCTTGGATCAAGACAATCTTAATAGGAGCAGGAATTAAGAAGCCTCCATAAAAAGAATCAAAAGAAGAGGATCTTATTTGGCAAGAAAGGGTAGAGGAGCGATTAAATAAAGTTGAAGTAGCTCAAACCTTCTTGACCAATGATGTGGCACAAATCAAAGCTAATCAAGTGCACATCATGACACTCGTGGAGCAATTACGTGACATCGTGAAAGATCCACCAAATCCTATCTTGGATGTTGATAATGCGAAGCAATAGCCTCGAGAGTATGTTCACTTTCTTCCTTACCATTTCTGTATATGCAATATTTACTTGTTTTTAATTTATTTATTGAGTCTTTTTCGAATCGTGGGGACATGACTCATTTTTGAGTTGGGGTGTGGGGATTCGTTGTCGCTCATCTCCATTTTTATGTGATTTTACTATTTTTAGGAAGAATTTTTTTTGATACATGGGATTTGATGTAGAGTGTGTTTAATATCTTGAAAGCTTAAGCTTAGTAAGTTAATGATAGAAAGTAATATGTTTATGAGCTGATTATTTTATATACTTTTATTATGAACAGGAAACACAGATTTATAGTATAGAGAAGATTAGTGAGAAATGTGGTAGAAGTATGTTTTATCATAGGGCGACTTGAGGGGTGTGTAGGCCTTAAGATCCGAGCTAGTTGATAAACCCATTTAATGAACATGCTAAAAGGTAAGAAAGTAACGAAATGGCATAGTTTATAAAGTGATTAAGGCGCTTCTTTGATAAGCCCTTGTTTCCTTTTTAGCTTGTTGTCCATTTATTATATTTATTATCCTTCTCAGCCCCTTGTAGCCTTTCTAAAGCTTTTTTATTAGCCACATTATAAGCCATACGCCTTAGATTTTAGGACTTCTCCTTATGACCCACACTCGAATCGCGATGCATAGAAAATCGTTTTAGAGCTTGAGTTTGGGGTGGTGGGTTCACCATTATGGGAAATATTATTGGGTTGGGTTTTTGAACTTACATATTTGTGCTCTATATTTTGATGATTATTCACTATGTTATTATTGTAACCATTTACTGGGGTAAAAGTAAATGAAAAAAGTTATGAAAAGAAATTTATGTGAAAAAGTAGCATGACATCTCACATCAAAAAGATAGACATAGCTATATTACAAAAGAAAATGTTATGATAGAATATATGATTTGGACCGGCAAAGTGGAATTTTTAGGTGATCATCTTTACGCTTTATATTGGGTTATTGGGGATGCTAATTAGTGCATCAATTCATTGGGTTAAGTGAGAACATTTTATGAGAGTAACTCAAGCTCTAGGGAAATTCGTTGATGGCTAGTGAGGAGAGAGCCAAAAGCTTATTCTAAATTATCCAAATATCGATCATATCGTCCCTAAGCCTATATTACAACCTTAAAGACCTTATGATTCTTTGCTATGTGAACTAAAAATATTGAACCCGGTGTCGCCTAAGGTGTGATAAAATAATGAATAAAATAAGTGCAAATAACACCCTAGGATGAACACGGTTCTGCAAGTATACATGACGTATGCAAGTTTTAATGGTAAATAGAATTCGTTCCTCAGAGACTACTAAAGTTAGGAAGAACTTATGCAATTTATCTAGTGCAGATATAAAATCTAGAATAATAATACGCAAGAAAAGAAAAGATAGATTGATTTTTATTTGGTTTTTCTGAAGGTAAAAATAAACTACTAAATTAAAAACATAAAGTAAACAAGCAAAGAGAAGATAGTATGTAGGTTTAGCCTGAGATATTAGCAAGTAATCCCCACTAGTTTTGTCTATTCTAAACATGTAAGGGTGAATCATGTAATATTGCAATAATCGGCCTCAATTGTGCTAGGTAGTTTAAAATAGGGTTAACCTATGTCAATAAGGGTCCTAAGCAAACTTTTGCTACAATTGATTAAATGGTGATAACACCAAACCAAAATGATTATCTAGTTAGGCTGGGTTGTCGAGACCAAATCCGTACACTAGATGTTATGTGTCGTTTCCATAGTTAAATATGCCTTAGATATTGACTATCTAACTACTATGAAGGTAATCCTATACGATGTACACCGCAAGGAAAACATATAGTAAATCAAACACATAAACAGAGAAATAAAATATGATTACAATTTAAATACGATGGTATCCCAAATTAGATAGACGTTTAAACAAATCTAGGGTTCATACATATATGATAAATCTCAATGCTAAAACAAATTAATTCATACTAAGGAAATAAAAGAAAACAATGACAAATCTGAAGGTTGAAGAAGACATGATATGGTGTTCAACTCCTTCTAGACTTCTCTTCTTGTGTTGTAAGCTTCTTCATGGCTTAAGGCCTAGCCAAGGATGATTTCCTTATGATAAGAGGGTGTATTTATAGGGTATAGGAAACCCTAAAACGTTTCTTGGAGTATAAGATAGGTATTGGACTCCAAGCCCAACTCAAATTCGTAACCCTAGAATATAGAAAATGTAAGATTTTGATGTTATTTTGTTTTGCCCGTAACTGTTTCAATACTTATCTGTTTGACACGTTCCAATAGTCAAAACTGATCGTCTCGGAAATCTCTTTAACTTTGATCTAGACCATTCTTCCAAATTTCTAGCCAATCTTGAGTTATGATCACTTTTATGCTCGTAGCTGCTGGAATTCAGATTTATTTGACAACTTTATTTTTTTCTTTTTCATATTTCTTGCCTTTATCTCCAATTTCCATGTTTATCCTCTTTACCTTATCTCTTAGGATTAACTTGGTATCAAATTAATTACCATATATCTTTAAAACTTCACAATTAACAAACAATTAAACCCAATATACTCTAAAAATAATAAATAATTAAATTAAGACACAAAATAGGAAAGTGTACTAAATCATGAGAAAATCGACCTATAACCTAATAAATACACCTAAAAATGATGTCTCCATCTAAGATTAAATCATCACAAATGGGGAGATATCAGAACCATTAGAGAGTAGTTAGATGGATCATTGGATACTAGTTAGGCTCGATAAACTATCTATAGCCTCCATGATAAACTAAGTGAAGAATCTCTCCTTTGTGCATTGCAAAACTAATATGATCTTGAATTTGAACAGTATTGATCGTTTGTATGACAAGTGAACGTGTAATTTAGTTTGTGAATATTATTGCATGATATTTTCTAAGTAGTTGTTTGATTTTCTTATATATGGTTTGCTATCTACTTCCCATTGTGCTTAACTGACCTAGGTGTGTATTTAGAGACTTCCTTATGTTCTTATGTTTATTGTATCAGGGCGATACAACTTTGATTTGGGGGTCTTGATGTCCCCATATTTGTGATATATTAACCTACATTTGAGACATCATTTTAGGTATATTTGATTAATTGTTTAGGGATTTTTCCCTCAAATTAGATAATTTCTTAATTCATGTCTTGATTTGATGATTTATTACTTTTCGAGCATATTTGGTTTAATTTGAGTGTTAATGTGAAGCTCTTAAGGTTTCAAGAATATAATTAGATGCCAAATAAATTCTAAGGAGTTAAGAAAGAAGATATAGGAAAAATCAGGCAGGAAGGCTTTTGTGCTCTTCATAACTGGCATAACACAGGTAGTGACTGGGAAGGAAGGCTTGACTTCATGGTCAGCTTTGGAGGTAACTCTTTAAAAGAAACTGTTTCAAACCTTAGCTTTCTCAGTTTTCTCTACAACATTTGGGATTTGAGAAATAAAAAGGAATTCAAGCAAATTAACCCTAAGAAAGAAGACATTGTAAAGAATGTTATAAGTGATGTGCAGAACACTCTATGGAACAAAAAGGTTTTCAAGAAAAATGAGGAATACAGGTTTTTTGTTGGGAAATGGAAGCTTCATGGTGTGTACAAGGATGGGGAATTAGCTACTGGAACTGCAGCTTGGACCTTGGATGGAGGCTTTAGTTTAACTTGTTTGTGTTCTCCTTTCTCAAGGCTTATTGTTTTAGGAAAGTTTCCTTTTTGGGAAGTTTCCTTTTTTGGAAAGTTTCCTGACTTAATAAGTTCTTAGTTTGGGTACCGTCTTGTCTTAACAGTTGTTGTATAGGGCTTCATTTCATAGCAATGGTTCCATAGGTGTTAGTTTTTTTCCTAGCTATATTGTTGTTTAGGTTGTTTTGTTCTCCTTTTTAGCAATTGGTGTATACGGGTATGTTTTCTTTCCATTCTTGTTTTTTATTCAAAAACAAGTAGGGGCTTTGATTTGTACTAATTTTTTTGTGGTTATAAAATGGTTTGTTGATAAAAAAAAGTTGGAATAGGAAAGGAAAAGCTGCAAAATCTGCAGCCACGTCCACTAAAATGAAGATAAATCAAAATTGTCTTCGGTTTTAGAGGAGCTTTTAATTTGTAAGACAGATTTTTCTGCTGCGGTCGTTTGGATATAAAGTATGGGAATATGGCTCAGTAACGAAGGAGATATGATCAAAACAGTGAGCAGTGTTTATCTTGTCCTATATTTTAGGAAACGAATTTGAATTCGACTTAGACTCCAATTACTTGTCTTGTGCTCCAAGATTTCGACCTAGGGTTATAAAAACCTATAAATACGCCTTCTTATCATTGTAAACATGTCCTTGCTCATCCTTTAATGCATAATACTCTTAGAAGTCATCAAGAGAAGCAAGTTGACAGTATGTATCTTCATTTTAGTTTATTTCTTTCCAGCATGAAGTAATTCTCCCATAGCTTCGGTTTTGCATATGTATAATCTTTGAATTCTATTTTCTTCTATCTAATATGTTTTGGAAAAACCTTTTTAATTCGATTGAGCTTCTTAACCTTTATATTTGTTTTATGTGCTTTGATGTATTGATTATAGTTCTTGCTAGTGCACGAGTATAGACTACTCCCTTAATAGCAGTTGGATGGTCACCTAGAAGGGGTGTATAATTGTTGAAACACCACATAAACGTCTAGTGTACGGTAGTGATCCTGTTGGGCTTGCCTAACTAGATAATCACTAGGGTTTGAGATTAACCACCAATCATTGTGCAAGGTCCCCTTACCCAAGTCCCCTGGTAATTATTGGGTCGCCACCTAAGTCCACCCGGAAGGGAATTGGGAGGAATATAGAATCCTGGCTACTTACTTTAAGAGTTTTAATCACCCTTATAACTAGTAGAAGAAATAGGAGGATAAGTGCATACATGCAAACCTGAGCTATATTTTTCATCTTATTCTTACATCCTTTATTTATTGCTTTAGTTTTAGTTTAGTCATTCTCTCCACAATTAGTCATATTTATTTTACTATTATTTTATTCTACGAAACTATTTCTTACTACGCTTTCTTCTAATTCATACGTATAACACACTAAGTCTCTAAGAACGAATCTTACTTAGTATTAAAACTTGCATACGATCTGTGATACATGCCGTATGTGATTAGTTAGGGTGATAGTTCTTATCTTTTATTATCACTATTTTATCACACCCCACCAGTCACCAATCCTCTAAATTAGTAGTAATTTTTTATCGCGTATGCAACTTGTCACTCTAGATAACAAATAAGTAAATTCGGGAAAATTCATCTGTGGGTACCCAGCGTTTCAAGAATTGCCTTATGGGTGGCCAAGATATACAAAGTGAAAAACTAGTTCCAAGGTTTCAATTTGTGTATTCCGTTAGTACCCACCTTTAGTTTATCCATTAAACGACATGTGACGTGTATGTGTCGCATACGTGGCGCTTGCGTAGCTCGTGTGTGGCAGATTTTTCCTCCAAAATGAAGGGCATTCCCGTAAAACCTTATACCCTAATCTTTAAAAAAAAAGACAAAATCCTTACTCTAACATGTGAAAGAGACTATTCTTCCCAGTAAAGAATTCAAAGGATCTCAAGCGTCTTGCGTCTTCTTCCTCACACATACCCTTCGTTGGAGAAGAAATCCTCCACCATTTTTCTCTATTCCAAGCTCTCTAGCATCTTTATTCACGTTCTAAAGGTTATACATTCCATTACAATCAAGATTTTCAAGACTTCCACCATGTAAGTCATTCTAAATGGGTGAGAGTGGTCCACTTGAAAATGGCTCTGATCAAGAGCTAAATGATGGTGTCCATCCTAGAGGTATGCTCGGTTTTGCTTATTCCTTAATAATTTTGTGTTTTCTTTAATTTTTAATGGTGTATAATATTTCATTTTTTGTTCTGTTGTGTTTTTTGTAGGTACATTTTCAAGTGGTTTTGGTCAATCCCAATCACATGGGTTATCCTCGCAGTTGAGCTAACCCAACTGGTTTCACAAATTATCTCTGGATAAGTATTTGTATCTTGCAAATGGTAAACAATTTTTTTAAGTATAAACCTAAAATATATAAATTATAAACACCAATACAAAAATACGTTTTATTAATTGATCAAAATAATATATATTACATTATAAAAATGTTAACCAAATTACAATTGACCTTCTCAAGTTTTAATTTTTTTTTTAAATTTCCATGATTACAATATTTTCAGTTAATTCAGATATTTCGCTCTCAACGGAAACAAGCATATATAAAATCATTTAACCACTCATATGGCATTTAATTACAAATTATTCTTGATAATTTTCATAGCGGAAAATGACCTTTCAACAGTAGATGTGGAAACTGGCAACGTCAATGCCGATGTCAAAAGTAAATAAACAAATGATACACATCATTTACTATTTTACTAGCAAGATCACTAATTTCATTCAAACCTAAAACTGTACTACTATAGTGCATATCACAAATGTAAGTTTTCAATTGGTCATTAAGTTTCATCCTATCAAAGTCAGTGGAATCATTTGGATAAAATTCAACTAAATGTAGAAGTTTGTTTTTATCGAAACTAGAAAACAAGATAGATGGATTCAAACAAGCTATACATAGAAGCAATTCTATACCATTTCCATAAAATCTAGCATTGTACTCCACAAGTTGCAAGTCAATAATAGAATAAAAAATCTCAACTTGATGATAATTCAATTTTTTATTTTTTCTTCATTGCGTCTTCTTTGTCCTTGTGCAATAAATATATCATCCATTTACGAAACACTAACTTCATGTTTTTCACAGAAGGATGAGTCATTAATTAAAGAAGTCCACACATTATCTCTCAAATTTTGAAACTAAATTTTTTATAATCAAACCAATATCATTACATTTTGATCTTTTTTTTGTAGTGCTTGTGATAACTTATTTGTTATTACCAATAAAATTTTCATCAACAATAGACTAAAAAGAAAATCAAATGACAAAAGTATATCACCAATGTTTTAGGCTTCAAAATGCAGAGGTTCATATGTAGCATCAACTTTGATAACTTCAAAATGATTAATCACTTCAATTAACATATGAGTTAAGCTTATCAAAGTATTGTAGTGAGATCCCCACCGTGTATTACATGCACGCTTGAGATTTGTTTCTTGGGCTAAACCTTGTTCACTCACTATATCTCCTTTTTTCCAATGCATCCATAATTCTTTTAGCGTGGCTCTCTCTAAGTATATCACGACGTTTGCATGATGAACCAACAATATTCAACTCTCGTGTAATAAACTTAAAAAGTGTTATAATATGATCATTATTCTTTACAACTCCTACTAAAATTAGCTATAATTTGTGAGCCAAATAATGAATGTAATATGCACAACAGTTCTCATTTAATGTTAGCGACTTCAAACCATCGAACTGACCTCACATGTTACTAGATCCATCATAACACTGACCCTGCAACTTAGAGATACTCGATTATGTCTACTAAAGAATTCAACAATCAGATCTTTTGAAGATTTTGCAGTAGTATTAGAAAGATATTCAATACCCACAAATCGCTCAATACTATCAACATTCTGTATCACTAATTCCATTTGTTCCTTCATAGTGTTGTCACGTGATACATTATTAACCATAGGACAAAAATGTTTATACCTAAATTACTCAAAATTATCTTTAAAATTTCCATTGCATAAGTAGTGCAATGTCTTTTGAATACTTGGACTTGCCATTTGTATTGTTATTGGAGCATTATGCAAAGTGACAACCTCAATATCAGGACTTATTCTATGAAAAGTCCTTAAAAACTGTTTAAAGTTACCCGGGCTAGTGGAGCTTTCACTTTCATCATGGCCACAGAATAGAAGTCCTTGTAAAGTAAGAAATCGAGGCATCTCAATTGAAGCATTCAGCCTCCTTTTGTAATCGATTTTATCTTGACTTGAAATCTTGCAGATGAGTGTTTTATTTATCAAATTTCTACATTTTCCATAACTTTATTATGAGAGTTCTTCGAGTCTCCAACATGATCAATTAATTTATTTTGTTTTTTCTAGTTTTGAAAACCTTCAATGACACTACCAGACTAATTCCTAATTTTTGTTTTGAAAAGGTTGCAACATAATCAAAAATATGCTTTGTTTTCAGATATGATATACTCCAATATATTCAGCATCCACAGTCTACTAAATTTTCACTTTTGACTTTCAAAACTCTTCAAAGAAAAAATACAATCTCACAGTTGGCAGAGACCATTACCAAATATGCTTTACAACCCTGATCTTGATCATTAAGATTGTAACTCAACTTTTTTTGTCTTAATGCAGGGTCTGGAGGAAGATCGTTTTGATTGATTTCAAAATTTAATTTCAGAATTTAATTGATCATCTTCATCTTTATCTTCTTCAGTATGAGACGCTTTTATTTTATAGAACTCTTCTATAATTATATAAAAAAGAAAGTAATGAAATTTTAATATTAAAGATATGAAATGTTAAAATTAATTAAGCAATCCATTTGTCCTACAAGACAATTTTCCGTGCACCATCACTCATAATCTTTTTAGGTGATTTGACCACTAGGTTACAATCCACCATCTCGGGAGGAAAGTATTTTAACTTGAGATCCTCTTTAACCGACTTAGCAAACTGAACTAACCCATATAATTAGTTCACTCTTCTCAACATTCTCAATATTTTCAACGTAGTCATTACACGACTTAAATTTCTCATTCCATCTACATTAGCCTTAAGCAAAGGCACAAACTCTCTCTCATGAACACTTTCAGTTGGTTGAGGAGAGCTTCCACCATCCTCCCTTTTCCTTACAATGAATGTATTAATTAGATAAACCAAGTCAAGTCACATTTCTTGGGGGAGTTCAAAGCCTCACACTTCTCTTGGTCGTTTCTCTCCTCTACTACTAACAGAATGTCACTTAACTTCATTATTAGAGTCACTTATACCTTACAGGATAAACGTACTATAAAAAATAATCAATCAGCATCAAATTCAAAACCATCAACTTTATCCACATCTTCAGTCATCTTTTTTTTTGTTCCAAACCTTACTAAAATAGAAAAACGTTATTACAAATTTCAACCAATTCCCGAAGGAATTTTTTCGTCCTTAATTATCTCAACTAACCTATTTGGGTACGTGTCTAGACACGAGCCTTGCATGTTGCCACTTAGCTTATGCTTGGCTACCCCATCGGCTTATTTATTCCTACTACGATTTATCCATCGAAAAGTATGGTTACAAAATTCAAAAACTAAGTAAATATTGTTAACAACATTACAAATAATGGGAGAATTAAAAGGAAGCCTATACTCTAAAGGAAGCATCACTTGGAGACAATAATTTTCTATAATTACACTACGAGGAGCATAATCACGAGCTAAAAGACAAGCTTTTAAAATCCCCAAAGCTTCAGCCTCCTTCGAACATTCTGCCTTAATCTCCCAGGCTTTGCAATCCACCATCTTCCCTGTTGAGTCCCTAGCAACACAAAAGATAGCACATTTATTAATATTAATTGCAGTATCGCAATTTATTTTAATACAGTCACTAGGTGGAGGAATCCATTTCATACCATTTTTACAGTTTTCCTTGTTAATAGTTCCCTCGCTATTTTCGTTTATATTCATAGTTGTGTTATTGTTATTACTCTTCTTAACAATCTTTCTTTTGTTTTTTATATTATCCTTCAGTATTTTGATTACATCATTAGGATAATTTACATTTTGGTATTCTTCTCATTCTTTTTCCGCATTCATTAGAACTCTCATAGGATCTATTTTCCTATTTTTGTATTTATAAGCACATCTTTCCTTCCAAATGTGCCAAAGTATTGTACAAATTTTTTTCATCATAAATTTAGTACTCGGGTTTGCCTCCTTCCCTTTATTAGCTAAACTTGTCATCCACAAATCTATTTTGGAAGTAGATTGGTTGCAAGTAAATAGGTTAAGGGGGGAAGCAAACCAAACAGCCCGCACCCAATCGCAATTAAGCAAGATGTGTTCTATATTTTCCGACTCTTTATTGCATATATCACAGACGAGATTTGTTACTATTTTACGTTTATACACATTCTCATTGGAAGGAAGTAGATTTCTAACTACCTTCCACATGAAGTTTTTAATCTTAGGAGTTACTTTCAAACTCCAAATAAGTTTCCAAACTGAGGCATCCACTGTATGAGAAGAAGTGGCTTAAGTTTTACTACTTTTATTCTCCTTCTCTTCTTTTTTGTTTTATAATATTTGGTAACACTTTTTAACCGATAAGTTTCCATCTTTATCATGGATCCAACAGGGTACATCCTTACCTCCTGATAGTGGTAAGAAGGTACTTAGTATAGAGGTTGCTACCTCTTTGGGATATACATTATTAATAAGCTCAATGTTCCATCTTCTTTCATTATTGATAATAAGGTCATTAACCTTTTCTGTATCTTTTCTATTAGGTTTAATAATCTCTTTATAACCATTAATCCATTTATCATTGTGTAAATTAATAGTGTATCCATTTCCTATTTTCCATTTAATATCATCTTTTAAGTTATTTTTGTCACTTATTAAGCTTCTCCAACCCCAGGAGGGTTTACTACCCAGTTTTGCTTCCATAAACGATTCAAGAGGAAAATACTTTCCTTTTAATACCTTGTACAGTAAGGTATTATTATTACATAAACTCCACGCTTGTTTACTAAGTAAAGCTAGATTCTAAGATATAGGTCTCGAAACCCAAGCCTCCAATAGTTTTACTTTTAGTTATAGAGTTCCAATTTCCCCAATGAATTTTGTTATTACCATTGCTACCCCACCAAAAGTTAGCTATTTGAGATGAAATTAAATCGCATATTCTTTTAGGAATTAAATACGAAGACATATAATAGTTAGGCAAACTTTACAGTACTGATTTTATTAAAATTTCTTTATCAACTAGAGTCAGGTATAGGTTCTTCTAGTTCTCCATTCTTTTTAAAGTTCTTTCTACTAATATGTTAAGATCTTTAATTTATTACCTTCCCCATTCAGTCGTCAATCCAACATTTTTCCTCAGCATACTAATTGAATTAGGAGTACTTTTTCTTGTAGACAATAAAGGAAACACTTCATCTTATAGTGTAAAATTATCGCTCACTTTTAAAACAGGCAAATTTAGAATATATTTAGTGTTGGTCAAATGAGATTTTTACCCAAGGGATGACCATGTTTACGATGACAGTGGGTGACTCAATTTAAAGAAATGATTCGAATATTAATTAACGTAATACATTCATCTGGTAAAAAATCATTTGAAGTTGAATGAGAAATTGAGTCATAGAATTTGAAGAAATTAAAAGAAAAAAAAATTTAAAATAAATAATAATACATGTTATTTATTTTATTTTTCTTTTGGTTATGAAGCAAAGCAAAACAAAGAAGAAGAAAAAAAGGTACTGCTGGGCTTTGAATCTGGGCCTCCAAGCTAGTGGGCTTTTGGGCCAGACTTTCATACCATCTGGACCAGCTTATGTTTTGGTCTTCTATAATAAACTAAACGTTGTGTCTTTTAATGTAACGTATCTTCAAATAAACCATCACAACTCTTTTGCAAAATCCACCTTTTCATCTTCTATAAATAGTTGGCCAACTCAAACATTTTCATTCATTCATTTTTCAAAGCATTAAAATTATAAGAGAGAGATAGAAAGAAGCAGCATTATTAAGTTCGTCGAAATTCTTAAGAATTCGTGTGTCAGTTTCTTTTGAATAGTTTTTGTCGTTGTATCCTGGAGGTTGAAGCCAACAAACGTAAGACACCGGTACGTGGCCTAAATACCTTAAAGACATCAGATCCAATCCGAGCCTCGACAAGTAAAGTTGTTTATTTATATATACTTTTATTTAATTTCTGCATTAGTTTCTATATTGTTTTACTGGTTTATACAAATAAAACACAACAATTTAAGGTATTTATGTTTCACGTTGTATAAACCAGAAAACGTTTTCTTTTCGTTTTATAAACTTTACTTTTGCAATAATATCTGGGTCTGTGTATACAGAACGGAATTGTTACATTCTATTTCCTTTCTCTTATTCCGATTTCTAGGCTTGTGTATACATACTAGAAAATTACTCACTTACTAACGTCAGATTTCTGCTTCATATAGAATATGGAGAAAAATACTGGACAAAGTGAAAGGCAACCTGAGACGGGTAATAACTCAAGCACAGAAGTTCGTGTACCCGCACCAACACCCATTGGACCAGCCGATAGGCCTGAAAAGTTCAATGGTTCTGACTTTAAGAGGTGGCAGCAAAAGATGTTGTTCTACCTAACCACTCTAAGCTTGGCAAAATTTCTAAAGGAAGATCCACCAGAAATGGGATCCAATCCAAATAGTGAGACATATAATGCAGTAGATGCTTGGTAACATGCTGATTTCCTATGTAAGAATTACATTCTAAACTGTTTGGATAATTCCTTATATAATGTGTATAGCACCATGCCAACTGCCAAGCAATTATGGGAGTCTCTTGAGAAGAAATACAAGACTAAAGATGCCGGCACAAAGAAATTTGTGATTGGTAAGTTCCTTGATTTCAAAATGGTGGATTCAAGATCATTAATGTCTCAAGTACAACCGTACCAGTTGATCCTTCATGAGTTGAGTGCTGAAGGTATGAATCTGGTAGAGCCTTTCCAAGTTGGTGCTCTTGTGGAAAAGCTACCCCCGTTGTATAAAGATTTCAAGAATTACCTCAAGCATAAACACAAACAGATAAGTCTTGAAGATCTAATTGTAAGGTTAAGAATAGAGGAAGACAATCGAATGGCTGAAAAGGCAACTAACCCTCGATCATATGAAGCCAAGGCAAATGTTGTGGAACAAGGGAGGACCAACCAAAACAACAAGCGCAAGAGGCAAGGGCAGTCAAATAATGAAAACAATAAAAAGGTGAAATTCAACGGAGATTGTCACAACTGTGGAAAGCATGGACATCGTGCAAAAGACTGTCGAAACAAAAAGGCACAAGGAAACCAAAAGAAAGTTAAGGGTGGTCAGTCATATGTAACTGAGATATCTCAGGGTATTGACGATTTGGATCTGGCGGCAACAGTCTTAGAAGTCAACCTCGTCAGCAACCCACGAACGTGGTTGATAGACACTGGAGCAACCCGACATGTGTGCTCAGACAAATCTGTGTTCCAAACCTACAAAAAAGCTACAAATGAAGAAATCCTATATATGGGAAATTCCGCCACCTCAAAGTTTCAAGGTACTGGAAAGATTGTACTAAAGATGACCTCCGGGAAAGAGTTGACCTTGAACAATGTCCTCCATGTTCCAGACATTAGCAAGAACTTAGTTTCTGGTTCCTTACTTAGCAAGGATGGGTTTAAACTTGTATTTGTAGCTGATAAGTTTGTATTAAATAAGAACGAAATGTATGTAGGAAAAGGGTACCTATGTGACGGTCTGTTTAAGATGAATGTAATGACCGTAGTACCTACAAAAATTGTAACCGATAAATAAATGAATGAAAGTTCTGATTGTGTTTATATGCTTGACTCACCTAATTTATGGCATGATAGATTAGGACATGTTAATTTCGGTTCAATAAATAAGTTAGTAAACGTTGGGTTATTACCTAATGTAAATTTCAATTCTCAAAAGGAATGTGAAGTATGCGTTGAGTCAAAATTAACAAAAACCTCATTTAAGTCTATAGAAAGGACTTCGACACCTTTAGAGTTAATTCACAGTGACATATGTGACTTGAAATTTGTGCAAACTAGAAGTGGTAAAAAGTATTTCATAACTTTCATTGACGATTGCACAAGGTATTGTCAAATATACTTGCTTCGAAGTAAGGATGAGGCCTTAGAAGCATTTATGCAATACAAAACTGAAGTTGAGAATCAACTAAATAAAAAGATTAAGAATCTTAGAACAGATAGGGGGGGAGAATATGTGTCTCCTTTTGAAGAGTTTTGCGCTAAACATGGAATCATCCATCAAACCACGGCCCCCTACTCGCCTCAACAAAACGGGATTGCTGAACGTAAGAACCGCACGTTGAAGGAAATGATGAATGCCTTGTTGATTAACTCAGGGTTACCACAAAACTCGTGGGGAGAGGCTTTACTCACCGCAAATCACATCCTCAACAAGGTACCACACAAGAAGGTAAATAAAACTCCTTACGAATTATGGAAAGGAAAACCACCTTCCTTCAAATACTTAAAAGTGTGGGGATGCTTGGCAAAGGTAGCAATTCCTGCTCCTAAAATGGTCAAAATAGGACCAAAGACCATCGATTGCGTCTTTATTGGATATGCTCACAACAGTGCTGCATATAGATTCCTTGTACACAAATCTTGTCATGTTGACATTAACTTCAATACGGTGACTGAATCAATAAATGCACATTTCTTTGAAACAACATTTCCGTACAAGACCACACCAGAATCTGGTTCCTTAAAAAGAACACGTGATGCAATTGAAGAAAAGCAAGATCAAGAATCATTGCCAACTGAAAAGCAAGATCAAGAATCATTGCCAAATGAAGGAGAACCAAGAAGAAGTAAGCGGATTAGAACATCTACGTCTTTTGGTCCTGACTTTCTATCTTACATGCTAGATGACGAACCGCGAACATTCAAGGAGGCTATGTCAAACCCTGACGCCCCATACTGGAAAGAAGCGGTAAATAGCGAGATAGATTCTATTATGCAAAACCATACATGGGAACTAGTGGATCTCCCTCCTGGGAATAAACCACTTGGATGCAAATGGATATTCAAGAAGAAACTAAAGACCGATGGATCTATTGAAAAATACAAGGCTCGCCTTGTTGTAAAAGGTTATAGTCAAAAAGAAGGACTTGATTATTTTGATACTTATTCTCCAGTCACGAGAATATCATCCATTCGAATGTTAATCGCTATAGTTTCAATATACAAGCTTGAAATACATCAGTTGGATGTAAAAACTGCCTTCCTAAATGGAGAACTAAATGAAGAGATATATATTGAACAACCTGAGGGTTACCTAGTTCCAGGTAAGGAGAAGCAAGTATGTAAGCTTGTTAAATCTCTATATGGTTTAAAACAGGCACCAAAGCAATGGCATGACAAATTTGATAGATTCATGATTTCGAATGATTTCAAGATAAATGAATGTGACAAATGCGTTTATGTAAAACAAAATGAGACTGGATATGTCATTATCTGTTTATATGTGGATGATATGTTAATCATTGGAAGTAACAATGATATGATTAAATTCACCAAAAGAATGCTTTCAAGTAAGTTTGACATGAAAGATTTAGGCCTTGCGGATGTTATTTTGGGTATCAAGATTCTCCGAACATCTGAAGGTATTATACTATCTCAGTCACACTATATTGAAAAAGTATTAAACAAATTTAGTAATGGCGACACAAATATCGCCAAGACACCGGTTGATGTAAATTTACATCTTGCTAAGAACACTGGTGCTATGTTCAACCAGTTGGAGTACTCTCGGATTATTGGGAGTCTAATGTACTTAACGAACTGCACTAGGCCAGATATAGCACATGCAGTAAGCAAGCTAAGTAGGTTTACAAATAATCCGGGGAAGAACCACTGGATTGCTATTGTAAGAGTTCTAAGGTATCTTAGATACACTATGAACGAAGGGTTGTTGTACACAGGATATCCAGCTGTACTAGAAGGATACAGTGATGCAAACTGGATATCAGACTCCACCGACTCAAAATCCACAAGTGGATTTGTCTACATGTTAGGAGGAGCAGCTGTGTCTTGGAAATCCACTAAGCAAACGTGCATAGCCAAATCAACTATGGAATCTGAGTTTATAGCTTTAGACAAAGCTGCTGAAGAAGCCGAGTGGCTTCGGAATTTCCTAGAGGATATTCCTAATTGGCCAAAGCCTGTGTCAGCTATCTGCATACATTGCGATAGTCAAAGTGCCATTGGTAGGGCACTAAACGAAATGTATAACGGTAAGTCTAGACACATACGTCGTAGACACAATACCGTTAGACAATTGTTCTCAAACGGAATTATCACAATTGATTATGTTCGACCAAAGGTCTACAAAGAAAGCAAGTGCGAGTGTTGTCAAGGAGAATGGGTCTTAAGCCTACGAAAGCTGAGTTGCCATGATGGGAACCCTACCTAGCAGAGTCGAGATCCCACAATCTAGGTTCAAAGGGAAAACTGAATCATGAAACTGCAATTTGGTGCGATGCACTATGGGGAAACCTCCCTAAACCATTCTTAGGACAAAAATTAAACAGTGCTACATGTAAAATTGAAGGATAAGTTAAACTTTTAATGGTTCTTGTATCTTCTAACATAAGATAGAGTAATGCAGAATACTCTCGACAAGAGACCACCTATATGAATAACATGGGTAGGGCCGCCCTACGAGAATTTGCAATGGCGAAATTCTCCGACAGTTATTCATGAAATACCAGGAGTTGTCCAGGGCCGTAAATGGACACAACCGTGAGAACCAAATAATGTTTCGAAGTATACTATGTAATTTCTATTGTCTTGGTTTACACAAAAGCTGAATAGTTCAAGACATCACGTTCACTAGTTAGCAAGTAAATCCGATAGCTCTTACTACAGAAGGTTCAAGGCCAAAAGCTACCTTTCTCGATGTAATATTCTTCTACACTTCTCTCTCACTCTCTCTCGTGTTTAGCATTCTTTTGCATAATTTTTTTAAAGGTGGTTAGTGAATTTCCATTCATGTGGGGATTGTTGGTCAAATGAGATTTTTACCCAAGGGATGACCATATTTACGATGACAGTGGGTGACTCAATTTAAAGAAATGATTCGAATATTAATTAACGTAATACATTCGTCTGGTAAAAAATCATTTGAAATTGAATGAGAAATTGAGTCATAGAATTTCAAGAAATTAAAAGAAAAAAAAATTAAAATAAATAATAATACATGTTATTTATTTTATTTTTCGTTTGGTTATGAAGCAAAGCAAAACAAAGAAAAAAAAAAGGTACTGCTGGGCTTTGAATCTGGGCCTCCAAGCTAGTGGGCTTTTGGGCCAGACTTTCATACCATCTGGACCGGCTTATGTTTTGGTCTTCTATAATAAACTAAACGTTGTGTCTTTTAATGTAACGTATCTTCAAATGAACCATCACAACTCTTTTGCCAAATCCATCTTTTCATCTTCTATAAATAGTTGGCCAACTCAAATATTTTCATTCATTCATTTTCAAAGCATTAAAATTATAAGAGAGAGATAGAAAGAAGCAGCATTATTAAGTTCGTCGAAATTCTTAAGAATTCGTGTGTCAGTTTCTTTTGAATAGTCTTTGTCGTTGTATCCTGGAGGTTGAAGCCAACAAACGTAAGATACCGGTACGTGGCCTAAATACCTTAAAGACATCGGATCCAATCCGAGCCTCGACAAGTAAAGTTGTTTATTCATATATACTATTATTTTATTTCTGCATTAGTTTCTATATTGTTTTAGTGCTTTATACAAATAAAACACAACATTTAGTAACCCCATGAGTGTTTTCACCACTATAATAGCTTGAGCCAAACCTCTATATCCGCGTGGCAGCATAGTTCGCAGCATATAGATGCCAGAAAAAACCAACCAAAAAAAGACCGACACTCAACGACCAAGAGACAACAAAGAGAAACAAAAAATGAAATGGAAAAATTAGAGCTAAAGACACATAAACGAGAGATATAAACGGAAATCCAGTGGATAATCTCTTGATCCTAAGGTGATTTATAAAATTGACGAAAAGTGACATTGAAATGGGAGCAAAAGCAAAAAGCAAAAAGAGATTTCTAAGGAAGAGAAACATAGTGGAAGAATCAAGAACTACCAAAGAAATCTAAAGGAATTATGGATAAACAAAAGTTTGGCTTCTTGTTTCAACATGGTAAGGTGGCATTTTCCACCAGAATTGAGAGGTCTTAACTCTTAATGTTCATTTGGACTTATTCCCATCTATCACTGAAAGAGATAATATGATACAATGGAATTTTTTTCATCAAGATGTGATTCAATGGAAATTATGTATCAAGAACAAGTTCTCGTTCAGGAAGACATAAATGGAGATTAGAGAGCACTATCAAGTTCTTGAATGAACTAAAATAGTCTGGTACAAGATAAATATCCCTAGATGCAATTTTATTTCATGTTTAGCTTGTTAAAACAGATTATCTACCAACGCAAGAATGCAAGAATGTGGTATTACTGTAAATTTGCTGTGTAAGTTTTGCAACAACTGTTTGTAGGATAAAGATCATCTATTTATCCTTTGCTCTTTCATTAAAAGTATACTCATTGATGATTATAATGCCTTGATTGATCTGATTTTGAGGAGACTTGATGGTGCATTCATGAAAGTTGTTCTTGGTGGTTGAATTTCAGCATAGACTTATATTATTTTGAAGGAGAGAAACACAGTACCATCGTGGTAAAGCTTGAACTAAAGAACATTTGCTAAATCATATCCAAAAACATTTGTCCATTAAACTTGATGGTTGCAAGAGATTCAACTTTTTGGTTGATAATATGAAACTTGCTCAAAAATGTAAGCTTGATTATGTTGTTAAAAGTTGACTTTTACGCTATTTGTTCATGTTGTAAGAATTATTGCAATTTAGTCCTTTTTTTTAAAATATTTCTGTTAATAGTTAGGCTCTCATAGAGTAGTGTATGAACTTTTTTTTTCTTGTTCCAAAATAGTGTATGAACAATTTAACTGAAAGTTTGAGCATATATAATTTCACTTATATATTTTTTGGACGGTAAAAATAACAAAAGAAAAAATTACATTCAACACTTTAAAACTGAATTAATTTTACATCGATAGAAACTATAAGGATGCTATAATTAAATATTCAAAACGAAATACATAGTCGATCAAAAAGTCCAATGATCATTATTGGGCAGCATTCTTACTCGTCTGGTCTAAATTCAATACCTGGATTTATTAGGAAAATTCTTAATCTTACGTCATCGAACATTTGTTGGCGTTACATTTTTCTTTTGTTGTTTCACTTTTTTTTCTTTGAGATAAATATAACTGGTGAAACTTTTGGAGGTAGATAAGAAATTTTTCAGAAATATAATCAACAATACATGCAAAAATCTAATCTTAGAACATACTACATTTCAAACATGTCCCATACCATTAGACCATCTATTGGGACCACATAAGTACGTTTAGTCCCAATATCTCCATTTTCAAACCGTGTGGTGATGGCTCTAAAATCTCAGGAACTTCAATAGATTATTATAAATTCATAAAGACTGTGAGATGGAGTTGAAGACCGAGTCACAGTACAACATAAAGACTAATAGTCTAAGTGTATTTTGTGAGCAGAAGAAAAATGCTTAGCTGCAGCAATAATAGCAGCCTCTGGACCAGAAAGCTCATTACATTTTGCAGACTTTTCATTATTTTCTTCCCTCAAGACATTAAAACATGATGCAAATAGATTGATTACTGAAGAATACCAACTTATATTCTTATTTTTACCCATACTCGATTAGTACAGTCTCTTCTTTTAACAGAACGGAGGCAAAGATCGTATAATAGAGTCTTATCAATTGAATAACCGAATCGAAATTTGTAAAATAGTTTTGAAGAGAAGAAGATTATATACTGGTGTTATAATAATTGACTGAAAATTAACTATGGAGGAACTCTATTAAGCTTGCTTCTTTGATGAAGAGATTTGGGTTTATATAGATCTAAACATTCTTGGTGAACACGTTCATATTAAAGTTTTGTTTAAATGTATTCGTTCAAATGAAATGTCCTGTTCCAGTCAAAATTACTTGTGGAATGGACAATAAACTCATTATTCATTCTAATGATATATCCATATTTCCTTATCCGTCTCAAAAAGTATAGGTAGAAAAGAATCATAAATTCTATAAAAAGTATACGGAAGAGAGGGGGGAGGGGGGTGGTAGGGGTGCAGTGGGGTGGGGGTGGGGGGTTTATTTTATTATTTATATTTAATAATATAAAAACTATTAATAAAAAACCTATTTTACCCTTGTTTTAAGTTAATTAAATGATTAATTAGAATTAGGATTAAAAAAAAAAGGTGACATGGAAATGCCACGTCACAGATAACGGATAAAATGGACGGAAAACATGATCAGGGGGTAACGGGGCACAAAAGTAAAAGTTAAGGGGTAACGAGTCGCATTTTAAAACTTATGGGGCAACCTGTCAATCGTGTATAAACGCAGGGGACAAAAGTGCTATTTACTCTAAGTTTATTTATTAAAAAAATTAAAATATACAAAAAACATATTACACGGCCATGAGTTGCACTTGTAACAAAAAAATTAGATTGATTAGGTATACAAAAACTCAATAAAAATAATCTTTATATAAACTATAAGAAATACCTAATATTTGACTATTATTTCATCTATACATATTCTAACCTCCTTCAATATCGCCTCCTTTTCCGTCCCTTTCGATGACAACACATAAACATTGCCTTCTCGCCTAAATATTTCAATCGTAAGCTCAATAATTTCAATAGTTATATTTTTCACCGATCTAAACATCGGTTCTTCATCTCATTTTTAGATACCTTTTTACTTTCATCAAATTCTTCCTTGCTAAATTATTGTTGATTAGGATCCAAGTCCAAAGCCACCAAGGCGGTGGCTTTCAATCGCAAACCGGAGACGACTTCAATCTGGTATTTTTATATTTCGAGTAACCAAACATTGTTGATTTAGTGGATAAACATATCTTTGTTCATGTATGCATTAATTTCTTATTCAGATCTAAATATTTTACAATAAATATTTTTTTTCAATTCTTTTTTGTATTTTCTAAAGGGTTTATGTGTCTATGAAAACAAATATTCTATCCACGAATTATCTTACGCTATCACATTGGTGATTTTTCTATTTGTATAAAAATATAATAATATTATTTCCAAGATATCTTTTAATATATATTTTTTTACTATTTAGTAGATAACAATTTTTATAAGAAAAAACTATTTATTTGCCTAAAAAATTATAATAAATGGTAACGATCATAATTTTTTTCTTTTAGATATCTTACTTGGTCGGATTGGTTATATTTTGGACAAAATATATTATTTTCTATATTTTCTTATGGTACCATTTATATTATGAAATAGATAATTTGTCATATTTGAATCACACCGTCAACGTTGATAATTATTGTTTTTCTGCCTCAAGTGTTATATAAATCTGAAATACATCTATTCAACTTTTTATAGAGGTTGTAATTACATATAGATGTAGAATCCATTTTATTTTAAGGAGTTACTTATTTTTTAAGATACATTTATAAATATTCGGGATATTGAATTATTTAATAGTTACTTATGTATTACTCTTTTGTAGGTTTGTTTACTTACAAATTGATGTAGTTGTCGAGGGTTGTCATGTATTTAAAAATTATTCAAATATTCGTATATGTTTAAATTATTTTAATGGCCCCAAATAGAATCTAACCTATAATCCATTTTTCAGTTTTTTTTATCAAAATAAAAAATTACCAGAATCATCCTCGAACTTTATTTATTTTCCTCAGTTAGTACCTTCTTCTAACTCCATCATAATTGCACCATTAAATTACACATGAAAAAGACCTTCGAGGAACAAACTGTTAAATTGAGATAGTGTAAGTACCATTTGCGAAATTTTAAAAGATAATTATAATGTTGGGAGTAACTATATAAAAAATAAAATAGTGGAATTGTTCATGTAAATTTTAAGTTCAAATAACTAAACTAACAATTGGCACATATAGGTCAAGTACCATTTGAATATTCATCCCTTATCTTTTATCAAGATCAGTTATTAATTAAATTTAATATTTTTCAGATTTAAAAATAATTGGCTTCCTCCAAAATACAGTGCAATATAATTCTAAGACGATAGAAAGATTGTTGGTCATGATATTTCAGAAAGTATTAAAAGGTAAAAAATATCAAATTAATTATAATCTTCCATTTGTTATTACTTAAGAACCCAATTCTTCTTCATATCCACTTTTGTATTCACAAGTTTATCTTCAATACCTTGAATCCATATTCCATTTGCATATGTTCATATGTATAAACGTTTAAATTATTTTTTCATAAATAAAAATTAACTTTTATATGATATTCTTTTTGGAAATCAAGTAAAAATATATGAAATAAAATCATAACAAGTGTAAATTTAGATCATAAATCCAATTGCATTTAGAATTATTTGAAATCATTGTATAGAGTAGAAGAACCCTAGATCACAGACCACAGAGACATGAAATATCATTCTGGTAGACCACATATTGTCTTATGTTCGTATCCCAATAATAAATAATTATTAAATATAAACACAAAAACTCCTAAAACTTCATTATTCATTTTATACTTGACTTCACAACATCTCCCTTTCACCTTTGATAGCAAAAGGGGCTAATAAATTAATATATCGAGCAACAATGTGTCTTTGTCTCCATCTTGCCTTTTGGATTGTATGTTGAATTAGATGTTGAATAAATGTAATTATATATATATATATATATATATATATATATATATATATATATATATATATATGTGTGTGTGTGTGTGTGTGTGTGTGATTCTATGTGTTTATTTATGTATAAGTAATAATTGTTTGGTCAACTACATAAATACGATTCCTAATTGTATCGGTAACATTGTTGTACTCCTACATACAATTCACCCAGCAAAAGATCTGGTCCTTATGAATTCACAAATCGAACCAGGTTACCGGCTCCAAGACCGGAACTGTCACGCATCTATAGTATCTGCACGAACCGGTATATTATAGTTTGATTCGGTTTAAAAAACATATAGGCGTAAGAACCGGTCCGGGCCGATAAGCTCCTATATAATGTTTTTTTCATTTCATTTTCAAACTTAATCCACCGACCTCTTCAATATTCTCTCGACTTGCAAAAACTATTAAACCCTAATCCGTATCGCCGTTGACTTGTATGCAGGAACGCACGCGGGCCCGCTCTGTTGTTGGCCAGGGGGTTTATGCCTTTCGCGATCGATTGGAGACATGGATGTTGGAGAATACATTTCAGCGGTTCCACATGTCAAGCAAATTAAAGTAATTTTTCTGATTCTTAACCTTTTGGTATATATTATTAATACAACATCAACTCTCTAATGATGTTATATCTATGCTATTACGAAGCTGTCATAATTAGGTGGAAGGCTGATGATTGCGTCGGATGGTGTCTGGGATGTGTTAACATCAGAGATAGCTGCTTAATATTCGCTTGGAGTAGCTGCTGAACTTGCTGCTCAGCAAGTCGTGAAGGAGAGAACAATCTACTTTGATATTTGAGTATTTTTTAAATAATATTGCAACATATTTAGTTTGTTTGTAATATATAGGAAAAATTAAAGATAAAGGAATTAAGAGACGACACAACATGTTTAGTTGTTGATATAATTTCCCTAGAGAAAAAGATTTTTTTTCCTTCAAATCCTTTTATCAAGACAAGTTATGCAATATTTACACTATAGGTCCCTATATTAAACAGAGAGATTATGATCCAACGGGTCTTGAAGACACCCCATATGTCCTTTCCCAACCCCACTTACCTTCTCTTCTTACTAAAGACCTCAAATAAGATTTTACACAAAATAAAAAAATCAAATTACGTTTTTACCCTCCTTTTGTTTTTCTTTTTGCTATATATATTTTATATTTCAGAAATTTTATACCCCAACACTATTATTCTCTTTCCACCTCCTCTCTCTCTCCAAACCTCACAATACAAAAGAAAGCTCCGACAAGCAGCCACCATGCCATGGCAAGCAGCCTCCACGTTTGTTTTCAGCAAGCAGCCTTCGTGTTCGGAGAAGAAAGCTCTGTGAGCCACACCTGCGAGGTGTTAATTAACTACGTTCATGATCACATCTCCTTAATCGAGCCCCGTTCTTGAGCACCCATGGAAGCAGTGATCGAGGTTCGTGACCAGCAGCAGGTTGAAGACAACTTTGAATACCGGAGCTTCCAGATTCCATTGTCGGTGAGATGGCTCAAAGCTTTCGCTAGAGATGTGCAGCATCATTAGTGCTCTTTCATGGAAGGCTTTGAGCTCTATTTTCAAGTGATAAAGAGGCGGAGACCAATTCGAGCCACAACAGATCTACTCCATTTGTGAGCAAATCTACTCCATTCGTGAGCACAACTCCCTAGTCGAGCCCGGACTGTTTTGATATGCATAGAAGACAAGCTCTAGGTGAAGCAACGAGATCCACCAGCTGTGCTTCTCGGAGTGTTGGTGTGAGGTTGCAGCCCTTGCCGTAGTTCGTGAAGGCGGCAGCAATGACCAGAGTTCGTTTGAGATCTGAGAAGAACGATCTACTCAGATTTCCTTTTTCTTTTTTGTTGTTTAATTATATTTATTTTTTGAGTAGCTGCCGAGTTAATATAAGGGATTAGTGAGTCTTTTAGCTTTTTTTTTATCATGTACTCTATTTTTTTATGGATTACTATGTACTTTTATATAATTCTCCATATTAAAATACAGAGTAATCCATATTTTTTGAATATTACTTTGTGTTCTTAGTTGAGTACTCAACATTTTTAGGGTACTCATTGTTCTTATTCTGATACTCATTGTTTTAGTTCCAATACTCTGTATTTTTTCCGATACTCTATATATGTTTGGTCAGTGGTTGGAGGTCGGTTGGTGGTGGCCGGAACAGTGCCAACACTCAACAATTTTTTTTCTTTTAATGTATTTTGTATTATATAAGGGTATTTTAGTATTTGGTCATATTAGAAGTTCCTTTGAAAAAATAAGATTCCTACTAGTTCTTATAGAACGAAAATCTAGTCTCCAAGACCCTTTATGTCATTCACCCTTTTACAAATTTACACAGTATCATGCCCCTTTATTATGAAAATATTGCACTATATGTTCCTTTAATATGTAAATTTACACTATAGGTTCCTATATTTTGCTATAATGTCCTTTTATTGTGCTAAGTTTACACTATAGATCCCTATATTATGCAAAAATTACATTATATGTCCATGTGTTAAGAAACTATGCACTTTAGGTCCCTATACTATGCAATAATTGCACTATATGTCCCTCTGTCATGCATAATTTACGCTATAGGTCCCTATATTCTACAAATTTGCACTAAATGTCCCTCTATTGTGCATAATTTATGCTACAGATACTTAGATAAGTCAAATTTTCACCATATGTCCCTCTACTTATACTATGTAAAAATTGCACGATTTTACACTATATATCCCTATATTATGCAAATTCGCACTATATGTCCCTATAATATGCAATATTTACACTATAAGTCCCTATATTAAGCAAATTTGCACGATATGTCCCTTTATTATGCAAAAAATACACTATTCTTCATGTGTTATGCAAAATTTACACTATACGTTCCTATATTTTGCTAAAATGTCCCTGTATTATGCAAAAAAATATTTGTCCCTGTATCGTGAAAATATGCACTACATGTCCTTAAATTATACAACAACTAACTTGGTCAAAACAATTCAGACACTCCAGAGACTAAAATAGGGACCAATATTGCAACTAAAAATTAACTTATTATTGCCAAACGATATACATGAACATCCAAGCATGAAAAAAGGAAATAATTCAAGCAATATGGTGGATATAAACATGACTTCAGCTATATTATTTGTAGTTGTAGCATCCGGTTTCTTAATCATGCTCTATAAATTAATGTCATATTGATTCATTGAATTATTGGACTATACCATATACAAAATAGGACCTTAGAAAAAAATAACCGTTAAAACCAGTATACAGGGTCCCCACTATCGGTCCGGTTATATATGATAAGTAAACCAGAGCGGACCGGTAATGTGATGACCGGTAGACCGGACCGGCCCTTTAAGACAAAAAACCAGATATAACCGGTCTAAACCGGACCGGTGGGACCGTTAGCCTGACTGACATACAATATGTATGTATCAATAAAATATTAACAAAGTATAAATTATTACTCAAAAAATAATAGGTTTTTTTTAATATAGATTTTATTTTGGTATTAGTTGATATATATTTTATATTGTATTATGTATAAATCTATTCGCATCCGTCAATAATGTAAAATCCATACAAATATAGGTTTGTATTTTAATAATATAAAATTAGATTTACATTTCATTCTTTATCAATTTAAGATTTAATATGTTTTAATCTTTATTTCTTGTTACATTTATTTTAATATTTATTTTACCATTTGAATCAAATCATGATTGACATTGTCCACGAGATACACTCTAAATTTATCATATGATAGAATTATTATTTTATTTTTGAATGTTTTAACAAAAAATAAACATAATATAATGAAAATTTAGCTATTTCACATAAATCTAATATTCAGTGTGAAATTTATGTAATAAATACTTTAGAATTGTCAGTTCATTGAAAAGTTTCCACTTTATTTTTTTCTAGTTTAGCCATCTTAGAGCCAAATTTAAAAGTGTGTCTACTTTCTTCAAATAGTTAGAACCGGCTCGGAGTCATCTTCAAAGGGGAAAGTCGTCCGGTTTTGGTACATTCTGTTTTCGATTTCCGTCAAATGAATAAATTTTTCTTAAGTGTCTTTAAACACAGGTTTACCTAGCCTATATAATAAAGTACCCCACACCTAATTCCCTTTTTTCCTCTACCATTATTTCTTTAATAATCCTCTCATTCCTCTAATAATCACCCCAAATCTCTTATAATATCCTGATAATTCTCATTTATTATCTATTAATTCATAAGTATCAATTTCATTTATGGAATAAAATCATAATTACGGTGGACACAAATTTTTTTAATCATCTTTACTTTACAAAATATTATCAACCAAGCGAACATTGTACAACAAATAATTTTCTAATTACATATAAATTCAACCCCAACCAAAATAAATATAAACTATATTAGTGGTCCATCACTCTCTATAATCAATCAATTTAAATAAATAATTAAATTCCTATAGATTTTGAAATATGATCAAATGAGCACCACACTGTAATTTCATATTTTTCCATTTATTTTTATACAAGTGATGTCTCCCTATTTGTGATATAATAATCTGGGTTGGAGACATCATTTTAGGTGTATCTGATTAATTAATTATGGAATTTTATTCGTATTTTGATATTTTCTAATTTCTTGACCTGATTTGATGAATTAGTATTTTTAGAGCATATTTTGTTTAATTTGTGTGTTAATGTGAAGCTTTAAAGATATGTGGAATATAATTAGATTCCAAATCAATTCTAAAGAGATAAGGAAAGAATATATGGTAGGAATCAAGAGATAAAAGGAAGTAGAGATAAAATAGGAAAGGAAAAGCGGCCAAGTAAATCTGAAATTTTGCAGCTACGTCCACTAAAATAAAATAACTTCAAATCGGCTGGAAATTTTGATGAGCATTCAAATATTAAAGATATATCATTTCGCTGCGGTCGTTTCGATATAAAGTAGGCGAAAATCGGACGAATAACGAATGGAGATATGATCAAAACAATAAGTAATGTTTATCCTCTTCTATATTTTAGGAAATGAATTTGAATTGGAAAATGATTCCAATTACTTGCCTTCCACTCAAGATTTTGACCTAGGGTCTTCTAAACACCTATAAATACACCCTCTTATCATTGTAAACATGTCTTGATTAGTTCTAAACATTAGCTTAGTCCTAACTTGAATATTAATCCTTAGTATGAAACTTATCATCCAAAGAAGCAAGCTGACCTATAGAGGAAGACAAGAAGCAAGAAAGAGAGTAACAAAATCCTCTTCTACATCTCTCCTTCTCTATATTTAGGGTAATTAGCTATAGATTTGTGGCTTCACCATATTTCTAAGCTTTTATTATGTAAGTTTAATTCTTAATTGTTGGGTTATTATTTTGTCTTACATTCCATAAAACTATTTGTTATTTTAATTGATTTGAGCTAGGCGCATATCTGTATTATGTGCTTTGACTTATTATTTCCAGCCCTAGATTTGGCCAATCTTAGGACTATCCTTAGTAATGGAGTTAACACCCGGAAGGGGGATTATATAATTTACAACACCACATAATCGTCTAGTGTGCGGTAGTGATCCTGACGGGCTTGCCTAGCTAGATAGCCATAAGGTTTGATTTAACCACAGATCATTACGCATGGTCCCCTTACCCAAGTCCCTTGGTAGTGGAGAGGTTTCTCCTAAGTCACCCTGACGGGGGTTAGGAAGAATCTAGAATCCCATATAATATATTATGCTCAATTCACCCTAAAGATTAGAATAACAACTTAGTAAGATAGACTCATATTTGTAAACCTTTTTTTTAGACAAATGGACTGATATATTAAGATAAGGGTGAAAAGAGTTAACCAACACCAGTCACAGCAAAACCAGGAAAGTCATTACACAAAAAGGAAATTAAATCACTAGGAATATTACAAATCCATGAAGGACAAAGATTAGAAACAGAAAAAGCCTTAGCGAGCCAATCAGCGACTTTGTTGGCTGTTCTTCTAACACCACAAATACGGAGGTTCGTGTGGTCCTTGGCCAGATTTTTGATATCCTCAAGGATAGCCCTGTCCTTCCATGGATAGTTCGTGCTCGAGGAATAAATGGCCTTCAAAACAGCTTCAGCATCAGATTCAACTCTGTTGCAAAGGGGAGCATGATCTAGAGCAAATTGAACGCCACTTCGAATTGCTTTAGCTTCTGCTTCAAAACTAGAGGATGCAGTAATGTCCATGGCAAAACCATTAAATACTTCACCTTTCCAGTTGCGGATCACTGCTGCTGCTGTGGCTTTTCCGTTCTTAAAAGTAGCATCCACGTTCATCTTAAGGGACTGCTGGGGAGGAGGAGACCAAACAGGGATAATAGAGAGCCATTCGTCAACAAGATTGCTGGTACTAGAAGAGGGACTATTCATGCTAGAATCATCAACATAAAAAACTTGCCTGCGAAAAATATCAATAAGATTATTGCAAGAATCATAGTTAATAGGGGTAGCATTAAACACGTAATTGTTCCTAGTCAGCCAGATAACCCAAAGACAAAGAATCACGGAACAGAGTAAATTCATTTTATCTTTCAAGTTACTACCAGTTTGTACAATATTTCCTATCCAAGTGTTAATGCCAAAGTCAAAGAAAGGAGGAATGTGACAATGAAGAGGGGATAAAACCCAAAATTTCCTGGTCCAATCACATCTGAGGAACAAATGCTCAAGGGATTCTTCTTCTTTAAGACAAATATGACAGAGATCAGTAGAAGAACATCTTCTATTAAATCTGTTTTGTTCAGTAGAAAGAGCATTCATGAAGATGCGCCAGAAGAAGAATTTAAACTTGGGGGGGCATTAGTGTTCCAATTAAGTCTAAGGAGATCTGAATTGGGGAAGAGGGAAGGGCCAGGGTGATGAGAAGGGACTAACAATCCCATTACAGCTGAAGAATACCCAGATTTACAAGTAAAATTGCCATCTTTAGTAAAAGGCCAAAGCATTTTAAGATTCTGAGAGGTCCAAGGGATATTCAATTTAGAAATAATGGCAACATTCTCAGGACTAAAGAGGGAATTCAACTTATCCATCTTCCAAGATTTGTTTATTTATATGTATTCTTATTTATTTATTCACATACTTATTCATCTTATCCTATTTTAATCTAAACCTCTAAATCCATCTACACTTATTGAATACAAGTAGATCTTACAGATCGAATGTCTGCGAACGAACTTTACTTATCAACTAAACTTGCAAATGATCTGTAATAGTTGCAATGAGTTTCTCATGGTAATCAAGGGTGTGTCCTTTATTATTATCTTCATTTATTTTTTTATTTATCACACATTTTCCCCCACCATCAAGATTGTTACATTATGTGAATTGATAAAGCATTTTTTAAAAATTTATATTATATATGAGAATACAACCTAATTCGACAACCCTAAAATTAATCTTAACCTTAGCCATACCCTTGACCCAGGGCCGAACCTGGGAAGGTGCAACCAGGGAGACCGCACATGGCCCTAAGTGACTCGGGGCCCAAATTTTCTATATATGTATATGTATAATTATTTACGTATAATTATCAATAGTTTTGTAAATTGGACGACATAAATTCTTGGTCGTGTTGGTAGTATAGTTTGTTTTTTGATACATGGGTGTCGGGTCAGCTTTCGCGTACCACGACTAATCCTTTAGGAAATATGCATGCCTCCCTATGCCTTGTCCCACTTAACTAGAACTAGGTTACCCATGTTCAGAAAGGGGATTCGAACCATGTACCTCTAACATTTTGTGGTCGTGGATTTTGAGTCCCATATTTGCTATTTTTTTGTTGGCAATTGGGGAATCGTCATCGGAAAAAAAGTGATAAACTTGGCCATGTTTGTCTCACATCATGTGGACTCTTTTTTTTCTTTTTTTCTTTTTCAAGTCCTATATGTCTGTTTTTTCACACAATTTAACGAATTTTTTATCTATTAATCGCTGGAGTAATTTAAAAATTAAGAACATAAATATAATTAATTCATATAACACAGACTTAACAAATACGAAATTATTTAGTGAACAATTAAAAAAAGCGATAATTATTTTTATAAGGTTCAATATGTCATATTCTGATATATTTAGTATAATATTTATTTCACTAGCCATCTTAGTACCCAATTTAAAATTTCGCACAGGACCGGCTCTGCCTCGACCTTAACAATTAACCTTAACTCATAATACAAATATTTTAACATTAACTTTAACCTTAACCTCAACCTCAACCTAAATCGTAGTCTTATCCCTAACCATAGTCCTAGCCTAAGCATTAACCTTAACCGTAGCCTTAGTCGTAACCTTAGCCTTAGACTTAGCCTCAACCTCAACCTTAACTTAACCTTAACCTTATCCTTAACCTTAACCTTAACCTTAAACTTAACCTTGACCTTAACCTTAACTTTAAACTTAACTTTAACCTTAACCTTAATCATAACCCTCAACCTTAACCTCAATCCCTTAAAAAATTAACCTTAACCTCCACCTTACCCTCCACCTTACCCTCAACCTTAAACTTCACCTTAACCTTAACCTTAACCTTAACCTCAAACTTAGCCTTAATTGTAATCTTAACCTTAACCTTAACCTTAACCTCAACCTAAAACATAGCCTTAATCTTAACTTTAACCATAACCCTTAACCTTAACCCCTAACCTTAAGCTCAACCTCAACCCCTAAAATATTAACCTTAACTGTATCCTTAACGTTAAGCTAACATTAACATTATCCCAATATTAACCTTAACCTTAAACTTAACCTTAATTTTATCCTTAACCTTAAACTTAACCTTGACCTTAACCTTAAATCTTACAATTTAAACCCTAAATCTTCACCTTCACCTTAACCTTAACCTTAACCTTAACCTTAACCTTAACTTAAACCTTAAACCTTAAACCTTAAACCTTAAACCTTAACATTAACCTTAACCTCAAGTATCACCTTTACCTCCATCTTAACTTTTTTTAACTTAACCTTGAACCCTTAACCATAAACCTTAAACCTTAAAACTTAACCATAACTTTAACTTTAACCATAACCTTAACCATAACCTTAACCTTAACATTTAACCTTAAACTTTACCTTAAATATTGAACTTTAAACCTTAACCTTAACTTTTATCTTCACCTTCCCCAAATGAAGATTCATCGCGCTAACATTTTACCTTAAACCTTAACTCTAAACCTTAACCTTAAACTCAAACGTTAAATATCAAACCTTAACTTTAATCTTGACCTTGAAATTATCCTCAACCTTGACCTAAACCTTAATCTTAACCTTAACCTAAACCTAAACCTAAACCTTAACCTTAACCTAAATTAACACACAACACATCTAGAGGACTCAAGCTTGACCTTATAACCCAATCACACAATTGACTAATGCTAAGTAGGTTAAAGGAATTCTCATCAACTTATAACATATTATGAATGAGAATAGAGTCATTACTATAAATACTTCCTTTACCAAAAACTTTTTATTTAGAGCTATTAGCAAAGATGGACCCATATTTCTTTTAACTTTTAGAAATGAGAGGCATTTTCCATCATATGTATAGATAATATACTATCAAGAATGAAACCATTTATCTTCATGATGATCTCTGCAACAAACAAAACCATTAGATTTAAGGCACCCAAGTTGGGTCCATGTGGTTTGGTGGTAACATTTTCTTCAAAATCCATTTTTGCATTTTTGATAAAGGCACAAGTGAGACAAATTCAAGTTGTTAATTAATAACACAATTAGACATAACATGACCATTTGGTATAATAGGTGCAAGTAACCAAATTTTGTTAGAAGAAATTTTTTATAGAGATGATTTTACAAAATTATTTTTCAAAAGATTTTGTTTGACCATAGGGTTGACTTCTAAACCACTTTCCGGAAGACCCAATATTTGAACTCCCAACATTAAACCCAAATTTTGTTAGTTATTTATAAATTTCTAAACAATTTATTCCATATGAACTTTTTTATAATCAAGTTGTGTTTATCAATAATTAGTGTGTTTTCATTTTCAAACTCATCAAGGTTTTTCAAAGAAATTTCCAAAAAAATTACAATCTCTTTATTTTGTTTTTCTATCTTTTTTCAAATAATTTATCAAAAATTATTGGTTTTAGTAAATCTTTTATAATACTTTTAACATATCAAAATTAATTTCAACACTCATCTTCTAAATCATATCTTATATAAAAAAAGACTAACATTCGAGTTTACACCACCATCACCACCATCATTATTGTTATTGGTAATGAAATCTACATAGTTGGCCTATTGATTGTCATCATCTCTTTGGTTGGAGGTATCATCATCCCAAGTGTAATGAAGATGCATTTCCTTCTTAGTTTATCTTTAAAAATTTTGGGATAATTTGGTTCCATATGACCAAACTTGTGGCACCCATAACAAGTTGGTTCATCCTTCTTGAAGTATCTACAATGACTCTCGACAGATTTGATTGAGCTAGAATGACTCTTGTACTTATTGTATTTCAAGATCCTTTTTGCATGCATACTAATTACCTTATCATGATCATCAATTTCTTCACTACTCTCAGATTCTTCAACAATTCTTTACTTCTTGCAAAGACTTGAATGAAAGGCAAGGGTATTATTTATCTTCTCCATTTCATCTTCCTCACACATCCATTCTTGTTCAAGTGTGATTTCCTCATCATGAGACTGCATATAAGATCATGAGTAGTCATTCTGGACAAGTCTTTTGTCTCTGCAATAACAATTGCCTTGGGCTTGTATTCTTTTAGAAGAACAAAATATTTTTTATGGCAAAGCTCGTGGTTGGATATGTCTTTCCAAGAGAGAACACCGTGTTGAAAATGGTGGTGATGTATAAGATTTAAGGTTTATTTAGTTTTCATCTTGAACATCTCATACGGAGTAATGAACAACCCAACCTTTGTTTCCTTGATGATAATGGTTCCTTCATACGAGGTATTGAGATATTTGCAAATATCATATTCAATGAATATTTGCTAACACGGGTATACTTTGGCTTGGATAACCCAAAAATCAAGGTTTTTAAAGCTCTAACATTTTTAGTGAGTTTAAACATATCACCTTGAGTGTATTCCTTAAAAATATTTACTTCTTTGATGAGCACGGTTACTCCAACATCATTCTTCTCTTTTGTAAGGCACAAATTGACCTCTACTCGTGATTTCCCAAATTTCAAAATAATAATTTTAAGACATACCTCCAGCTTTTCTTCCAATAGTTATAGTTCTTACCTACAAAATGTAAAGGTCTGGTAGTAGATGCACCTTCTATTTGATTAGATTCTATCTCATTGCCTCTACTTACGATTAAACCTGATATCACTTATAAGTCCTATATGGGGGTGAATAGGACACTAATCAAATGATTACTAATTAAAACTCTTACAAGATAATAATTGGTTCAAAAAAATCTTTTAGGAGATGTATCAAACACTAGATCATAAACAATATAGATAATATTAGTTTGATAAGGATATACAACTATAATACAATACATAAAGTAAAAAGATCTGTATATAGAATACATGAGTATTTGAAATGGTTTGGAATTCCTGGTCCTTTACCTAAGATTACACCTTAATGTTTTCAAACTTTTCCACTAATATTATTGTTTTTATCATTGGTAAAAAACAAACTTATTACAAAGATATTTTCTAATTTAAATCACAACAAAAAAATCGATCAACACAAACCTTCTTCTTGTGTAATTTTCAGCACTAGAATCGACACACTTCAATAACAGCCTTATTTTCTTCAAAGAATAATAAACCTTTCTCTAATATTGGAAATATAATTCCTAATCTAGATCAAGAGTATGACTGTATATGATTAATTATGATGAAATCTAAAAGTCTCTATAGAGTGGATATAACAAATTAATGAATATGAAGGTTAGTGCTTGAATTTGATAACTTGACACGTTTTAATTAATACTTGAAATATAGGAGTAAAGATAGTCGTTTAAGGTGTATTAAATTCTATGAATGACACTGAATTTATAGGATTTTCTTGGCTTTAACATATATAATATATCTCTTCTCTTTGATTCTGAAACTGTCCTAAATCAAATTTCTGTTTTGGTGAAATGGACATCCCAATTTAGTTACCTACATTCAAAAATAGTTTACCAAACTAAATTGAGCGTTGGATACACAATAAACTTTGCCTTGAAGCACGCTAATAGGAAGGAATGAAAACTTGTGTGGTTGTGGTATCGCGATTGAGGTGGTCGTGGTGGTTTCGTGTAGAGAGTGCATATCGAGAGAAAGACAAGTATTGGGAGTAGTGCTTTAATGGTGTCTTACATGAATTGTAGGGTTAAAAGAAGATGAGAGGTTTGAGGATAAATTAGATTAAAAAACAAGGAGATTTTGTTAGATTGTTAGATTATTAAAGAGTAAATCCCATTTTAGGACATTACATAAACATTTCAAAATACTTATTTTTAAACCAAATGAATTAAAAATGCCTATTTTCAGGTCATTTCGCAAATTTCATGAGATACTTTATAAATTTTAAGGGTAATTTGGACACTTTGAATTCAAAACCTAGTTTGTGATGTGGTCAAATAAAAATATAGTTTGACTGAAATGTCTAAAATATCCTTAAAATATATGAAACTAGGTAAAACCCGTGTCTGAAGACACTAAAAATATTCTGGTATGTTGACAGGATTTGAAACCATGTTTCCTACTTCTAAAAATTTGGTTTTCAACTTGTTTAATAAATAATAATGATAATAGTTACTCTCTCCGTTCATCAATGTTTGTCATACCTTTTTGTTCACACAAATTAACAAATACAATTTTTACCCTCTATTTTTACTAAACTACCCTCAACCAACTAAGTAAATGAATTTAATTATGATAAACTTTTGAACATTAAATAATGATAAAATTGGTAGAAAAGGTAAAAAAGTTCATTGATATCTTAAATGGACAACCTTTTGCGGACATCTACTTTTAGAAATTGTGACAAACATTGATGGATATCTTTTTTTCATACACAAATGTTTCACTTAATTCGAAAATCATCTCTGAGCTAAACTAAAAATAAAAGAGTATATTGTTATTCACTTAATATATTACTGCATATCCACTATGTATTCATGAAGATAAATTTAATGAATGATTAGAATACAATGGAAACCATAACTTTTTAAGATTAGTGCCAAACTGAGCTTTTAGGTAAGCAAGCAAGTCATCCCAAGATTCAAACTCCAACTTATGCCACGAAGACACAAAAATATAAAATAGATTTGAGTTGATCAGAAAGAGGAAATTCAACAACTGTCCCTTATAGGATTTGAAATTCCAAGATTCGAACTCCAACTTATGCCACGAACCAAACATAATGCTTTAGATATACACATAAGAAGCTCTAAATCAACTATCATACTGTTATAAATGGGTGGTAAATAATGAAGAAAATCTTATAAATAATCTTGTAACTAGTAAGTTAGTCTTATAAGGGCTAGGGGAAAGAGAAAAAGATCAAAAAGCATGAAATACGGAATTGTTGGAGATCATTTGGCCTGCTACATTAGATGTTCAGGAGCAGTGAGATGTCATGCTTTGGTTGATGTTTCAAGACAACATATGCATGATAATTAGGAATTATGACGTCGATGTTATCCAGAAAGCAACATCAGAGGATCTGCTCGGTCTACAAAAGACCTGCCAAATATCATTATCACTGCAGCTTACAACTCATTAGGGAGCCCGAAAACAACTCATTAAGGAGTTCAACAACAACTTAGTACTATATCATTCTGTTTACAGTTACTCTGCATCACCTATTAGTTCCAACTGCATCTTTTAAGCACAAAAATAGACTGATAACTGTGCTAAACAACATTCTATAACATAAATAAAATCTGACATCAACTCATTAATAAGTCCAGTACCGAAACAGTCTGACCATGGACCATCAATTCCTATAATAAGAGTTACAACACCAAGAGATTTTCTAGGTGCGAGTTTTAATGTATGTAAAACTCTTTTTCTATTCAGATCGTGCAACAATACAACTACTAAAATCTATAGGAATATTCTAAGCCTTTTTTTCTTCCATTCTTTCTCAAATTTTCCCCTTGCAATTTCGAAACAAACAAAAAAAGTCAAATATATGTATAACTAATAAAGCTTGTAGATATGATAATATTATAATTTGTTAAAAATTTATACTTTGAAGGTTAAAGTAAAAAGTTAGAAGGAAGATAATGTCATTTTTACCAATTCTCCCATACTTTCTCATGGGAGATCATGGGCTAGCGTGAGGGAAATCAGACAGGATATACTCACTTTTATTTGTAAAAATTGCTTAATTTTAAATGGAACAACATAACCCTACTCAAGTTAAGAAGGTACAATCAATTAGAGTTTATGCCTTAAACGAAGACCATTAAAGAGTTCTTGAAATTATGATATCTCAAAAACTTATTATTTAAAATTTTATTTCAGCTAAGAAGTTATACCATATCAAACCCCAAAAAAATATTTTATATCATTTCAATCTAAAAAAATTGAATAAGCAAAATTAAACCTCATTAAGGCCATTTGGCTGAAGAATACAATGGCGTTGTAGATGAGATAAGAGGTTTTATTATGTCCCAATCCGGATGGAAGGGTCATTCCTAGCTCAGTTATTATCATTTGATCTCCTATCAACCCTCAACAAATGTAATCAATGACCACCATTTCAAGGGGACATGATAAACAACTACGCAACAATAAGTCTCCAACAAAAAATCGGTGTCTTCTTACTTTAAAAACCAAGTTTTACAATATATGCATACAAATATACATAAATTCATATATACTTATATGAATATATATATATATATATATATATATATATATATATATATATATATATATATATATATATATATATATATATATATATTTTAGTTTGGTTTGTAGCACAAAAGATATAAAAAAAATTGCCTAAAAAATAAAATATTAATCAGTTTTCCTGTTAATATTTTAGGTTACTCCGCAGAGACCAAGAGGTCCTGGGATCGAATCTCATTGGAATCAAAATGACTTTGAGTCCAAAGTGGCTCTCTCATGTATTAAGAAAAAATTGACTTAGTATTATAGTAGTCAGTATGACGAGAAGACCTATAGCCTAGAGGAACAGGATTGAGAAGAACATAAGCCGTGGCGGAAAGACCTATAGTCTAGATGAGCAGGATTCAGAATAACAAAAAATGAGAAGATGAGAAGAGAGATACCTACACTCAAATCAGACATTCTACCAAAAAATCAATTTTGCTTTTATATTTGAATTGGATAAAGAAGGAAGAAAATCAAAAGCTGAATTCATCAAACTAAATTCAGAAAAAATCAATATGATCAAAATTATTTCGATTAATGTCACAACCAACCAAATAATTAAACACAATAGATAAATTAATAAAAAAATAAGTAAAAAGGAGATCTCACAACTGGATAAAGAAGAAAGAAAAGGCAAAGTCTCAGCAGCGCATCACTTCTCATACGGTTAAAGGGCTTTGCTTTAGATAAAATTAGTTCATACCTGAAGTAAATAAAGTTGTAAAAGTAATGGGCTGGAATTTTTTGCTTTAATTGCACAAAAGGTCCCTATATTGAATATATACCCAAGATTTATTCTGTTCGCAACACCTGCCAAGATGGAAAATAGGGATTAAAAGGATTAAACAATCTTTATAAATTGGCGAGATCCTTAAATAAAGTTTTACATACAATTTGACCACCAGTGACATATTCAATTCTGCTTCTTGGCATAAGGCAAGGTTACTTGATAAATCTAACCCGTTGATTAAATAAGTTCTCCATTAATTCATATATACCACACACTCGTTAACCTGTACGATCAAATAAAAAATACATACATTTTAAAGAAGAAAAAAAACAAAATTATGAGAATTCACCTTCTCACCTGATAAGAAACATTGTTTTCCTCAATTTATTCAGTGACTTCATCAATTACTAACTGCCTAGATACTCACCACCCTTGAAGGCACTTTTTGTTAAAATGGAACAATATGAAGAGAGCTATATAACGGTGAGCAAATGACAGTTAATAAAGTTCTATTATACTTGAATCATATCATTGTAAGATTCGTATAAAAATATAATAAACATTTATGCTTAAATCGGATAATTCTGAAAAACTGTAAAAGTGATGAGATTAGGTTAAAAATTAAATTAACTTTTTACCTCAATTTAGGTTCTTCGATGGTGAAGAATTTTCCCCGAGCCCAATTTTCTTATGCAGGAGAGAGGCTTGGTGGAAAGGTGAGCGTAGTTATACTTAGATCAGATAATTCCTGGAGCTACAGACAAAAGAAAGGAAATTGCTGTTAAGTATTAACAAAAATAGAAAGATTTAAACATAAACCCAAGATTTCTATTGCTTTACCTTTGAGACTGATTCGAGGGGAAAGAAAGGGCAAAGATACCGGTACAGACAATCACATTTCCAGTAAGTTCAACAACTATTATACAAAATTCAAATTATCTTATCATGGTTGGTACCATCTTTGAGGGTTATTTTTCACTGCTAGTAAGTGAAAATATAAATGTCACGATCCTGATAAAAAATAGAAAACCAAAAATTTATTTCTCATAGATTTGATGTATTTGCACTAGTGGCGAATCTAGAAACATAAATGAGGATGGGCTTGAATGATAAGGGCGTTCGCGGGGCAATGCCCCCAAATTGCGTATTTAATAAAAATCATATGAAACAAATGATCTATAAATTAAATAATATCAAATAAAGATAAAAAAGTTACAATTTTACTCTATGCGTTTACATTTTCTAAAAAAATCCATGATAGTGGTATTCTTAATTTTCTCACGAATGTCTCTCTTAAAAAAGATAAGAAAAAAAATCATTCAACCATACGTCACTCATTCGATTCTGTAATTCAGTCTTGATAATACTCATAGCTGAAAATACCCGCTCAACAGAATTAGTAGCAACCGACAATGTTAATGCTAAAGTCAAAAGCAAGTAAACCAGTGGATACACAATATTTCTCCTACTTTCTACTATTTTTTTAGCAAGCCCTGTGATACCATTCAAATCGAAAAATTCACTACTAGATTTCACATCGACAATGTAAGTGTCAAGTTGATCTTTAAACTCTCATATATTTCGCTCGACAAAATCTTGAGGATAGTATTCTGTTAGGCAAACTAATTTTTATATTGAGAGTAAAATAAATTTTTAAGGTTAAAATGTATTACTAAAATTAATTGGGCTAAAAATCTAAAATAATTAAATAAACTAAGTAATTTTTTAAAAGAATTTGAAGGTGGACTTATGCCCACCCCTTGTACTATATAGATCTACTAGTGATTTGCACCATAGGTCCTTATGTTATAGGAAAACTGCAATACAGATTCCTATATTAACACTATAATACAGAATAACCTATAATTTATAGTAAAAAAAAAACAAAGCTTAATAAGATGTATTTTACCTTAATTTGGGTTCTTTGATTGTTGATGGCGTAGCCAAGCCGGGTCAATACGGTACACTTCACTTCTCAAATGGTATTCTCAGCGCATCACTTCTTAAATGGTAAGTTGGAAAAAAAATTCAGAGGTCATATATGTACGCTATTCTCAGCGCATCACTTTGCATCACTTCTTAAACGGTAAAAGACTTCCAACAGTCATAAAATGACCAATGTAGGGTTTGTATAAAAATACAATAAACAACACGCACTGTAATTATAACTAAATTAGATAATTCTAGAAAATTGTAAAAAATAATTTTTTTTACCTTAATTTGGATTCTTAGCCAGGTCGTGGCGGCGGTTTTCTTGTGTAAAAGAGTGGCTTGGTGGAAGGTGAGAGTATGAAGAGGTTTCTTTTTGTTTTTGTTCCAATACGAGTGTGAAGAGATGAGTTTTATTGATGTGTTTCTTTTTCGCCAAACCGATTGCGGCTAGGTGTGGAAGGTGAATGGGAAGAGATTTTCTTTTTTTATAAATAATATAAGTGTGAGGAGATGAGTTTAATTCGTGATAATATGTTTAGAAGAATATTCAACGGGAATGAGGGAAAATAGAATAGGCATATAGTATCAATGGTAAGTTTAGGATTTTATTTAAAAAAAAGTATTCTTAAATAATAAATAATCTCAATGATAACGTGGGGCTAGAAACGATCCCGACCACCACTTATTTAGATTATCTGAACCGTTGAAAAAACCTTACTTTATAGTATAGATATATATATAATTTAAATAAAATATTAGATTATTTATTAAAAAATAAAATAAAACTATGAATCATATTGATTTAAAATTCCTTGGTGAACAATTTCATATTGATGTTTATTCAAAAATTTATTATTTTTTTCCCTTATACTTTTTGAAGAATTTATGATTCTTTTCTACCTATACTTTTTGACACGGATAATGAAATATCATTTGAACGAATAAAGAATTTATTGTCCATTCCACAAGTAATTTTGATTGGAATAGGACATTTCATTGACCAAAAAAAAAAAAAAATAGGACATTTCGTCTAAACGAATACATTTAAACAAAACTTCAATATGAACTTGTTCACCAAGAAAGTTAAAATCTATATAAACCCGAATCTCTTCATCAAAAGAACTCATCAAGTAAGCATATTTTAATGTTAAGAAAAATTGAAATAGAGTTCTCTCAAAATTTATTTTAACACCAGGTAAAGTTTTCGTGTTTAAAAAACCGTTGATTTAAACATTTTGCTCAGTTTATAATTCTTCTTCTCCTTAAAACTGTTTTAAAATTTTCGATTTGATTATTCAATTGATACTGTATTATAATTATAAGATCTCTGCCTTCATTCTGTAAAAAGAAGAGACTGTATTGAACGAATATGGGTAAAAACAAGAATATAAGTTGGTATTCTTCAGTAATCAATTCATTTGCATCATGCTTTAATGTCTCGATGGAAGAACATAATGAAAAGTCTGCAAAATGTAACGAGCTTTCTGGTCCAGAGGCTGCTATTGTTGATGCAGCTAAGCATTTTTCTTCTGCTCACAAAATACACTTAGACTATTAGTCTTTATGTTGTACTGTGACTCGGTCTTCAACTCCATCTCATAGTCTTTATGAATTTATAGTCATCATCTACTGAAGTTCCTGATATTCACTACAAGAAATAGTATTTTTAGTGGCAAAAAATTTAACACTAAAAATCTTAATTTTGCCGCTAATAGTCGTTATTTGTCGCCTCTATAAGTTCGTCGCTAAAGATACCTTTAGTAGCAAATTATTTGTTTTTGCCTATATTAACTTTATCTTTAGCGACAAATATTGCCGCTAAAAATATAATTAGAAGCCAATTTGGTTTTTAAAAATTTCATTAGAGGCCATTTTAGTTGTTACTGCAATAGCTTCTCCGCTAATGCTATAATTTTTTGTAGTGATTTTAGAGCCATCACCACACGGGTAGGGTCTGAAAATGTAGTATGTTCTTAGATTAGATTTTTGCATGAAATTGTTGATTATATTTGTGAAAAATTTCTTATCTCCAAAAGGTTCATCAGTTTTATTTATCTCAAAGGAAAAAGTAACGCCAACAAATGTTCGTTCACTTAAGAACTTTGCAAATAAGTTCATGTGTTGGATTTAGACCAGACGAGTAAAAATGCTGACCAATAATGATCCTTTGGACTTTTTGATCGACTATGTATTTCGTTTTGAATTTTAACTATAGCATCCATCGATGTAAAATTAATTCAGTTTTAAAGTGTTTTTTTATTATTTTTACCGTCCAAAAAATTAAAAAAGTGAAATTATATTTGCTCAAACTTTCAGTTAAAACTGTTCATACACTATTTTGGAACAAGAAAAAATAAAGTTCATACACTATTAGAACTCTACGAGAGCCTAACTATTAATAGAAATATGAATAATGATATATACCATTCAAAACTATACTACTTTATTATCATCAATGACGTAGCGTGAATTGCTTGACAGTAAAGCATTAGTTAGATAAAAAAATAATTTGATTAACGATTTAGAGTCAACCAATTCACACCATGTTATGAGTAGTATACTTGGGTGATATGATTTTAGGTGGTATATATCGTTACTCTAGTTTTTTTTTTAAAAAGGACTAAATTGTAATAATTTTTACAACATGAACAAATAGCGTAAAAGTCGACTTTTAACCACATAGTTAAGCTTACATTATTGACCCAGTGGTGTAACAATTATTTATTAACCTAATCAATCATTAAATCATGTAATCCACCCATTTATTCAACAAAAAAATAAAATTTAAAAAGTTTGAATTTATTGGAAAATACCTTGATTTGGTTGGAAAAAATGAAGATTGACCTTAAATATGGACCCGAGAATGATGTTAGATGATTTGGAGAAACAAGTGTTAAAGATTTGGGCAAATAGAAGTTAGGGTTTTGAGAAAAAGTGGGAGAAAAAATATTAGTGTGGTATTTTCTGGTTTAATCTTTTTTATTTTACGTTTTCTATTAGGGGCGAAGATTTTCGTCGCTAATTATTTAAAATTTCGCCGTAATAAAGTGTAAAAACGACAACATTTTTCGTCGCTAGTACTTAAGAACTTTAGCGACGAACTTTTTGTGTTAAAAAGATAATAAAAAATAAAAGACGATATTTGCGACGAACAAGAAAACTTTACCGACGAATTTTGTTCGTCGCTAACAATGAAGATTTCTAGCGACGAAATTTCAATCCTCTACCGACGAACGCGTTCCATCGCTAACAATGAAGATTTCTAGCAACGAAATAATAATCCTCTACCGACGAACGCGTGCGGTCACTAACAAGAAACATTTCTGCAGACGAAATTTTTTGCCATTAACCATTTTTCGTCGTTATTAGTGTTATTTAGGTACGAAACGCGGGTCGCCGCAAAAAAAACCGTCCCTAAAGAACAGTAGTGTGGTGGGGGACGTTGGTTTCGAGCTCCAGCAGCCATGGCTGCTAATCAAATGAAAGAATAGGGTAAAAGCCGCGTGAGATTTGAGAAAAAAGAGAGTAGGGAGGAGAGAGGATGGAGGAGAGAGGAGAGATATTTAGGGTTTTAAAATAAATCTGATATAAAAAGGTATATATAAGGGAATAACCAAAGAAGGTAAAATAGTAAATAGATTTGTGGCCTATAGTGTTAATTTTTATTTGTGGTCTTTAATAACAAGAAGGAATTCATACGGTTTTGTTGGATCCTAAGGCGGTGTGTTCAAGACTTTTTAGGTAATAATATCTTAAAATATTATATTATGTTATTTATTAAAAGTAAAATAAAATTAGAATAATATAGATTAAAAATTCCTGTTTATATTGATGTTTGTTCAAAAAATTATTTTATCTATTTTCTCATATACTTTTTGACCGGGCTAAGGAAATATCATTTGATTGAATAAAGAATGTATTCTTATTTTCCTTCGCAAGTACTTTTGACTTGTCCTGACATTTTTTTTTTGTTCACTAGAAAGCAGTAAAAAAGTCGGACAGGACCCGGTATTTCAACCGATTCCCATCCTATTCAAACGTTCCGTGAGTCGTATCGCTTCTTCTTGAGAGAAATTGGCCCCGTGTCTAGCTAATTTTGCAAGATGGTCCGCCTGACTATTGCACCTTCTGGGGATGAAACTGAAGGACACTGATCCGGCTTCTTCCGCTATTCGCCTGATCTGTCGGATAATCGGTTGAATTGTCCATCGTGCCACTGACACCAGTCTGATACCTTGTATTAAATCAAGGTTGTCTGAACACACAAGTTCCAAATCCTCGGTGTTCTCTTTACACATCTTCACAACTTCCAAGACTGCCATCGCTTCGCCTTCCAAAGCTGTGTTGCTAGTGATTGCCCAACTCTTCTTGGAAATTATTCCTGTCTTTCGGTTTGTTATTTGTATCCCTAAACCTGTCGGTTCGTACCTTGTATTAAAAGATGTGTCACAGTAATAGATAATATCTTGTGTTGGCGTATCCATATCACTATTTATCTGGCTTGTAGGTCTGACGTCCGGCTCTTCTTTTGCCCAATCGTTGCCATGCAATTCACCCATCAGTTTGTTTGTAGTCTTGATGATATGGTCTACTTGAATATTTGTATTTTCGTGAACGGCCTTCATTTTAGCCTTCCATATGTTCCATAAGTTTATTAATATGTAGTCGGTGACTCTTGTCTTGTCCCATCCTCCTTTATTGTATGTTTCTATGACTCCCAGCATCCAGTCTCCGATGTTCTGTATCTCTTCTTGTTGAATATTAATTTGTAAGGAAGTGGCTGCCCAAATCGTTTTATTGATATTACACTGCAGGAGCAGATGCTCCGTTGTTTCTTCGTGAATCTGGCACCACGGGCACATTGGTGAATCTGAATAGTTTCTCTCGTAAAGATTTCGTGCAGTTGGGATTGCCTTATTACACGCTTTCCAACTGAAAAGTCGGATTTTCTTTGGTGTGTTACCATTCCAAACTGTTTTCCATAGTGTAGGCTTTATGTTCACCGACTTGGTAGTTGATTGTGGTTCTTCCAAAATTTCTTTGTCCGTTAACACTTTATAACCCGTCTTTGTTGTGTAATTGCCTTCTTTTGAAAGTGGCCATATAATCTTGTCTCTTTGATCCGTATTTATAAGTCTGATTCTAGTTATTTCCGGAATTACCGGTCTCGGAAAAATTTCATCCAATAGCTCTTCATTCCATTCCTCCTTTTCCTGTTTCCATAAATCACAGACTCTTTGGTATGGGCTATTTCGTGGTTCTTCTAGTTTCATATTTGAATCTATCCATTTATCGGCCCATATATTAGTCATTTTCCCATCGCCTATCTGATACACTAGATGTTGTTTGATAAAATCCCTTCCTTCCATGATACTCGCCCAGCTCCACGTTCTGTTCTGTCTAAGTTTGATATGCATAAAATCAGAAGAAGGGTAGTAAATACCTTTAAGAAGCTTTGCCGCTAGCGAGTTTGGATTGTTAAGTATCCTCCATGCTTGCGCCCCTAACAATGCCGTATTCATTCTTTTGAGGTCTTTGAATCCAATCCCCCTAGCATCTTTCCGATAGTAAGTTTTTCCCATGCCATCCAGTGTATTCGGTTTCTCTCCCCTGAGCTCCACCAAAAGTTTGCAATTGCTGAAATAAGACGTTTACAAAAGGTAACCGGGTAAGAGAAAATTGACATTGTGTAAACTGGCAACGCTTGAAGTACTGCTTTAATTAGTACTTCCTTTCCTCCTTCGAACAGAAGTTTCGCTTTCCATCCTTCCGTTTTTTAGAATAGTTTATTTGCTATCCATTCCAGAGCTTCTATTTTTTATCTTTTGTGGCATAACGGTATACCTAGGTACTTACCTAGGTCTTCCGTTTCTGCCATTTGGAGTTCCTTAGTAGCAGTATCTCGCATTTCCTGTGGTGTTTCCTTACTAAAAAGAATAGCATATTTATTATAATTGATCTGTTGTCCTGATCCTTCACAATAATCTGTAAGACATTTCTTAAAAGCTCCAAGGTTAGTTTGATTCAAAGTGATGAAGAAAAGGGAATCATCTGCAAATAATAGATGAGATATTTCTGGACAATTTCTCGTAATTTGTATACCTTGTATCTTACCATCATTACATGAAGCGTCTATAAGGCTTATGAGGGCCTCCGTCAGGAGTGAGAACAGGAAAGGGGATAACGGATCACCTTGCCTGAGGCCTCTGCCGGATTTAATTTTCGGCGTTCTCTGACCATTGAAATTTAGTTGAAACGTTACATCCGTTATACATTTCTTTATCCATTGTGTCCATTTCTGATGAAATCCAAGCCTTTCTAAAAGAGAGAGAAGGAAGTCCCACCGAACTTGATCGTAAGCCTTAGCCATATCTATTTTTATACTTGCCATCGGTTTCGGGTTTTTCCTTTTTCGTGTCATATAATATGATAGTTCTTGTGCAATAATAATATTGTCTTGTATGGCTCGTCCTTTTATAAAAGCCGCTTGAGTTGGCGAAACTATATCATTCATTATTTTTTGGAGTCGGTTCGCCAGCATCTTAGCTATTAATTTATAACCAAAATTAATACACGATATCGGTCTATAATCCCCAAGAATTTCCTATATCTCTCCCTTTGGAATAAGGGTGATAAGGGTATCATTCATCTCTTTTAACGGGATGTTATTGTTGAAAAAATCTTCCACAACTCTAAACACATCATATTTAATAATATCCCAAAATTCAATGTAAATTTTACCGTTCAGACCATCTGGTCCTGGAGCCTTTGTTGGGGATAAATGATTAAGGGCCGCTTCCAGTTCTTCCATCGTTGGGTTAGTGGTCAACCTTTGGTTCATCTCTTCAGTAATTTTTGATTTTATGTATCGCAGAGCGTTGTTTATTTGTCCTCGATCTCCTTGTTTTTCTTCAAATAGCTGATTATAGAAATTTTGAAAGTTTGTTCTTACTTATGATATTTCTTCTATCCAATCTCCTTGGGCGTTTTTAATCCTCGTGATCTTGTTTATTGATCTTATTTGCATTGTCGCCATATGGAAGAATTTTGTATTTTTATCGCCACAAGTGAGCCACTGTTGACGAGCTCTATCTGCCCAGTACTTTTCCTCGCACTTGTATTCGTAGGTGAGTTCTTTCCTCAGTTCTTCTTCTTCTCTTTGGTTGTCTATCGTTGGTTGTATATTTGTGAGTTGTATAAGTTTTTCCTGTATACGTTTTATTTGTTCTTGATGGTTTTTGAAAGTGATTTTACTCCATGTTTTTAGTGCTTTTGTTGTTGAGTCTTTCTTTCCCTGATAGTTCAATAGAGCCTCTTGGGTTGAGGGTCCTTCCCATCTTTGTTGGACAACATCTCTGCATTCTATATGGTCAAGCCAATGAGATTCAAATTTAAAGTATTTTTTACCCCTTGGCGCTTTCGAGTTAAATTGTAATATGAGTGGTGAATGATCTGAGCCTATAGTTGGTGGAATAAAGACCTGAGCATTGCTATATTTGGTAATCCATTCATACGATCCAAAAACTCTGTCTATCTTGCTCTTAACAGTTTTGTTTCCTTGTTGTCTATTGTTCCACGTGAAATTACACCCTATTGAGTTGATTTCTGCGAGTCCATTGTGATTGATAAAAAATTTTGAAGTCAATAATTTGTTGTGTGTTTGGAGGAGAAGAGCTGCATTTGTCTTCCATGTTGAGTATATTATTGAAATCTCCCATGAGTAGCCATGGTTTTTTATTGTTGTCATTCCAGGTTGTAATATGATTCCAAACTGTTAATCTATCTTCATAATTGTTATGTGCATGCACACAAATAATATAATACGGAAATATGATATCATTAATATAAAGAACGGCAAAATAACGATTGCAGAATTTAACTTCAAGTTTCACGCAAACATTCCACACGACCAAAAAACCCCCCGAGTGGAAGGCACTACCTAAGGGGTCAAAAATAAAATAGTTTTTAAAACCAAGCTTACGTAAAGTCTCCTTCGCGTCCACTTCGCGAAGCATAGTTTCACAAAAACATACTAATTCGGGCTTAAAACAATTCAGAAGAGATCTAACATGTGTCTCTGTCAAGGGAGCCCTAATCCCTTGGCAGTTCCAAAACATTGTGTTCATTTACCTTTGGCGACCAAGGAATGACCGCTTCCTTTTTGGATGATGACGGGATTACCTCTTTTCTTAACTTTAAAGCCTTTTTGAAAAGTAAAGGTGCTGCCTTCCTCTATACCTGTTCCTCGAGTCTTGTACAAACGAGATAAATGGATCTTGTCACTCCTGAAACCTGTTATATCTTTGATAGTCATGAGAAAATTTCCTATTTTTCGTGTTCTACAAATAATATAATACAACATGTTAACATTATTCTTGGAAATAGAGATTTGAAATCCTTCATTGTTAGTGTGCGCTTTAACAGTTGCTAACTTAATACTAGTATCGATCTTCTTCTTTGTCTTATGAAACCACTGTACTATGAGGACTGAGTACTCTAGGTAGGTCTGTCCTATTTTAAACCCATCCGTAAATATGAAACTCCTCTTATAGTTCCTTCCTTCACCTTTATTGATGTTAGTAGTTCCCTGTAACCGTTCCTTGTATTGTATAAAATAGACTTCTTGATTTGTTTTTTCCTGTCCCACTTCGGAACCAATACACCCGTTCCTATCTGTTTCCTTCGTGAGTAGAGTAAGCACTGATTGACCCCTTTTAGTAAATTGTGTGTGATTATAACTCTTAACCCTATTCTGATGTATATGAGAAGTGGTCTTTCGATAGCAGTAATCATGATGATGGCCCTTAATAAAATCTTTCGAATCGAAACTAATTTTAATCTTATTCTTGTGAATCGAGAAATTAATCAACGAGTTGCTTACCAATCTTTCGAACCGGTAGCGTTGTTGAGTCTTTCGTATAACTCCATAGTTGTGAGCTGTGACCTTTAGTATCCTATTGGTAGGGATTCGAGTTCTCCGGTGGGTGATTTCCGGTATAATACCCAAAGGTTTTTCTCTTCCGTCCGTAGATAGACCCATACTTCGATTCGCATCTCTGGGATTTTCTTTTCCTGACATTTCATTTGAAGGAATAAACTTAAACAAAACATTAATATGAACTTGTTCACCTATAAGTGTTTAGAACAAAAAAAAAAAGAACTTGTTCACCAAGAACGTCCAAATCTATATAAACCCAATGTTATCATTTGGGTAATTTACTCAAGTGAAATTGCTTACTTTAACTCAATTCATTCGTGGGTCTCGAACCTCGTTATAAGTCAGGACAAAAACGAAAGTTTTTCGTCTTACTTCGGTAATGAATTTTATGTATTCACTTGTGTAAAACAAATGAAAGGTGAATGAGAAATTGAGTTTTTAATTTGAGGTATAGAAAGATTTTTTATGAACTAGAAAAAGAAAAAAAAATAGTCACTCAATATAAAGTTCTTAGCACTTAAGAATTGGGCCCTTAAGGGCATCCACTTTTGGGCTTGGGCTTGGCTTGGTTTGGACTATTCTTTTGTAAAATTAAAAGGGCTTGGGCTATCATTTTAATTTTGAATTGTAACGTTCTAATCTTTCCTGAAACATCTTCTTCCTCAAACGTCATCTCCCATGTCTGAAACGTTGCGGGTCAGATTTAAACAGGTGCTTCTACACCTATAAATACATGGCCAAAACTAGTTTTCATTCATTAAGTTTTTGCAAACAAATTACATAAAAGCAAAAGAGATTAAACACCATTGAAAGTTCGAAGTTTCTGCAGATTTTCAAGTGTCTGATATTTGCAGTGTTGATCGTTGTATCCTGGAGGTTGAAGCCAAACAAAAACGTAAGACACCAGTGCGTGGCTAATAAACCTTAAAGACATAGGATCCAATCCTAGCCTCGATCAGTAACAGGTTTTTTGTTTATTTATATTTTTTCTGCATTTTATTTTTGTTCTATCTCCTTTTGTTTATGAATCAAGATAACTCACTGGAGATAACACCCAAACCTCTTCATCAAAGAAGCAGGCATATTTGAAAGTTAACAAAAATTGAAATAGAGTTCCTCCAGAGTTTATTTTCAGACAATTCTTATAACACCAGTATATAATCTTCTTCTCTTCAAGACTATTTTACAAATTTCGATTTGGTTATTCAATTGATAAGACTTAATTATACAATCTCTGCCTCCGTTCTGTTAAAAGAAGAGACTGTATTAATCGAGTATGGGTAGAAATAAGAATATAAGTTGGTATGCTTTAGTAATCGATTCTTTTGCATCATGTTTTAATGTCTTGATGGAAGAACATAATGAAAAGTCTGCAAAATGTAACGAGCTTTCTGGTCCAGAGGCTGCTATTGTTGATGCAGCTAAGCATTTTTCTTCTGCTCACAAAATACACTTTGACTATTAGTCTTTATGCTGTACTGTGACTCGGTCTTCAACTCCATCTCATTGTCTTTATGAATTTATAGTCATCTACTGAAGTTCCTGATATTTTAGAGCCATCACTATACGGGTAAGGTCTGAAAACGGAGATATTGGGACTAAATTAACGTTCTTATGTGGTCCCAATAGATGGTCTAATGGTATGGGACATGTTTGAAATGTAGTATGTTCTAAGATTAGATTTTTGCATGTATTGTTGATTATATTTCTGAAAAATTTCTTATCTACCTCCAAAAGTTTCACCAGTTATATTTATCTCAAAAACAAAAAGTGAAACAACAAAGAAAAATGTAACGCCAACAGATGTTCGATGACGTAAGCAGTGGCGAAGCCACTTTATAACAAAGCTCTCGAAAAAGATGAAGAGGAGCTTAAAATATTATGTCACACCTGAAAAAATATTAAAAAGTAAAAGATTCATGTCGAAACTCGAAAAATGTCATAAATCTAATCGCCTTTTTTTTTGAACAATAAATCTAATCGTCTTTCACTAATAGCTGTTAATGTAAGTTATAATTTCATTTTCATTAATTTTTATCCCTACACTTTTTCATAATTATTAAAATTTTATTGAGTAATGATATATACCACCCAAACTCATACCACCCAAATACCACCCAATGACGTGGCGTGAATTGGTTGGTTACAGAGCGTTAATGTATTTATTTTCTTGATTTGATTAAAGATTTGTAACCAACCAATTCACGCCACGTTATTGGGTGGTATTTGGGTGATATTTATAGGAGGCACATTGTTGTAGTCAATGGGGACATGATTTTCGACCGGATAACAAAAATCTCGGTATCTGAAAAACTCAATTTCCTAAAGTACTTCCTCCGTTCTACTAAATTTGTCCACTTAGCTTTTCACATATATTAAAAAAACATAATAAATGCATTCACCATTACAAAAATACCCCTAATAAAGTATTTTGATATCTTAAATGTGTATTGGAAATATAAATTTTAATATTTTAATAAGGGTAATAGTGGAAAAAGTAGTAAAAAAGGTGTCTTGAACTCCTAAGTGGACAATATATTTGAAACATTAATTTTAGTAAGTGGACATTTAAGTAGAACGGAGGGAGTACCTATCATTGCTTTAACTGTACGTAATTTTAATTTAAAATATTCTATTTATTTATATAAATTTTGAATTTATCGATATATTCTTCATTAGGCTACTGCTATTAGAAAAATTCAAGAAGACTTAAAGGAAATGCTTCGTATTCCACAATGTGTTAAATTTGTTAGCACAGTGAATAATTTTTTACATGGTAAATAATTTTTTTTTCTTTTTTTTATATGCTCTTCAAATGTTACAGGAAAATGTGTTTTTTAGGTCCGTAAAAAATCATATGTGGCAAAAATAGTTATTGATGAAATAGCTGAGTATATACAAACTTCTTATTCAAATAATGAATCTGGAATTGTTTATTGTTTCTCGAGAAAAGAGTGTGAGCTGGTATTATTATTAATTTTATGTTTTTTATAATTGTCTAAACATTTAGGTTGGAAAAGAATTACGTGGAAGAGGAATTAAAGCTGATCATTATCATGCAGATATGGATGTAAATACTCGTGAAAAAGTTCATCTCGAGTAAGAATTAAGATCATTTCTTTTTATTATTATTTTAATTTTTATTTTTATTTTTATTCTTGTATATGTAGGTGGAACAATGGAAAATTGCAGGTTATAGTTGGTACGGTATGTTAAATGAAATACTTAATCACAGTTTTACCCTTATATATTCTGAGGACGTGTCTTTTATAAAAGTGACATTTGGAATGGGAATTAACAAACCAGATGGTATTACCATAATTATGTTTGTTTACTTAGAGTGTGTATTCTAATTAACGTTACATTTTTATAGTTAGGTTTGTGATTCATCACAGTTCAAGCAAATCAATGGAAACGTATGATCAGGTAATTAACTTAAACCCTCGAAATTACTTTTGACTAGAGAGGATTAGTTTAGTAATTTTCCAAATTTAGGAAAGTGGTAGGGCCGGAAGAGATGGACTTCCTTCTGAATGTATACTTTACTTTAGACGTGGTGATGTATCTAGACAGGTAATTAATTATATTTCTTTCTACTTATAGTGTGTTATAACTTATACTCGAGTATAAAATATTCCTTCAGTTTCTAAAACAGACTTCAATGGTCTTTTTTGAAAATGATGGGTTGCAAAATCTTTACGATATAGTAGCTTCAGTCAGGTAAGTGTGAAATAATAAGTTTTCACTTATAAATTTTTCAATTTTGGGTTTTTGTTACTTCATTTTTTATTTAAACTTAGTGTAGGCTAAAAGAGAATGTCGAAGAAGTGCTTTCTTTAAACATTTTGCTGAGCCTTTACAAGACTGTAATGGTACCATTTTTTTATTATTTCTTTAACCAAAAAAAAAAAATCTTTCACATGGGATGTGTTTCTTTCATGAGTGATGCATCTTTTAAAAAAGAATATGAACCGTCAGGTATAGTTTCAATAGAAATCAATAAAGAAGGTAGATACTCACAAGATTGTATCTAGATCCATTGTCAAAAGTTCCGTTGAAGTGAATGTTGGGCGGTCCTTTTAGCTATGAGAAAGGCCGCTATATGTAATCTTCGGAGTGTTTCTTTCTACTCCGATAACCTTGAATTGGTTCAAGGTATTTCTAAATGTACAGGTCTTCGATGGCAAATTTATCCGTTCATTGCCGAAATGAGGAGCTTGCTTATGAAGTTCCCTTCTTGGAAGGTTAACTTCGTAAATAGGAACCTTAATAACGTTGTGGATCTACTGGCTAAGTGTGCAAGACGAAACATCGACCCCTCATCTTGGAAGGATGGTTCTTTAAGTGAATTTTATATTTTTTCTAAAATTTCTGTATAAACGATCGTAATAATTAATTAACTTTGTTTCTTGAAAAAAAAAACAGGGATGTGTGATAACTGTGCCTTTTCATGTGATCTTAATGAAATGGATGTTTCGGGTATAGTTGTTAACTTCTTACACTACATTTTTAAATTTATTAAATTTTTTATTTATTTAGGTCAGGCAAGGCTTATAGTGTCGACACTAAAGGATTTACAAGATAATGATCAAAGAGCAACAATGTTGCAACTACTGGACAGGATAAAAGACTAAGAACAAAAAAATAGGTGGGTCCCACAATGTTTTTATAAAAGAATTAATAATTGTGCATTAATCTTTATAAAATCTTAATAATTTGGTGTATTTTCTCAGGTCCTGAGTTGAAAGGGAAGAGCTTGCACAACTTGTTATTCAACTCATAGTGGAACGTGTCCTGGTATATATATATATATATATATATATATATATATATATATATATATATTAATATAATTTAATATTAGTTCATTTACCTGAATTAATTTTTATTTTTATTTTGATTCAGAAAGAAGAGTTTCAGCACACAGCTTATGCTACAAATGCTTATGTAACAATTGGTCCACTTGCAAAGCAAGTATTACAAGGTAAAGGATGCTATTTATTTTTAATATGTATACTCTAACTTTGTACTCTTTGAAATACAGGAAATAAGATTGTGAAGCTTGTGATTTCAGAAGATAAGAAGATTAGTTTAAGTATTATTATTAATCGATCTAATAATAAGCGAAAGTCTTGTGATCTGGAATTCAGACTTGATGAGTTGAGAAAGGAATTAGCTTCAATTCATGGAGGAATATTTCCTCATTCTGTTTTATCTACTCAACAAATTACAACACTTAGTACTGAGAAACCAAAATCAACGAAACAGGTAGTTTCTGATTTGAGTATATTTTGTTGGAAATGTAACTTATGATTGTATTTATGTTGTGCAGTTGGAGATGATAATTGGAAAATTATATGAAGAGAATAGTTGAGGAAATTGAGAATTATGAATCGAAATGTGAAGTTAATGATGATAAAAGACCTATGAAGAAGTTTAGAAATAGAAAAGATGTTCTTATTATCCAGCGTAGCAAAGAAGAAGAAGAAGCTTAAAGTAGTTGTTTCGGGATTTTGAAAATGAATGTTTTGTGTTTCCATTGAAATGAAATGAATGTGTGTTATGCTCAACTAGCTAAATAAATAGACAATTAATTTGATGATGGTTGGGGTTGAGAATACAAAGGAACAATAAATGGTGCATTAATCTAATATATTTACAGAAGTATATAATATAATATTATTATTAGTGTTTAATTGAGTAACCACATGCGTATGAATCTCTAATAATTTTCCCCTTTTTCCCCAATACATATTACTTGAAGTTAGGTAATAATTTTTCCATCTACTGCATTTTAGCTACAGACCCTCACAAATCCAATCAAACAACACCAAAACCCATCAATTCATCAAATCAAACACGCAATTAAACAGTACAACTTATACATTTTAAATGTATTGTTTCAAAATGCAAAATCTTTTACTTAACAAAGTGGACTAGATGGAAATGCATTACATTTTTTGAATCATATCAAGTAGCTTAGGATGTTTAAATATGATTTCATAAGTTGTTGCATCTACTGAGAAACCTTTCTATCTTTACATAATCCATGAATAATAGTTGTATACATCACAATATCAGGAGTTATTTTTACATTGCTACTTTGCATAGACTCTAATAAAGATATAGCCTCGGTAACACGTCCATTGTTACACAATCCGTTTAACATTATATTATATGTAACAATGTCAGGACTAATTACTCCCTCAGATTTCATCTTCTTGAATAATTCCTGCGCAATGACACATCTACCCTTCTGAAACAACCCTTGTATCATACTGCTGTATGTAACAGTATCAGGTTGTAGCCCCTTTGAAGGAATATCTTGAAAAAGTTGAAAAGCTTTATCAACCCACCCTTTCTTCACTAAACCATTGATTATACTGTTATACGTTTGAATATTAGGCTTTAATTTTCTACCTAACATTGTACTTAACACCCCCATAGCTTCCTCCATCTCACCCCTTAAACAATATGCATCTAACAATGCAGTATAAGTAACTACATCTGGTTTTAGGCCTCTTTCAATCATGATCTCTATAAACCTTTTTGCATCTTCTACTAAACCTTCCTTTCCATGTGAATCAACCAATATGTTAAATGTAACTACATTTGGAAGAATTCTATAATCTAACATCTCAATCAACAACGTTTTAGCCTCTTCCTTCCTATCAAACTTACACAATCCATGGATTAACGAATTATAAGTCACAACAGTTGGATATATGCCCTTATATTTCATCTCAGAAAATAATTTAAGAGCATCATCAACCATGCTATCCTTGCATAGATAATCAACAATGGTGGTATAAGATTGGATGCCAGGTTTACATCTCCCCTTTTCAAATATTCGTAGCCATTCAAGAGCCGTAAATGTATGGCCATGTTTACAAAGCCCATTTAGCACAATCCCAAAAGTAAATTCACACGGCTCACAAAGTTTTTCCCTCATTAACCTATTAAACAACTCTACAGCCTCATATCCTCTATCTTCACCAAAGAGGCCCTTAATCAGGGTGTTATACGTAACCACATCAGGAACATGACCACCTTTGAAGAGACATCCTAATACTGTAAAACCCATATTGCTTTTTTTTAAAGAGCAGTAACAATTTATAGCTATATTCATTGTGCAATGATCTATCGGAGCCCCCAAAATACGCATTTCTCTAAATAAAGAAAGAGCATAAGGGTAATTTTTCATCTTCACAACAGTACCCAATAGCTTATTGTAATCTATAACAGTAAGCTTAGGTCGCGTTCGGATCATTTGATTCACAGTAAAACGAGCATCTTTGACACTATTGATATCATCAAAAGATGAAATTGAAGAATAAAAGAAGAGGGGAAAAGGGTTACCGATTGTGTTACGGGACGAAAGAGAAGATCTAAAGCAGAACAAAGAAGAACAAATTGATGAACCATTCAGCTTCATGACGTTATGCCTTCAAAATACTGACGTAAGCAGGGAATGATTCGTGGTGAAGTTGCAGTAAATATGATTTTGATAATGGGTATATTACTAGGAGCCGTGCAGTGGCAGAGCCACGTTATGACTAAGAGGGGCCATGCCTCTGGATAAATTAAAAATAAAAAAGAATTCCTTTATAAAAAAAATTTAGTCATGTGTTACTTTGGCCTTACATTTAAAAATAAATATTTATTTGACACCCCTTAAATTTTTAAATCATTCATTTGGACCCCTTAAATTTTCAGAATCTTCATTTAATTCTCTGATTTTTTAAATTTTATTTTATTAGACTTATAATTATATTATTTTTTCAATAAATTATATAATATTTTGTACTAAATAAAAAATGATTAATTAAAAAAAATTATATTAGGACTTATAATGCAGTTTTATATAATATAAAGCTTTATTTTACAATTTTTTTTATAATATATGGACATATAGTGCAAATAAGTCTAATTTTTTTTAAGGGCGTTGCCCCCGAACCCCCTTGGCTCCCTTACTTAAAGATTCTGGCTCCGCCCCTGGACGTAAGAATCATCCTAATAAGTTCATGTATTGAATTAGGACCAGACGAGTAAGAATGCTGCCCAATAATGATCATTTGGATTTTTTGATCAACTATGTAATTTGTTTCGAATATTTAACTAGGATGCATATTGTAGTTTCATTAGATGTAAAATTTATTCAGTTTTAAAGTGTTGAATGTACTTCTTTTTGTTAATTTACCGTCCAAAATATAAATAAGTGAAATTATATATGCTACACTATTATAACTCGATGAGAGCCTATTAGTAATAGAAATATCACAAAGTGGGGGATTACAATATTTTCTAAAACATGAACATATAGCGTAAAACTCAACTCTTAAACATATGATCAATCTTACAACTTTGAACAATTTCCCCATTATTAATCGAAGAGCTGAAACTCTTGCAAGCATCAAGTTTAATGGACAAATTTTTTTGGATAAAATTTAGCAAATGTCCTTTAGGGGAGCTTTGTCGCCATGGCGTCTTGTAATTCTCGCCTTCCAAAAATATGAACACTACCACGCATGAAAATAGCATCTTTTACGAGAACGTAAACTGATAAGGACAATACTCCTCGCCTATATAGTGTTTTTTTCAAGGAAAAAAAGTAAACAAGTTCTTGGTATATTACTTATCTTCCGCGATGACATTTTTGTCCTTACCGATGAGGGTTTTTTAGCGTGGATATAGTAGGTGTTTCCTAAGGACAATCTCCCCGAGAAAAATGACTAATATAATGAAGGGATCGGGTAGAAAGCCATTAATGGTGACTTTTACGCCCAAAAATAACCTACCCACTTAAGTGTTCCTATTTTCTTTCAATCCGCAATTAGTGATCGGCCCCATTAATTACGAAACTTTCCAAGGGTTTACTTCCGATCCACTATCTATATTTACCCATTTTTGCACGAAAGTCTTTGAACTTATGATTTAGATTACTCGCCAAGTGACGAACGCAAAATCGATGGACTCCAATAGGCTCTGGATATACTGCTGCAATTGCTGCCAAGATACCTGGATGTTGGTCAGAGAGTATACATACTGTACGTTTCATCATAACATATTTCTTTAGCCGTTCAAGAGAAAAATTCCAAGAACGTGTGGATTCATTGTCGGCCAAGGCATAAAATAACAGAAACAACTTACTGTTCCCCTCATACGCAACCGCAAGTAGTAACCTTCCATCATACTTACCGTATAAATGGGTCGCGTCAATACTAACAACGGGCATCACATATTGGAACCCTACTATGGAAGCCCTATCTTCCCACCATGCTCGCCGGCCCCTCACCTTCATACGCGCGAGCCATAACACCACCACCACCACAGATCTCGGCCTCCCTTCCCCCTCAGCACAGATCCGCCACCACCATGAAAAGAAGAAGACCACCGCCGCGCAGTTTCTTTCGTGTAGAAGAGCACTAGATCTGCCGCCATTGTTCTCCATCACCATCAACTCTGTTCGTCGACTGCACCACCAACGCGAACTGTACCATCTCGACACCTGGAGACTCCTCCGACGTCTCGAACCAGACCATCACCAACACTAACTGCACCATCTCGACAACTGGAGACTCCCCCGCCGTCGCGAACCAGGCCACCACCAACGCGAACTGCACCATCTCGAAAACTAGAGACCCCTCCACCGTCGCGAACCAAGCCACCACCGTCGCTGCTGCCTCCAGATCTGACCACTACACTTGAAAACCGCCGCCCCAAAACCAGATCTCACCTACTCCGATTCAAATCTGCTACCAACAGTCTTCGCGATAAACAGCCGGTGGTTTTTTTTTTCATTGGACGTTTGTTCCAACTCTTGTTGGGTACAACTTTTGTTGTTCCAGCCGTTGTTGGGTCCAGCTCTTGTTGGTCCAGCCCTTTATGGTTTAGCCCTTGTTGGTCCAGTCCATTTTTTATAGAAATGGTCCACTGTTTTTTAATATCAGAAAATCTTATTTTTCTTGTTAAACTGTTTTAAAACGTTAGACGAGTCTTATTTGTTTGGGTCCAGCCTATTGGGGTTTTACATTGTTTTTTATACATCAGTTTCTTTTGACAACACAAACTTGTTAAACTGAAATAATGGATCCAGCCCCTAGCGTCTAGTCTATTATGGCCAAACCTTTAGGTCTAGACATTAGACATTAGGGACCAGTAGCATTTTTTGGATTAATGTTTAAAAATTAAAACCTAATCTAGTTTGTTAATTTTGCAGGTGAAAAACTAAGGTGAAAAACTAATTAAACAATACTGTGAAAAATTTAAAAGCTTGAGGAATCTGTGTAAAAAAAATGAATGTATGAAACATATATCAAAAACATGGACTAAAAGGGGTTTGGGTACAGCCCCTTGGGTACACGAACTTTAGTGGATTACGTTGGATATGAACTTGGACAAAAGCGGAACATTGGACATATATAAAATTCATTTTATCCACTTTAAAAACGTTAAAAAAAACATAGGTATGTACCCATAAAAAATGTAGGTCCGTACCTCCGTGAATGTACCGAAATAATATATCGGGTAAGTTAACGTAATAAAACCTTAGAAAAAAAAGAAAAAAGAATTAAAAAATTGAAAAGGAGGAGAGAAGAACAGATGTGATATAAGGTAATGTGAAGGTATTATAGTAAAAGTGTATAGTGTTTTTATCTAGTTAGACTTTATTTAGAAGTATTATGAGGTTGGGCTTTAAAACCTAAAAAAATAAAAAAAAATAGGTTGTAATTCGTAGAATTCTCATGTGGGTAAGAAAGAGGACCTAAAAATTGAGGGGGTTAAAATTTTCTTCGATGTAGCCTGATTTTTGGTTCATGAATTTTTTTTTTTGTTTGAAAATGTTAATATTATATTATAATAGGAAATTACAAAGGTTGACTAACCAACATGAAACAATACTGAAACAATACAAACAATAGAAAAGTAAACTAAAACAATACAAAAGAAAAGATAACACACTAAAGTCAAGTAGGAGCGTTCCAATATCTCGAAAATTGTACGATTCCCAAAACTTATTCCGATCATCCAAAGAGTTGGTTCATGAATTAAATCACATGACTAACGTGAATATTTTTATATTTACGTAAGTAAAAATTTTATATTAAAAAGTACTTAAAATAATGAGAAAGGAAAGATAAGTAGAAAAAAGAAAAGAAAAAAATGCGGAAGCAAAACGGTCTAAATAGAGTTTACTGCTGAAGATATCACTCTCACCACACACCCCACCTCCCCCAAACAAACATCTCACAAGCCTCCAAATTTCAGCAAAACTCTCCAATTTTTACTGAAAAAAGCTCCAATCTTTTCACTTTTTGGTATATCCCACCACTCTTTATTCATCAGATCTTCTTTCTAACCTTCAATTTTCCTATTTTCTCAAATTAATTTTTTGGGTAAGTCGAAAATTCTTCATTTTCTGCAGAAAGTAATTGAAAGTAACACCAAATCCTTGGTAAATATGATGAAATCTGCAAAGGGTCATCATCAGAATCATCAAGAAGAGGAAGTAGAAGAAGATGAAGAGTTTGGTATGAAGAAAGACGCTGCACCTTCCAACAGTAATCCTTCAAACAATACTAATAATGCTAAAGGTATATAAAAATTGTATAAAGATTCCATCTTTTTGTATCTTCAATTTCTATTATGGATTGTTTCTGTGTTTTCTGCAATTTTAATTATTTATGTAATTCAATTATTTTGGTTGAATCAGATGGAAAGAACAGTGATAAGGCTAATGTAATGAGGTCAAAGCATTCAGTTACTGAGCAGAAAAGAAGAAGCAAAATTAATGAAAGGTCTGTGATTAATTATTCCTTTTTTTTTTAAGTGTAATCCAATTTTGGTGAATTATTTATGTACAAGTTAAATATGTTTGTTTTATTACAATTGGAAAAAAGTTTAGGCTTTAGATTACCTAAGAGGATTTGTAAGTTCTATAAAGTAGCAGAGGTGTTTAAGTAATAATTTGTAGTAATGTAGGGAAATTTCTCGTAATTGTAAATATATATTTAATTTTAGCTACGATGGAGCTAATTAAACTTTTTTTTTTTTTTCAGGTTTCAGATATTAAGAGATCTTATTCCTCATAGTGATCAGAAACGAGACACTGCATCTTTTCTGTTAGAGGTACGCTTTTTAAATAGTATATAGTTTGTATATAGTTGACACTATTTACGCGTAACCATTTTTTTTTCTTGCTTTACTTTTAAATTAGGTGATTGAGTACGTACAATTTTTACAAGAGAAGGTACAAAAGTATGAAGGATCTTATCAACCATGGAGTTCCGAGCCTACAAAGTTAATGCCATGGGTAAAACTAAATTAATCAAATTCTATTTATATATATAAAATATATAAAAATAAATAATATATATTGTTTTGCATGATATAATAGAGAAACAGTCATTGGCGTGTTCAAAGCTTGAATGGTTCTTCAGTTCCACCACCAATTTTTCCTACAAGATTTGATGATAATGTTGCGGTATCTTCAAACTTGCAACCCACTCAACCTATTCAAATCGAATCTTTAGATCCACAATCTGAATTAATAAACAAATCGATACCTATTCCTATTCCTTTACCTATACCTATTCCTTCCCTCCAAAATGACGTGGCTTTTTCTATTCCTAATCAGCAAGAAGAGCCTATAGTTGAAGGCGGAACTATTAATATCTCAAGCACTTATTCACAAGGGTGAGTCAATCGAATCTAATCGAAACCCATTTCGAACCTTTTTTTTTTAATTTTATTTATTGATTAAATAAAATTAAAAAAATAGTCGCGTCCTCTTTATCTTTCGGAAACCCATGTCCGACCCATTTTATTTTAAAAAAAATTAATTAATTAATTTTTTTAAAATCAGTACTGATGCAATTTATGATATTTGAATTTAGGTTATTAAATTCATTGACACAAGCGCTTCAGACATCGGGTGTGGATTTATCTCAGGCGACTATTTCAGTGCAGATTAATCTTGGGAAGCAACAAATTAAAGAATTAGTGCCTAAGGTATGTATGTTGTGAATTTAATTATATGGTTTGATTTTTGTTTAGATTAAGTAGAGTTTGAATTGTATTTCAGGATCCGGGGAATCAGCAAATGGGGCATTATCAAGATTTGAGTAATGGTGAAGAATTGGATCAAACACATAAAAGGATGAAAATATAGGAATAGTTTTTTGTGGGGAGAAAATTTGTTTATGGTGTGTAATTGGATTATGGATATGTTTGGTTGTTGAGTATATGTTCATATGCAATGGTGTTTGGAATTTGGGGTGGTATTAGAGGAGCCAATGTGCTTGAAGATTGATGTCCAAAGATTTAAGTTATATGCCTATTATAATGATAATAAAAATAGTGTCTGATTCATTTGAATCTAGTTTTTATGCTATATATATTTTGTATCTAATGGTATGGTTCTTTCGAGAGTGCGGTTTGGGTTGAGTTTAACAAAAGATTACATTTAAAATGTGAAATTTTTACTTACTGTGATGCTTTTTGGTTTGATTTTTGGTTTGAAATTTCAACAATTTGCCTGGTCGAGACGTGGTGTAGCCAAACCAAAAAAAAGAAAAAAATGTGCGAATTCTTTTGAGTTGCAAAAATACAAAATTTAATATAGGTAAGCATGTACTAATGTAAACCTAAATTGTCCGTAACTTGCTTTATTTCGCATTTGTACAAGTTATACTTAGAGAACATTGATTATGACTTGGATGGCTTGTTTGGATAGATTGCCAACTAAGTCTAGAATGTGTGAGTGGGGTATAAGTGTAAACATGGTTTGCGAGACCTGTAATTATTTAACTGAGGACAGGGATCATGTCTTTGTGAACTGTCCAACAGCTAAAAGAATGTTGAGAGAGTGTTTCAGGAGAAGTGGCCTAAGATGGAGAGAATGTAGCAGTTGGGAGGAGGTTATGGAAATATTGTTAAAAGAAGCTAATAGTAAATTTCTGAATTATATTCTTAGTGGATGGATTACGAGTTTTGTGTACCAGGTGTGGATGAACAGAAATGCTATTATTCACAATGATAGAGTGAAAAATGAGGATGAAATGCTGAATTATATTCAGTATATGCTAGCTGTAAAATCAATGGGGTGTAGAAAATATGCAAGCAATATCAAGAATGAAGAAATAGCTAAAGAGTGGAATATTTGTAATGTTTTTAAAGTTAGTTAAACAACCTGTATCTGCTCAATTTGTTTTTCTTATTTTGATGTAATGAGCAGTAGGTGCTGTTTAAAGTTGTAAAGGACTTTCAATGAGTTTTAATAAAATTGATTGCTTAGCGAAAAAAAAAAACATTGATTATTCCTATACCCAACTGGTAAAAAGCAAAGCTAAACTGGATCAAGCCGGTCGGGGAATACACCTCTACTAACTTATAACCAATACATAGCTCACCTAATAAATCTACCCTTGCCACTACATAACCTTCAATCCTTTATCCCATTGACAAGCCCAAATACTCTCTCATTACTAACCTATTTTATTAGCCCACAATTTTTTTTTTTTTTGGTCGCATTAGCCCACAATATTAACCCAATCTAATTTCCAACCTGTTCTATACTCCTCCATTCTACTTACTCATTCATGACTCCATAACTCTCTCATTACTCAATAGTCTATTTATACCCTCTACTCTACTTTCTCATTATTGCATTGATTTATAATTACTCCTCCACTAACTTACCTATCAATTTACTGCTCTCTCTCATCTACCTATCCCATAGTCAAAGGACACCGCCCCATAACCCTTACAATACATCTACCCTCTTTTCTACTTTCTCATTAATCCATTGATTTATTACTCCTCCACTAACTTAAATGATCAACTTTGTTTTGAAAATATGTTTAATGATGAACTAGGAATATTTTGCATGTCTAAAGTGTTGTTATTGTTGTTTTTTCGTTTTAAAAAAATGTGTATTTAATACTTATGAGGTTTCTTTGGTTAAGAATTGCATATTTGATCCTTGTTTTAGTTATATATGCTTTGAAAATATGTGTAGTTAATATTGGGTAATATTGCATGTCTAATTAGTTCTTATAGTAGTGTTTGTGTTTTAGAAAAATATATACTTTGAACTTGATTTTTTTTTGTTATAAATTCCATATGTGGTCCCTGTTTGAGCCATTTAAGTGTCAAAAATCAATTATTGATTAAGTTTTGGCTATTTTGCATGTGTTAGTATATGTTGAAAAATGTGCACATATGAATGAGTGTTTAATTTTGGTTGCTTAAGAATCCCTTTATGATATTGACTTATGATTAACAATTGCCTTGTTGATTGAATTTGGATATTTCGCATATGTAGAAAATCAATGTAAATATGATTAATTTCACTAATTTGTGTTATAAATTGCATATTTGGTCCCTTATGAATCCCTTTATAATCAGAAAATGATTAATTTGATCATCGAGCCGAGTCATTTTCTGGTGTGTGATTGATTTGTGGGAAACGAATAGGTGAGGTTTTCCTTGTGGGGGAGATGCCTTAAGAAGGTGGCTTGTGAATGAAGATGATAACCAAAGGGGAGATGAGTTTGAAGGCTCTTCGAGATTTTAAGAGAGGTAGTTTGCGAACAATGAAGGTGAGTGTAATGGAAAAAAGATTACTTAGGGATTATTTATTTATGTTAAATCACGAATTTATGACTTTCAAGCCACCAAGCAACAATTTCATGGACAAGATCCAAACTATAAGAGTGTTGATCACGTTCTCTAAGGTTGACAAATAGTAGCTTTACTGACCAACTAGAGGAACTTATGCATGATCATGCCTTCAGATAAATTGCTTATGAACTTCATTCATCATTTATATGTACACATGAATAAATTGATAGGCACATAGCCCTAATAAGCTAAAACACGGTCAAGTTCAGCTTAAATGTGGCTCATGGACAAATCTAACTTTACAGTTTCTTATGTACTTCTCATGGACTGCTCAAGCATGTCTGTAATGCACATACAATTCCCTAGTAAAGTTGATTCTCCTGACCACCCTTGTTCTACAAATAACAAAAAAATCAAACCATTTATATCACCCACAAAACCACTCATTAGCAAAAAAAAAAAAAAAAAAAAAAACTGAAATCATATTACCTTACACGATAATTTCCGATTCAGCATTTTACAAGGCAGACGAAAAGCTCAATACCCAGAACTTTCAGTTATATGTCACAAATTCCCACAGCTTTAATCAAAAAAGCATACTCATAAGCCGTTTCATCACATTGAGCATAACGACCACCTTCCCCAAAATGCCCTCCATTCATATTCGTCCGCAAAATAACCGAAGAAGAACAATTTAAACACGCAATATCACGTAACTTCGCCACCCATTTAGCAGCTTCCCATACCCCAACTCTGTTAAACCATAACTATAAGACATTAGACACACTATCTCTTACCTTTCAACTGTTCGATAAAAGTTCACAATGAAGTTTTTTTACCTGGAGTCATTAAACGAGGCGGTTAAAAGCATCGCAGGGCAACAAACATTTTTCGAAATATTATCATAAGGAGAATATTTCATAATATATTCGAAATTTGATTGTATTTGAGGATTCCCAAATTCTTCATAATCCAAAACTGTAAGAGGCAAATTTGGATCTAGTAACGTGTTACATATATCAAGAAATGGAACCTGGAAATAAATTAAAAATTCCATTAATTTACAAAAATCAAAAAAAAATCAAAGTAATCACTTACCTTTAAAATGGCGGCTCGAAATAAATCCGGATGCATATTAATAGCTGCCCCAAGAATAACCGACCCAGCACTACTAGTGGCCCCACAAAGCTTACGTGGATGAACAAATCCTTCTTTAATTAAAAATTCTCCACATGAAATAAAATCATAAATTGAATTTAATTTATTCAATCCACTCCCAGATCTATGCCATGAAGGATCAGCGCCACTTCCTCCCCTATCCAGATTTATAATTTCAAATTAAAACCGTTTTTTTAAATTAAAATAAAACTGTTTTTAATATTTATTAATTGATGATGTATACCTGACATCAGCAAATGCAATAACCCAACCACGGTTAAGTAAACTCAAACGGTCATCACACCAGCTTTTATCGAGAGCTTGATTATAAGCTCCGTATACATATAAAAGCCCAGGGGACTCACTTTTTTTATGGGCTTCACGAGAGTATAATATAGTTAACGGAATCTTAGTTCCGTCTTGAGAAATTACGTCTTTTTGTTCACAATAATATAAATCAGAATATTCCGTTCCCTTTTGTGTAGTAATATTATTATTCTCATTTTCGTGATGAACTTTGGAGAATGATTTTTTTGCCATATTATAATCAATTATGACATCAGGAATCTGCATAATAAATATTTAAATATTTAAATTTTAGTATTTCAGATTTTATATGAATGAAAAATATACCTCTGGTGAAGAAAGAATTACACGATAAATCGAGCTCATAAAATCATGATTTGAACCTGGATTTATCATATTCATATCTGATGGAAGTGGGAAAAACCATGGATTTAAATCTTCAACCTTCATTTTTTTCTGCTAAACCACTCATTAAAATTAAAAAAACAAAAAAAAAACCAAAAAAAATTATTACCTTTAAATCGACATGAATAGGCATATTAATGGAACAAATAGATGCAGAACCCTCTTTATTTAAATAAAGTACAAGGTGATCTTTAAACATGTCCATATCATTCAAGCAAATACCTTCACTTGGTCCAATAATATACTACCAAAAAATAAATCAAATCACAAATAAGTAACAAAGAATCAAATTTTGTGACATTTCTACCCTTCATTACCTCCAAATTAGTTGATTCCATATCTTCAACTCTACATCTCGCTAAATAATAACCTTCATCGCCACGTGTATCTTCTTTCGTAGGAGCATTCGTAAGAATATAAAAAAATCCACTATGATGTTCTAGAAAGTACTGTACACCTGAAACACGCTTACAAAATCTTCTTAACCCAGATTTAAAATTCGTCGCATCTATAACATAAACCTGTAATAAACACATAAATTTATTTTTTTTAATTTTAAAAATAGTAAAACAATACAAAAAAATGACAAAAATATGTACATTCCTCAGATGAAGTTCGTGAATTAGAGTTGACTGTTATAAACTTTCCATCCTTTGTACTTGTTATATCGACACAAAAGCTTGAATCATTCTCGAGAAACAATGGTGTATCGTCTATAATTTCTGATTCAATTTTTATGCATTGTACCCTGTTAAATAAATTGTGAATAAATTGTGAATAAATTGTTAAAATAAATTATTAAATTGAGGAAAAAAATTAACCTGTAAGGTCGTTGATTCTTATCGGATAATGTATAGAATAAAGTACGACCATCTTGGGCCCACGCTAAACTCACGACCCCATCGATTTTAATTTTCTGAAGAGAATTATTTTGGAGATTTTTAATTTGAAGAAAAAAGTGTTCACTACCAGTTATATCAACTGTATATGCGAGATATTTCTGATCTGGTGAAATTCTACATGTACCAATATGAACATATCCTATAAAAGAAAAACTAAATAATATATGAATAAATTTATATACAAAGTTGAATTACAAAAGAAAGGAAATTTACCATATTGTTGTGCAATTTCATTCCAATCGAGTAATATTTGCTCACTCTCGAATCCTTTTATATAGTTAACTACATTTTTTATCCAACCTTGTTGTTCATTTGCTAGTTTTCTGCATAAAACTGGATATTCCTTCTTATCTGGAATGTATTGGTAGTAAAGCCTAATGCATAAAAAGAGAAAAATGTCATATTTTCCACAAAATTATATACTTAGTGGATTCAATTAGTTACAATGTTTGCTCAAAATTTTGATTTAGTCCGAAAGTTGTAAAATTCAATTACATTTGAACACTTATTACTATTAAATGTGTGTAACATTGCATTTGGAACACATAAAGATTCAAACTTTACATATATTTCATATTTATATGTGAAGAGAAATGGGTGATTTGAGAATGTAGGGTTGAACTAACCATGGGCCCCACTTTTCAGGTGGGGTAGAAATATTGGAGGGCATTGTTGAAACCATCTCCTTACAAAGTATCGTTTGCAGTTCGTGTGTATCGTTCATGAAGGTATCAGCATAAGCATTTTCTTGGTGGAGGTAATTGATGAAATCTGGGTCGTTGGTTTTTGACATCCAATGGTAGGGGTCTTGCCACGTTTTTCCATGTGCTGAGACTGTGAATGGTAGTTTCTTTGGAGATGGTGGTGGTGGTGATGGTGATTGAATGGAGGGGTGAGGGTGGTTTCTGCAATTGGTGGAGAAGAGAAAGGATAAGCTGAAGGGTAATCTGGTCTTTTTGGTCATTTGGGTTCTGAGAAGGAGGATATTTGAATAAGCCATGGTGGGTGGTGCGGCTGAGCTCAGGTGGTGGGGTTTCGAAAGGGGTTTTCAAGGGTGCATTTTTAGGACGGGTAAAGTTGTAATTGAGTGGGATGTCAACGGTCATAATGTAAATTAAGGGGTATTAATTTTTTCAAAGATCCATGACTTCCCAATTAATAAACAAAAACCCACCCTCTACTCACTGACTAGCCTATTTTCAAAATACTAATAAAAACGTGTTCAAAATACTAACTAGCCTATTCAATTAAAAAGAAAAGAAAAAACCCAAAAAACTAATGAGTGTTCGGTTTTCATTTTCTATATTTTTCAAAATACTAATAAAAACGTGTTCGGCTAGAGAAAATGAAAACAATTTTCCGAAAAATTAAATGAAAACACTGCTAAATTGGAGAACATGAAATCGACCTTTTCCATATTTTCTGAAAATTTTGAAAAGAAAACAAAAATCATTCTCTGAAAATATATTCTGAAAACGGAAACAGAAAATATTTTCACAAACCAAACAGGGCCTAAACCTCCATCTTCTTATTACAGTAAAACTAACAAAAAAAATGCTATTAGGATTACGAGATACATTTTATCCAATTGTCTCTCCCTTTCTCTTCCCTAAGTACTCACCTTTCCCGGCGTCGCTCTACTGCACAAGAAACTGCCATCATCGTGGCCCGTTCTCCACTGTGAAACCGTCGGCGTTCGTTTTCCCTCTCTCTTCGCCATCCCTCTTGATTCAGGTCTAACCTTCCCGTCGTCGCTCTTTTGCACCAGAAAACCGCCGTTCGTGGACCATACACCACCGTTCACGGACCAGTCTCGACCATCTCTCCCCCACAAAACAAGTTGCCATCGACGTGACCGTTCTCCACCATGACTCTCTCCCGCACAAGCAAACCATCGCCATCTTCACCACCCAGATCTCACCTTCACCAAGCTCTCCTGCACAAGAAAAAACGACACTCTCCACTGCCGCCTTGGACATTCTCCGACGCCTTTTTTCAACGCTCACTGTTTCAACGTTCATGATTTCTTTTCTTTTTTTGTTTTTATTAGGTTTTCTTTTTGTTTTTTTGTTTCATTGTTTTTCAACGTTCACGTTTCATGTTTCATTGTTTTTTGTTGATTTGCAGGTAAGGTACAACCCATTTACCTTGCGAGTGGAGGTGAACATATTCTTTTTGTTTCTATGTTCCTACGCAAGTGTGAAGTTGAAGAGATTGGTTCTAACTGGTAGGGAGTACAACCTATTGGCCCCAGGTAAAGAGATGTTTTTGTTTCGATGTTCAAATGCGAGTGTGAAAGTGAATGAATAGGTTCTAACTGGTAAGGGTATACCCCATTGGACCCAGGTAAAGAGATATTTTTGTTTTTTTGTTCCTATGTGTGTGTGAAGGTGAATAGATGGGTTTCTAATTGGTGGGGGTTCAACCCACAGGGCCCGAGTGAATATATTCTTCTTTTTTTTTTTGCTCCTAAGCGTGTGTGGAGGTGTATATGCTTTTCTAATTGGGTTTGGGTACAACCCCTAGGGTACAGCCATTGGACTTTCACATGGACAAAAACTGATAAGGACCCTGCTAAATTTTGAAATGGACTAAAACTTAGGTTATACCAAAAGGATATTAGGACTTATAATGCAAGTATATAAAAAAAACACTTCATAAAAATTAAAACCGGCGTAGGATACCTAACCTCCAGGTTAATTAAATAAAAAAAATCAGATTAATGAAAAATATAAAAATAAAAAGGGTATAAATGAAAAAGTAATTCAACCAGAAAATTGGATTAGCCCTTTGATAGTATATTTTCTAATTGGGATTTAAAAAAGAAGTTGTTTTAATTTGAGGCCTTAATTTGTATTTTCTCTAAAATTAATCAGCCATTCTATTGTCAACAACACTGTTCGAGTTTACTGACAACTTTTGCAGATCAGGGATTGGATAATTTTCTTTTGTTCATACCTGTATCTGGTTTCTAATTTCTCTTTTGGTGCCTTGGCACCTTTTTAAGTCCAAAAAAAAAATCATTCATTCTATTAGGGTTAATAACCCTATATAGTCTTATATATAAAGATCTATTTTTTTTAATAATGTTGGGTATCACCCAAAATAACATCACTTCACTCAAGCATCCCTATAATGTGGCATTTAAACATGGGTCAATGACTAAAAAAATCAATATATACACTTGACCCAAGAATCATCCATTAGGTTACTGTTACAAATGACATATTTACCCTTATAGTTTAATTAAAAAAAGTAAAATAGAATGAACTATTAAAATCAAATTTACACATAATACACTTTTCTCACACACACACTGACACACAAAATCTCATAAAGCTCACACACGCTCAAACTATTCTAATCGAGCAAAGACGAAGCAACACAAGAGACGAAGAAGCAAAAGATGAAGAAGCAATGAAAGAGAAGTAGACGAAGTAGAGAAATCAAAGTTCACTGCAATTCAACAAAAGAAGAAATCAAAAAACCAGAATTTGTTAAAAGGTAAGAACATATAATTCTTGACTGTTTTTTGTTTTTATTTCAGAAAAAAAAACTATAAATACCCATAGTTTAATGGATTTTGTAGTTGAAACACTAATTATCGGTTGAGATTTATCCTATTTTACTTCATATTCATGTTTCTAGGGTTTTTTTGTACTAGTTTAATTTAAAGTGTTGATCAAAGGTTTTGCATGTAGAAAAAAATGTAATATACGTTAAAATTAGTTATAGAGATAAAATTTTGATATGTTTAATGACTAATCCCATCAGATTTTGTTGAAATTTTTGTTAAATTATGCAATTAATATAGTTACTTTGTATACTGATGGGATTAGAGTAATTAAATATGTGTTTCCAATATATGTCCTTGTTTTAAGACTAATGGGACAAGTATAGATGTGGTTAATGGTATTAGTCCAGTGATTTTGTTGTCTATTGTGTGTACTAATTGGATTGCAGTAAATAACCTAAGTGTTAACTATTTTTTTCAACACTTTTCGTTAAGTTTTTATTGATGGGATCATTCCCATGCTTTTAATATAGGTCCCTATATTATGTAAAAATTCTTAGGTACTTCATAATAAATTGCACTATAAGTCCCTATATTATGTAAAAATTACAATAAAAATGTCCCAGTATTATTATTCGTTTTTGCTTAGCTTGCATTTTATTAAACTTCTCTTTCCCTTTCTCCAATAGAGGATCATGAACCACATAATCATTCAGATCATTTCTTCTCGACATTTTATCCTGTCCAACATATATAATAATAAGAAAAATACACATTCAATAATTAAACCAATATAATCAAAATACCTTATGCTCAGGACCAAATTCTAGTTTAACACTCGCCCAATCAGATAAATCTTCATTCTTAACTTCCACCTTTTCAGCTTTCGATTTCCCACCCATAATTCCTTTAAACTTTTCAAGCCTCGCAAGCACCTAATAATAGCAGCCATTAAAATAACTAATAAATATTTAAATTAAAAAAATTATAAAATCATACTTCATCTTCTTTTCCATGTAAATGTCTTTCATGATCAGCTTCTTCACTTAACAACTGTAAATCCACGTCAGCATTAATTATACGTTCAGCTTTTGCTTCAGATCCAATACCCTTTTTCTTCATACTCAATTTCTCCTTTCTTGGTTTTTCTTCATTTTTTTCTTCTTTCAACCTTAAAATTTCAAAACTTTAAGACAAACTTCACTAAATTATTAACGCCTTAAAACAGAATTTACCTGGGAGGAGATACTTTATCTGAAGATGATTTTGGTTTCTCTGAAGATACTTTAAAAGTTTACATGTGTTGAATCATATGAAGAAACTTAGGATGTTCATGTATGATTCTATAAGTAGTTGCATCTACTGAGAAACCATGTTTTCTCATTTCCTTAACTGATTCAATTGCCTCTTCATACTCTTTTTTCTTCATAAACCCCTGTATAATAACGTTGTAGGTCACACTATCTGGAGAGAAACCATGTTCCTTCATACTTGAAACCCACTCTTTTGCATCTTCCAATATTCCTCTTTGACAAAGTCCACCTATAATAGTATTATGAGTATATATATCAGGCTTCAAACCTTTGTTTGATAGCTTGTAAAAAACATCTAATGCAGCATCAAGTTGGCCATATTTACATAATCCATGAATAATAGTATTATATGTCACAATGTTAGGAGTTATATTACTACTTTCCATGGAGACTAATAAAGACAAAGCCTCGGTAAAACGTCTATTATTGCACAATCCGTTTAACATTGTATTATATATCACAATGTTAGGACTTTCCATGGAGTCTAATAAAGACATAGCTTCGGTAAGACGTCCATTATTACACAATCCGTTTAACATTATTCCATATGTAACAAAGTCAGGACTAATTACTCCCTCAGATTTCATCTTCTTGAATAATTCCTGCGCAATGACACATCTACCCTTCTGAAACAGCCCTTGTATCATACTGGTGTATGTAACAGTATCAGGTTGTAGTCCCTTTGAAGGAATATATTGAAAAAGTTGATAAGCTTTATCAACCCACCCTTTCTTCACTAAACCGTTGATTATACTGTTATACGTTTGAATATTAGGCTTTAATTTTCTACCTATCATTGTACTTAAAACCCCCATAGCTTCCTCTATCTCACCCCTTAAACAATATGCATCTAACAATGCAGTATAAGTAACTACATTGGGTTTTAGGCCTCTTTCAATCATAATTTCTACAAATTCTTGTGCTTCTTCTACTAAACCTTCTTTTCCATGTGAATCAACCAATATACTAAATGTAACTACATCTGGAACAACTTTATAATCTAACATCTCAATCAACAACATCTTAGCCTCTTCCTTCCTATCAAACTTACACAATCCATGGATTAACGAATTATAAGTCACAACAGTTGGATATATGCCCTTATCTTTCATCTCGGAAAATAGTTTAAAGGCATCATCTACCATGCGATCCTTGCATAGACAATCAACAATGGTGTTATAAGATTGGATGTCAAGTTTAGAAATCTCCCTTTTTTCAAATATTCGTAGCAATTCAAGAGCCTTAAGTGTATGTCCATGTTTGCAAAGCCCATTTAGCACGACCCCTAATGTAACTTCACTTGGCTCACAAAGTTTTTCTGTGGTTAACCTTTCAAACAATTCTACAGCCTCAGCTCCTCTATCTTCACCAAAGAGGCCCTTAATCAGGGTGGTATACGTAACCACAGTGGGAACATGACCGCTTTTGAAGAGACACCCAAATACTGCAAAACCCATATTGCTTTTTCTTGACGAGCAGTAACAATTTATAGCTATATTCATTGTGTAAATATCTACCGGAGCCCCCAAAATACGCATTTCTCTGAATAAAGAAAGAGCATAAGGGTAATTTTTCATCTTCACAACAGTACCCAATAGCTTATTGTAATCTATAACAGTAAGCTTGGGTCGCGTACGGATCATTTGATTCACAGTAAAACGAGCATCTTTGACAGGATTGATATCATCAAAAGATGAAATTGAAGAATAAAAGAAGAGGGAAAAAGGGTTACCGATTGTGTTGATGGAAGAAACAGAAGATCTAAAGCAAAACAAAGAAGAACCAATCAGCTTCATGAAGGAAATGGTTGTTGCTAATATTGTAAAATGACTGTGAATCTGTGATGGACTTGAGATGCTCTTTTGTGAACTGGTTACAAAATCAGATCGCAGATGTCAAATGTCTTTTTTTCCGTAGAATTGTCTTTTTTTTTTCTTTTTTTTTTATTTAAAGTCAAATGCCATTAAAAAAATACTAATATTTGTACGAAATGGTAAAGGGTTAAAAATGATTTCCCACTTATAAAATTCGTAAATCATGATTTAGTCCCTCACAAATTTTAAATAGATAAATTAGTCCCTATCTTTTAATGATCAACTATTAAATCAAATAAGTTACAATTTTATCCTTTATAATTTAATTAAATAGTATAAACTTGTAAAGAAAAATAAATATAGAGCAAAATTTAAAAAATATTTCTACTAATTATGTTATAAGTTAAAATTTTTAAGCATATTATATAATTAAAATAGATTAAGGATCCAAATCTTTTATTTTTATTTTGGTCAAATCTCTCTTGATCTAACAATACAATTCTTCTATTTTAACCGAAAATGGACACTTTTATTTTTAAATTAATTACACAATACTAGCAAGATTTTTTTACCAATTCTATTTTATCCGTTATTATTTAATTAAATAAAATAACCAAAATAACCTCTAAGTAACAAATTCATTTCTCATCACTCACTTTATCCTTCTATACTAATCTTGATCTTAAAAATTCCCCAAATTAGGGGCAGACTTAGGGGTCGACTGGGGTGTGAGGCCGCCCACCTCAGTCCTAGAATGTAATGAAATTTCGTGCAAATTATTTTAACAAAAAAACATTAGTAGAAATTTACTTTTTCCCAGAGTCTATATATTCTCCCCCAAGCCTTCCAAAACTAGAAATTACATTTTTAAAAAAAATATCGGGACTACATTCGCAAACCTTACTTGTTGTTCTAACTTTTTACCCCTCAAAGAAAATATGCCCTGCCCTACCATGACGATAAACTCATTGTTGTATCATCTACGATGGATTATTGATGAATCTAGTAGTCCAGTTAAAGTGGAGATGCCACCTTCTCGGGATGAGGAAAAGTAATTAACCATATTTTTTCAAGTTAAGTTAGCGAGGGTCGTTGTTAGTTGTCAGACGAAATTGGGTATTTCTCGGTCTGGTATATCTGTAGTAGGTTATTGTTGGGTTTATTTGACGAGAATTAAAGTCGGAGGATGAGCTATTTTGATTTTTTAAGTATTTATTCTGGTTTTTCAAGGTGTATCTAACATATTTCTTAACTTATTGTTGAATATAGTGTTAGTATCTAGGCCGCAACTAGTGAGAGTTTCCTTAATTTTATATCTCATCGAATCAAGTATATTAGGGGATATTAATCATTTTATATATTTTTAGTGTACATGTAATAGTTTAGTGTAAGATAAATGGAAGCGGGAATCTACAAAAATAGTAATTATGGAGAGAAATTCAAATAAATTCATTAAACTGTAAAAATTTAGTATAAATAAAATATGTAAAAAGAAAGATGAAATAAAAAATCTTGCTAGCATTGTTTAATCAATTTACAAATGAAATATTCCCTTTTCGGTTAAACTAGGAAATGCCCCGTACCTGAAGGTACTTAGGCTAAAATGATTTTAAAAAATTGTGATAGGTTGTGTAAAATTCTTAACTGAATTATTCTTATTTCGCACATGTAACTATATAGCTATAAATTAATTATTCGAAAAAAATTAATACTTATGTAACTATGAATATTACCAAGCTTTATTACTAAATTTAGGTGAACACATTTATGACAGATGCCAATATCTTTGTGGTAATTAACTAATTATTCGAAAAAATTAGTACTTACATATGTAAGTATGAATATTACCAAGTTATAATACTAAATTAAGTGAATGCATTTATGTAGGCGGGTAGTGAAACAAAGTTGTGCATAATATTACTTTGGTTGAAATTCAAGTAAATGCTTATTAGCTCCGTAATTATTTTTTCTGAAAAAACAAACAAAGTACTATTTCGAGAAATACAATTACAAATGCGATTTTGCTTATCGTTACCCAATTCTGGCTAATTACGAAAAAGAAAACAAATAGATACATATAGTTGTTTACTAAAATTAGTCTTTAGCTTGAACACTTGAAATGAAAGTTATGATAAAAAGCATGTGACCTAATAAATTAGTTTGGTAAAACAGCAAGCAAGGAAAAGAAACATGAAGATATGCTACGATAATGGTTTGACTAAAACACTTATTTTATAATTAAGTAGCTAAGGATGAGTACTATACTTGCAATAGGCAAAGACTTTTGGGTTTGACTTAATGCAAGTAAGTTTCTGCATATAATCTCGAACATCTCTAAGGTTAAAAATTTGTATATTGCTGATAAAGACACTCTTCAGTAACATCAATTACACAAAAATTATCACCACATTATTTTACTAATTCAATTTCAGTTACACTCCTTCATTCCTGGAAAAAAAAAAAAGATAGTTCAAAATATTTAATCTAATCAACAACTTCATTCCTGAAAAAGTAATGAAAGAATGAAGGGTATTGGGTGGCTTAAAAAAGTCATCATCTTACCACCATGTTTAACCTATTCTCGACTTGATCCCTTGCTTTCAACTGCACCAAATTCACAAACACATAGCTATTATATACTTGAGACTAAAAATACTTGGCAGGAAAATAATCACATAATATATTCCTAAGAGCAACCAATCATAAACTAAATAATTCAAGCACTTGCAGTACTTCCCAAATCCATGCCACCTATTGTATCTGACCAAATTTCTTCAAGGCAATGTAAGAATACAAACTTACGGTTAATTATAGGATTAGACTTTTAATTTACAATACAGGATAAGGGTGCTTAAATGAAATCTCAACCTATATTTCCATTTTGACTACTTTTTTTTTACAAAAATCTGCAAAAGAGAATTAATTAAACTTATTGCTCAAGTGTTCAATCTATAGCAAATTTATCCCTGTTGATGAGTAGATTTGAAACATGGACCAATGGTGTAATTAATATATTCTTATACTAAGCATGGAATTAAGATTTTAGACTTCATCAAAATTGTATTGAATTATAAAGGAAATTAATAGCACTTTAAGAAGAAGGCGTTACAATTTTCTTTGTGATCCAGAGGTTTGAAACCCAAACCCAATACATATGTGACTAGCTCTTGTGATAAGAATACATATGTGAGTTTATTAAGTAGATAAACTTTTTTACTCATCTTGCATAGTGACTAGCTCTTGTGATAAGAATACATATGTGAGTTTATTTAAGTAGATAAACTTTTTACTCATCTCCTATGTGGGACAAAAACATTCACAAAAGTAGTCTTTTACACTTCTCAAAGGGAATGGGAAGAGTCTTAGTTAATCCTCTATATTAATCTAAGTCTCTTCCTCTTCTCCTAAAAGAACATGATCGGATTAACGATTACACATTTAAATTAACAAATGTAAAGCATTAAGCCAACAATATAACCTTGTATTTCAAAACGTGGCAAATATTTGCATTCTAATACATTCATGTGCAATCTCCAGACCAGATAAATATACTGATTAGTAAACAAGATGAGTTGTATGAGTGAAAATTCGAACTTAAAGCATTGTTAGAAAGTTCCGAAATTGCAAAAAGCCCCAGAAAAGAAGGCACTTCTGAAACTATAGAAAATTGGTCTGGATCATTTAATTGGGATTCTCAAGCTGAATATATTCGATTCAATCTCTTTGGCATATCATCATATTGCGCAAATCAAAAAGAGGTTAATTTCTATTCATTTTTTTAGTGTATAAACTATAAAACCATCTTGAACTTTTTTTATTATCAGATAGTAAACGCAGTCATGAGTGGAAGGGGCGTTTTAGTAATTATGGCAGCTGGTGGGGGGTAAAAGTCTTTGTTATCAACTTCCAGCTATTCTTAGAAATGGAGTAGCTCTTGTTATTAGTCCTTTACTTTCTCTTATTCAAGATCAGGTACCTAAACTTCTCTAATAATTCATTTCTTTTCTGGATTAATTTTTAACGCTGATAATTGATAAACGATAATAACTCTCAGGTAATGGGTTTAGCTGGGTTAGGCATTTCAGCATATATGTGAAATTCTACTACAAGTAAAGAAAACAAGAAATATATATACAAAGCCCTTGAAAAGGTGAAGAAGAGCTTAAAATATTATACGTCACACCTGAAAAAATATCAAAAAGTAAAAGATTTATGTCGAAACTCAAAAAATGTCATAAATCTAACCGCCTTTCACTAATAGCGGTTTATGTAAGTAAGTTAAGGGGTTGTTGTTGATAACATCCTAAGCTCTCTAATTATTTTTTTAAGTCTTCGACAATTTATTTTATAAAAAAATGCCTAATAAAGTAATTATTTATTAAAAAACATCTCTTTTATATTTTTCATACCTTTACTACCCTTATTATTAAATATATTATTTTATTTTAATATAATATTAATTTTTAAATATTAAACAAATAATAGGGTACTTCCACCACCACCACCACCACCACCACCACCATGTATTTAATCACCACTACAACCACCACAACAGCAAGCACCACTACCACCACAATAACCACAACCACAACCACCACCACCACCACCAACTACTACTAATTCCATCACACACGCGCGCGTCCGTGAAATTTTTTTAAAATCGTCATAACTAATTAAAAAAAAACTAAAAAAAAAATTGCATTTTTGGATAAAGCAAATTTATATTTACGTCTATGATTTTTTTGGATTTTTTTGAGTTTTTTTGGTTCTTTTAATTATTTTTTCGCAGACATGAAATTCCATGTTCAAAACATGAAATTCAGTGTTTTAAACATGAAATTCCGTGTCTGTGAAAAAAAATTCAAAAAATTCAAAAAAAAATCATAGACGTAAATATTAATTTGATTAATCCAAATATATAAATTTATGATTTTTTTTTTATTTTTTTAGAATTAGTTATGACGATTTTAAAAAAAAAAATCACGGACGCGTGCTTATTTTTTTAGTTTTAGTTTAGTTTTGTTTTGTTTTGTTTTTTTCTTTTTTTTTAATTATTAATCATAGTGGTAGTTTGGGATGAGACTGTTTCTATAAAGTATCTTATTATTGTAGATACCTTTTTCTAAATAAGTTTTTTAATAAACATTAATCAATAATTGATTCAAGTTATAATTTCATTTTCATTAATTTTTATCCCTACACTTTTTCATAATAATTAAAATTTCATTTATAGGAAGCACATTGTTGTAGTCAATGAGGACATGATTTTCGACCGAATTACAAAAATCTCGGTATCTTAAAAACTCAATTTCTTAAAGTACCCATCATTGCTTTAACTGTACGTAATTTTATTTTAAAATATTCTATTTATTTATATAAATTTGAATTTATCGATATATTTTGTTCATTAGGCCACTGTTCCTAGAAAAGTTTTAAAAAGTTATAAATTTGATACATATCTAATTTTTATTTCAAATAAAAATGAAATGTCTTATTAAAAATATTTTGAAAATATCATTTATTATATAAATAGTAAAATTTATGAGATAACAAAAATATTTTAACACTATCCTCTAACCTTCATAGATATTTGATCCATTTAATTCAATTTTTTAATTAAATTTTTCAAATATAATTTCAAACATTGTCTAAATTTTTTTTTATTTGTGGTGTTTTGTTAATTTTTAAAAAAATTATTTTTCTAACTATAAAAGCTTTATGTAAAATTTTGTTCATGATCTTTAAATTTAAAAAAATCCAAAAAACAAAAGAATTAAGGTCAGATCATTACCAACAAATTACTTATTTTATCATTAATTACTATTATACAATTCTCAACTATCTACATGTCTGTTTATTTAGATTAAAAGAAATGGAAAGAGAAGAAGAAAATGATTTTGTATTAACAAGAAAAGAACTAAATTATTTTGTATTGTTTACATTGTTTATATTAGAAAATTTTATATAAGGAAAGAAAAAAATCATTTCAACTATCGAGATTTTTCGGACCATATTTCCTAGTATCATCCCGATGTTCATTCTACTCCTCCACCAAGGAGCCGTTCGCAGCGAGAAGCAAGGAATGTCGTGAACGGTGGCAGATCACAGAAAATTGACCTATTCACCCCTTTTCACAGAAAATGGAGAGATGAATTGATGTATTTATTTAATCCGTCAGGACGACCGTGAAATCACCGGATGAATTGCCGAGTAAATAGACCGTGAAGTCACCGGATGAATTGCCGAGTAAATAGATTAGATACGGACGCGGTTGTTGCTCCACGGCGATACGGACTCGACCCGCTCCTAATTATTTATATATTTATTTTTATTATCACTTTAAATTAAAATGAGATTTTTTTTATTAATAACTATAGACCAATTTTTTTTTTCTTTCTTGTTGTATCTTTTACAATCCAAACAAAATATATCAAAAATCATTTATAATTTTTTTTTTTAAGAAACTAATTCAAACAAAAAAATTATTTTATCTTCTTTTTCTTTATTATTTTTTTCTCCCCTAAATTCGAATAGACCCTAAAAGTTCATTCCAATGAGTCAAACTTCTAACCTTTGTAAGTAAAATTTGTTTATTAATGACTTATTTCCCATCCAAACCATCTTCAAGTTGTTTGTTATGTAATTCTAATAAGAGATGATAAACCTTTGTAAGATACTTTTTATTTTAATATTCCTTTTCCTCTTCTTCTGCTTCTTCTACAAATGAAAGTAAATTCAACTTTCTGGAATTATAAACAGTTAATATTTATGTTAATCATGAGATAAGTTTAATTACACTGACTAAAATATGTACTTACTATATAGTATACTAATTGGAGCCTAAACAGATGAACAAATTAGGCATTTAAGATCATGAGTAATGGACATGTTATTCTTCTTCTCTCAGATGTTTTGAATTAAACTGAGAATTAGTCCTTTATCTTCTAGCAAAGGTAACACTCTAATTTTATGCAGCAAGAAAACAATCACTATGGAGCAGCCTAGGCTGATTAATGACCTCTCAACAACTTCAAAGATACTATTTATACATATAAAGTCACCATCTCTATCACTTGTAAATCTAAGGACTGTTGATTTATAAAAGTTTACATGTGTTGAATCATATGAAGAAACTTAGGATGTTCATGTATGATTCTATAAGTAGCTGCATCTACTGAGAAACCATGTTTTCTTATTTCCTTGACTGATTCAATTGCCTCTTCATACTCTTTTTTCTTCATAAACCCTCGAATAATAATGTTGTACGTCACACTATTGGGAGAGAAACCATGTTCCTTCATACTTGAAACCCACTCTTTTGCATCTTCCAACATTCCTCTTTGACAAAGTCCGCCTATAATAGTATTATGAGTATATATATTAGGATGCAAACCTTTGTTTGATAGCTTGTAAAAAACATCTAATGCAGCATCAAGTTGGCCATATTTACATAATCCATGAATAACAGTTGTATATGTCACAATGTCAGGAGTTATGTTGCTACTTTCCATGGAGGCTAATAAAGACATAGCCTCGGTAAAATGTCTATTATTGCACAATCCGTTTAACATTGTATTATATGTCACAATGGTAGGAGTTATATTGCTACTTTCCATGGATTCCAATAAAGATATAGCCTCGGTTACACATCCATTATTGCACAATCCGTTTAACATTGTATTATATATCACAATGGTAGGACTAATTACTCCCTCAGCCTCAGTCTCAGATTTCATCTTCTTGAATAATTCCTGCGCAATGACACATCTCCCTTTTTCAAATACTCTTAGCCATTCAAGAGCCTTGAGTGTATGTCCACATTTACAAAGCCCGTTTAATACAATCCAAAAGTAACTGCACTTGGCTCACAAAGTTTAGAATACCGTATGAGAACTCCTTAGTCCACCCTGACGGGGTAAGGAGACTTTAGAGTTCCGACTAGCACAATATAGTGATTCAACCATTGACAGAAAACATTAATTAAGAAGTTTTGTGGTGAAACCCCTGCGTGACTCAAGCACTACTTTTCTCTTGCGGCTGCCCTATCTACTTGCATTAGTTTTATTTCTGTTTAATTTATTTAGCATTTAATTTACTTGCACCTTAGTTATGACAAAACCAAAATCAAATATCAATTCATTTACGTGTTCTCACTTGCAATTTGATTTTACTATTTGATAACACTAGAGTCAACCTATTCTGTCCTTGCGAACGAACTTGTTATCATATATTACTTGGGACAACTGTACACTTGCAGTTAGTGGTTCCTCTATTTTATCTGCATTATTTTATAAAACCCCAAGACCCGCCACATATGTATTTTTATTGTCTTTAAATTCAATAACTAGTTATTACTACGTTTTTTTGTTAATTCATTCGTATAACACACTAAGTCCCTGAAAACGAATCTTTACGTAACATTAAACTTGAGTACGACCGTGTGATACTTGCAGTGATTATCGTACTCGGTTAGGGTGTTTAGTCACAACTATTTTTTTATCAAGCTCCAGCCGACACCAATCTTCTTAAAAATCCTTAACTCCTTGAAATTGATTTGTCATCTAATTATATTTCATAAACCTTAAAAGTTTCACATTAACACATAAATTATACCAAATATGCTGTAAAAGTAATAAATCATCAAATCAAGACATGAATTAAGAAATTATTAAATAATAGGAAAAAATTCTTTAACAATAATAGTTACACCTAAAATGATGTCTCAGTCATATATTATTATATCACAAATATGGAGATATCAGTAATTAATTATAATTATTTTTTTAATCCTAAACACCACATTTACCTCCACTAATACATGTTTAAAACTAACATTTTATGTTTCGATCTTATTTTTGTCTTTTGTCTTGTATAGGGATGGAAACAGATCAGATTATTGCAAAAAAAAAATCTAAAACCATGTCCATAACCATTTAATTTATCGAAAATCAAATCCTAAAAGATTTAACCATCAGACTTACTTTTCAAAATCATAACCGAATAAATCGGATTTGGTTTTTTAAGCGTTTTTTGTAATTTAATCATAACTAAACTATAACTCTATAAATATACTGATTTTTTTTAAAAATAAGATCCCAACTACATAAAAAGTTTTCAAAATATATAAAATATTATGTTGATATTCAATTAAATAACATTTTTTTTAAAATTAATATTTAAATTTTATTTTTGAGATATGAAAATACTTTTTTATTTATATTATTATAAAATATACAAAAATAAATGATAATAAACGAATTCTCGGTTATTTAGTTTTATTTTTATCTAAAACCATTACCTAGCGGATTTAACCATCTGTTACTTTTTTCAAAGCCATAACCTAACAGTTTATTCATGGTTGTATAATCAATTTTAATCAGTTTGGTTTTTTATCGGTTTCGATTTTAAACCATAACCATTATCATCCCTAGTCTTGTACAAAATTTACACATTTAAAATAATTATATAATTTAAATCACAAAATTTTCATTATCTATATAATAAATATATAAGAAAACACAACTAGATATAAAGAAAGAACAGGAATTTGCCATGTGTAATTAATGTTAATTATTTCATTAAAGTAAAAATTAAAAAAAAAAAATTGACATGAGTAATTAATTCTAATTTAATTATTAATTCTTAAAATTACATTTTTTTTGTTAAATAATTAAACCCAATATGCTATAAAAATATTATTTAATCAATTCAAGACCCAAAATAGGAAAGTGTACTAAATCATGAGGAAATCGACATATAAACTAATAAATACGCCTAAAACGATGTCTCTGAAATAGATTTTATTATCACAAATGAGGAGACATCAAGACCCCCAACTCAAAGTTGTATCGTCCCGATACAATAAAAATAAAGAACAGTAGGGTAGTCATATAAACAAGAAGAAGAAGAAGAAGTCGGAGAAGAATAAGAACAGAACATAATGAATGATCCTAGAGCATAGTACCTAAAAAGTCTCATGTAGTAATGCTCAAGAAATAATGCACAAGTATGCTTAATATACACATAATCAACAATCCATAAATTCAAATCAAGATTAATTTCGCAATGCCAGAAGGAGAGGTTGATAACTTAGTTCATGCTAATGGCTATAGGTTGTTCATAGGTCCTAATATAGCATTCAATGGTCCACTTACCTACTACCTAATAGCTCAATTGTTTCTCCACCAAGTAGTTAGAAATCCTAAGGTCTTTGGTTATAACGTGGCTTAGGGACGGTGTGGTATATTTGGATAATGAAAAGTGAGCTTTTGGCTCTCTCCTCACTAGCCATCAACGAATCGCCCTAGAGCTTGAGTTTCACTCGAAGATGTTCTCACTCAACCCAATTTTTTATGCTTTTGACCGTGCATCCCCAATAATCCCAAATAAAACCTTTTGTGATGATATACAAATTCCACTTTACCGGTCCGAATATATATATATATATATATATATATATATATATATATATATATATATATATATATATATATATATATATATATATATATATATATATATATATATATATATATATTCTTTTCATATCAATTTTTTTCTTTGGTATAGCTATGACTCTCTTTTTAATGTTGAGTTATCACGCTATTTTTCATATATATGTATTTTTCTTTTTATGCCCTTGTTGGAAATTTTAGCTCATAGCTTCTTTTTTATTCACTATTACCCCGGCAAAGGGTTACAATTTTAACTATTCCATCATCAATAAAATCACAATTACAATTTCCGAATCCCAATGTTCCCTAATGATGAAACCCACCACCCCAAACTCAAGCTCTTAAAACGACTTGTTTCAGGTTTTGCGATTCGAGTTCGGGTCATATAATTAAGTCCAACAAACTAAGGGTATGGATTATAATGTGGTTCAATAAAAGGATTTAGAAAGGCTCAGAGGGGTTAAGACGGATAAATAATAACAATAATCAAATAAAAGGGTGAGAAGATATAAAAGGTTTCAAGTGGCTTCAACATGAAAGAACTGCCTTATTCATTTTTCTAACTACCGGATTTTGTTACTTTTTCACTAATAGTTCATAGATAAGTGGGTTTTCAACTAATTTCAACCTCACGTTCTACATACCAAATAACTCTCCCTAAGTTTCAACGTTGCTTCTTAGCATTGCTCATTAACTATTCTATCTTTTATTTCCTGTTTTCATACATGCATGCTAAACATATTTGTAATATCTTTCAAAAATATATTACTTACTATCATTGACCTAACTAAATCATGCTCACCTAGGTACATTCAACATATTCTATGCCTAATTCAACCCAATAAAATTTAAGTTTTATGCAAAAACAAAAAGGAAGATGAGGACAACGAATCCCCACCCCCAACTCAAAAGGGAGTCGTGTCCCCACGACTCGAAAAAGACTCAAGAAAGAAATAAATTTAAAATTAAAACTAACTAAACTACCTAATGCATACAAGCTATTAAGAAAAAGAATTAGAGTGGCGTACTGATGTCTCCTTAATTGTTCTTATTTTCGACCCTTAGGAGACATCATTTTTGGTGTTTATTTGATTAATTTGATAGACTTTTGAGTTAAAAATGCAATAATCCGGAATTTCTATTTTATTTCTAGTATTTTGAATTTATTAAACTTTTGCGCGTAATCTTGTGTATTTTAGTGGAAAGTTTGTAGGTTTTGAATACTAGCTAGGAATGGAATCCGAGGAGAAAGTCAAAGATCGTGATATGGAGTCAAGACTTAAAGATAAATCCCGAAAGAAATTAATTTTAGAGCTGAAAATTTGTTTTCCAGGTCATAGATTGCTGATTTCGAGGTGCTTAAGAGATGATCTAGTCGCTGACCTTTGAAGAGAAAACATTCCTTATCGAGTTACGGAACTTTAGCAACCGGAATTAAGTCAATCGGAGTCATAACGAAGCGGGAAAAGCCGTTTTAGTGAAGGTGTATCAGCAGTTACGAGATTTTGGATTTAGAATTTGGGCTTGGACATATAATTAGTGTTTTATTCTTAGGTCCAAGCCCTAATCCGTTTTTCCACTTATAAAAGGAGCCTTTGACTTATATTTTCAAAACAATTCACATTCTACAAGATTAAACACCAGAGAGAAGCAACAGAAGGAAGAAAGAAGAAGCTGCAAGAGCTGGAGAGGGTCTATATCTCCGTTCTCAGTCATTCCTATTCCGGAAATTAGGTTCTTTTATCTTTAATTTTGTAAAACAATATGAATTCCGTTTTATTTAATTTAGTTTTGTTTTCAATTAATATGAGCTAAACACATTTTAGTGCTTGAGAATGCTATATGGGTAATTCCAAATCTTATTGAATTTCATATGTTGAATTTGGGTTTCTGTTAAATTAAATTAGATTGTGTCTTTTACCCTTTTCGATAAATTGAGAATATTTACTGTTTTTAGAGTCATGAACTAGGAACAGGTGTTAGTATCTAGGCTATTCCAATTAGTGGCGATTGGATCATCCTGACGGAGGGTTTAGATACAGAACCATTTATTCAATCTAGAATAGAAGCTATTGATTCTGACGAACTTAGCTAATTCTAGGGCCAATGAGGTAGTTAACTTAAACATCTAAAAGTGGATCATATTTACCCTGACGGGACTAGTGCCAATGAGGTAATTAACTTAAACATCTAAAAGTGGATCATATTTACCCTGACGGGACTAGTGACATTCTAGGATAGCCTTATAGTCCACCCTGACGGGGGTATAAGGAATTTAGAATCCCGACCATTGTAATTGACCAATTTAACCCTTAAACAGCATAGGTTACGAAATAGGATTAGGAAGACCCCTTGCGTTCTCAAGTGCTATCTTCTCATACTTGCGTTTCACATCATTTTACTTGTGTCTTAGCTTTTAATTACATTTTCCATCTAGTCTTTTATTACTTAGGATTAATAAAAAAAAATCAATCAAACATATTATCTTTATTTGCTTTCATAAGTGCAATCATTCATTAGTGGATAAGCATTGTAGTCAACCATCCCGTCCTTGGAACGAATCTGTATTATCACTAATATTACTTGGGACAACCGTACACTTGCGGTTGTGGTTCGATTATTTATTGCATTATTTTTAGAACACACAAAGGACCACCAAGTTTTTGGCACCGCTGCCGGGGACGGTAGCGTGTGACCACGGTGTTTATTCCTTTAGTGATAGTTGCATTTATTTTTATTTCAGTTTTACGCTTTTTGTTTGTTCATTTCTTTTCAGGTTCTATCTACCAAAGTAATAACTCAACTGATCCTCATGTAAGGCTGAGTCCGATAGCTCCTTGTTTTACCTTTTCATTACGATTGGGATAAAACATAACACTCTTAATCCGCCAACAACATTTCTATTCTATAACTCTCTATTTTATTCATCTCCATTCTCACCCTTTACTCAACACATGCGACGATAAAACATTCATTCTACATTTATTACTTTTGTGTTCTTTTTTCTTTATCTCTCGTTTTAGAATAATTACTCGGTCTTTTTTTTTTTTTTTAACTTTTTTAGTTTTTTTCTTTTACTTGTCTCTCTTATTAGATTTATATATTTAATACTTTATTATTTTTTTTAGCTACTTGAATTGACTTTTTTTTCTCTATATTTATTTATACTATTAAATGAGAAATTACAAAAAATATTTATAGAAAAAATCTAATTTCTGTAAATATTGAAGAAAATAGTTATATATTTATTAAAATTATATATAAATACTAATAGAGTTTTTTTATTATTTAAAAAAATGAATTACTTGAATAAAATTAAAACTGGCTGTTTGAAATTGAGAGTTTGTTGGAGCAATATTAATTTTAAGATTTGATATTTAAGACAGAGACTAGGTTTGACTCTCAATTGTGACTAATAGAATTGAGAGTTGTTGGATTTAGCCTAATAAAGTACAAGAAAGAACCATAAAGGAAACAAAAATAAGGAAACATGATAAATGACCCTTACTTAATCAAAAGAGACCCCCCTTATGCACGTAAAACTCACCAACATAATGGGTCGAGCTACACCGTAATAGGTGATATAGGTAAAATTCAAGTCCCTGGTAACGTGTGTAAGAAAAAGCCAGAGATAACTAGGTCGATCTAGGGATAAATCAAAGGGAAGGCTACACTTATGAAATTATTTGATTATAGATAGTGCCCTATTCTTTTTATCACTATAAATACCGAAAAATGACTTTTCAAACCACGAGAAAATAAATTGAAAAACTAAGGTAAATTAGTCTAATAAAGTAATTATGATATCACTACCGTTTCTAAACAAGTACCATACAAGATATCCTTTCATAATCACCGATTAAATATACGGAAAGAGTTTTAAAAACCAATGTTAAATAGTGTAAATACCAGTTTGATTAAGCAAAGCAAATACAATAAAATTATATAAATCACATCTCATTTTGCTACTCCCTCTATTTCCTGCTTCTACGCTGCATCCAATATCATCTTGATGGTCTCTAAAGTTACAATTATAAGCTCAACCTGCAATATAATAAGAGATTGTTGATCCCCCAGACCCTTCTCAATTGGGACTATAAATTAATTTTACAGCTTATGCTTACAATTTTTGTTCATTAATATCAAAAACACTTCATTAAAAGGTATTCCCAAGGCTAAATGAGTTAAACTTAGCATCGTGGATGAAAAGATTAGCCTACAATGTAATATTAATTACTCCAATATGGTATTGATTTTACCATATAGAGAATAATATATGCACTCACCTTTATTTGAAGGTCTCTTATAATACATAGGAGCAGCATCCCTTCCTTCAAATTCGAGCCACTTGGTCTGAAATAACATAAGATTATTGATCTATACAAAAAAGTAAATGTTTAAGAAGCGAATAAGAAGTGAAAGTACCTCAACTGCAGTGCGTGCAGATTCTGGATTTTTAAATGTCGCAAATCCACAACAAAATCCATCCTAAAGGAGTTGAAGTAAATTTCATCAAAGGCTTGAGAAAGATTGAAATACTTTAAAAGAGATTTTATAACTAACTTTATATGTTAAAATCTGGCAACCATGACGCTTCAAACTACCAAATTTCTTCTCGAGAATATGAGTAAGTTCATTCCTTGTCAAATCAGAGGGTAATCCCCAAATATAGATCCCTCGAGCTGAGAAATATATCATAAATATTAACTTAATATCAGGATTAGACACATCAAAGAAATATGACAAACTAATCTTAAATTATGAATATATCATTATCTTTATTTGTAAATTATTTGGTGATGAAGAAAACATTAAAATCACGTGATTAAAATAGTAAGATCGACCGAATCTTATAAAAGAACTAACAATTGTAATACAAGGATAACATAGGAATCAAAACTTGTAAATTTGATATAAGTATCTATGACCATCAAAGGTACTATGAGTAGTTTAACAAACCTCCTTGTGCTTTAGATGTTGGAGTGGGGTCCGATTGCTGGACCGTCTTTGTATCGACAATATGAGTTGGTGAATCCATTGAGCTCACTCCTCCCAACTACATACAAGAAATTAAAATCTAGTTATCCTCAAAACATTGAAAATAAACAGTAACTTGGACAATCAATCCATGTATTATGCGAAAGACTTAAATATACCCGTGTAATACACTACTGTTGCTAACGTGTCCCTCAGCAGGGGTGCAACATATTGTAGCATAGGTATATTTGGCTATTTCAAATAATACTTGAATGGATTGTGCAATAAACCCAATAACAATCATTCTTATTTTTTTACAAAGAAAACAAACCACGGATGCATATGATAATTTTTTAATATTATTTTCAACAATGGGGACTGCTTCAGGGTCCGCTTTAGTGGCTGAAACTGCTTTTTCGACTGAAGGTTTTCCTCTAGGGACCTCTTCGCTTGCAGATTTATCTGAGGCATCTTCAAAGCAACCTGAGGTAAAGTCATTAATAACAAAACTTGTTTGTACATTGTAACTAAACATGTGATTATCATAATAAGTAATTATGCTAATTAATTTATTTGTCAAATCATAAACATTTAGATGACATGATCTCTTAATAATCATGTCATAATTTTATAAACAATTCAGAAGCTAACCTGAATCATTAGGCAAACAAGGAGTAGTTTCATGTTTCTCCTCTATTTCTTTGTAGAATTCACTTGAGAGATTAGAAATTACTACAAACCTCAGAATATCGTTCATTACAAAAATAACCTTCCCTTGTTTGGCCAAAACGAAGGTTTGAGTAAACTCCCGTTTCATATTATCTTTATGGATATGAATACCCGTTACTACAAGAAGAATACCATTCGTCAATGTGTCTTGTGCATAAGTATTTATGATCTCAATATTCCAATCTTTGTGATCTCCAGATGTGATCAACTTATTGATTTCCTGTACATATTTCACATATATATACATGATTACTTGAATCTTATGGCCATGCAAATAATATCCGGGAACAAGTGTTGATTATCAATGATAGGAAACTTTGTTTTACCACCTACTATTTTACTTTAAAGGGGTTTTATTTTAGACTAAGATTACATATAAATTCAAATATTTTTCCATTAATTACGTATGCATTTGTAAAAAATATAGGTTGAGGACCTTAATGCGGCAAGCTCTGAATAGAAAGATTAATGTATGACACATGAGTATGTTTGCTAAATATATAAGTAAGTAATGAACCAATAATTAAGATTATCGTACACTTTATTATCATGCTAAATTTCCTAACTAACATACGATATTTCTTAATCTTGCAACAATTAATGAATAACTTACCTTAGTCGTGGTTACAGATTTGAATTTACCATCGGAACCTTGCCAATTCACAACACTAGATTCATGGTAAAACTTATGAACTTGGTCGGGGTGTTCTTTGAGGACTTTATAGTAATACTGAACAAATGTATCTGCTACAGTTTGAGTTGATAGCTTTTCTGTCATTTCTGCTTGGATCGATATATCATGAAAAAATTACTTTAATTAAAACTAAATATAAAAAAATTACTAAACTTTCTAAAATGCATAAAATCAAAATATCTATATAAAATAATTTACAGCAAGTGATCGTTACAGTTAATTATTATTTAATTCGCAATATTTACGGAGAGACCATAATGTTAGATACAAATATATAAGTATATGGTTTAAAGTTAAAGTTAAACGGCTATAGTTTTAAATTTTATGAGATAAAAAAAGATCTAAAGTGTATATCATAATTAAGAAGTGTTTGACTATTAAGATAATTTCTACTTTTTAACCTCATGCTATTGGTTATTTTCTCGAATGGTCCTCAAACTTTTAAATTATATGAATGTTCCTTAACTTCATATTTTCCCTTGATCGTTCTCGTGTGTAACTCCATTAGATTTTATTTGTTAAGTGCCATGTGGCAAAAAGGTTTGTGGACAAAATCAATAAAAGAAGGATAGTTTAGATACCATTTTTGAAATTTATTACAACTTTTGGATTACTTGGGTAACAAAAATATTTGCTACCAAACATATATAACCGTAAAAATGAATAGAATTTGATGCAGGAACTACGGACTAACAATTGTAAAAAAATAAAGTTCTAGGATTGTTTGGGTAGCTGTAGAAGTTTGAGAATCATTCGAGAAAAAAACTTTAATACAGGGATAGATTGTAGAAAATGTATTCAAAATTTTGTTTAAAAAGAATTAAAATAATTTAATGCACTAAAATACTATATCGTTCAATATATATAGGTGACAAATAATTTAATTAAAAATATATTTTTTCATTTATAAAAGTGTAGATCTACAATTTATATTTATGGAAAAAATTATTACTTTAAAAAAATGTAAAACAAACTTAATTTTACTTGTATAATGATAATTTCTAGAGTGACCGATACATTTAAATAAAAAAAGTTATTTTATTTTATTCAACGAAAAAAAAACTATATTTAAATTAAATCCCTCAAAATATTATAAATCATAAATGAAATGCACTAAAATTATTCAAATACACATATATTAATATAAGGTAAGCATTAAATCAAATAATTATCTTGTTTTGATATATACTAGATATACTTTATGAAAGGTAGATTTGCAAGTAATTAAAATATATTTATTATTCTATTTTATTATTTCCAATAAAACCAGACCAACTACATATACTTAATTAGAAAATTACATATTCATTTAAATTTAAACTTTACAAAATATCTTTTTATAACAAAAAGTTAATTAATTAAAAAAAATCTATAAAAAATTTGTATTTACACGCTAAAAGATCATTACTACAAAATCTTACTAAGCTAACCATAGATCTGAAATTTTTTAGTCTTCATGATATATAGAATATAAATAATTTTTAAGCATTAAAAATTTCAGTGTAAACACCCAAAATCATACTATTTACGAGATCTAGAGAAAGGAAAGATTACTACAACGATTAATTTATAGCTTTAACTTTTTAAACTGTAAAAAACGAAAAAAATAAAACACATATGATACTGAAAGATACCAAAATACAAACTATATTTTTCATTAAGATCGATGATATATTAAAACAAATATACCATAAATTTAAATGTATGTACCTTATGAAATATACCTTGAAAAAGCAAAGACCACAACAAAGAAGGCGGAATGATCGAGTGAAAAATAAGTGATGAAAAGTTAAGGAAAAAGAGAAGTAACAAATAATATCTATTATATAGAATATTAGTATGGTAGATTTATAATCGTACTATATAAGACAAAATTTGAGTCAAATTGGTATTATATGAAGCCCATAGTATTTTATGATGGTGGTTTTTTTCTTTGTTTGAGAGGGAATATTTAATAATTTTTGGATTATAATAGCTTATTATTTTTAAATTATAATTATTTTGGTCTTCTTTTTACGTTTTAATTACGTTTATATTCGTCATTCATAATATTTTTAGTTTTGTGATTTGGTTTTCTAGTCATAGTATTTTTCATTAAACAATTAAAACTACAAGTGGATTGATATACTAAATGTACTAGAGGATTATAAATAAAGCTCAAAGGACCTAAAAGAAAAGAAGTGCCAAAGAGATGTATTGAAAATCAAGACCCAAATAGCATCACCATACTAAGATAACGAAAGAGTACCAAAGAGACTGATAAAGGGAACATTTCATCAAAGGATGAAGTCAATCTAATGGGATTGTTAATTTAAACAAGGTAAATCTCATATACCAATATTTTGTTGTCAAATAAAATTTAAAAATCTAGTAAAAGAAAATATTATGTGGAGCTAGAAGACTTGTTGGATATAAGATAACAAGCATATCAAAAATTAATTTACAATAATTATTTATATAAACAGAAAATTGTATCTTGGTGAGAGACAAAAATATGAGGAAATATAATAAAGGGATAAAATTAATCAGGCTGAAATCCATCACAAGGAAGCCCATTAAAATAGTATATCTAGACCACAAGTATAAGGGTCGAAAATTTGCAAATAATCTATCCTGAACACAAAAATCAAGGAATCGTAATACTTCTTTCTTGTATTTTCCCCTATAGTAGGATGAAACCACAAAAAAAATTATATTTTAAAATAAAGTAAAGACCTTCGTTTTACCTTTTAATTTAACCCAACTGACTACTTACCCTGCATTTTTTGTAAATGTCTACCTACTTATACCATATTCTATTTTGTAAGACCTGACCCATCAATTTAATAACCATAGTTTCTAGACTTACCTATAAATACAATAACAAGGTTTATTATTATTTACACCATATAGAATACAATGTTCTTTGTGATATTTCTATAATTAGTGAATCTCTTTCCTCTTCTCGTATTTTTTTTCATCTTGGGTTTTCACATAAATATTGTGTCAAATACTTACTTGTGTGTTTTATTCATTCGATCATATTCACTCAAATGGGTATCTAAGAATAGGTTTATATTGCACAACAAGATTCGAATTTTTCCTGTACAAGAATCAAGGATTAAGGATAATTAAGAGATTCGATTAAACGATTTTTCTGTTCCGCTATTATTCTTCGACTTTCAAATAAAAGTTATTAAAACAACCGTGAATCTGAATTTCATCTCGTATCTCGAGATTTTGATATTATTTCCAGAAACTCATTGACGTAAAGTTGTTTTATTTGTTCTTATGATCAAAACGACATATTATTCATCTAGTTTCATTAACAATCGACCGAGATATTCAAGTTAAGGTTTTCATATTTTTTGAAATTAAATTTTGATTTTCATTCAGAATTTTACGTATATTGAAGAAAGTGGGTGGGTATTCTTGGTTTACTCGCAGAGACAAAAAAAACGGCACCATACTTATCGAATTTGGCTAAGTAATGAAGAAGTTATTTAAATTGGCGTTTTAAGCTTATATTTTTTTATTTCTTGCAAGTAATTTGCTGTTGTTTAACGTAACGAAGAAAAAAAATCTTCACATGTGTAGCTCTATGTTTTCATTATTATAAAATATAATATAATATTATTAATATATATCATATATATTATTTAATATATATAATATTTTAAATAAAAGCGAATTGACCTAGTTGACTTTGCCGGTTGACCGTTGATTTTTTCAATTGACATTTTTGGCTTGACCTATTTAGGGGTTTTACGATGTTTCAGATCTGTTTTTTAGGTTAGTTTCTCCAGATTTTGAGTATTTTTGCTACGTTCTTGTATTTCTTCATTTGTTTGTGATTAAACAACTTTAATATTCAAAATTCCGCTATTGGATCGCAATACGAGATTCTCATTATGGAAAGTTAACATGCGAGATGTGCTCGATCAGGTGGATTTGGATGAAGCGCTATTGGGGTTTATAAAATGATCTCGACTATGACCTACGCTGAGAAAAAATGAAAGGATCTTAAGGCTCTATTACAAATTTAACTCCATCTCTCAAGTCAAATTTTACAAGACATTTTTAAATAGAATACTTCTGCTGCTTTATGACTGAAATTAGAAAAATTATGTATGACAAAAAGTCTTACCATCAAGTTAGCTATCAAACTTCGACTTTATTTTCATTTTTTGGTGGAAGGTTCATCTTTGGTAGATCATATATCTATGTTAAGTAAATAGTCTCTATTTCAGAAACTTTAGAAGTCAAGTATGAAGATGAAGATTTGATATTAATTTTATTATGTTCATTACCCCCATCGTATTTGAATTTTAGAGATACAATATTATACATCCATGAAACATTATATGTGGATGAAGTGTATGAAACCTTATACTCTAAGGAAATGATTAAACACGTGTTGGGTGCAACCGCGACCCACGCAGAAGGTTTGTTTGTACGATGAAAATTTTATGAGTAGAAATCTGGAGGTGATGAATGGAAGATGAAAAAGTTCTGCATTTATTTTAAGAAAAAGGTGCATATAAGATCTGAATGTCGTATATTGTAGAACAAGAACAATAATTCTACTCCAAATCATAATCGAAACCCAAAAGAATTTGTTGAAGCTGGTGTTGTACATAATGACAACGATGGGAACTTTTAGCTGCGTATAATGGTGAAATCTAACTCAAGCAAATAATAGATTATGGATTTTGGTTATACTTTTCATATGTGTCCCAATCAAGACAGGTTTTTTTCTTATGAGATAGTTTCGAAAGGTGATGTTTTAATGGGAAATAACGCCTCATGCAAAATTACTGACATTGATACAATCAAAATTAAGATGTTTGATGGGGTCGTAAAACACTTGGTAATGTAAGACATGTTCCAAAGTTGAAGAGGAATCTTATCTCTTTGAGTTGTCTGGACTCAAAAGAGTACATGTACACTAGAGAAGGTGGAGGTCTAAGATTTGTAAAGTAAGTCGTGATGTGACGAAAGAACAAAAGAGTAAAACGGAATTATATATTTTGCACGATTCCACATTTATCAGTGTTGCAATTGTTGTCTCTACTTCATTTTCCAAAGAAGATACCAATAAAATTTGGCATATGCATCTAAGGCATGTGAACGATAATGGTATGGATAAACAAAATGGATGAGGACTCCTCGATGCAAAGAGACTGGGTAAACTTTAACCTTGTGAACATTGTGTCTTTGGAAACCGTAAGAAAGATTTATTTGGGAAAAACATTCCCAATACTAAAAATAATTTCATTTTAATCTTTAGGGGCCCTCTAGAGTGTCCTCCATGGGAGGTTCTAATTACATGTTGACTATAATTGATGACTTCTCTAGAAAAGTTTGGGTGTTTTTCTTGAAACGAAAGAATGATGCATTGTCAACGTTTAAAGAATGGAAGATCATGACTGAGAAACATACATGAAAGCATATCAAAACACCTTCATACTGATAGTGGTTTAGAGTTATGCTCAAATGAATTTAATTCTCTCTGTAAGTCCAAAGTACTGATCGACACTCAACCATTCTGGGTATAACTCGGCAAAATGACATAGAAAATCGTATGCATAGAAAGGTTATGGAAAAAGTACATTCCATGCTTTCTAACTCCGATTTATCAAAGATGTGTTGGACATAACCCGCTTCTACAACTACTTATCTGATCAATATTTCTCCATCAATTGCCACGAGCAACAGAACTTTGCACGAGGTATGGCTGGCAACTGCTCCAAAATATTCTGATCTTAAAGTATTGGTTGTCCACCATATGCACATATTGATAATGGTATACTGGAGCCTAGATCTCAAAAGTGTGTTTTTTCCGGTTATAAATCTGGCTTAAAGGTTATAAGTTGTGCTGTCCAGAAACTAAAAAAATAGTAATTAGCCAAAATGTTATTTTTTATGAAAAATGTTATGCTTCCTAATTCCCCTCTAGTGATAATTTTGATAAATATCAGAAGAAATTAAACACATAGCTAGATTTATCGATGGAATCACATCCTATACTTGAAACTACATCTCAGAAAGATCCAGACCCTGCATGATGGTGGCAATATAACTTTAACACAACCACCACAGTATTCTACTGTATCAAATAGACCAAAGAGAAATATTAATCCCCCTCATAGATTTTCCACCACCGATTTGGTTGCTTATGCTCTAATTAGCAGTCATGATAATCCAACTGATATGAAGGCTAAGTCGGTTCCAATTTCTAAGTTTGAGCTTTGCTCAGATTTAGTTGGTATTTACCGTTGAATTAAGCCCCTTGTTTTTTTTGAAAATGAGATATCTTCGAATATTGGTGATTTATTTTCTTGACTCGTAGCAGATTTTTTGTCAAGATGGAGATATTTTTCAAGGTTGAGATATCGTTAGGGTTTTTCGGCTTCGATGATCGAATTTGTGTCAAGGTGGAGATTGTTAGACTTATGTCTTAGTTCTAATTTGTGAGGACTGGCCCATTAACTTAATAATCCTAGTTTCCTGACTTACCTATAAATACAATTATGTTGTGAATATTTATATACACCTTATATGATACAATTCTCCTTGTAATCTCACTTTCATCATAGTAAAACTATCTCCCCATTTCGTGATTTTTTCCATCTTGGGTTTCCACTTAAATTTTATGTCAATTACTTCTATCCAATTCTATCACTAAAGCTTTCAAAAAGTGCCCGCATACCACTTTTTGACGGAATTTGTCAAATTTCTTTGATAAGTTATGCCTTCTACGGGGAAAAGTCCATGGAAAAATGAGGTATATATTCATCAAAATATCACTCATTTAATAAGCATATAAATTGTAATTTTTCTATTGTCGAAGATGGGGAAATATTTTGGTGTGACACTGTTGGGATGCATAAATAAGATAATTATGTAGCATCATTCACGGATAAGTTTACGGGGAAATATTTGTGGAAAGAATATGTTGAGACTAACATTTGAACATTCACATGTCAAAAGCAATGAAAATGGTTCATAAATCCTAGAAGCGACACAAGGTCTTAGGATAATGGGATGTATGGTTGCTGTCAAAGGTAGGAATCTTGGATAAATCAAAGATGATCAATGAAAGACCACCTATGATTGAGGAAGAGATCTTCTACATTGAAAAACCAACAAAATAGATACATACACCTTATCAATTTAATAAGAATCTATATGTATTTTTCTAGAGAGGCATGATCTAAGACAATGGCACCCAACAGTGGAGGCGGAACGACGATGTGTTGCAAATGAGATAGTTACCAATATTTATTATAAAATGAAACGGGACATGACCATATAAAAATGTGATATAATAAGTATAGACATGTATGGGATAAGGTCGTATCATTAATGTAAAAGTGGTGGTTTACAAAATGAAAGGGGATACAATTGCTTTTATAATATGACATTTTTAACGGTTAAAATTTTGGGATTCATCACTTGGTTTGTGAGGTGTATAATTTAGTAATGGAACATACACATTATATTTATGGGAGTAAAAAATCTTGTGAATTAATGGATGTTGAATATAAATTGTTTATTAAAATGTGTGCGTAGCATGAGGCTTAAAATGAATCGTGGGGGAAAATTGCTCGATAATTTTGTAGTGAATATGAGGATCGTCATGTATTTTGTAGAAGATGTTATAACATTGTACAAGGAGTTTTTACTTTAATTTATGTGAAAAACTTGAATGACTAATAAGGTGGATGTCAAACTAATAGTTTTACTTAAAAAAAGTTCATGTTCCATTACCGACAATTTACCAACTGGTTAAAAGCAACAAAATACATCATTTAAACACATGTCACACACAAGCATTAACTATACACAAGTAAACATTTGAACTTATAAACTATTATATTTGTATATAAACTACTATGTATGTAGACTGAATGATGAATCATAGACAACAGTTAAATCTTAAGTTTCAATTGGTTTTTAGATGCATTATGGAGCCACATAGAGACTTGGGTAGATATAAGTATGGTTGGTATACCCTACACTAATCACGAGACATATGATTCTCTTTAAAGGTTACAACTTCAATTGTATTACTAAATTATTTGAAACTTGATTTCAAGATTGGTTAAACGAGTTATTATGAGACTAACATGAGAAGGAATATATTACAAGAGTAATGTAACACTCATATGGATGATGCCATTAATGTCATGAAGTCATCGATGCAAATAAATTTATTCATTGGTCAGTAAATTTGGTAATTAAGAAAATTGTTTGTTAAATTAACTTCATATGTTTTTACCCGATCATATTATTGTGGATATAATGTTGGATAAGGAAGAAGGGTAATAACTAGAGATATAAATTGTTAAAAGGCATATATAATTTTGATATCTTATATATTCTGAACTCCTATTTAATAAAAATTATGTGATTCTTGATGTTTTTGGACTACATAAAATAGCAATAAAATTATTTAACACCAGATATTTGTTTTTATATTATAACAAATGTTTGTGTTTATATTATAAAAATAAGGTATGAACACTGCCTGAAGACTATTACATAAAATTTGCTATTTTATTTGGAATAAATTAAAATGGAAGTTTTATCTAAAAATTCATGATTTTCAGTTCTTCCCTAATACATTATTATGACTTACATTAACATATTATATGTGTTTTCCTAAAACTCGTCATTACTCTTGTCCACTTTTATACTAAAGTTTAACTCAATACTTCTAAATATTCAACAATACTTTCTTTAATATGCAATGAGGATAATGTGCGCTTATTGGTAAATATCCCTTTGTGGCTTCCTAAAGTTCTAATCTAGGGTGGTTGCTCATCTTCTGATGATACCTCTTCAGGTTGACACTTGTGATTGCTCAATTTTTCCTTTTGAGCACCCTTACAGAAAGGTGAATAATCATAAACTCGGGGTATACAAAATGTTTATAGCAAACTACACAATAACAAACTAACCTATTAATATTTTTAGGTTGTTTAGGGCCTAAAAAGTCCATCAAATATACAAACTGCATCATAACATGTGTGATTTATAATCTAAACTATGAGAATAAACATTCACAATATTCTAATAAAATATATTTATTGTATTGTTAATAAGACCTTGTTATAGATTAAGAAACAACATGGACATATGCTTGACCAATATAGAATTTATAAAAATATTATACACATTATTTCAATATTAAATAGTGTTATTATCCCTTGTTTGGATATTTTTACACATAAAAAGAGAATATTTATGCATGTCATTTCTTTGTTTTCTCCTTAAAGAGTTTTGCATTCCCATAGGCATGGAACTAAAATTCGTCAAGCTCTTTCAATTGCATTATTTGTTGCTCATCGACTAGTTGTTGATCTGAATTAAGCTCTTTTATTGCCCAATAAGTACCTAATTCAAGCTCGAGTGGTAAGTGAAAAGGCTTATCATACATCATTTTATATGGAGATGCACCTACTGGAGTTTTGAATAGAGTTCGTTAAGCCCATAGTGCATCATCTAAATTTGTTGACCAATCGTTCCTCATTTGTCCCACGGTCTTCTCAAAAATCAAATTTATCTCTCGACTAGGGACTTCAGCTTCATTTACAAATTGTATGGGGTAGACACTTTTACCCCATATTTCACTAGAATCACCTTCAAGTACGTATTTACAAAATGCGTACCTCCTTAACTAATGATCACTCTTGGTGTTCCATATATCATAAAGATACGTGACTTTATGATATTGATTACCACTTGTGGATCATTCGTCGGTAGAGCTAAAACTTCAACCCATTTAGACACGTAATGAAAAATTAGCAAGATATATTGGTTACCATTGGATGAGTCAAACAGTCACATTAAATCAATACCCCAAACATAAAAAATATCCACTTTTAACACGTTATTAAGTGGTTTCTCGTCCTCCTCATCGTGTTACTCGTGAATTGACACCTCCTACACTACTTCACAAATATTTTGAAATCCCTATGGATGGAAGGCCAAAAAAATCCGGATTGAAGTATATTCACCGCCTTACGACCACCCTTAAAATTCCCTTCATAAAGTGAAGCATGACAACTTGAAGTTATCGTATGAATCTCATTACCCGATATACATCAGCATATCATCTGATCACTACACACCTTCAAGAGGAAGTGGTCCTCCCGAACGAATTACTTTACTTGGTGGAACAACTTCTTCATTTGTTGTGGATTGAATTCCGTGGGGAATAATCCACTAAATATGAATTTCATTATATCTACATACTAAGTTGTAATAGAATTATTATGATAGAAGAGTTGTTCATCAAGGAACACCTCATTGACCAACTCAGATCTTATGTTAACCGGGAGCCTTTGAGGTGATATAAATAATCAGTTACTTGATTTTATCTCCCTTTTCATTCTCAAATATCAAAGTCAAATTCTTGTAATAGAAGTACTCATATAATAAGACACGGATTGGGATTATCTGGTTTGAGGCTAGGGTAGACCAAAGTAATATATTTTCATTTAAGAAAACATTTGGGTAGCCCAAGGGTAGGTAAAAAAAGCTTACCCTGGGGTTAATTCGATTTACCTTTTGGTTTATCCTTGTTAGTCAACATTAGTCAAAAAAATTTAACACGTGTAAAAGTAAAAAAAATGACAAAAACTTGAAAAAGCTGATATCATTGAACTTCTAAAGATAGAATTTACGAATTCGACATTACAAACCAAGAAGCCAAGAATCAAATATTTCAAAATAGGTTACAATAGAAAGTACAATCTTAATACATCAAATAACTTTAACCAAAAACAAAATTTAGTTTAAACTTCAAAAGCCATCAAAAGCCTAGGATGATCTGGGACTTGGCAGTCATGTCGAGTGCTTGTTAAAATGTTCAACCCTATACATTCTCACTGACACACAAAATATGTTAAGTACATAAGGTATTTAAAGGTTTAAGACTCAGAATACTCATATTCATCATAGTCCTAACAGTTTTAATGTTTCAGAGACTGGGTTTTAGAGTTTAAGAGACAGATTTACAAAGCTTAAGAAACTGAAATGCAACCCATCCAAGAAGTGTTACTTCTTTCTTATATCAACATAGGCCCAAAATTAAACATCATTGGCTTTAGGGGGGTTTATATTAAGAAATGAGACTCCCAGAAAAAATATTTTAATAACCTGCGACAAAAAAGATAGGCTACCAAAATCCTGTTGTATAACACAAACATGCTTTCGAATTGCTTACTGAGATTTCTCAGTCATTTCATTTATAATTCATCAAACAGTTTAGGTCGGTCTAATTGGATTCATGTCTAAAGTCACTATAAGAAGTAACAAGTGTTATTGAATCATCGAGTGGGATGATGTCATACTCTATTAATTACTCTTTCGAAAAACAATAACACTTTGATTTTTATTGCAACAAAAAAAAGTAATTAGTTAGACGATCATAGTTTTAATAAACGTACTTTTTTCTAGTTCTCAAGAACTTAATACACATAAATATTTTCAAAACAACTTTCATATATAAAACTATGATAAAGTAGTTATCATATATGCGAATTATTAAAGAAGTTATTTTTTAACACTTACTGATTTTTATACCAAAATAGAGATAATAATTAAAAAAGCATTGCTACATATAGAACTTATCATATTCTTCTCTTTACAAGAAAAAAAAGATAAATATTTATTAGAAAGCTCACAAGAATTGCCCGAGGAAACTAAATAAGTCAATATATGATTTTAGAGGTGAAATGGTCAAATTGCAGGCCATTCACTTGAATTTGTTATTAATTTGTGAATGATTTTATATAAAAAGGTTAACATTGTCATCTGAATTCAAAAAAAAAATACTAATAATACATGCATTTTAGAAATTACAGTTAATTTTGTCAAACACCATAACAATAAATGATTATATGTGTAAAATTATTTTTTGTTGTCAACCAGATTATTACTTTTTGTTGCCTGCCCAATTATTTTGAAAATAGAACACCGGTTATCAAAAGAACAATAGAAATACAACACTAAACAACAGAATGAAAACACAAAATCAAAGTAAAAAAAAATTAAAAAAGGAAGAACAAAGGTAGAAGAATACCTTGGTAGAAAATGATTGGTGTCCTCACGTCCGTAAGATCTCCAATATATAGCAACACCATCATAAAAAAACAGACAAACCGAGTTAAGCTCCCATCAGAAAAGGTAAAATTATAGCAAGAAATTGACATTTTAAGCATAGGTTGATACATGCATTTATTGCTTCACATCGAAACTACCTACCAATCACAAACAACATTAATGCTTACTATATATATCATCTTTATTAGGTCTATTTGTATTTTTTAGGCCCAAATTTTAGTTGGGTTTTTTCTTCTCCTCCCTAATTAGCAGTCATATTACTTTAGAGAAAAACCCAATATTGGTGAATGGAATACATGTGTTCCATGAAAACCAGCTAGGATTCTTTCTTGTTTTTCACATATCCTTGACGTACATAGGCCTGTCATTTAATACACTGAATCCAAAACATATTAGGTGAAGGCTTGCTCAAAATAGCACGCAACTCAACATTTTTCACTTCTATTGATGACAAAAAGACATGATCTTAACTAGAAGAATTAGAGCCAAGACTCACACTTAAATATCTAAATCTGGAAAAAAGAGATTAACTTCATGAAAATAAAATTAGACAAAATACAAAGAATAAACACTCTGTTATTTTTGAGTTTGTTATATATGATTTATCATTAAGTCATATCACAATTAAGTTTGAGATAGAAAGAGGAATTTTTTTTAAGGATATACCAATATAAAAAAATATTTGTAATAATATACCAAGTCAAAAAAGATTTACAAGAGTATACCAATTCGGCAATTCAGTTGCCGAATTAGTTTTTTTAAAATAATGTATATATTTTATATGGAATGGGTTTACAATTAAAAATAGTAAAACTTAATCAAAAACATTTCAACAACCCATATATTAAAAAGTGGTTTTATCTTTTATTTTCTTAATTAATATATATTTATTATATTGAATGGTTTGAAATTAAAAAAAATTAAAGAAAAGAAACGTATATAATATATAACAAATAATCATATTTTGTGGAATTTAGTTATTTCTAATTAAACTTTTAAATTATTTCAAATTTCTATAAAGCCATTAAAAAAACTTTTCCAATAAGTTATAAATATCTAAAATTATTTTTAGATTACTTGGAATTATATATAATATATTAGTGTATCAAAAATAATTATTTTTTCTTAATTAATTATCCGCATGTCTATCTAAAATCTCTATTTAATTCTTTTATTCCTAATTATCATTTATTAACTACCAAATGCCAATAATAATAGTAGTAATTTATGGCAAATTTCTTTTTCCGTAGTTACTTTCTTTTCTCGTAGTTATCATACCGATTGGACATTAATAACCTCCATTAATTACGAGTAAAGAGATTATATGATTGACAAACTCCGATAATTACTATAAATAAATTAAATTTACTACACAACCATAAGATCATTAATGAAACACTAAGAAGGATTGAACCACGAATTATACCAGAATGCAATATTATCTCTTTGAAGGATTAGAAACATATATTCCCCATTCGTCAGCAAAATATATTCAATATTATATAATAAATTCATATATCAATAAATGCATGAAATATTAGTATTTGATAATTAATAGATGATAATTATGAATAAATATTTTTATTAGAAATTTTAAATAGACATGTGGATAATTAATTAAGAAAAATATTATTTTTTATACATTAATATATTATACATAATTCCAATTGACTTAGAAATAATTATAAATATTTATAACTTATCGGAAGAGTCTATTTAATGGCTCTATGGAAATTTGAAATAATTTAAAAGTTTAATAAAAAATAACTAAGTTACACAAAATATGGTTATTTGTTATACATTATACACGTTTCTTTTATTTGAATTTGTTTTAATTTTTTTTGTTATAAACCATTCAATATAATGAATATATATTAATTAAGAAAATAAAAAATAAAACCACTTTTTGATATATAGGTTGCCGAAATTTTTTTGATTACGTTTCTTTTAATTTTTTGATTTTATAATTTTAAACCTATTCCATATAAAATATACACATTATTTTAAAAATGAAAATCTAATTCGGCATCTGGGTTGCCGAATTGGTATACTCTTACAATTTTTTTTTTGATTTGGTATACTATTACAAATATTTTTTAAAATCGGTATATTCTTAAAAAAAACTCATAGAAAAGAGGCTGACTCATCTATTTTTTGTGGATGACGCCTTATTTTTCATCATAATTACAGGTAAGGAAATTGAAGCGTTCAAGAGTACTTTGGCTATGTATTGTAAAGCGTCGGGCCAGAGAATTAACCTAAATAAGTCGTCATTTCTGTTTAGTAAAGACACGCCAGAGAATGTAAAATATTCAATTGCTAATAACCTGGATATTAGGGTTACGACTTCGCTTGGGGAGTATTTGGGCCTCCCCTTGATGCTGAAGAGGTCAAAGAATGAAAATCTTAATTTTATCAAAGATAGACTGCTTGCAAAATCAGCTACTTGGATGGCGTCTTTGCTTTCGGAGGGGGGAAAAGAAGTTCTAATTAAAGCGGTTCTGCAAGCGATACGCCATGTCAATTTTCGAGTTCCCAAAAATATTATGTAAAAAGTTATCTTCTCTGGTCGCAAACTTTTGGTAGGATAACGGAAATAAAAAAAGAATTCATTGGATCAATTGGAAAGGAGTTGCAAAAAGTAAAAAGAATGGAGGAATTGGATTTAGGGAGTTCCAAAAAATGAACTTAGCATTGTTAGCTAACCAAGCTTGGAGAATTATTAACAATAAGGATTCTCTAGTGTATAAGGTGCTGAAAGGAATATATTCTCCAATGAATGAGTTATGGGATACTAAACTCAAAAACAGGAGGTCTTGGAGCTGGGCGAGCATATATAAAGGAATTCAAATGCTAAAGAAGTATGTTGTTTGGCAAGTGGGAAACGGTAAAACGGTAAAAATATGGGAACATAGGTGGCTAAATGCGAATTACAAATTGCAATATACTAACCCAACGAATGCAAAAAGGGTATGTGATATTATGACCGAAGACTCTTTGGGGTGGAACATTGAACTCATTAAAGAATTATTTGATCCCATTCCAATGAATTTTAAAAATTCCAATCACAAGAGTGATGAATGAGGATAAGATCATATGGACCTTTACTAAAGATGGTGATTACTCAACAAAATTTGGTTATCATTTACTATCTGAGGAGGAAACTAAATCAATTCCACAATCATCAGTAAAAGGGAAAAGAGATAACGATACCGACTTATGGAATACTATATGGCACGCAAATGTACCGTCCAAAATTAGGAATTTTTGTTGGAGAATATGTAAGGATATCCTACCAACAAAAAGTAATCTAATGAGGAGAAAATGTAAGAGTGATAACATCTGCGAATGGTGCGAAAGTGAGGAGGAAAATTCGGATCATATAGTGCTTTATTGTCCTTTAAGTATGATGGCATGGACAGAGTCCCCTTTACAAATTAAAATTAATATAGAGGATAAGGTGACTTTTGCCGACTGGAATAAAAATACGGTAACAAGTTATATTAATAATGGGTGGGAAAGAAGGAAAGTAACAGCGATTTTACTCGTCACGACTTGGAATATTTGGAAAGAAAGAATAAAAGGTTTTTTTGATAGAAAAGAATGGTCGGTAATGAATATAACGCAAAACACAGGGGAAGTTATCTCAAAATGGTTTGATTGTAAAAGAAAAAGCACCCATGTGAAAGATAACCTTCTAAAAGAAACAACCATTTCTAATAATTGTAATCCCGTGATGGAAGACAAGGCGGATATGTTTTGGTTCAGTGACGCATCGTTTAACAAGGAATGGGAGTCGGCAGCCATCGCAGCTATTTGGGTTAATACGCAAGGAATTATTACGGAAAGAAAAGCAACGCGGTGTATATTGAGAAATGTTATTGAAGGAGAAGTTTGGACGATGTTGTTAGCCCTTAGATCGGCGGGGAGGAAAAAAATCCAGAGTAGTTCCTTCTACTCTGACAACCTTGAACTTGTTCAAGGAATTAATGGGAAGGGTAAGCTACATTGGAGCTTAAACCCTATCGTGAACGAAATAAAAGGATGGATTGATGAGTTCCCGACGTGGAAGATATCATATGTGAATCGACAACATAATACAACTGCAGATGCAATTGCAAAGTGCACTAGAAGGAACATCGACATATCACAATGGAAAGACTATTCGGTTATCGCTTCATCTAACTTTTTTAGTAAATATTGTAATCTGTAATTTTCTTTTCTCTTTGACAAAAAAAAACTGTGCTTGTATGTGTAATAGACATGTTTTGATGGATGGAGAAATAAAGTTTTGAAAGAGGAATTTCAAGAGGAAATTACTTTATGAAGCCCAAAAATCTAAACAATTATCTACAAAATCCTAACTAAAAATTCATTCTAACAAAGGTCTAAGTTAGATTTCTTAGTTAGATTTTTTACCTTTATACCCTTACTCAATTCGGTATTGGTACATACCAATATTTTTAAGTTTGTACAAACCAATATTTATTTGTTTGGGATGCACCAATATTTCCGAGTTTGTTACGTACCAAATGCTTTGTATGTTTGTTTTTACGTATTACGAGTCCTAATAGTTTTTTTCTAGAAGTTTGTTTATGTCCGAGGTTATTATCCGCAATTATTTAGAAATCTGATCCAAGATATCGTGTCGATATACATCAATTGGTATGAGCTAACAAAATTTTACCGTAAAAAACAACAAACAATTCAAGAACAAATTGGTACATTCCGAACACATGGATATGGTACATTCCAAAAAGATCAATTTGATACATTCCAAATAGATATATATATATATATATATATATATATATATATATATATATATATTTAAAACAACTTGATTTCTTTTTACAATAAAAATTTGAATTAAAAAAAAAAAGTTCAACAAAAATTAAAAAAAAAAGTTCAAGATGGGCCTCTTAGTGAACAAGAACGATGGATGTGGGACGATGGCGGTGGGAGAATGGCTGTGCGAGAATGGCGGCTTGGATCTGAACTGGACGTGACAGTGGTGGTGGGAGGGCTTGGAGGCGCGCCAGATCGACCATTGCTCGGAGTTGGGCCTGAAGGCCCCTGAACAGAGCTGCAGCGGTCACGAGGGGCGGGGGTGCGGCTTGAATTTGAGGATGGGAAGTTGAGTTCTGATGTTGACTGGCTGCGTGGACTCACAGTGGAGGAGTTCTAGTCCCTGGTGGCGCTGCTGCGGTGGTGTTGTCGCTGGTGGCTCTTTCTGCTCGATGGTGAAGGCTGGCGGCGCTCGACGATGCTGGTGTTGCTCGGCGGTGGATACTGCTACAACAAGGCAGTGAAGATCGATGTGTTTGGGAGGGGAGAGAGCGGCGTTGAGAGGATTATGAAGAGGAGAGAGGGGCTCGTTTGAAGATACAAAGTGGATATGAAATGGGAAAACAAATCTCTAATAGGGTTGCTGATTTCATTTTTGGCCTTTTTTTCTTTAGTATATAAGAATTAAATAAGAGTATTTTTAGGTTTTTTGGGCTATTGTAACTAGTAGTTACTGAAAGGCTCTTTAAATAGATTGATGAAGTTGTTTGGGCTTTTAAAAAGAATTGCCCCGAATTTCAAATAAAAAAGCAAAATGTTGATAAAAGAAAAAGAATTTAATAAAGTCATAGTGACTCGGTGTCAAAAAAAAAGAGTAATGCTAGGTATCACCCAAAAAGTGATCACCCAAATATTACCTTCCTAGATGGTCCAATTAAACTGTTTCTCTTTCCTAATTACTTTTCTCTCTCTCTCTCTCTCTCTCTCTCTCTCTCTCTCTCTCTCTCTCTCTCTCTCTCTCTCTCTTATATGAAACAGTTTAATTGGACCACCTAAAAAGGTGATATTTGGGTGATCACTCTTTGGGTGATACCCAGCATTACTCAAAAAAAAAAACCATAATGACCAATCATTCATGCTTCCAAGTATGTTCAGGACAAGGATGACTTTCTTTCTTGACAAAAAAAAAAAGACAAGGATGCCTTCCGACCGGATTGATCATATTGTTGACGGGTTGCTTGACCTTTTTCGCATTTACGTGTGACTTGTTGTGAGGTTCCAACTTTTACTCCCTTCGTTTCAAAATGTTTGTCCGCTTTGCTTTTCACACAAATTAAGAAATGTAATTATTACACTCCCTATTACAAAAGTACCCCTCATAAAGTGTCTTGATATTTAAAATGTGTATTGGAAACATAAATTTTAATTTTTTAATAGGGATAAAAGTGGAAAAAATAGGTAAAAAATGTTTTGATATTCTAAGTAGACAAATATTTTAAAACTACATTTTTATTAAGTGGACAAATATTATAAAACAAAGAAAATACTACATAATTGCATTTAGATTTTCTTTGTTTTGGTTGGAAAAAGATATCGCAATTGGATGTATTAAAATTTACCTACGTACTTTTTTTTACTAGCTAGTACTATACAGTAGAACTGTAGATTAAAAGACCTTTTATAATTCCAAGTTGCTTCAAAGCTACTCTGTTTAATAGGAGTACTAAATTTAAAAATGTTTCATTAATTATTATTTAAAATAGAGGCGTGCCGTAGCAGTATTAATTTCCCATGGAACTTTTTCCAAAAATTGGTTAATATGAAATTCCTCTCCCCTCTCTCTCCCAAAAACCCCCCACCGCCATAACCATCTCTCTCCACCTCAACCTCCTCAAGCAATTGATTTCCCTTACTAAAATCATATCATTTTGCTCTTCTTCCCCTCTGTTTTTCCTCTCATCCTTTTGAACACCCTCTTTGTTTTAACCCACAAACACTATTATGAACTTCTACTCTTCTAGTCATCCATATGCCAATGAAGGTATGATGGTGGTGACTCCCGATTCTAACTCGAAATACAAAACTATCAAAGAACACAAGCTTATAGGTAAGCTTCTCTGCAAAGATGCTGTAAACATCACTTTTATCAAGAATCATATAAACAAGTTCTGGGCTTTGAAAGAACCAATGGATACAGAAAAACTTGGCAAAAATGAATTTATACTCAAATTCAGAAATGAAGAAGATTATCTCAAGGTCTGGAGTCAAAGGCCATGGACGGTAGTAGGTAAACACTTTGCGATTAATAAGCATATCACTGGTTCAAAAAAAGGGGTTGATTACACTACCCTATGGTTACAACTTACTGGAGTTCCAGTTAATCTACTTACCCATCACTGTATCGAAAAGTTCATGTCACATTTTGGGGAAGTTCATTCAATAGTGCTACCTGAATCAGTAGAGGTTGATGAACACACTGTCACGAAAGTTTACCTTGATTGGGGTCTCAAAAACCCAATCATTGCTGGTATTAATTATTGGGAAGATATCAACACTCAAATATGGATTAATTTCAAGTACGAAAATATTGGGCAGGTTTGCTACTCTTGTGGAATTTTCGATCATGAAGAAAAAGACTGTAAGAATAAGAAAATTGAACCAAAGATTGGAAGCTGGATTAAGATTTCTACTCGTGGTCCTTCTCAATCTTCAATTCTCTTCAAAGGTAAATCTTCTATTAATTTCAATCATCATAACAAAATTAAGAAATTACCCAGAACGAGTTGGAACTCACAAGGGCATAAGATCAACTCGTCTGAGTCAGACTCAATGATTCAAATCCCACTCAAGAAAAATAGTACTACGGTACAACAACAGCTAAGGAGTACGGATAATTCCGAAATGGAGGTGGTAATGGGTGTACAACCCGTTTTTGAATTTAATGCTAAGAAAGACAAAGAAATTGGTAAGGAGAAAAAAGACAAAAATGATAAGGACATGGATGTACTATTAAAAATGGAGTCGGTTAAGAGTAAGAAGAAGGAAGAAATTTTTCGGAAAGAAAAAGAATTAATGGGTAAAGCGGGTCTTTTGGCAATATCTCTTTCAAGTCCAAAAAGCCCAAATGAGAACATTTTATTTGGCAGCATTTCGAGCCCAACTGATTTAATCCATACTGGACCCAACTCGAAAGTTATTATTTCACCCAATATATTAAAAACCAGCCCAAACACTACCCCACTTTCCATTCAACCCAATACCAACTCTAAACTTAACACAAACCCAAAACAGCTTAACCCCGTTTCAAACTCACCTTCGTCTTCATCTTTCTCCCCCAAATCATACCTAACCCCTAACCCTAATCAAACCATTTCGATTGTCTCTCCGTTTCAGACCATAGCTAACCTTCCTATACCTTTCACCCTCATAACTAATCTCAATATTAAAAGCCGCAACAAAACATCTCGTACAGCGATTAAGAAAAGCTCAAATCTCAAACGAATTGAGAAAAATTATAAGTCGGAAAACAATCGTTTAAGAAAGCTGTGGGAATTTCGAAAAGGTAAAGATAATGAAGTCTATGAAGAAAAGAACGCTAAGTCTACTTATGAAGATTTCGATGAAGAAGAAAAATCTGAGAAATGGGTGGATATCAAAGAGGATGCTGAAGAGGTTTGCGGGCTTGTCCTAGAACAAGCTCATCTCGAATCATGATACATATTGCTTGGAACTGCCAAGGGATTGGCACCCCTTTGGCAGTCCAAACCCTAGTCGATATTAAGAGGAGATATCGACCCGAGGTAATTTTCCTCTCTGAAACTAAGAATCAATTATCTGTCATTAATAAACTTGCTAATACCTTGAATATGCATCTTATTGAACATGTTGACCCTCAAGGGATTGGGGGTGGTTTAGCTCTATTTAGTATTTCTAAAGATAATATTAAAATCATTAGTAAAGATTTTAATTATATCCATTGTGAATTTACTGATAATAAAGGCTCTAAGTCCCTTACTACTTTCGTGTATGGTGCACCTATGGAACAAGATAAAATCAAATCTCTTGGAAAACTTGCTACCTGTGCCCCTTTAAATGATCTGCCTTGGAATCTTATAGGTGATTTTAATAATCACCGCTATATAAGTGAGAAAATTGGTGGTGATAATCATGTTACTAAAAATATGAATGAATTTAACTCTTTTATTAAAAACCATAACTTAATTCAAGCAATTCACAAAGGGGTATCCTTCTCTTGGTCTAATAGACAAGCTGGAAATAAACGTATTAAAATCATGCTTGATAGATGCCTCTTTAATAAGGAATGGGCCGACCTTAATCCTGAGGCTTGGGCCTTATTACTACCTGCTGTGGGCTCGGATCACAGTCCTTTATTACTTCACCTTTGTGAAGAAAATATAACCCCATCAAAAAGATTTTACTTTGAAAAATTTTGGATGGATGAAAGAGATTGCTATGAAATCATTAAAAACGTTTGGAAATCTAGAAATACTATTCATACTATTACTAAGAACAGGCTCACTAATAACCTGAATATGTGTAAAAGATTACTTACTGTTTGGAGTAAAAGGAAATTCAACAACAATAGAAAAAAGATTGACCTACTTATGAAAGAGTTAGAAATCCTCACAAACTCTAAAAACCTCTCGGATTATGAAAAAGATGACTATAATAATATTGTTAAGGAAATAGAAATTATCTGGAAAAGAGAAGAAGACTTTTGGGCTTCTAGATCTAGAATAATGTGGCTTAAATGTGGAGATAAAAATACTGCATTTTTTCATGCAGCTACAAAAGAAAAAAGGAAAATTAATAAAATCTGTAGAATTCAAAATGATGAAGGCATCTGGCTTTCTGATGATAGTGAGATTAAAGATAATATCACTACTTATTTCAATAACATCTTCAATTCTAGTGGTATAAGAGATTTCAAGAATGTTATTGATATTATCAAATCTACTGTAACCCAAACTATGAATGATAACTTGATCAAACCCCTTTCTATTGGGGAAATTGAGAAAGCTATTACTGAATTAGGTGCTTGTAAAGCACCAGGCCCTGATGGTTACCCGGGATTTTTTTATAAAAAATATTGGCAAATTATTAAACTAGATGTCATTAAACTTGTAAATGATTTTTGGTATAATAATCATAGCCTTGAGAATATTAACCATACTTTCATCTCGCTTATACCAAAAATTAATAACCCAGCTACTATTAAGCATTTTAGACCTATTAGTGTTTCAAATTTCATCTACAAAATTATTGCAAGAATTTTAGTAAACCGTTTACAACCCCTCATGAGTATAATTATTGATGAACACCAAACTGCCTTTATTCCTGGTAGGCATATTCAAGAAAACTCAATGATTGTTCATGAAGCTTGTACATTTATAAAAAATAAAAAAGACACTATGAAATATTACATGATAGTCAAAGCTGATATACAAAAAGCCTATGAATATGTAGAATGGGATTTCCTATATAACATAATGTTAAAAATTGGTTTTTGTAAAAAATGGTGTGATCTTATCATGAACTGTGTAACTTCTGTGTCCTATTCTGTTTTAATAAATGGCAAACCTTATACCCTACAAAAACCTACAAGGGGTATAAGGCAAGGGGACCCTTTATCTCCTCTACTTTTTTGTATCATTACCCAAGCCCTAACAGCCCTAATCAATAATAAAGTGGAACTTGGTTTATATGAAGGTATCTCTTTAACTAAAAATAGCCCTAAACTTACACACCTTCTCTTTGCTGATGATAGTGTGTTTTTCTTAAGGGCTACTGTTGAGGATACGAATAGCTTTAATGATATTATTAATAATTATAGTAAAGCTTCTGGTTTAACCCTTAACTTAAACAAATGTGGAGTTAAATTTAGTAGTAATACCCCTCGCTATACTCAAAAAGTATTTGCTAAACGTATTAATATGAAAATTACTAAGAATTTAGGTATCTACTTGGGCCTCCCCACTGAATGGGGGAGATCTAAAATAAGGGACCTTAACCTCTTAGTGGAGAAAGTCACTAAAAGAATAGACAACTGGAAAAATCTTTTCCTAAATGAAGCAGGTAAAGAAACTCTTATAAAAGCTGTGTTGCAAAGCATCCCTAATTACTTTATGGCTTCTTACTTAATACCAAAAAAAACATGTGAACTTATATCTTCTCAAATAGCTAAGTTTTGGTGGGGGTCTAAAGGTGAAAAGAAAATTCATTGGGGAAATTGGAATTCCCTTACAAAAAGTAAATTTTCAGGAGGCCTAGGCTTTAGAAACTTGCACTTTATGAATCTTGCTTTACTTGGTAAAATGGCATGGAATTTTATGTCTAACACTTCATCTTTACTGTATAAAATTATAAAAGGAAAATACTTCCCAAACTCAGATTTCACCCAGGCTAAAATAGGAAACTCTCCCTCTTGGGGATGGAGAAGTCTTTTAGCTGGGAGAGATTTTATGATTAAACACACTAAATGGAAAATAGGAGATGGCAATACTATAAACTTGCATTCTCACAAATGGATTCAAAATTGTGATGATATAATCTCACCTTCAACTACCTCAATACAAAGGGTAAGTGATCTTTTAATAAGCAATACTAGAAACTGGAATATAAACCTTATTAAATCTATTTATCCTGAAAATATTAGTAAAAACATATTTGATATGTTTATTCCCCTCATCCCTCTTAAAGATACTTTATATTGGGAACTTAGTTCTGATGGGATTTATAGTGTCAAAACAGCATATCATTATTTGAAAGAAACTCAAGATAGTACTGATAGTAAACTCGAGAATACTAAACCCTCTACATCACACAATATTAATACTAAGACTTGGAAAATTATCTGGAATCTTAAAGTCCCACAAAAAATCAAGAACTTTATGTGGAGAGCTTTAAAAAACCTTCTACCTACTAATAAAAATCTTTTCCTAAGAAAAGTAAAAGAGTCTAGTATTTGTCAGATTTGCAATGAGAAAGCTGAGACTGTTGAGCATCTATTATTTGATTGTAACTACGCTAGAGCTACTTGGCTTTCTTCTAATCTTACTATAAGAACAAGCAACCAGTGTTCCCTTATTTTGGACACTTGGATGGCTGAAATTATAAGTAAGAATAACTCGCTTGAATGCAAAGTCCCTTATCTTGGTGAACAAATTGCCATCCTATGTTGGCAAATTTGGAAAAGTAGAAATGCTTTTCTATTTAAAAATAATAAACCGTGCCCCTTGAATATCTGTACCAATGCACAGGCTATATGGAAAGAACAACAAAATATCTTAAAATCCGAGGATGTTGATAGTAAACTGAGGATAAATGATAACTCTCAATTGAGTAAGTGGGATATTGAACTAAATAATAATGCACCTCATGATGATCAACATGATCTGAAGGAAAGTAACAATCAAAAATTGGAACAAAAGAGGAATACCTCACCTCTTTCGAGTACTATTTCAACAGATGGTAAAAATATACAATCTAAATGGGAACCACCCCCAAAGAATTGGTTTAAAATTAATTGCGATGCTTCTTATAAAAATGCTAACTCCTCTATTGCGTGTATTGCTAGGGATTGTTTTGGTAAAGTTATTAAATTAGGTGCTTGGAGAATAGGAGCTGAAAATTCCATGGAAGCCGAAGCATTGGGTATCTTGAAGGCTACTTTGTGGGCTAAGGAGTTTAAAGACACAAAATGCATTATAGAGAATGATTGCAAGGAAGTCATGGACCCTCTTGCTTCTAATTTACTTGTACCTAATTTAAGAATTAATAGCATTATTCGTAGTATTTATTTTGTTAGTGAAAATTGTAATCCTCTATTCTCTTTCATCTCTAGAAAGAAAAACTTAGTTGCGGATTGGTTAGCTAAAAACTCGCCTTTAGGCAATAGTCGTAGCTTTGGTAGGGCTTTGCCCCCCCAACTCGCGAAACTAATCTTGAATGAATCCTCTCCTACGGGAGTTGGATAATCTTAGTTTGTAATAGTTTTCTTTTGAATGAAAAGCTTTTAGAACAAAAAAAAAATATTTAACCAAAGCAAGTCACATGTCTTTGTCGTATATATTCATAATTCAAGGCAATGTGTTGGAAGAAACACCATTCTGTGGGGTTGCATTTCATGCACAAATGTACGGCATGTTATTATGTGTCAAAAACGACAATAAAACCCAAGTTCCTTCTAATCTTGTCTCCATAACTTAAGCCTGCAATGTACGCTTGAAATTGTATGTATTTTAATCGTGTAATTTAAGAGACTAGTCTCTTACTAAATATTGGAGTTTGAAAGGTTGGGATATTATATATAAATTATAGTGATTTAAGTTCAGAAAAGTGAAAGGTTGATTTTTTTTTTTAAAGAAATCCTTTTATCATGGTATCCTTTTACCATCATCCAATTGAAGTAACATCTATTTGATGGGAGGTATCATGGTACTTTGAGAAACCAACAACAAGTCGCCAGACTCTATTATCACCGACGACAACAACTCACTTCGGCAATCAAGTTTATGTCCACAACAAGAAAATCAGGTTTCGCCGACTTCGTTTTGACCATTTAACGACCCTTTTAAAGCGTTGTCTTATCTTTGCCTGCACTTGATCCTATGGTGGCCTATACTCGTGTTGCCAATCTTATAACTACACTTTGATAAGATAGTCGGCTATTGTGACCCCGTTTCCTGGCTCCCTTCCAAACCAGTCGGCTATGTGACACCCTTTCCAAACTCCCTTCCAAATTAGAGTCGGCTATTGAGACCCTATTTCCCAGCTTTTTTCTAAAAAAGAGTCGCCTATTGAGACCATATTTCCCAGCTTTTTTCTAAAACAGAGTCGCCTATTGAGACCCTATTCCCAGCTTTTTTCTAAAATAGAGTCGCCTATTGAGACCCCCCTGGCTCCCTTCCAAAAGGATTCACCTAGTATTACTCGTTTGCTGTTGTAGCATCAAAGCAAGCCTACAAAAGAATAAGCTAATGAAAAAGTAAATATCAAGATAATTGCACTATAGTTCTGTGTGTATGTGTATGTGTGTATGTGTGTGTGGCTAATGAAAGATAATAAATGGCTTGCCTTGAAAAAACTTTTCTAGATTCTGGTGTACTGAAGCAGGGGCAAATATGTAAGAACCTAAATATATAAGGGCAAGAATGCAATATATTTTATTTAAATATAATTAGTGTAATAAAACATATTGTTTTAATCTAGTTAAGATCTTAAAATGTCATACCTGTAGGTAAGGATAATTTTTGAAAAACTCATGAAATAGATGACTTTTCGAAGACTGCAAATAGAGATTTTTGAATATATAATGATTTATAGTGTAAAGTACCAAATATGCCCCTGTAGTTTTAAAAATGACAAATACGACACTAATCAAGAGGATTACAATAAGAAGAATATTTTGCTAATTTGGCCCCTGCTTCCTGAGTACATTCACAAGGAAAAGCTTTGAAATCTCTTAATTGAGTATAACCACTTCCTCGTAATTCCACACACCTTATTTGTAAAAGAGACCACAGGGGGTCTTTTGCAATTAATAAATAGTTGAGGGTAAAGAGAGTAAAGAATATTCCTCACCTGATCCTTTCATTGTCATCTGCAGCTACAACTACTGGTGAAAGAGGCTGAAGTAACGCACTGCTCGCAATTTGATCGTGCAAATTACTCTATTAAGGCACAGAATCAAAGAAGACCATAACCTAAAAAAATTAAAAACAACCAAAGAGAAAAAGAAACAAAAAACTAAATCAGCAGACCTTATCAAGTTTACATTGTAAACCATCAAGTAAGCGTTTGATTCTCTGAGAATTCTCGGGTAAGGCTTGGAATCAGACAAGACCTTTGCTTTTCCTACCTAACACAGTGCAATAATATCAGTTTTTTTACACGGTCAAAAGATCAGTTTTGCTATTTTGTAAGTGGTCAAGATAAGAATCAAAACACCCATATCTCCTTGTGTATTCTCACAAGGGTGCAAAAAAGACATTGGAAATGTAAATCATAATTGCACTATAGGTCCCTATATTTTGCATAATGTAGATATATACCTTGAGTGTATCTTCATACGAGAGAAAAGTTTCCCATCCTTTGTTAGCTGTATAATCACGACGCACAAGTTGTCATCTTCATTAGTCGACCCCACATCATGTTTCACTTCTTCGGCCATTGCTTCTAATGCCTTGAACTGTGTCTAATATCACCATCAGTGTAACATTTTGTTCATTTATGAATAACAAGAACATGTTTACTCTGACTAACCTGTTGCCTAAGAGTATTTAACGCGTCGAACAGGTGCATCGTGTCTTCCTAAAATATCCTCTTTTCCTTTGTTAAATACAAGTCTGAAGCATCAAGAAAATGTCTAAGTTATGAGCTATGTTTAGTTAAATAATGCAGATGCATAGGAATAGAAAAGTGAAGTTTCGACTTTTGAACTCAGGAAGGATAAAGTGAAATCATGAGAGAGCTGTATAATTTATAAATTAGGGGTATATTAGACTATTAACACAGGGAACAACGGTATATTCCAAAATTTTCAGGTAATTGCACTATAGGTCCCTATACTATGCAAAAAATTGTAGTTATTTAAATTGATGCATAGTTTCTAAGAAATACGAAGCTTTACCATTTATGTTCTAAGTAAAGTGAAATTAGCAAAAATAATACATACATATCAGAGAAACAATGTTTGTTAAATAACAGCTTCAGGCTCCTGTGAAAGAGATAATGTATTAGCGAAAAGATGAAACAGAATATGTAGCAATAACAGTAAAAAAGTTAGGCACACACCACATCAAGTGAAGTATCATCATTAACGAAATCCCACTTTTCTTTCCTGAGATTTAGTATCTCTATATCTCCACCGGTATATGACACCTGGTTCATCAGTGTATATTGCTAATCAATACCAATTTTTATGTTTTTATTTCTTTTGGGTGAAGAAATGAACTTACCTTATGCTACCTCTTTGCAGAATCAAAAGACTCAATATGACTCACATAATACCTGTACATAAACAAGCAGAATTAATCATTTTATGAATTACTATAAACGAGAGAAAATACTTATCTCATCAGCATGCCACCAAACTTTAATCATGGAAATAACCAAATTCTCGCTCTCATGTTCTTGGATTTCACACGACACTGACAAGAGATGATTTCTACCATTAGCATTTGAGGTGTTATTGAGAACAGAGAGAGCTTCTACAAGATAAACATGCATCAACACAGTAAATGAGTATGTACTGAGTACAACATTATTTTGCAAATATCACAACCATACCACACACAGTGAAGCAGAAAATTAATCAGAGATTCTCTACTTTTGGTCACTACATTCATACATACATATATCCAAAACTTAGCATTAAAAATAGCATCAGAAAAAAGCTTACCCTGGTGTAGCAGTTTCCAATGAGGCCCCACCTAATTTTTCTGTACTTGTCTCCACTAAATCGTTACCTAAAAAAATAAAAAATATCAGTTGTATTAATTCTAATGTTTATATTTTTCATTTTGTGATGCATTAAACAGATATCAACTCCATTAGAATCATTTTGTCTCTGAAAGTTATGCTCAAAATCTTTTTAACAATAAAATACTTTGTACAATATATGTGTATAAAACTATATATACATATATAAGTGTGAATTTGTAAAGAGAATAAAGTACAAATAAGTGAATTTAGACCTGAATCAAAGGCACAACAATTTTTAGTTTCTGCTTCTGTGATACTTATACGTGGTTAGTGAAAAATGTAAATGTATACACCTACAAAAAGATAAAGTAAGTGTATAACAGTTAAGGCCAGAATTTTTACTGGAGAGTATATTTATAACAGTAAGAGTATGAGTTCGAACACATACTGTAAATTTTGCAAAGTAAATATCTTTGAGAGAATGGAAGAGTATTGAATTCTCCAATTACCTCAAAACTCTTTAGCAGTAGCGTGTCCTTAAATCATCTGCTACAAAAATAATCAATTTCAAACCAAACACGAACATAATGCAATTTGATGTAATTATGTCGAAAAATCATTCAGTGAAATCAAATTATTAGAAAAGAACATACCGAAACCTATTCATAGAAGAGAGAGAAGCGGGAGGTAGAGTTGATTCTGCTATTTTGATGAAACAGCGACTCCCATGGCAAACCCTAACCTCAAATCCAAACACTCCATTTACTCTATTACCGAATCCTAACCCTAGCTATCATATAAAAGCAATATGAATCCATTTTGATGCGTTCTTGGAATCATTTCGCGTTATACATATACATATATATATATTATATATGCTTCCAATACTTCTCTTTAATCGCCTTCTCAATTCTAGACCTTCCGATATCGATTAATTGTTACCTCCACGCTTACGATGGTGCCATTAAATCTATGCTTGGAACAATTCCTCCTCTTCTGGAGATTGAGAGACATAATGAAGTTATTTAGAGAGCAGTGTAGGGTTTATTGATTCTATAGAGAATTATGGTGGCCTCATCCTTGATATTAAGGCGGAAGCAGAGAAAATTAGAAAGAGAGAAAGATAAATATTTTTAATTTAATGGCACTTTTAATTTGGCAGCTTCGGTAAAACTGAAAATGTTTTGTGTTTCATTTTATAAGATTAGGTAATAGCCGACTATTACTTTTAGTAAGTAGAGTGGACAATTAAAAAGTAAATTTAGGATGGCTAACTCTCTCTCTAGAGAACCGTTACTGTTCAAATCATAAAAATTTTTCCTTTCCTTCTACCCTAAACTGTAGAATTCCTGCAAATTTCTGCAATCCTTCCCCTTATTTTCCTAATTCCTAGTGTCTCATATCGTTTTTTTCTTTCATTATATATAATAAGTAACATATTGGATGTCAATTATCGTCCTTACTGGCTTTAATTATGGATCAAAAACTCAAGTTTGTCGCCTCAAAGAACATAATCTGGGCTAAATTCATCCTTTCCCTCTTATTTGTTACAATAATTGGGGTCAATTTGAGTCTACTCTACTGCTACTTCAGGGCTGTTGATGGACATGCCAAGTGGATGTGGAATAATGCTTTATGGACCAATCGAAGCACATGCACTCACATGCAAAGAGGATCTTGGAACAAAACGATGTTTCTGAACTTGGTTTTCGCCCATCTGGAAGTGGGTCTGTTAATGAGTAAAGATGATATGCTAATTACTATCAATTGGACTTCTATTACAATTAAGGAGTGTATTAAACACCTTATGGATAGATGTAACAATTCGGAGGGCTTCAATTTATTCAGATGGTTAGATCAAAACCTTAAATTGACACCTACAATTACTGGGCTTAGTGTATTAATCAAAGATAAACGTTATAATCGGGTAAGAATGGTGATGTTCTGGTTTTTCTTTGATATTTCTGCTTATCAAAGTGATGTAGCTCTTAACTTGGTGTGGGATACTGGTGTATGGACTGTGGATAACACATGCATCCTCACGCTTTGGATAACCCGTTACAAAGACTTGGGTTTTGGTTTGGGCCGTGGGAAGCTGGGCATTAATTTACCTCTAATTGAATTTAATGATTCTCTTAGATCATCTTGGACCCGTTTAATAACTAAAGGAATTAATATATTCCTAACGGGCTGGATTAATCTTTGGGCCTTGATCTGTCTGCTAAGGTATGTTGATATCCTAATCCGATACGGTAAATGGAGAGACGTTTCATATTTCGGCTATACTATTATTACAATGCTTAATTGCTACATTGATTATATAAAATTGATTCACCCTATATCACGCTGCACCTATTCCAAGATGAATAAACCTAGAGAAGATACGCTAAGTAGGCCAGAGGGGGTTGTTTCAGGTGTTATGTGTGGTACAAACGCTAGAAGAATAATCAAAAATAGGGTTTTAACCTATTTAGTAATCAATAGACTGAGTAGCACGCTTGATTTTGATTATCTCGAAACTGAAATCAAACGTGTGTCAAATTTTATCTGCTCTACATGCAATTATCGTGAGAAAGTAGCTAAGGTTAAGTCTCTTCGCCTCCTATATAATGGGAATATTCTGCAAAAGTATTTCAACTCAAACCCTCTCGCCATTGTTAACCTTTCCAAAAAAGCTTTGAAGATGTCTACTAAAACCAACCATGCACTACCAATAGCCAAAATTTCTGAGGAAAACATGGAAAAATTTGTAATTTTATCCCTATCTACTAAAGCTGCTGCTATTAAACCTAAGGTCCCGGAGTTCAACCTTCTAACTAGAGTGGTCTCTCAGAGGGTTATACCTCTCCCTGTGTTCAGAAAAGCAGTCCTAGATAACTGGAATATCAGATGCCGAATTATATTTGAGGAAATATCCTCGAATGTCTTTAAAATCACGCTCGATGATGAAGAGGAGGCAAATCGCGTTTATTTCATCAGACCAGGGCGGGTTCAATCAATGCATGTTGTGATAGCAAGGTTAAATGAAGGTGAGAAGATAAGTAATGTTGATCTGACAAACTCTTATGCTTGGATTAGAGTCTATGGACTTGCTGGGTTCCAGTGCTCAATCGATACAATCGAGACTCTTGGTAATTTCATAGGCGAAGTAACAGAGATCGATCATCCAGCTATTGATGATGACAATCAGGAACTCCTAAGATTCAGAGTAAAATTTAACACTGAGAAAGCGCTCAAGACCGGTGTCTACATTGAACAGTTTGAAGGTCCAGCTTGGGTGTCCTTCATCTATGAAAATATAGGTATGTTTTGCTACAATTGTGGTGTTTTGGGGCATAACAAAAACAACTGCTCTACCTGTATCGTTAAACCAAGGTGGAATGATAGTGCTTTTAAGTACACAAACTGGACGCGTGATCTTACTGTTAAGAGCGAGGACAAACCTCTCTATATGATAAGGAAAAGAGACCGTTGGGGTGTTTTTGACGAGCTAATTCGTTTCTACCCTTTTAGAAGATCCGATGGAGATGGTGAAGATTCAGACAATGATTCTAGACAAGGTGGGTTACCAGGTAACAATCAAAGCTTCAATGTTGGAACCATTCAAGTTTCAATCCCTAATACTGGTGAGGAGTCAACTAAGGAGAAGAAGGCTGAAGGCTCTGAAACTGGCAAAAGGAAACGCGAAAACACTGGTCTGTTGGAAGATATCACTAATGGTTTAGAACTGCCAGAGGAACCTTTTGAGATTTCTGCTACGAAATTCCCTGGTTTATATCGAGTCTTTCAAGAGGAATGGGAGGATGTAGGTAAAAGTCTTGTGGTTAGTGGTGATAGTGTAAAAGAAGTTATGAATGCGAAATATAACACCATCGAGGAGCTATATAAGGATTTCATGGGAGGAGATTACGAAAAGGAGGATAATAGAAATAGCCTTGATCAGAACATCAAAGACAAAGGGAAGGCGATTGTAATCAACACTACTGAAGATAGAGAAAGGAGGACAAAGTTCAAATATGATGGGGTTCCAAAGATAAGACTTAGTCCTAATGAAGATGTGGCTATTGTACCTGATCTCAACTTTAATGCGAATGGTGGATGGTATGTGAATCAGAACATGGTACCTTACAAAGGGAACTATTTTGGAGGGTCAAACTCTTCAAGAGCTATGCAAGAACAAATGGAGAAAACAAATATTGTGCTGAATGGTAATCAGAAAAGGAGAACCCCAGAGGACTTTAATGCAGAAATGTTTGCCATCAAGAGGCGCAGACAAGAAGAGCTTGAAACTATGGGTAAGAAAATTGGGGAAATACAGTTATTCATGGATGACTTATACGATTGCTTGAGTGATGTGAAGCACCAGTTTATGCTAAAGGAGGGACTTTACCCTCAACCAAACTCTGACCTGAAGAACTTCAAGAACAACAATAAGAAAATGTATTACTGCGAAGGAATTCAGTGTGATGGGCATTTTGATAAGGAGTACGAAAGCATTGGAGACTCAAATGACGAGGCTACTTCCGAGGTTCCACCTGTGAGGAGTGGCAATGTCAACTTTATGCTGGGAGAAGGAACTTCTGCTAGAATCAATCTCATCAATGGATAACTACATGATGTGGAACTGTCAGGGTGTTAGGGCAACCTTGACTCAACACAGTTTGAAGTCCCTACTATCTTTATTTAATGTGTCTGTTTTATGCTTGTTAGAGTCTAAAATCAAAAGTTGTAATGTTGATTCAGTTGATGTGTTTAAGTCTTTCAAGTACAAGCATATTGTAGATTCAACTGGCTCTCATGGGAAGTCAGGAGGAATCATTGTTGCTTGGAAAGAAAATATTAGGTTAAGTATTTGCTTTTCGAGTCAGTTCTGTGTCATTTGTAAAATCAATGAAGTTTGCAGCAGGAGTTGGTTCCTGGTGTTTGTGTATGCACCATGTGATGAATCTCTGAGATATAACCTTTGGAAAGAATTAACTGAGTGGATGTATATGCGAGATGAAGCTATTCTACTGCTGGGAGACTTTAACGAAGTTGCCAAATTCAAAGAAAAAGAAGGTAAAAACCCAGCCCATCTTGATAGGATTCTGAATTTTAACAAATTTATCAACGAAAATGGTTTAATCGAACTAGAAACTAAGGGCTGCTTCTATACATGGAACAATAATAGAATTGGGCACGAAAATGTCAGAGAAAAATTGGATAGGGGACTATGTAATGTTAGTTTCCTCAATTACTATCCTAATGCTATCATTAAAGTCCCACCAGCTGTGGGCTCGGACCACTCCCCATTAATTCTTGAACGTGAAGTTAGGAAAAAACATAATAATAAGTACTTTATTTTTGATTCTCGCTGGCTAGAATATGAAGAATGTTACACAATTGTAGAAAACTCTTGGATTGAACAAAGTGGTAGGGATGTGATTAACAACTTCCAAATCAAGAAAAACAAAACATGCGAATCCTTAAAAAATTGGAGTAAAGTAAAGCTTCACAACTCTAGAATAAGGATTAAAGAACTCCAACAAAAACTCGAGTCACTACAAGATAAGAATAAAGATGAATATCAACATGAAGCAATAAAGGAAATTAAAAGAGAAATGGAGGATCTATGGGATAAAGAAGAAATATATTGGGCGGATAAAGCACGGGACAAACACCTAAAATGTGGAGACAAGAATACAGCCTATTTTCATAATTTAACGAGAGTCAGAAGGAACATTAATAGAATTGTAGCTATAAAAGATGAAAGTGGAGTTTGGAAGGAAGAAATGGAGGAAGTCAAAAAGATCTTCCAAGAATACTATGTCAATCTATTCAAAAAAGAAAACAATGGTGAAAATGAGGATGTAACGAATGGCATACCTTGCAAGATCACAAATGAGATGAATGAGGCACTAATTAAGATACCGGAAATTGAGGAAATTGAGACAGCAGTTTTTAGCATGTCGGGTAGTAAAGCACCTGGTCCCGACGGTCTAACCGGAAAATTTTATCAGGAATTTTGGAATGTGATTAAATATGATGTTGTCAATATAGTGACAAACTTCTTCGAACTTAAATGCAACATTGAAGACATTAATGATACACTAATAACGCTTGTTCCTAAAGGAAAATCACAAGAGAAGCCAATGGACTATAGACCAATTGCTTGCATTAATTTCATTTACAAAATTATATCAAAAATTCTCGCGCTAAGGCTTCAACCAATCATGAACGAAATTATATCGCCAACTCAATCAGCGTTTATTAAAGGCCGGAGTATTCAGGATAATATTATTGTGGCTCAAGAGGCTTCTTACTTCTTAAACTCTAAAAGAAATTCGAAGAAGCATTTTGCAGCAATTAAAATAGATATGGCCAAGGCTTACGATAGAGTTGAATGGAATTTTTTGATAAAGGTTCTGAGGAGTATGGGGTTCTGTGAAAAATGGATTCAAATGATCAATACATGCATATCCACATCTAGTATGCAAATTAAAATCAATGGTGAAAGGCTTGGAAGATTCAAACCTGAACGGGGAATAAGACAAGGTGATCCGTTATCTCCACTTCTATTCTCAATCATGACGGAGGCATTGACGTATCTAATCGAAAGGTATGTGGAAGAGGAGGGTTTTAAAGGGCTTAAGATTACTAGAAATTGTCCGATGCTTACACACCTATTATTTGCAGATGATGCTTTATTCTTTATGGAAGCTACTAGGAGTAATTGTATGAAATTTAAAGAGTTATTAAATATGTATTGTCAAGCCTCGGGACAAGCAATCAACTGTGGTAAGTCATCAATTCTTTTTAGTAAAGGAATCGGTGCAGACCTTAAGTCTTCTATTGAAGATATGCTTGGAATTACCAGTACGAATTCGCTTGGAAAATATCTAGGGATACCTTTAACATTAAAGCGCGCCAAAATGGAAAACCTAAATTACATTAAAGATCAAATTATTAGTAAGGCTTCAAGCTGGACATCAAAATACCTATCTGAAGGAGGGAAGGAAGTACTTATTAAAGCTGTTCTCCAAGCTATACCCAATTACGCAATGTCTATATTCGAATTTCCAAAAGGACTTTGCAAAAAATTATCAACCATTGTCTCTAACTTCTATTGGGATACGATGGATAAGAAAAAGATACATTGGGTGTCTTGGAAAAAGATTACTAGATCCAAGAAAATTGGTGGTTTGGGATTCAGGGATTTCCACAAGATGAATCTTGCGATGCTCGCTAAACAGGCATGGAGGCTAATTTGTAACCCAACTACGTTAGTTGCGAAAGTCTTAAAAGGAATCTACTTCCCAAATGTTGATATGTGGAATGCTAAACCCAAACAAAAAAGGTCTTGGAGTTGGGCTAGCATCTGGAAAGGACTGCAGTTACTTAAAGAAGAATGTTGTTGGCAAATTGGAAATGGACTCACAACTAATATTTGGGAGGATAAGTGGGTGGCCCCAGGAATGAAACTGGACAGATGTGAATGGTTACCGATAGAAAAAGTCGCAGAATTATTCAATAACGGCTGCGAAGGATGGAACAATAATTTAATTAATCTAATATGCAATGAAAGAGAACGTAGAGAAGTTAATAAAGCTGTGTGTTTTAACATCGAGAAAGAGGACAAACTAATTTGGCCCTATACAAAAGATGGAGATTATCTGACGAAATCTGGGTATCATGTCTTAGTCAACAAAGAAATTAGCAAGGAAGGGAGCACATCAACTAAGAAGACTTTAGAAGACGATCCATCTCTTTGGTCGCTTGTATGGTCATCTAATGTACCAACCAGAATGAGGAACTTTGTCTGGAAACTAGTAAATGACGCTCTACCTATTAAGGATAATTTATACAAAAGGCGATGCGCTAATGACAGGCTGTGTGAGTGGTGCGAGGAATCAGAGGAAACTAAAGAACACTTTTTTATCAAATGTCCTTTTAGCGTTGCAGTTTGGGCTGAGTCAGCACTTCAAGTCAAAATTGACCAAAGCGAAGAAGTTAATTTCAAAGATTGGTTTATCAGCATTATAAAGAATTACTCAGGAAATGGATGGGATAAGAAAATTCTTGTTAGCAATTTGATCGTTACGCTTTGGAACCTGTGGAAAGCCAAAATGAAAGGCTTCTTCGAAACCAAAGAATGGGATATTTCAGAAATTATAAATAATTCGAATAGAATGGTCGACAGGCTCTATGGTACGAATCAAGGTCAAATTGGAGAACGTAATATCCAAAGAGTAAGACAGCCGGAAACCACATCAAATATGACCACAGCAGAAGAACAAGCAGATATAAGTTGGTATAATGACACCTCCTTCTCTGGAGATCAAGAACAAGCAGGAATAGCATCGATCGGAATAGACGAGAACAAACAAATAATTAGTAAGCAGTGCAGGAAGGGTCTATTTAAGAGTGCAAAGGAAGGTGAGGCATGGGCAATTATGCAGGCCATGAAGGCTTCTGAAATCCTAGACAGTAGGAGAGCTATCTTCTACACTGATAACCTTGAAATAGCCCAAGGTATCATCAAAAGGACAGGAATTGACTGGACGATCCGGCCGGTGTATGAACGGATTTGGCAATGGATCGCTAAATTTCCTGAATGGAAGGTTAGACACATAAAAAGGGAGCATAATACGATTGCGGATCATGCGGCGAAATTTGTACGACGGAATGGCGATATGGAAAGTTGGACGACTACGAATATAGATGATAGTATAGTATTCTTAATGGATGCATTAAAACGGTTGTAACCTTATTTTAATTACCTGACAAAAAAAAAAAAAAAAAAAAGTAGAGTGGACAATTGTAAATTATGATTTTTTTTAACGGCTATATAGTAGATAGTGGGGAATAAACAGTTGCCAATTTCCATATTTCTTGTTGTGGTCCTTCTAGAAGTCTAACTTTGAACACTAGCGATTCATATATGGAAACACTTGAAATATCACGAAATAATGTTAAGCAATTGTCTCCTATGACTATTTCCATTGATTTCACGCTGAAAAAACAAGTTTTAAGCGGTTTAAAGAAAAACGAATTAAAAGGGCGCAGAACGTCGTTTGGCGCGATATACCACCGTTTCACCGAGTATACCAGAATCATCTCTTGAAACTAATTATTTTAATTGTGACGAAAGCGCAAAAAAGTTGTTGTTATTTCCTAACAGTGTAACACAAGAAGCCGTGGATGGCTTGGAGCATCACGATGTCTTGTGGTCGCGCTAACGCAAACAAAGTCACGTTTCGAGATACTTGTACGGGAAAACTAAAAATCGACATGACATTGAAACAATACCGGTTAAACGGGGTAATCCCACTAAGCTCACATATGATGAAGCCAAGACGACGAAACAAGCTTATGGATATGCATTCATCATATTCGTTATTATAAAGTTTCTCAGTAGAGGGTCGTTAGAGAAATTGATGAACAGATGGGGGCTTAAATGTGAACTTTGCCTTCACCGAAGCAGATGTCTAGTATTCAAATTTGAAACCGTCGAGGAAAAAGCGAAAGTACTTACTGGGGGACCTTACTATATCTTTGGTAGACAACTCATGCTTGAAAATATGCCAAAAATTTATTATGTTTGATAAGTACGAAATTTAAAGCCAAGCATTTGGATCCAATTTACACCTTACCGGAAGAAATATGGAAATCAAAGAGTCTTAGTAAGATATTGACATCGATCAGAAAACCATTTGAGACGGATATCCAAACATAATCAAGAGAAACAAAGATCATTTAAAGGGTCCTTATTAAGATTGATGTTAAATATACGCCAACGATAGCCCGAATATCACAATATTGGGTGGGAAAGTCATTGATCAACCTATGCGGTATGCAAATCACTTTCTCTCTTGTACTTAGTGAAGAGCTACTGGACATATAGAGAAATGGTTTTACATTAGAGATAAATTTGGGATGGTTGGTGGTGGCTCAACCGATATTGTGGCCCCAATTAATAAGGTACACAACTTGAAAGAGAAAGAATAGATTATAGTCCGAGGGAGATCGAGGACAAATATTACTAGGTACATACAACACAAATCTTGTGTATACCAAAAACCTGCTTAAGTATTACCACAAAAAAATTAAACTCAAGAGCCATGATACTGGGCGGGGTACCAAGGATTCTGCGGTACACTGTGAAATGATACTTGACACATAATTGGGAAAAAAGAGGTATCATATATGGTGTTTTATTTGTATAAGCCAGTAAAACAATATAGAAACTAATGCAAAATAAAAGTAAATAAATAAATAACTTTACTTGTCGAGGCTCGGATTGGATCCGATGTCTTTAAGGTATTTAGGCCACGTACATGTGTCTTACGTTCGCTGGCTTCAACTCCCAAGATACAACGACAAAACTATTCAAAAGAAACTAACACACAGATTTTTAAGAATTTCAACGAACTTAATAATGCTGCTTCTTTCTATCTCTCTCTTATAATTTTAATGCTTTGAATAATGAATGAATAAAATGGTTTAGTTGGCCAACTATTTATAGAAAATGAAAAAGTGGTTTGCCAAAGGTTGTGATGTTTCATTCTGGAGTTACGTTGTATTAATATAACATACAACGTTTACTACATAAAAATAAAAGTTTTGGGCTGGTCCAGATGGTATAAACCTAAGACCCAAAAGCACGACAAAGATAATGGTCCAGGTTCAGGCCCTTTTACTTTTATTTTTTTCCCTTTTTTCCTTTTTCTTTCTTTGCTTTTCTTTATAAAACAAAAAAACATATATTATTATTTTTTTTCTTTTAATTTCTCCAAATTACATGTCTCAATTTCTCCAAATTACATGTCTCAATTTCTTATTCAATTTCAAATGATTTTAACCAAGTGAATATATTACGTTAATCTTTACAACTTGAATAAACGTATTAATATCCAAATCATATTATTAAATTGAGTCACCGACTAACATAGTAAACATGGTCAACACTTGGGTAGAATCCCATTTGTCCAACATCATATAGTGTGAAAGAGATCCCAAAGGCTAATCCGACCTTGGTGAACAACATGTTCGTTGCATTAGAAACATAGAAGGTCAATAATACAGTTCTTGAAGTTTCAAAGGACCAAAATAATGTACAAAAAAAATACTCTCTGGTCCCAAAATTCCACCTTCGACACCAATGAGCCCCACTCCATTAGAATATTCGAGGACAACAAAACTGATGCCCGATGACCTCACGTCAAAGGGGAAAATGGTGAAGCACAAACCCAAAAATAGTGGGTTAGAAAAACCGGACAATTGTTGTTCTTCTTTGAAACCAAATTTGAGATCAAGGAGTATGTAAACAATAAACCACTAAAGGTTGGCTAAGAATTCAAAGGGAAGAAGCAAATCGAGCCAAGTCAAGTGGGCAAGACGAGGAGGGGAAAACCTTTCCATTGCTCGATGATCCTTATATCTTGGAATAGAAAGGGATTTACTTCTGCCGGAAGAAAGATGGGATTGTTTCACTCTTTCATATAAAAATATGGATGTCTTAGTTATCTTCTGAATGCATAGTAACAAAGGGAAATTGATAACTTCGTTAATCAACAAATATTTGGATGGCGATTTTTTGACATCTTTGATGATCGTGAAGGAGGTAGAGTCCACATCATCTACAATCTGGATAAAGTAAAAATATAAAGTATTCATGGCACCCCACAAGTTGTGCATTGTATATTTTAGTGTAAGGTAAATTTGCATTGCCTTTACAATAGATTTGTTTATTCATTTAACAAAGTGGGGGGAGTCGCACACTCTTGTGGTAAGAATTAAGAGACTATGCATCCATATTCGACGAACCGTGGTTAATTCTTGGAGACTTCAACAATGTATTCACTTTAATGAAAAAGGCAATGGGTATGTTGTTACACCATATGAAATTCGAGATTTTGCGGCTAGTTGCTTGGATCTTGGCCTCTCCAATCTCCCATGGACGGGTAAGAATAACACAAGGGTGTTGATAAAGATTGATTGTGCTATGGGAACAAGGATTTATACATCTATGGTCATTTTACCCAAACACATTTTGCCTTGATCAATCAAGTTTTTGATTATTCACTATGCATCTTTTCTTGCATTGTGAAAGAAAAATATATGTTTCAGTTATTCATTGGGATGAAACAATTAGTATATTGAAAAATTCTTCGTAACTAGAAAAATATCTCTAAGTCCTCAACAATCAACACTTTTCTCACATTTTAGAAAGTGGAAAACAAGCAAACATAACCTTGAAGACTCCAAATCGATGTTGGGAATCCAAAAATTATGAAGAAAATTGGAGGATTATGAAAGCAACCTATCACCCTTCCTAAAGTCGGAAAAAGATTCTTCCAAGAAAAGGCTAAGTGTGGATTTGATATGATAAGTGATAGATGTACAAAATATTTTCAAGATTTTGTCAAGCAAAATAATTAGAGAAAATTTATTAAATCTATTACAAAGACGGGTCGTACTAGAACCACATTGAGTGAACAAGTTCATTAAGCGTTTTTTGAGTTCTATAGACCGCTTTTGAGAAAATATTGATACCTTATAGGTTGAACTTTGGCATGTAAATAAACATGGTATTACGCTCCACTAGTTGAATCCGAAATGTATTTGATCGCTTAAACCATAGAATCTACCCATGCTCCAAGGCTCTCAGATACCCTCATTCTCTCCATCCCATCCCTTAGTAATACTCTTGATTTGGGAGTAGTTTGTACGTGTGCCTTCTTGGAGTTGAATTTAGAAAATGGTTAAAAAATTCATGCTAGTAGCACCATATATAAGTGAGCACATCAAATTGTTTACACCAACCAATTTTCGCGTAAACTTTCAACTAATTATTTATGTAGGATTAAGTTATAAAGTTATTGTGAGATGAGAAAAAGTGAGATGACATTCAGGTTTGGAACATTCCTCCATGCACGACTTTTATTTGTTTAACTTTGCTCTTTTTTTGTACCTACTCATTTTTCTTAACATTTTTTTCTTTTTCCTTTTTCCTAAACTTTTCCTTTTTAACTACTTTGTCCTTATTCTGATTCGATGATATTTCCAAGGACATCACATTTTGGATTAACCCCAAATCAACATTTTCCTGCAAATCATTTCTCAAACATATTTTCCTTTCCCAAAACTGATTTTATTTTATTCTTTTCTCCATTTCTGCTCATTTTTATTCAAAACTCTTCCATTTTTCCACCAAAATAATTTTGAGTTTTTGTGTTCTTCATATTTTAATTTCATCTCTATTTTAGGTCTACTTTGGATCCGGGTCCCAAAACTAAAAAAATAAGAGTAAAGTGCAAACATATTTCATAACTCAAAACAAAATTGTGTCTAGAAATTCACAATTATCAAAACGAGTTGATTCAACTCATATTACTATGAGTGGAAGTCCTACTTTGAGTGGTTTAAGGGATAAAATCTTCTCATAATATAAGAGACATTATGAAGGAGGAGTTTTTATTGTCTAATGAGGAAATTGAATTGAGATAAATCCAAAAGCAAGCTGAGATTGAAAATATTGAATCTATGAATGTAGTTGAAGTTACTCAAGCGATGGCTTAGAATAATGCCTTCAAACTAAAAATTTCTATTTGGAGCATATTTGAACACTCCTTCACAAAAATAATGTGCACTTACTAAAAATGATGTCCCATAAATATTGTCCACTTAGGATCTCAAGACACTTTTTTCCAACTTTTCCATTATTACCCTTGGGAAATTAAGATTTATATTTCCAATGTATATTTAAAATATCAAGTCACTTTATGAGGGGTAATTTTGTAACAGTGCATGCAATTAATAGGTTTTTTAATCTTTGTAAAAAGCTAAGTGGACATTATTTTTGGGACGGAGGTAGTAATAAATTTAATCTCTCTTATCATCCACCAACTATTGAGGATGGCGAAGTTGTTATTAAGCCTTCTTCTACTGTTTATGAAGAATAATTGGCTTATTGGGTTCATAGTCTTATTAGTCAGATTATAGGCAATTCTCCTTCATACCATCAAATCATATTCATGGTTGATCAACAACGGAGAAGTGTTTTTAAGGTTTCCATTGTTACAATTGGAGTGGGTTTGTAGTTTCTTAAGTTTAATCATAAGTAAGCAAGTGACAAAGTGTTCGAAGAATTTTGGCACATTAATGATAAACCTTTATGGTTAAGGGTTTTGGATCCTTCTATTCAACTTGATAAATTTTATATGAATAGAATTCCCATATGTTCTAATATCATAAATATTCCTTTACCCTTATGAAATCAAACATGATTGAGTAGGATTGCAAGTGGTTTCGGCATCCAATTACAAATGGATTTAGTAACTGAGTCTAAATCTAGGTTGCGATATGCTAAGGTGTGTGTTGAAGTGGAGTAAGATAAGCTATTAGTTAAAAATTAAAAAGTGAATGATTGGAAAAGGAAGATAGTTGTGTTGTCAGTTGAGTATGTTTGGAGACCAATTATGTGCAAAGCTTGTAAGAAGATTGGACATGATAATAGAAAGACAAAGAAAGATTGGATTTGAAAAACAATTCCAATGTAATGAGTTGTTGAGAATCAAACTAAGTGAGATGAGGAATGGAAAATGGTTGGCAGAGTAAATAATAAAGGTAACAAGTCAAAGTCTCATTCGCCAAGGAATGATGTGATGTAGAACAGTTTCCAAGTCTTGGAAGAGGCTTAAGGGAACTTGTTATGTTAATAAGAGTTTTGATTAGTTAAAAAGAAAAAATGGTGGATCTTGTAAGGTGCCTAAGCCACCTAAAAAAAATCTTTATGATGATTCTTTGTTGGAATGTAAGAGGGCTGAACAAAGCACACAAGCAAATTGAGATGTTAAGTGCAATGAATAAAAGTAAGGCTCAAGTAATTGTTATTCTTGAGGTTTAAATAAAAAAACATTTACTAATATGACCACTAAAAAATTAATTTGGAGTGCAGTTTCTAATAATAACTCAGATAAGCCAGGAAGAATCTTAGTGTTTTGGAAATATCAAAAGATAGACGGTAATGTGGTCGACAAATCTGATCAAGTTATACTTTGACAATTGAATACAAATTTGAAAAAATTATCACTTTGTCTTACTCTTCCTTCATATATGCCAAGAATCATATTGAAGATAGAAGAAAACCCTTGTTCAAGTTAGAGGATTGGAAGAAAATTGTTAACAATAGAGTTTGGTACTACGTTTGGGTTATAATGAAGTCCTGGGTGTGCTTGAGAGCGACTATTTCCAAAAATTGAATATAACTCCAGAGAGTTTCAAGAGTGCATTGATATATTGGAACTTATAGAGCATAAGTTTGTTGGGATATTTCTCACTTGGAGTAACAAAACTATCGATGTAGATATGAGAGCTAGTAGAATTGATTGAACCTTTACAAATAAGGAACAGTTGGTGGCTTTTCCATGTTCTGGTGTTTTTGTTTATCTAACTGTTGATCTAATCATTATTCATAATTGATCACCCAAACTACTAAAGATATTAGGATTCCAGCCCTATATGATATTTGGACAAAACGTCCATTATTTCTAGACGTAGTTGAAGGAATTTAAAAAGTGGAGTTCAAGGTACTCCAACGTTTCAGGTGGTGACTAAATTGAAAAGGATAAATGATACTTTCAAAACTTCAAGTAAGGATTTTTTCTAACTTCATTGGTAAGACTGAATTGACGTAAGTCTAGAGTACAAATTTGCAAATCGCTCCAACTTCTTTCGGTTTTAGGAAAAAGAAATATATATTAGATTAGACTGATCGAGTTATTGTAACTAAGCAAACTTGCTTGAAACAGAAGACCTGAACTCAACGGATCCAAGAAGGGAACCAAAACTCCCTCCTTTTCCATAAATATATAAAAGGAATATTACAAGCGCACACAAATTTGATCAATTTTGAAAGCAGATGAAAAATCTGTGTCTAATCATAATGAAATAAGCTCAAAATTCTAAATTTATTACAAATCTCTTTTAGGAACTGCAAGGGAAGAGGATAATGTTTTAGTTGAATCTACTAAGAAGCTTATCTCTAATATCATGCCATTAAAATATCATGAAGATCTTTATGCTAAAGTCTCGGATGACGAAATCTGTAAGGCATTGAAGTCAATGGATAATAATATTTTCGACAGAAAAAAAAACCGACTAAAAACAAATGGATAATAATAAAAGTCCAGGATTATATGGTTTCTCTTCTGCATTCTTTAAGAGCACTTTGAACATCATAAGTACATATATATGTAAGGCTATTAAGAATTCATCACACTCTTGTAAATTCACGAAGCAATTCAATACTACCAATGTGGTTATGATCCCCAAAGTTCCAAATCAATTTACCGTGAAAGATTTTGGACCTATCTCTTGTTGTAATATGTTGTTCAAGTTGATTATTAAAGTGATTGCTAACAAAATAAAGACTATTCTTCCTTGACTCGTTATCCTAATCAATATGGATTTCTGAAAGGAAAAAAGAGCATCGATAAGAAATTGTTAAAGGGTAAAGTAGAAGTAATATCTTAGATATATGTAGTCTCAAGATATATGTTAATAGACTTATGATTCAATCTCATGGTCTTTCTTGCTTTAAATACTAGTATATGTGACATTTCATGACATCTTTGTGAAATGGATCATGATGTGCATCACTAGTCCTTATTATTCTTTTGCTATTAACGGAATTATGAAGGATTTACGAAAAGAGAGAGATTTTTAAGACAAGGTGTCCAATATTTCCATATCCTTTTGTAATTGCCATGGAAGTTTTGACTCAAATACTAAATTATTGTGCACTAAAGAAGAATTTAGAGTTCCATCATATGTTACCCCTTTTCATGTCACCCTTTTATCACCTTTCTATACATATGTTTTGATTTCCTTGAATAGAAGATTAGAAAAATTAAATAGGATAGAGAAATTAATTCATTGGTACATGTAGGCATACACGTAGGAGGTGATAAAAAGGTGATAAAAAAAGGTGACAAATATCATTACTCAAATTGAAAATAGATACATAGTATTAAATATTAGTAAAAATAGTGAATTAGGTTGAAGTGTTTGGATTTTGAAAAAAAATTAATTTTGTTAGAGTTAATAATCTAAAAAAAAAAAAAACTGGTGGACAATGTCGGCCATATAAATAATTTTTCTATTTCTGGTCTTACACAGTGAAGTTAGAAAAAGACATTCATATTTTTGCTACTTAATTACAAAACATACAACATAAGTTAATCAAAACTGTATCCCAACTTGGTTTTCTTTTTGTTACACAAACCTTGGAGAAATCAAAATATTATTAATATATGCCCGAATGTTTCATGGAGCAACTGGTATAAACTTGTTATGTACCCGGCGTCGTCTTCTGACTCGTGAATAATCCATCGTAAAGAATTCATAGAACCTGTCGTTACTCTCCATCCATTCTTCTCGTGTTCCTTTTTTTGCATGAACCAAATTTGCTACTTTATGACTATATGATAATTTACCTGGACATGCCACATAATTATTAATTTGAAGATTAATTACATACTTTTTCTTTACTATATCTTTTTAAACTAGTATAATGATTGATCTTCTCAAAAATCTGTGGGTGAACTTGGGAAAAAGTATATATATACTGATATAAAATAATGTTACCAAGTCTAATATTTGCATACTTGTTTGGAATAAAAGGGAGATGAGTTAATCAGTCAAATGCATATACCTGGCAAATAATCAACTGACTTACTGAATAGCTCGTCATTTTTTATTTCGGATCTCTTTACCTGTTCAAATTTACCATGGAATTAATTTACAACATAGATAATTTGAGTATATTGCTTAATTAGTACCATTGTCTCTTCATTGATCTTAAGCTTCCTTGGAAGTGTTAATGGAGTAAATTGGGCTGCATGATAAACCGTTGAACACATTGAATACATAGAAAAACCTTCAAAATTTGTATAGCAGAAAATAATGCACTCAGAAACTTAAACATGCAAAACAAGACTCTTAAACCAAGCTAGAGATCAAATAAAAAATGTATCAACCTCGGTTCTAGTAGTTAATGTGGAACTAACCGGTTTTGAATCGAATCTTATTGGAGTCGAAATAATTTTTCGATTTTTATTAAAATAAAATAAAAGAAGTATCACTAACTATCAATACAACTTTTTTTTTGGTCAATCTAACTACCGATACAACAATAACCATTAATCACTTACCATCTTTATTAGATGACATGTGAGAAGCACATGGAAATAACATGGATGAAAGGCTAAAGCAAAGTATAGTGACGATAACCAGAAGCTCCATTTAGCTCAAAACTCTGACTAGCTAGCACGATAATTTTCTTTAATTTGCAGGTAGACTTGGTCGTTCTTGAAATATATAACGAGAGAGAGAGAGAGAGAGAGAGAACGCACAAAGCACAAAATGTAAAGTTCCAAAACTAGTTCAAAAGCATAACCACGCATAATTTTATAATACTTCCCTTTCTAGAAGCTTCACACCATATAGTAGTAGTAATTAGCTTTAAATTTTAAACTTAACAAGAAATATATATGAAGTACTATATTTGGAGTAATTTTATTTTTGGGAAATAAAGAAATTAAACTATTTAAACCTAGAGAAAATCTCATTTTTAAGCCATTATCTATGGCCTAAAAAACATTTTTAGGCCAAACGTTTCAAAAGTCATATTTTTAGACCAAACGTATTCAAAACGTTTATTTTTAGGTTATTTTACTAATTTCGTGAGATATTTCATAAATTTTAAGAATAATTTGGACACTTTAGATAGAGTTCATAGTTTGTGATGCGATCAAATAAACATATAGTTTATTTAAATGCCTAAATTGTCCTTAAAATCAATAAAATATCTCACAAAATTAGTGAAATGGTTTAAAAATAGGCGTTTTGAATACGTTTGACCTAAAAATATGATTTTTGAAACGTTTGACCTAAAAATATGCCATTGATAATGGTCTAAAAATAGAATTTGCTCTTAAACATATTACAAAGAAAGGAAATATAGAAATAAGATCAAATAAAGGAAAAGTCCCGCCAATCATTCAGGTGAAGATTTTTTCAACCATATTTAGCTAAAGTATCAGCTACCACATTATTTGTTGTTAAAGTGAGAAACTTTTTAATTCAGAAATCAAGTAAGTCATTTCTCAATTCCAATTGGAGTAATAGTATTCATATATCAACATCTTTTGTTTTCTATCTTTATGACAACTTCTATGTGGTAAATATAATGAGTTTTTTTTGTCTTTGGCTTCTTTTTAAGAAATAATTGGCAAAAATAAACAAAGAAAAATATTTTTTTTTGTCAAATATTGCAAACTAATATCGATATCTAATACATCTCGTATATAGGTTACTAATACTAGAATAAAATTCTACTAGAGATCTACGAGGACAATTAGATATATCTAAATTAATTCTGACACTTTTAGCAAGGATGTCCGCCACTCCATTAAACTTTCTTCTAACATGGTTTATTTTCAATTCTGGGAATCGTCCTATCCACCTCCATGCTTCAGATATCATGGGGCGGATCCTCCAGTCGATCCCTACGCCTCTATTAATACCTTGAACTACCTCAAGGTTATCTGAGTAGAAGGAACTACTCTTAACCCCAAGATCCGCGGCCGATCTCATGACTAGTGAAATCGACCACATTTCCCCTTCCAGGCTGCTGTTGACTCTTGCTCTCTTCGTATTAATATTCTTAACTTCACCCTCCTTGTTAATTGCAATAGACGCCATACTAGTTGGTTCCCAACTTTTAACGTGCGACGAATCACACAGCCATATCATATCTGCATCATCGCTTAATATCAGAATTTCGTTATCTTCATCTTGATTTTGCATTTTATTAACAACATTATTACTGAAGCATTCACTCCCCATTATACCAAATAGATGTTTCATTGAAATTTTGTTTTTTCTATGATTTCTTGGACTGTTCATTTTTTCTTTTCAAAAAAACCTTTCATTCTAGTCTTCCATATATTCCACAGGGTAAGTAATACAATTGCTGTCACGGACCTTTGATCCCATCCATTTTTCGAGTAACTTTCAATGATTTTAATTATCCAATCTCCGATCTTACCTTCCAAGTTTTCTTCAATTTTGATTTGTAGTTGACAGTCTGCCCATACGCTTTTGCTGAATTGACATTCCAGAAAAATATGTTCAATATTTTCTTTCCCCGATTCACACCATTCACATATATCATTTTCCATACACTTCCTCTTCTTTAAATTACTTTTTGTTGTAATAGCATTGTTATGTAATTTCCACACAAAATTTCTAACCTTTGATGGAACATTAGATTTCCATATAAGATTGTATAGCTTCCTTTTAATCAACTCACCTTCTTGTGATGAAGATCCTTTCTTTTCTCATTCTAGCCTGATTTGGTTGAGTAATTCCCATCTTTTGTTGTCGTCCATATAACTTCATCTTCTTTCTCAAGTTGCATAATGGGTATTTTCCTAATTTCCATCAAATCTCTGCTTGTACATATGTTATTAAGTGTATCGAAATTCCAGTTAGATGTCATTATTGAAGCATTCGGCAACCTTACTTAGTTCACAATTTATTGGTCTTTCCAACTTATAACCCTTCCTGATCCAATTATCATTCCAGATACTAATATTTAGACCGTTTCCAATTTGCCATAAACTCTCATCTTTAATAAACTGCAACCCTTTGTATATACTAGCCCAACTCCATGATCTTCTATTTTTCAGTTTTGTGCTCCACATGTCAGTTGTTGGAAAGTAAATCCCTTTAAGAATTTTGAAAACTAAAGAATCTTGGTTATGGTACAATCTCCAGGCTTGATTTGCCAACAAGGCTAGGTTCATTTTTTGGAAGTCTCTAAAACCAATTCCACCCATATTTTTTGATTTGGCTATTTTTTTCCAAGCTACCCAGTAAATTCGTTTTTTTGAACCTGAATTCCACAAAAAATTTGCTACTAGACTACTCATCGCTTTACACGTATTAATCGGGAACTCAAAAATTGACATTGCATAATTAGGAATAGCTTGTAGTACCGCTTTGATTAGTTCTTCTTTACCACCTTCCAAAAAGAGTTTAGCTACCCAACTTGCGGATTTATTTAGCAACTTGTCCCTTATATAAGCTATATTTTCACTTTTCGATCTTTTGAGGGTAAGTGGGATCCCCAAATACTTTCCAAATTCATTAGTACATTTTATATTAAGTTTCTCCGCTATCTCTTTTGCCTTCCTTTCCGAGAAACCCTTGCTAAACATGATGGCTGGATTTTCAAAATTAATTTTTTGACCCGAAGCGCTGCAGTAGAGATTAAGAACCCTTGTGAAAGCATCAATTTCCGTATCGTTTATCTCCAGAAAAATAAAGCATCATCCGCAAAAAGTAGATGAGTAAGTCGTGGTGCCGCTCTAACGATCGAAATACCTTTAATATTACCTTCTCGACATTCATAATTAATTAGACCAATAAGACCTTCAGTTAACAATGAAAAAAGTAACGGAGACATCAGATCGCCTTGACGGATGCCTCTCTCCGGCTTAAACTTCTTTAGACGTTCTCCGTTAACCTTAACTTGATAAGATACCGATGATATACACTTGTAAACTAATTCAACCCAATGCTCACCAAATCCCAATTTTCTCAAGATCACCAACAAAAACTTCCAATCAACTTGATCGTAGGCTTTGGCCATATCGATTTTCACCGCTCCATAATTGGGATCTCGGCACTCTGGCCGTGGTTCAACCGTCAATACTATAGTTTGGATCATTAGAGACGATATTTTTCGTCTTTAATAACCATAAATTTAGTCTCTTAAAAAAATTCGCCATCTGTGGAAGGGGTATCCTCTCCTCATCTCCCTCTACCGAATCCTCTTCAACTGATAGTTCCTCGTATCCCTCCTGTTTGAGTTAATATTAAATATATTAAATTATTTTTTTCGTAACAAAAATTAACATATAAAAATATAATAATATACCGTGAATAAATTTGATCGCTGCTGCGAGAAATTTTTCCACCCGGTTCCACTTGGATTTTTTTGTTGGGCCCGATTATTCCTATTGGCGGCCGTCTGCTTCTATATTTTGGAAATTATAATAACTTTAAGACCCATAGTAATTACTTAAGAAAATAACTAGCTTTTAACGTAAAGAGATATTACCAAAGCTTCTGGAGTGCCTCATAGCTCACAGCCAAGTCTCAGTGCTTATCAGACACGTCCTCTGGTTTGAGATTTTTCAAGTAGTATTTCGCCTTACAGCGGTGCTTATACTCTTTGTAGCGACCGCCATACGACTTATGCAACATTTTCAAATTTTTGTTCCAGTCATCTTTCAACTTCCACTCTTCGATCCGAAAAAAATCCTAACATTAAATACATACATATCACAACTTCACAAGTAAATAATTATAATTAACATAAATAAAAAAAGATAATTATTCTTACTCCCAAACGATCCATCACTTTTTTACTCATATCTGCAGGTACAAGAGCCCACGATTTATAACACGATGGGACCTTCTCTCGTACCATTAACCCAATAACACGCGGGACATGTTTTCCATGTCCAGTGATTGGGTTCCAAGTTTCATTAAAGGCACAAAATTCAACTAGAAGCTTACCCTGTAACTTATTCATCTCGATGAGTAAATTGCAAAGTTGCTTTACCTCTCGGCTTACGAGGTTTTTTAGCTGTTTGTTTACATATAATAAATTAAATTGTAATAAAATATATATGATTTAATTTATGAGTTTTGAGTACCTAGATCATTGCATCCGGTAAACGTGTTGTTATTTGATCGCAGTGGATCGTTATTGTTACCATCCCCGTTGTGATTACATGACATAGTATCGGCCATCTCTTACCAATTACAACTAAATTAAAAATACAAAGGATATTTTTCAAAGCTCATAAAACCACTTAAAGTATGTACAGTTGTATGTACAGTTCAAACAGTTCAAAGCTGCATAGTGTAGAAACATATATATCACAAGGAACAAGTGCAATTTTGCATAATATATGGACGTGTAGTACAATTCACTCAAAAAAATAATATACGGAAGCTGGGGCCGCTTGTCTCAGTGAGAAAGATGTTGGTGGCGATAGTGGATTGGTTGTGGAAAGCGGTGAGGGCTCGGTGGTGTGGCCCTTTGTCACACGAGTATATAGTTGTCGAAAGAAAAAGTGCGGGATAAAGACTGCTTTTTTGTGTAAAAAATTTTGTGGTATTTTTTTTTCAAAGATAATTTTGTGGTATAATTACCCAAGAATTACCAACTAATACCATCAACTGGATGACGTAGAACAACGTCGTCTGTACTCTGTCTAGTATGGTGCCAAATCATGTGTTTGGCGGTATGCCTCGAAACAAACATTCTCTGCAACCTTGGCGCAATAGGAAAATAACGCAGTTTCTTATGTGGAACTTTCTTCCCCTTCTTCAGATCCCACTTAGATTCACCATATATTGGGCATTTTTTGAGTACTTAATTCTCTTTGTAATACAAAATATAATCATTCAAACACACATCGATCGTAATGTATCCCATACCCTAACTTTTTAGCTTTTTGTTACACTCCTCGTACGAAGAAGGCAAAGAATGACCTTTAGGTAAAACATGACACAACAATTGAAGAAGTTCAGTGAAAGAGGTGTTTGTCCACTTGTTCTTGACCTTTATGTGCATCAACTTAGCAATAAAATTCAACGAACTCGTATCCGTAGAACCAGGGTATAACTCAGTTTCCATTTCTCTAAACAAAGCGTCGAAACAACCACGATTTGTCCTTTGATTATTTTCATCATCCATCTCGATATTAATACTCTGCCTCAAATCATCTCTAACGTCTATCATTTCGTCATCTACTATTCGGGTAGAGGTATTCATGGGGATTTGTTCTATTTCACCATGTTATATCCATACCTCATATGTGGACAAAAACCCGTTCTTTAAAACATCGACTTATACACTAGCTATATCTAATGACGACATATCAATAAAGACGACAAATGTCGTTGGCAATGACCGACCTTTAGAGACAACATGAGGTTATTTGAGACGAAAATATGTAGTCTCCAAAGATTAATGTCAATAAAGACGACATTTATTTTAACTTAATTTAAATAAAAAATAAATTAAAAAAGTAGTCTCGAAAGATGTTTATTAAGACGAAAACTTGTAGTCACTAAAGATATTGGTCCTTAAAGACGACAATTTCCGTCTCTAAAGATCTGCGACTTTTTTCGTCTCTAATGATCGATCTTTAGAGACGAAAAAACGTGTAGTCTCTATTGATCACGTCTCTAAAGATGCTAAATGTAGTAGTGGCCTTTGTGAAAGGCGGTCCTTCGTTCCTTAATTAAAGAATAACATCGTGCATTCTAAAAAAATATTAATGAAAGGCGGTGGTTCAAAAAAAAATTATTTTGATTAACTAATACAAAACAAATAAAAGGAATTTTTATTATAATTAATAAAAAAAGTTAAAATAATTTATAACTGAATTTTAAAAAAAGAATAAAGAGAGTTTTTTTATAATTGATTTATTTCTATATTTTATACATTTTATAAATAGATTGATAATTTAATCTATAAATAATAAGATTTATACTTTAAATAAGTTAAAAATTGTTTTATTTTAAGTTAGAATCTTAATATGTTTTTTAAATAGTTTAGTATGTAAAAAAAATTATATTAGTGTTTTTATTTACCAACTTTTACAAGTTATTTTTCTAAGTTTTATTATATTTTATTAGCACCTTTATTATATTTTAGTTTTTATATAAGGAACAAATAGTAAGAAAATCCAAAATATACAAAAATATTTAGAAAGCATAATTAAGTTTTTTACTTCAAAATAAAAGAGTTTATTAATTTATTTTAAGTAAAAATTTAATTATTTATAGATTAAATTATCAATCATTTATAAGATATATAGAATATGGAAATAAACCAATTATAAAAAAAATTGTTTTTATTCTTTTTCATTAATTAATAAAAAATAAAAGAATTGATGAAAGGCTGTGGTTCAACCCACCGTGTTTCATTTTTTTTGGATAACACGATGTTAATCTTTTTATTAAGGAAAGGCGGTGGTTGAATGACCGACTTTCACAAAGGCGGTGGTTGAATGAACGTCTTTCACAAAGGCGGCGGTTGAACCACGACCAAAGTGCCAAAGTCCCAATTATTTTTCTTTGTGCTCTTATTTGCCAATCATTTCTAAAAAAGAAGCGAAAGATAAAAAACTTAAATATGATAGTAACATATTTTTTATTTCTTTTAATTAATTTTTTTCACTTCATAAGATGACACATTAAAAAATTGAAAGAAAGCCTTTTTTTCTTTTCATTCCTTTTCTATTTCTTTTTCTTTCCTTTTTGATTGATACTATCCTTCTTGTGTGACCATACGCAGATGTCACTTGGTTATGTGATGCATCATTTAATAAGGATTGAGAACCCTCTGGTATTGCTTCTCTTGGTATTAATAAATAAGGCTACATTCAACAAAAAATTGCAAGAAAATGTATGGTTTGAAGCGCTTTAGAAGGAGAGTGTTGGGTTGTTCTTCTTACCATGAGGCTCGGGTAGTCTCAATATTCGGAGTTCATCTTTTTACTGTGACAACCTTGAACTAGTTCAAGGTATTTATAGAAATGTAGGTCTTCGATGGCAGATTTCTCCAATCATTGCCGAAATGAAGAATTGGTTGACCAATTTCCCTGAATGGAAGGTCATACATATCAAACGTTGTTTTAACACTGCTAAGGATACTCTTGCGAAATGTACAAGACGGGATGTCAATCTCTCTCAATAGAAGGATTACTCACTTTTAGGAGCTACTAGTTTTCTTAATTTAATATGTAATACTGGTTAACCTTTTGTATTTCTCAATCGACAAAAAAAAAGACCAACGGTCACAATAATGGAAGGCAGGAGAGGCCCCTACTGCCGCCTCCACCGGATACAGGCGGCCAGAAATCTTGGCGTGCTACGAACTCGGCTCCGAAGCTTTCATCCTCCCTCCCTTCTACGCTTAATGCAAAAACCAGCACCTCCCACGAGAAATCACATAGTATGAAGCGACTATCCACTAAAAGACTACACATCTTAAATCAACCATCAGTCGACTCACAGGAGAAAAGCTCCAGTGGGCAGTTAATAAGGGTGACCCTGGTGGGGGTGTTCAACGTGCATCTAAGTGAGCGCTGAATTATGTGGATTGCGACGATATTTCACTGTTCATCGATGTTGGGAATCAAAATTTGGTAGCGATCGAAGGTAGTAACAATGGTAAGATGGAAATTTCAACAATTGGGGAAGGCTCGAACCAATTATCGAATCTCTCCAGGGACACTGTTAAGGTTATTGAAAATCAAACATTTGATCTCGAACTATCAAGTAGGAACGACGAGGATCCAATGGACACATAGGAGCCGTTTGTGAACAATACTAATCCTATAACTGAAACAATTATATTTAAGAGCAGCTCTGTGCAGGTAATTCGTGTTTGTCAATTTCTTTAGCTTTACCTGGGATAGATGTGGTTAAGGGTGCTGAGACCAGTCAGCTATTATATACGGATGAGAATGGTGGTCAGTTGAGATCATATAGAGAATCGATCATCGATGCTCCACCTGTCTTTCTGTAGTGCGACATTAATTCGGCTACCTCGAATATTAGAAATGAACATAGTAGCAACATGGAGAATTTTTCTCCACCAGACATGGGACAAGACGTTGATAATTTTTTGATGGAAGATGATATTCCATTTACTGATACTACGTACCAGTAGCTGATGAGAACGGCGACGCAGTGTAAGGTATGGCAAAAATCCCTAGTCATTTAATTACTTGGTTATAATGTAGAATTTAAGTATCTATATAGCAAGAATGGGCCTCGAAAGCTCGTATAGACTTAGTTGATATAGGTTTTGGATACTTTATAGCACAATTTACGAGTTTGAAAGATTATGACAAGGCACTTAGTGGGGGTCCATGGATGATACTAGACCGATACCTTATTGTTAGAGCCTTGGATCCGTCGTTTATGCTTAGGGGCGCTCCGGTTATTAAGACTACAATATGGGTCCTATTCCCCTGCCGCTAATGAATTATACAGAAGAGATTTTGACGTAGATAGGCAACATTATTGGGAAAATGGTAAGAATTGACCCGTTTACTAGATCATGTGTGAGAGGAAATTTTTCTAGAATCGCGGTGGAGGTTGAACTCGATAAACCACTTATTTCAATTATCCGAATACAATACCATTTATAAAATATGGAATATAAAGGCCTTCATCTTATTTGCTTTAATTGTGGTAAGTTTGGACATGTAAAAGGAGACTGTGTCAGATCTAATGGAGCCAAAGGTAGAGAGGCTGGTAAGATGACTCAGAGTAAATCGATTAAGGTAAAAGATAGTGAGATAAACAAACATGTTCCTCTTTATGGGGAATAGATAACAGTCATTAGAGGGAAAGGTCTGATGCGTAATGACGGGGGTTCGCGACAGAATAAAAATGGTAAGAAAGGTAGAAATGTGGGGGTGAGAAAGAGGGAACCTACTCCGTTGAAAACAAGGAAAAAACTTGCTAATGATTGCGCTATGGGGTCAAGATATGAGGCTCTTGCTTCGTTTGAGTTAGGGGAGGTCAGTGGAACTAGGCTGCGAGTAAAGGGCGTTGACATTCTAGTTGGGAAAATAGTCGCCAACAGTGAGTTTTAACTGATCAGGGCTTAATAGGGGATAATGCGAAGGGAAAAAAAAGGTTGTGGATGGGGAACTAATGGTCCCATCACCGAAACACAAAGAAATGAATGGCAAAAAGGGGACAGGGAAAGAAGATAGCAAAACTGAGATGAGAAGGGATAAGGGGTGAGTTGGTTTCGACAGAGGGGACAAAAGAGGGACGTACGAGGGCATTGATGGGTCAATTGATGGGGAAAGGGGTATTGGAGATTTGAGTGATGGTGCGATAATGGAGTCTCCGAATACCGGAGAGGGCAAGGAAGCTACTGAGGTGATATAATCAATTTCGATGACAAAGACCAAAAGGTAATTTTTGAAAACTTCACAAATTCTGCAGCTGCTATTAATGAACATTCGCCATATTTGGCTGCTATAGGGAGAAATAACGAACGACTGTTGGATGAGAAAGGGGGCACTACTGGTTGGGTTGATATATCATATAGTTTGCAACGTGTTCTGCTAGCAGGTACCCGGTGCATAGAGAAAGGATTAGACATGTGCGGACACAACTCAAGGAGGACAAATCTGAAACTAGAAAGGCTTGGATGCTAGAAGGATTATTCGGCAGGGTACAGTAGGGAGCAAAAATCAGGTGGAAATGGGAAAGATTGGCAAGTAAGCGTTAAAGGAATTCTTTGCGAAAAAATTGGACGCACCAGAGTATAAATACTTCTATCTTGACGACTCTCAAGAACAACAAGGAGATCAATTTGGAGAGGAGTTGCGATAAGTGACCTCGGGTGGTACATTGATGGAGTTGGACGAGGGTGGGTCTGCTCAGTGTTAATTAGAGGCACATTTCTTTCGGCAATACTAGGGCGCTCCCAAATGATTTTACATTTATATAATTTTTTATGACGATTAAATCTAATAATAATTTTGCATTGGATTGGCTGTCAACTAATCACCTGCCAAATGTTATATTTTGGAATTGTAGAGGTGCTAATAATGATGGATTCCGGCGCGTGTTCAGTGACATGAATATGCGCCATATACCTTTTCTTGCGATTGTGGTTGAGACTAAGACGTCAAGGTTGGAAGCGACAAGGATGGAGATATCGATTCGAGTTGAGGCTGATGGGTTCTCAGGTGCTATTTGGCTTCTGTGGAATTCTATGGGAATCTCGTTCCATATTTTCTTGGCTTCCAAACAGGTAATCAATATTCGTATTTCAAAAGACTCATGTGTTCCTTGGATTCTTTCTGTAGAATACGTGAGTCCTAAATATTGGTTGAGAGGCTCTCTTTGGGACGCGCTAGAGGAAACTTCAGAGGATATTAATGAGTCGTAGTTAGTGGTGGGGGATTTTAATCAGGTAGTAGGGATGTAAATGTACCAAGCTGCTTGCGAACAGCTCGAGCTCGGGTCGGAAAAAGCTTGACTTGAGATCGTTCGTTAAACTAAACGAGCCGAGCTCGAGCCTAAAAACGAGCTCGTTTATTAAACAAGCCGAGCCGAGCCTGTTCGCGAGCTTTTCTGAAAAGCTCGGGGAAAAATATAATTAAATTATAAATATCTATTACATATTGATATTTGACAATTCAAAAATTTAAAACCAATTACTATATTAAAAAAACTTATGTTATCCCAACACTTACATGTCACTCACCCCCTCTACCTACCTAATTATAAAAGACCATCCAAAATTTAACAATCCAATGAAAGAAAATGTGATTGTATTTAATGATAGTTTACAATAGTCAATTACGTTCTAATTAAAAATTTATATAATTAAAAGATTTGCAACAATCTATCTTATAATTAATCTATCTTATTATTAATCCATAAAAGCCCAAGATAAAAGAAGATCTTTTGCACTCGAAATGGATTTAAACAAGCTTTTGAGCTCGAGCTCGAGCTCGAAACAGATTTGAACAAGCTTTTGAGCTTGAGCTCGAAAAGATTTTAAACGAGCTTTCGAGCTCGAGCTTGAGCTTTGTTATATACTCACGAGCCGAGATTGAACACTAACTTCAAAGCTCGGCTCGTTTAAATTTATAAATAAACAAACAAGCCTGTACATCTACTATTCGGCTCAGCTCAGCTCGACTCGGCTCGTTTACAACCCTATCAGGTAGCGAACGAGTTCGACAAAATAGGAGGCGTGGAGAGTATTACGCGGTCAATGGTTAAGTTTGAGAGATAAAGAGATAATTGTGGGTTTGAGGACCTGGGGCTAGTGGGTTCGAAATACACGTGGAGTGATTCGTGGAATTCAGGGATGAGGATTATGAAGAGGTTGGATAGATAATATGGTAATCATCGTTGGTGGGAGGTATTCGGGTCAACAGAAGTCAGACATCTACCGCAGGTCCACTCCAGCCATGTTCCTATTTTAGTCTCGGTTGGTACACCTCTTCCTCTTCTGTGATGAATAAGATATTTTGTTTCGAGGCATCATGGTGTCACCATGAAAGTTTCATAGGTCTGGTAGAAGAGACATGGGTTAAAGAAGGCAAGGATCTTGGGGAGAACATTGAGGTTATGCAAAATGAGTTGGAGAAGTTGAAAGGTGAGATATTTAGGACATATTTAGAAGGAAGAATAAATTACTTGCATGGATTTTAGGTATTCAGAAGGCAATACAACAGTCTTACAATGCGTCACTGGTCAGGCTGGAGAGGAATCCAGCCTATTAATGGGTTTTGCTACTTTCCCGCCTATGATTTTCACCTAGGCCAGCCAGAAAGCCGAGCCCGCAGGAACCAGTCTTTTGCCAATAAGTCGAGCCATAAAACTTCAAAGTGTTGGTCCATGGTTTGTTCTTGCCTCTGGTCCCCTTCCAAAGCAACCACCTTTCCCCCTACCCATTAGATTGAATGACGCATTCGAGAGTGTACTTTAACATGAGGAGATCCGTTGGTTTGAGCGAGAGCGCACAGATTAGATTAATTTGGGAGAGAGAAATACGAAATTTTATCAGCGAGCGGCGTAAGTTAAAAAGAGGAGAAATAATGATTTTCACATTCGGGATGATGGACGCGAGTGGATTGATAATGATGAGATGGAAAAGCGTTGGTGTGAAAGGTTCTTTGAGGATCACTTTACATTGGAGGAGGACAATCTGGGACTATTTGAACTATCTTGTCTTCCACCATTTACACATGGTGCCATTGACTCTCTTAGCAGGGAGATTTCGGATGAGGAAATTCGTATTACTGTTTATTAGATGTCACCCATAATGCGCCCGAACTGGATGGGATGACAGCGGGATTCTATCATAAATGTTGGGACATTGTAGAACCTACAGTCTCTGATATGATTAGACGCTTCCTTGAAGTAGGCAGATTGCTAAAGAAGCTTCTTGGCACATTGATTCACCGTGTCCTTAAGGTGGGAAATCCCGAATATATTAATCTGTTTAGGCCGATAAGCTTGATTAACTTGAGTTATAAGATTTGTATGAATGTGTTAGTGAACCATTTGTAGCCATTACTATAGGATTATATTGGCCCCTATCAAAGTAGTTTTTTATCGAAGCGTTTTACCATCAATACTATTGTGTTAGTCAGCGAGGTTGAATTTCTCCTGAGACATAGTAAGGGGAAGAAGAGTTATATGGCGGTTAAAGTGGATTTAGCTCAAGCATGTGATAAAATTAAATAGGATTTTATTAAGGATTCGTTGGAGTCTCTTGGAGTCTCTTCCAAGTGGGTAGTAGTGATCACAACGGGGATGGATGATAATGAATTGAGTGTTTTATGGAATAGGACGCCTTTAGCTCCGATTAAGCCGATGAGGGGTATTCGTCAAAGCGATCCCATATCCCCGTATCTATTCGTCATATGTATGGAGCGGCTATCACTTCTTATAAAAAAAGCTTGTATGGGAGGAGGCGTGGAAGCCCATTCGACTTTCACCAAGGGGTATTCCTATCTCTCATATTTTATTTGCTAATGATATAATTTTATTTTCCGAAGCATCTATTCATAACTTTGATCTTTTGCAGGACACTTTATCCACCTTCTGCCAGGATGGGGGTCAACCAGTTAGCAAGGAGAAATCAATCATATACTTTTCGAAGAACATTGAGGAAGAAGTGGCGTCAGAGATTACGATGCAAAGTGGGTAACAAAGAAGTGAGGTTCTTGGAAAGTATCTTGGCATTCCCATTCTATAGGGGAGAAGGCCAAAAGACTTCTATAGTGAATTTATTAATAAGTTACGAGGTAAGTTTGCAAATTGGAAGGGTAATTCCTAATCTCTTGTGGGTCGCATAACACTGGCTCAATCTGTCTTGAGTGTCTCACCGATTATATCATGCAAGTGGAGAAATTACTGAATGTGTGTCTTTAGATTGATAAGATACGTAGAGATTTCATTTAGGGAAACTCAGATGGCAAGAAACACATTAACTGGATAAAATGGAAGGATATCTACAAACCAAAGAATGTGGGAGGCCTTGGATTTTGCTTGGTTGAGGATATGAATAAGGCGCTATTTGGGATATTGGGTTGGAAGTTGGTTCACGATGAGTTGTCCATTTGTCCTATTGACATGCGTAAAAAATACTTCAAGACAAATTTGCTCCAATATGTGGTTAAAACTTATGATTCGAGAATGTGTAGAGCCATCGTGGAAGGTATTGTCGTGTTTGATGGGTATTGCGATGGATACTACGTAATGGCGAATCAGTGTTGTTTGGTTGAGCCTGTGGGTTGGAGAGTCTTTTTTGATAAAGCATGTCGTTGGTGATATTAGCGCGAGCGATAAGTTTAAAAAGGTATGTGATTATGTGAATAGTGAGGGCATTGGGAGTGGGATAGATTTCAACATTTGCTTCCCTCCTCTAAGCAACTAGATATTACAAGTATGACAGTGGAAAGGGGTGTTGACACACTATCTTGGTTACTTGAGATTTGTGTAGAGTATTTAGTTAGATCGGGGGTGGTGTCGAAGGTCATGCGAGTGAATGAGGACACTTGGGATACAGAGATCATTGATGATATGTTTTCAATCCCGGTGGTTAATGAGATTTCTTAAATCCCAATTTTTCAACGTAATGAACCAAACCGACTTATCTGGCCCCTAACTAAATATAGAAACTACACAACTAGAACGGGATACCAGGTTCTCACGAACAAAATTATTAGGTCGATGCCGCAATCATCACGGGCTACTAAATTGCAAAATCTAGATGTCTGGTCGAGAATATGGAAGTCAAATATCCCTACAAAGATTCAGATCTTCACATGGAAAGGTTGTAATAATGCATTACCCACTAAAATGAATCTTAAATATAGAAGGTGTACGAAAGATGATAACCGTTATTGGTTCTAGTATACTCTGGAGTCTATTGTTCACTTGTTTTTCACCAGCCCGACATGTCTGCGAATTTGGGCAGTACTTTCTCTACAAATCTGGATTGACACTAGTTTCACAGGGTAGCTTGAGGACTGTAATGTTGATGTTTCAGAATCTCACGGGACAAGAGGATGGTCCAAAAAAATTGTTACATCGTATGTCTTGATTATGTCAGGGAATATACGGAAAGGAAAAATGAAGGTTGTCCATGAACATGGGAATATTGAAATTAATAGTGTGATATGGGAAACATGGAAAGCTATGAATAAAATATTTGGTACAAAGTGGTCTTAGCTACCGATTCCTATGGAGAATAAACAAGAAGGTGGAAACAAAAGGGATCTGGATGAGAGGGAAGTTCACGATTGTGATATTATTGTATCGTGCGATGTATCATTTACAAACACATGGGACCCAATAGAAATGGGGATTGTTAAGTAGGAAAATAGACTTGGGGATATGACGGTACATTCTCGATCTTTCCTTTGTTCTTCAGATACTGAGGGAGAAGTATGCGTGTTTCAGAATTTGTGATGTTATGCAGGGATTTACCATATACGAGGAAGTCTATTTTATCTGATAACCTTGAAGTAATAAAGGGTATAAGGTCATCGTCAACAACAAATTGGTTGGTGTAGCCGGTGGTGAAGAAAATAGTGAAGTGGCAGAATAGATAGGTTTAGACACTTGAAGGGGAAAGCAAGTCATAGTGCAAGAAATGTTAGACGGACGACCGGTGATAAAGTGGTGTAGATATAAATGAACACACTTTTCTTGAAAATTGGGATAGGTTGATTCATATGATGGTGTGTTTTTGTTTCTTTCTAAAAAAATCAAATGTTAACTCTTCGACAATAGTGTTTGGTTGTCTAGATATTGGTTTGTGTTTCAAGATCTGTCTAGAGAATGAAGAGGTTAACATATAACTGTTGGCTTTAGAACAAATACCTACCAAATTTGTATCTAATCAGAAGGAAGGTGAGGACAGATTCAATATTAAAGTGACCAAGGAAGTTGATAAGGAGGGTGGAATGAGGAAGCGGTTTAAAGAATTAGGGAAAAGAAGATCTCTTAAAAGGTGCATGGATTATATGAAACAGGTTCAAGGAGATAATAAATAATAAAAAGTTAAATATTATGTGTTTATGTTAAAGGACTTTGTATTGAGGAGAAAGTGATTGATACAAAAGAAAGTGAAACATATAGTGACGATAGTGATAGTAGTGAAGGGTGGCTTGACATGTTGAATAATGATCTGTTAGACTTTGGTAATGAAGGAGCTTACGATTCAGATGAGGATTTTGATGAGGACCATGAAGAGGAAAATCCGTTGAAATTCTGTAGTGGTGAAGATAAAGAACTTGATTTGGGTAGTGAAGATTCATCGTGTACTAAATGGGAGAAGACTGTTCAGAGTAACACTAGGTCCAAGTTTGGTTTGGGTAGTAGTGAAGGAAGAAAAGTGAATAAAAGGGGATGCGACTGTCCCGTAAGTACGGTCGCCAACCAAGGATGAATACTTGTGTCTGGAATTGTTAAGGTATACTAGCACCTTTGACAATTTCCAGTGTCATGTCCGTGTTAGGAAGATTTAAATCTGGGATTGCTTGTTTCTTTGAAACAATGCTTTGTGGTAAGGACTCTTTTGATGTGCTAAAAAAATTTAAATATGATAATCATTTTGTTAGGGACCTCGTTGGTAGTGTTTTCCACTTAGGAGGGAATTATGATAATTTGGAAAGCTTATATTAGCCTTGATGTTGTGTTTTCCAGTCATTTCCACGTTATTTTTCTTATCAATAATTATTGTTTTCCTATTATATCGTTTGTGTTCACGCGCATAATAATTTTGATATGTGTCTCAGTCTATGGTATGATATTTCTATTTGGAAGAGTAATATTAATGAACCTTGTATTGTTATAGGTAATTTTAATGATATTTGAAAGTTAATGAAGAATATAGTAATACTCCACTCAATAACAAATATATTACTGGGTTTAACAATTTTATTTCTAATATTGGCCTTATTGAAATTCAATCTTATGGATATTTCTTTACTTGGACTAATCAGCGCACTGATTAGTCAAGATCAAAATTGATCAGGCATTTGCTTCAAATGATTAGATAAAAAGGTTTTCAAACACGCAAGTCTTTATACCACTAGCAGTTGGATCAGATCATTCACCACTTTTTTTACAATATGATAATTCAATGAGACAAGGAAAACGATGTTTCAGATTTGAATCTTTTTGGATTGAACATGAACAATGTTACCAAGTAGTTCAAACATCATGCGAGAGCCGGGAACTGAAATTTCACTACCATAGTTTGTTAATAAAAGAGATAATACAATAAATTCTCTCAAACGATGGAGTAGAAAAACTTTCAAGAACCATGAGAGACAAATCAAATAGCTAAATGATAGACTAATAGAACTCACAAACCTTATTCCAACAGAATAGACTCGATAGGAAGAAAGACAAATTAAAGAAACAATCAGAGTGGCTCATGAAAATTAAGAAAATTATTGGTTGGATAAATCTAGACAAACATGGATAAAGTGTGGGGACAAGAATACAAAGTTTTTTCATATTTCAACAATTCAGAGACGCAATGGAAATAGAATCATGAGAGTTAAGTATAATAATAGAATTTTGAAAGAAGAAATTTCAGAAGTTCGACAATGTTTCTAGAATTATTACAAGGACATTTTTGAAGAGAAGAATTCCCAAGAAATGTAAAGGGAGGCGGATGGAATACAACATGAATATGGAGTTAATCAAACCGCCAGATATTGAAGAATCTCAAAGAACGTTATTTGACCTGTCACCCGCTAAAGCGTCAGGGCCAAATGAGTTAAATGGTAACATTTATCAACAATATTGGAAAATTATTAAATAAAATATGTTATTAATGGTTTAGGATTTCGTTAACAATAATATATCACTCGAGACTTTAAATGATACTCTAATAACTTTAATTCCAAAAGGTGATACACATGAACATGTGGGAGACTACATACCATTTTGTGCGTTAAATTTGGATATAAAGTTATTGCAAAAATATTGGTTAATAGATTGCATGAATATATGAATGACATTGTATCACCAACACAATCAACATTTATTAAAAGAAGAGCTATTCACGATAATATACTTGTTGCACATGAAATTTAATTTTGTATGAAAAGAAAAAGGTGGAATCCGAAACACATGGCGGTCATCAAGTTGGATATGGAAAAAGTATATGACCAGGTACGTTTGGAGTTTATCATTCTTATTCTTTAGAAATCAGGATTTTTTGATATGTGGATATGATAGATTAAGAATTGTAGATAGACGGTTTCATTCCACATCAATATTAATGAGGATAAAATTGAAATATTCAAACCTTAGAGGGGACTCAGACAAGGTGACCCATTATCTTTTCTTTTATTTTATTTAATGACTAAGGCATTGATTGGAATTATGGATAAGAAAGTGTCACAAGATTTATTACCATAATTCAAATTACTAGAAATTGTCCCATTGTCACACATTTATTATTTGCTGATGAATTTTTATTTTTTAACAATGGAAGAGCAAGGGATTACTGCATTTAAACAATATACTGAAATTTATTGCGCGGATTCAGGTCAGCGTATTTAAAAAAATATCAATATGTTATACTAGAGACACACCTGTCGATATCAGAAATAGCATATCTGGCCACTTACATATTGAGGAAAAGGAAGATTTGGAAAATATTTTGGGAATACCTCTATGCTATAAAAGATCAAAAATCCAGGCACTGAATTGGATCGCTGGAAAAGATATTTAAAAAGACAAAAGGATGGAAAACACAACTACTACCGAAAGGTGGAAAAGAAGTCTTCATTAAAGCAATACTCCAAGAAATTCTGGTGTATACTATGTGTATTTTTCTTTTCCAATAGCGTTTTGTTTTAAGTTGATATTAACTATTTTAAACTTTTGGTGAAATTCTAGAGGAATGAATCAGATACAATCGCTAGCATGGGGAAAACTTGCAATCGGGAAATTATTAGGTGAAATGAGATTTAGAGATTTTAAAATAATGAACACGGTGTTGCTGGCGGGACAAGCTTGGAAGATATTAAAGAATCGAGACACATTATCGACCAGACTTCTTAAGGGTATATTTTTGCAAAGTCTAATTTTATGAATGTAAAATTAAGACAATCCATGACTTGGTCATATGCGAGTCTCAATGTAGGACGAGATATTTTGAAAGGTAATGGTATATATGAAATAGGGGATGATAAACGTGTTGATATGTGGAATGATAAAAGGGTGGATACTGAATGGAAACTAGAAAAATCATAAGATTGTAATATCTCTAAAGTTTATGAATTGTGGCATGATAATACGACAAGTTGGAATACAAAAAATTTAGATAATATTCAAGACTTGTAATACCAACGATTACAAGAAAGAAGGTCTTGCAACTGGAAGGACAATATTCTTTTTTTGGCCTCTCTAAAAAAAGGGAGAATATACAACAAAGACCGAATATAAGGTTCTCACAGAGAAGCAAATATTCAGACGACCACAACGATCAACAACGGTACCAAATGTTAATACATGATTATGGGGAATGATATGGAAAGAAATATACCAACAAAGTCAAGGATATTCATTTGGAAGACATGAAATAATGTGATACACTACAGAAAAAGGAAGTGTGTTGTTTAACTGGAATGTGAATGGTGTCAGTTTGAAGATGAAACAGTAGGTCATTAACTATTAACATGTGGATTGTGCTGAAAAATATGGGTTGTGTCAGCCTTACAGGTCATGGTTCAACAAGAGTTAACAGAGGATCTGGGACAGTGGATCCAAAAGATTATTCAGATTTATGTGGATGGAGGTTGGCGACCGAGAGTCATAACAACTTATGTCTTATTAATTTTCAGTGTAATACTTAATTAGCATTGAATTAAATAATAAGAGGGTTTTACTGAATACCTCTCGAAGAGTAGCGAAACTGAATCGTCTAGAAATTTGATGATCTTGCGGTCGTGGATCTTCTTAATGGAAGAAAGACCTCTATTTCCACAACCTAAGAGCCTTGTGATTTTTTATTAGTTTATATTTTTGTGAATTGCAGAGAGAAGAATAAAATTAAAAGAGAATCATTCATATGAAACTTTGAATCCTCTTCCTTCTTCTGACCAAACTCTATCTTATATAGAGTAATGGGTGGTTAGGATGTCTTATCAGATATACATGTATCCGATATATTAACTTCCACAGTGAATTATTTTAAATTTCAAAATTAATAACCTTTTACTTTATAACTTACTTTTAGGCGGACTAACAAAATAATAAAATAATTATACATACTTTTTTCCTTACATTCTCCAACTCGTCGATAATTAAGTTATATCAATTTATGGTACCAACACCCCACTATCTTCTCATATACACACTTGCATCAAAGTATCATCATACTTGGCAAATAGGTTGTGCGACTTGTGAGCATACGTTACTAATAACCTATTAAGGTACATAGTTGCTCAAATAATTCTCATTCGTTACGTATCGTGCAGTACCCCCTGACTAATAATTTGTTGTATCATATTTCTGTAACTCTGTCCCCTTTAAATTTATGTCACGTCGTTTATGTGATCAAAAGAGTTCACTGACATATCTTCATGTGTCTCACTATCATGTTTTAGTCAAAATTATCATACATGATCGGTATACCTTCAAGCACATACTTTTGTACACAATTTTAATCTTCCCTTTACACTTAGATCCTTTTACATTGATTAGGTTGCTTTCCCAGACATGTCCCATTAGACCGAATCATTCATGATAATTGGTAATATGTTACAATAGCATACACCTAATCAAAATATCAAGATATAGTCAAAAGTATTAAGGGCACATTTTAAAGGCATCACACAGTGAAGGGACAGAGATCAACTCTTCACTTCTTTCTGGTCAAAAGCACACGTGGTATGACACACGTGCTATGGTATTATTCATATAGCTCAAATTGTATGTAATTTATAAATACCATACATATATATAATTAGACAAGACTCGTTGCCTAAGATTAGTTCTTCGATTGATTAACCCTTCTATGAAATCAATCAAGCAACTCATATATGGATATTATAGACTAAGTATATAGTAGGATTCTACTTCGATCATAATATAAGCTTAACATGTATCATCCATGTTTATGATCTCATCTTAACACTTACTTAAGGCGACTATATTAACTCAAGTTCTTTCAATGGTTCCTCACTACTATAAGTTAGTCTCATCTTTGCGCACTTCGTGTGCCAAAGGCAATTGCCCGTGTGATAGGGCCAATCTCAGTCTATATGACATACATACCTCAAAAAACACACGCATTATGATATATATCAAATATGATATTATTAAAATAAACAATTAAATAAACATACTAATGAAAATATATAGATCATTTTATCTTGCTTAATCATATAGATCCAACATGATCCATGAATACATCCCTTGGGATATCTTTTGAGAATGGTTCAACAAGCATATTGTGTGTGTGTGTATATATTGTAAACTAATATCCTTTTGTGCAATAATATCTCTAACAAAGTTATACTTTATATCAAGGTATTTGGTTTTACTGTGATACTTAGGAGCTTTCACACAAACCTTTTCAGCTTGACTATCACAATGTATAATAACAGGAATCCAACTATCGCTTGAGAATCCTAAAGGTTCAAATAACCTTTTTAACCAAACAACTTCTTGAACCGGTGTTGAGCATGCTACGAACAACATAGCTTCCATTGTGGAGAAAATTACATAGGTTTGCTTCTTGCTACTTCAAGAAATTGCGCAATTATTCAACAAGAATACATGACCTGAGGTAAATATACGCCCATCTATATCATTAGCCTAAAAAACGATATATATCCTTCTAGGCATAATCTATTTCCTCGAAAGCATAAGGCATGATCCATAGTGCCTTTTAGATATCTCATATCCTTTTCACAGCTTTCCAATTATCTTGTCCTAGGTTTGATTGAAAAACGACCAACAAACCTACCGCATAATACATGTCTGGCCTAGTTCACATCATAACATATATAAAGACTATCAATGGCACTAGAATATGGTATTGTAGACATTTAGTGTTTCTCTTCTGGAGTACTAGGACACATATCGAGAGTTAAGTTCATTCCTTTTTCTACAGGAGTGTCAATGACATTGCACTTAGCCATACTAAATCTATAAAGTATATCCATAATGTAAGGTTCTTGATACAAAGATAATAGTCGTCTAGACCTATCTCTATGAATCTTATCACCAAGAATATAATTTGCTTCTCCCATATCTTTCATATAGAATTAAGAAGCTAGCCACTCCTTATAAGCTTTAATAAACTCTTTATCATTCCTAGCTAATAGGATGTCATTAACATATAGAGATAAAATTATGAAATTTTGCTTGGAATGTCTAACATAAACATGGTGGTCTTCACTTATCATCTCAAATCCATTTGACGAGATGACTTCATGAAATCTCAAATTCCGCTGTATCGAGACTTGCTTAAGACCATAGATTGATATCAACAATATACATACTTTATTTTCTTGATCTCTTGCAATAAAACTCGAGGTTTGTTCCATGAAATAACCTCTTCTAAATCTCTATTTAGAAATGCAGTTTTGACATCCATTTTGGTCTTCCACTTCTTTTCTCCATTTTTTCTTAGCAGAGGTTCTTCCTTGTCTTGTGGTGTTATCATAAAGACTTCTCCTTTTAATTCAAATCGATGACGAGGAACTAAACCTCTAGCACTTCTCTTAGGTTGAGAATCTTGAGAAATAGGATTATTAAATGATGCAATAGTTTCAACTGTCTCAAGTTATATAGGATTGTCATTATCTACTTCTTGAGTATGTGTTACCTCATTATCTGTCACATTTGTTTGCATATCATCTTCCTTATAACATTATATTCACATAGAATAGAATTTCTATCAACCTCACCTCTACTAGGAAAATCCTTCTTTAAGAATGTGACATCTCGTGACTCAGTTTTAGTAAGACCCCCATCGTTATGTTCACCAATAAACACGTATCCTTTAGAGTGATCTGAGTATCTAATAAATGTACATTTATTGCCTCTTGGACCTAACTTCCCATATTTTTGAGATAGATCATGAACATAGCATGTCGAACCCCAGGGTCGCAAGTATGACAGGTTAGGTTTCCTACCTATCCACAATTCATAAGGAGTTGATGGAATAGTTGTTGTGGGTACTCAATTAAGAATACAACAGGCGGTAAGCAAGGCATATACCTAATAATATATTGGAAGGCTAGCTTGTGCCATCATAAACCTAGCCATTTCCAGGAGTGTTCTATTCCTCCTTTCATCCCCACCATTCTATTGTGGTGTTCTATGAATTGTAAGCTGTCTTACTATCCCTTTTTCATCACACGGTTCTTTAAACTGATCAGATAGATATTCACGACCATGATCGGTTCTTAAGATTTTCACCTTCCTCTCTAACTAATTTTCTACTTCATTGACAAATGTCATAAAATATTTCAATGCTTCAGATTTACGAGAAATCATGTAGAGATAACTAAACCTTGTGAAATCATCTACAAAAATGATGAAGTGATGTTCCGTACGGGTAGTTTGAACACTCATTGGGGCACAAATGTCTGAATGAATTACTTGTAATAGGTACTCAACTCATTTAGCCTTTCCAAATGGTTTTCATTTTGAATTACCTACTAGACAATATTCACAAGTTGGCAAGTTCACTTTGGTCAATGAACCCAAAAGGTTTGCCTTAGCCAACAAATTCATAAGGTCTTGTCTAAAATTACCTGGTCTAGCATGCCATACACTTTCTGCTACGTTAGAATTACTAGAAGAAGTATGAGTAGAAAAGCAACTACTTACATAGTAACTATTAAATGAGTTATCATCATCTAATACAATTAAACCATGAGAAATAAAACCAGAACCATAATACTTAGCGTCGTATTAGATATCTACTTGTTTGTTACGCAAATGAATATTAAAACCTAATCCTTGAAGAACAGTGATCGAGATCAAGTTCCGTCGAATGTTAGGTGCCTAAAGTACACTATGTAGTTAAAATGATTGACCACTTCGCAAGTTCAACTTGCAAGTGCCAACTCCTTTGATTTAAACTTTGTTGTTGTCTCCTACATATATCCATCTCATTCCCTCTAGAATTAGATGGTAATCTACATATGCCTCTTAGTCATTGGCTACATGGTCTGTCGCTTCTAAATCCACAGTCCACAAAGGATTAGAATCAGCTTACAATACAGTATTGGTAACATAAGTAAAGTTACAAGAAGTAAATGACATTTCTATCTTTCTCTACACTCGCGAGTGAAGTGACCCATCTTGTCACAACTATAGCCTTTCACAAAACTCTCGTATTTCTTCTTACGAAAAATGTTTCTTTTATCGTTACCACTATTCTTTTTCTTCTTGGAAGCTTGCTCATTTCATTTCTCTTCCCATTGTTCTTGCACTTAATGCCAGAACCTTTATGGGAACTTGGCTCAGCAATATATAAGTCTGACCCTGAGGCTTAATTGAATCAAGATGTTCATCTTTCAACGTCACATGACGAGCAACATCATCGAAAGTTTTGATATTGTCATTTTGAGTCAAGTTTATCATCAAATGTCTTACCTATTTGAAAGAGACTAGATCATAGCTTGAACCTAATGTTCATCAGTAAGGTCATGACCTGCATTCTTAAGTTCCCTAATCATTTTAGACATCTCCCGAAAATGTTGTTGCATGGTTTGATTAGGCTTCCTCTTGTAAGTGTCAAACTTAATGATCAATTGACTCAACTTAGTCATAGTCGTACACTCGTACTTTTCATTAAGAGTGTTCCACATCTCGTGACAGTGGGGTATAATTGACACTCATAGACAAGATCGTCCTTCATGGAGCTTATCAAGATGACTCTTGCAGTGTAATCTCTCTTTTTCCACTTCTCGTAAGCTTCCATGTCCCTTTTGTTTTAAGTTGTGTTGCCTTTCTCGGACTGAGCCATGACATTTTTAATAACCTCAAGAACATCTTGCTCATCTAGTGTATCTTGAGCTTCCAAAGGTTATAATTCTCACCATTTATTTTGTCTCATCTGAGAATATCAATGATGGTTTTCGATATCATTTTCTTATAAAGTAAGAGATTTTCATTAGCATACATACAATTATTTAACTACCCAATGCTAGTAATGCAAATATAATGAACAAGAAAGATAACAAAGTAAATAATAAAGAAAGTTCACTATGTTTCCAATCATGAATCACCATATTTTGTTCGTCTTAACCATCCATTTAATTTTATTAACTGCAAAATAAGTTAAACTAGAACTTCCACTTATTCTAACATGAATAGAGAAATATAGTATGAAAAACAACTAAACATATAATCAAAGAAATAAGTTGAATTCATACAGAATGAAAAAACAAGTTCGGTAAGCAAATATTTGAATTATAAGAAAAACAAATAATGCAATACTTAATGAACAAGAAAAGAAATAAAATCCGGAAACAAGCTATTATGCAAACTACCTATTGAAAGTTTTAACTGATATATCACTTTCATACCAAAATCACAAACTTAGGAATTGACTCCTCAAAGTTCACTTCCTCATAGAGACGTGTTGGATCATATTTATCCACATCCGTAGTTTGAGAATGCATCCCACAGTTGCACTGGTCCGACCTAGTGGAACTATTATAATGCCTCTACAAGTGAGATTCAGTCAAAACATATACTAGCCAAGCATATGTAACTTGTCTATTATGAACATAGTCCTCCGGATACTCATCACCCCATAAGATTTCGAGATCCCTTTGCAACTCTCTTGGCAAAGTATAGAGAAAATAAAAAACCCTGTGTTTTAAAACATATGTGATCACCCCAATTAAGGACATCTTGAATCAACTTATTGACAACTACTACATGTTGCAATAAAGTGTGATCAGGTCTCATCTTATATTTTGTGAGTGCATTGATACTGTCATTCAAAACTTGTTTTTCTCTCAGTGTTCTTGCAACTTTTGATATATTCGGTTTTTTACGTTCTTATGAAGCCCTCTGTACTCTTCCAGTAGCTCGAGCCTTAATGCTCGTGATCCCCAGGATCGTGTACACATCATTTTTCTCTCTAGAAAAATAAGAACAAAAAAATCACCAAAATTGATTAGGAAATATATATTTTGTAACAACAGTATATATTTTCAGACACTTTATTAATCAACAACAAGTTCAGATAGCACAAATAGTTAGTCCGCTAGTCACTGAAATACATAGCCTGGGCTTGAACCCCATAAAAGGCATTTCAGTTTTACCTCTTGAAACCTCTTGAATATAATCCTTAAATAATTAAAAAATTGCAGGTTCCAAATAAATCCAGAAATGCAACATACAGTAATGATACATCAATAAAAATAGTAATGATATATCAAATTATAAGTCCTGCGCAAATGCCCAAAGAGTGATGATATATCAGATTATAAGTACCCAAAAGAACTTCAAGTTTCCCAAAAAAAAAAAAAAAAAGAACTTCAAGTAAAACTTCATTCGCTCAAAAAAATGTAGCAAATCTAGTTGTTATCTATTTTGCGCATGTGATGTAGTATTTACTTAAATACCCAGTGACTCAAGTGAGGGTAGTAGAAATACACCATTATAAGAAATGATAATGGTAATCATAATTTGAAATGGATTCCACCCCCTAAGAACTTTATTAAAATCAATTGCGATGCTGCGTTTATTGTTAACAAAAGTGCTATATCTTGTGTAACCAGGGATGCTACAGGAAAAGTCTTGGAATGCAAAGCGTGGGAGATCAAAGCCGAGAGCCCAAAGGAAGCTGAAGCTTTGGGGATACTTAAAGCCTGCTTAGTTGCTCAAAATAATTCATATCATAATGTTATTATAGAGAGTGATTGTAAGCAAGTGATAGGTTCTTTAGAGAATAGGCTTTCGATTGAATCTCCCATAATTTGTAATATTATTAAGAGTATTTATCTAGTTTCTGAAAACATTAATCCTACTTTCCGATGGATTCATCATAGTAGAAATAAGTTAGCCGATGGGGTAGCCAAACATAAGCTTTCTGGCAATATGTTAGGCTCGTGTCTTGACACGTACCCAAGTAGACTAGCTGAAATTATCTTAGATGAAACTGTTCCCTCGAGAATTGGTTAAGTTTGTAATAAGTTTATTTTTATGAAGTAAGGATTGGAACAAAAAAAAGATGTAGTATTTACTTATCAAGTATGGCTCTAAAATTAAAAAAGAAATTCATATAACATACGCAGCAAAAAAAAAAATTTAATCAAAAAAAAATCCTTTACCTAATTTTTTTTGGATAGGGAGAATAAAAAATTTCACAAATCAATAAATCTAATAAATATCACATGCTTTGATACCATATATAATACTTAATTAGAATTGAGTTAAATAACAAGAGGTTACAAAATAGCTCTCGAAGAGCAGCGAAATTGAATCGCCTGGAAATCTGATGATCTTGGGATCGTAGATCTTCTTAGTAGAAGAAAGACCTCTATTTCCATAACCTAAGAGCTATGTGATTTTTATCAGTGTATATTTTTGTAAATGACAGAGAAAAGAAGAAAAGTTAAAGAGAAGCTTTCGTATGAAAATATGAATTCTCTTACTGACCAAACTCTATCTTATATAAAGCAGTGGGTTGTTAGGAAGTCTTATTAGATATACGCGTATCTGATATCTTAACTTCCACAGTTATTAATTTTAATTTTCAAAATTAATAACCTTTTACTTTATAACTAACTTTTGACGGACTAACAAAATAATAAAATAATTATACATAATTATTTTTTTCTTAAATTAGAAATATTTGGAAGACAAAGATGAGAAGAAGATAAAATAACAACGAGGTGAACACAGATGAGGTGATCAATATAACAAACACTAATATTAAAGAGATTTTTGGGACTAACTAGAATTGTGGAATTTTGGATCTTTCGAGAACCAATTCAGTATTAAGACTTATATAGAGTTGTATGAATTTTCAAGCTGACATTGCATTTACATTCGATGCATCCTTTTGATTATCTTATTGTGGAGATTCACAAACAAATTGGTATCAAAATTGAACACTCGAAAATATATTATTGCGACAAAATTGTTGAAGGAGAAGCACAAGTAGTTATCGAAGCGCAGGAGATTTACAAGGGATTATCTTTTCGAATAGCTAGGATATTATCTATGGTATTAATCAAGTGTCGACAGTTAGCTGGAAAAATCAAGCCCATACTGAGAAAAATCAAAGCTATGTCAGAAGACGCGGGTGAGGTCTTGTTCAAGCACATTTTTCGGCATCAAAACTCTTAGGCAGATCGGCTAGCAAATAATGTGAGGCATAGGGTAACAATGGACATACCAAACACAAATATCACGCAGGAGGATTTCGACAAATTTGGTTTTGATTGGTAGAATTGTGGATAGGTAGATAGTCTAGCCTTTTATTTTATAAAAATAATAGAATATCAAGTCTCTTTTGATGAAAATTTCTCAACTTGCAGCTAGTGAAACGTTTATCGTTTATCGAAGAATAAAATTTGTTGTTGTTCTTTTTTTATTGCTATTCTTTATCCAAATGTGTTGAGTGGTTACTTATTTCGGATTTGAACTTAAAAACAGGGTTTAGATGGAGGCTTAGCCATGGATCAGACAAATCGAGAAGTTAGCACAGAGGTTGATCTGGATTTCTTTAAACATATCCTACAAAAGTTTAATGGTCGAACAGATACTCTAACAAAAGAAGCCATTAATTCTCAATATGATTTCATACACGTCAAGAAAAAAACTTAAATAAAAGGTTACTTATTTCAGAAGTTTGTTTCCTTTCCCTCATTAATATTTATGTCAAGGAGGCGTTTTTGAACGGGTATATTTCGTATATTATCCTTACGCGACTTTTTGGTTGAGAAGGAAGTAAATATATAATAATTCAACCAATCCTAACGGATCGGCTTTCAAAATACAAAAAACAATAATTGGATCAACGGGTAGCCAATCCATAAATTAAACAAAATATTAATTTAATTGCCCAATCAACAAAACCAACTCACAATCCCCTAATTAGAACTAGTTTGAACCGTCAAAGTATTTCAACTTGTTTTTTCAAATTCTCTTTCACCCACCTTACAAAACTTTCAAAAAGCCATGTCAAATGAATCTTGAGTGAAGGAAACATCTTATTCCTAAAAATTCTCCTTATTTATTGGTCGAATCTTTGTGAAAAAGAAGCAATACATTAGCATGTAATATATTAGATAAAATGTTAAATAGATAAAATATATGACATGGTTTATATAATTTATATACACCAACCTTCACCACTCAGATCACATAACCTCCAATAAAAAATATCGACATTTATACTTACAAATAGTTAACTGATTATAACTTAAGATTTTAATGGTGTGTATATTTATTTGTTCAACTACCAAATCTAAACAAATAAAAAAAAGAGAATCTAAAATTTGCAGCATAAGATTCCTTGCTTCCATCCCTTATGCTTACGAAAATTTCTCCCTTCAGCTTTTCTCATTCTCACCGGACTACTATTCCATTCACCTTGTAATCTGTATAACAAAGGAAAACGTGTAAACAAAATTATAATTAATAATTATAATTATTCTCATAGAGGCAAAGTATCATACACTGGAAAGGCAAAGGATCTTGTGCTTGTAGTGCTACTATCTGATCTCACGGATGTGCTACCGGAATATGCTATTGCTCCGGCGAAAGTAATTCTACCTGATACAGGACCTGTTGCGGAAAAACTTGCTTCTCCATCATGGTTTAAATCATCTCGTGCTTCAAATGATTCGTCAAAAGGATTGTTACGTTTTATCTCATGAGTTTGATCGTTATTCTCCATTTCTCCATTAATGGTGGAGCTTTGAACTTCAATAAAAGGATTAGTAATGGTTCTTAATTGTTGTTGATCCACGCTTTCTGAGGTTGTATTTTCAACCTCAAAAGGATTACTTGATGGTTTATGTATAATATCCACCTCCTCAGCTATATTAGCATTTTCAATCTCGTTTAACTCAAAAGGGTTGAAACGTGTTTGATGAATTGTCTCAGTGATTGAATTTTCAACTTCGTCAATAACAAAAGGATTATTACTAGAATTTTCAACCTTTTTAAGGTCAACTAATGTTTCTTCATTAGTATCTTGAAATTCGCTCACCATGAAAGGATTATTCAAGTTCTTATCAATACTATCATGAGATATAATCAATTGATCAATCGTTTCAGTGCTTGAACCAGTTTTATCAGCTACATCAAGTTCAGAAGAGTTAAAATCAGAAGCCATAAAAGCTCGTAAAAAACTCCTCGTTCCGTAATTTTCCAAAGGAAGCATTTTAGTGACTATAGTTTCCTCTTTCGTGACATCATCATTAGTTTTTACCCCCTCATCAACACATATATCTTTAACATCATGATCCGAAACTATTGAATCATGTACTTCACTTTCCATTACATTTTTATCAGTATATAAATCTCCTTCTTGTTGTAACAACTCTGACTCGTTATCTTGAATCATATTATCTTTCGAAAAATCATTCATAATCATCGAACATTCAAGCTCTAATGTATTTCGCGCTTTATCTTGATTTAAAACCTCACTTTCATTTTCCTTCATTGGTGAAACTTTAATCTCGGTTTCTTTATCTTCAATTAAATCGAGTTTTGAAGCATCCCAAGATTCATTACCCTCTATTGCTTGAAAATCTTCATTCGAATTTTCCTTCATTTTCACCGAGTTAAAACCACTGTGTTTGAATATTCAAAACGGTTTAATTTCAACCACCTTTTACTAGAATTTTATCACTGAACAATTGAAGAGGAATATATTTGAAACTTAATCACTACTTTAAATCTATTCGATACAAAAATTTTATAATATAAAATAAAAAGAAATTACCTAAGTTCATTCGCATTTACTGGTAAAGTATCGAGGATTCTTAAAAGCTGAGTTGCAAACATTCAATTGATCCACAAATTCAGACACTGTCAAATGATGTTACAAAATTAAACATCAGTTAATTTTCTTATAAAATGTAGATAAATCAAGAAGATCCAACCCGGTTAATAATCTTTTAACTTCTTAACTACTTTAATAAATCTTTTTGAGTATGTATATAATAAAATGGAATCTCAAACTTGCCCAGAAAAAAGAAAGAGACAAATAAAAAAGGTGGTACCTTTTCAAAATTATTTCTATTAATAATAAAGAATTATATTAAACCCTCAGCTCAAAAAGTCAAATCCCTTGATTCCCATCATCTACTTTGTCATTTAGTATATTTTTTCTCTCATTTGGTCCTTTTTAACTTTTTTCACCAGATCTCTATCTACTCCAATTTATATAAAAATACAATATTTAACCCCCCACTAACAAATCTTATTATAGAATTTGGTAAAAAGGTAAAGAATTCAGTCTGACAATTTTTGAATCAGATCCCCAAAAGTTCACAATTTTTATAATTCTTAGAATAATTAAAATATATAAAAATTCACAGATTATTTTCTACCACAAAAATATGAGAACCATTGATCAAAATTTAAAATATAATTTTTTACTAAAGAGAAAACAAGATTAGCAACATACATGCATTAAAATGGTGGTAATTTACATACTATATAAAGATACCCATGAAACATATCTAATGGGAAAATTATAAAGCCATAGATATAGAGAGAGAGGACCTAGAGAGAGAAAGATACCTTACCTCGTTGTAGAGCAAAATAAGAATCAGAGAAAGAGAGAAGAACAATGGAAGTATAGGCTGCCTTGTCCAGAGAGAGAGAGAGAGAGAGAGAGAGAGAGAGAGAGAGAGAGAGAGATGGTATTGCAGAAATGAATGTGAGAGCGTTGTAAAGTGATATTGGTGCCAAGTAGTATAATGAATGAAAGAAAAGAATAGTTGAGGCAAAGGCAAAGCAAAGGCCAGGCAAGACCAACACAGCAAATATTACACTATAACAAGGTCAACTCTTTCTCTTTCTCTATGTAATAATAAATAATCATACTTAAAAGATGTTAATTGTATCATGCTCCCTCTATTAAGCCTTTTCGTCAAAAATACCCTGTATTTTTGGTGAAAATATATCATTGAGTCACTCTAGAAAATCTAGACAATAACATTATTTTTTTTCTAAATAGTTATGATAATCTACATCAAATTAAAGACAAAATTAAAGACGGTCAAATTGACCCTTTAATTTACTTACTTTCATTAATTACATTAATTGTGTTTGACTAATAAAAAAAATTAATACCCTTTTAAATCAAAATAACAAACTAACTTTCTATTTAAATTACATAATAATTTAAATAAAAAAATTACTATAATACTTTTATTATAATTGTTCTCTTTGACCATATATTTATTATCATTTAAATCAAATATTATCATAGATGTGAAAATCCACCTACTACTAATTTCACCGCACGCGCATGTCTGAGATTTTTTTTTAAAAATCGTCATACTAATTTTAGAAAAATAAAAAAATTGCATTTTTAGATGATACAAATTAATATTTACGTCTATTTTTTTTTTTAAATTTTAAAACTTTTGATTTTTATTTTTTGATTTTTTTCAAAGAGTAATGATATATGTCACCCCTTTTCATGTCACTCTTTTATCACCCTTCTATATATATGTTCTGATTTCCTTGAATAGAAGATAGAGAAAGATTAAATAGGATAGAGAAATCAATTCATTGGTACATGTAGACATACACGTAGGAGGTGATAAAAGGGTGATACCAAAAGGGTGACAAATATCATTACTCTTTTTTAAAATAGAATTTTGTCCCATCTCTAATTTTAAGATTGGGATGAATTTGTCTCATCTCCATTCTAATACTGAGATGGAATTTGTCTCATCTCTATTGTATAACTAAGATGGGATTGTATTGTAAAACTAATTGAAAGTATAACGTGTTGAAGATGATGTGCTGTTTCGCGAGGTAAAAAGCCTTGATCTGGTAGGGTTATGTATGTATGTCGAGGGATTGATAGGATTGTTCCGTCTAGTTTTACTGTTCCTACTCCGATTTTGTTTCCAGAGCCTTTGAAACCTAAGGTTATTAGCTGCTTAATCTTCTGATCCATTCCCTACAATTTACGTTGATATAAAAAATAACTTATATACTTTAAATATTGATGACTTGAGAAGCAATAATTAGTTGAAATGAAGAAAATTACTGTTTCCAGTTCATTATATAAGATTCAAAATCAAATTGTAGGAGTCATCAACATTATTAAACACTAAAATAAAAAAGAAACTCATTTAATACTAAGATGTGATTTGTCTCATCTTTAAAACTAAAATGGATCTATCCCATTTGCGATTAAAACCTTCCACCACCACCACCACCATCACCCTACCACCACCACTTCCTATTACTGATATCATTACACGCGCGCGTCTGCGAATTATTTTTTAAATCGTCATAAATAATTCTAAAAAAATCAGAAAAATAAAAAATTTGAAATTTTTGGATAAAGAAAATTAATATTTACGTCTATGATTTTTTTTTAAATTTTTTTCCGTAGTGAATTTCATGTTTGCGAAACGAAACAAGTGAATTTCATGTTTTAAATAGTGAATTCCGTGTCTGCGAAAAAAATTATAATATATAAAAAAAATTAATAAAAAAAATCATAGACGTAAATATTAATTTGCTTTATCCAAAAATGATTTTTTTTTATTTTTCTGATTTTTTTAAAATTAGTTATGACGATTTAAAAAAAATTCACGGACGCGCATGTGTAATGGAATTAGTAGTAGGTGGTGGTTGTGGTGGTTGTGGTGGTTAAGGTGGTTGAGGTGGTGGTGGTGGTTGTGATAGCTATAATGGTGGTTAAATACATGGTAGTGGTGGTGGTTGAGGTGGTTGAGGTAGTTGTGGTGGTGGTTGTGATAGCTGTAATGGTGGTTAAATACATGGTAGTGGTGGTGGTGGTGGAAGTACCCTGTTATTTGTTTAGTATTTAAAAATAAATATTGTATTGAAAATAATATATTTAATAGTAAGGGTAGTAAAGGTATAATAAATATAAAAGGAATATTTTTTATAAATAATTATTTTATTAGGCATTTTTTTATAAATTAAATTATTGAAGGCTTAATTTAACAATTAGCTAATTTTATTAGGCTTTTTTTAACAGATACCTCTATTTTTAATTAATAACAATAAAAAGGGTAAGAAAGTAAAATGGTAATAGATTTTTTATTTAAATGGAAAACTGAATAATCTAATTGAGAAGAAATAATAACATGTCAACTTTTGAGTATAGACTTTCCTAATCATGATTTAAATGGGCATTTTCTCAATAAAAAATCTAATTATACGATATCTCACTCCATCAGACATTTTAAGGTTATATGTTCGATCCACACTAAACGCAATCCTTTAAATTTTTGTTATCCCAACACTATAGATATTTGACTTTCATCCAGGAGATAAAATTAAAATTGTTTGAATATCTATATAATAAAATATACTTTTTTAAATGGTCTGGATTCTTTATATAAAAGATAAACTTGATCTTTGGGGACCTTTAGTTTACCCTTTCATATTAATTGCATTAATTTTTTAAAGATCATGTATTCAATCCATGCTGACTAAAGCTAAGCAAATCAAAACTGAAAAACGAAAACGACTCAAAAAAACAAAAAAAAAAACGACAAACCATTTAGTTCGGTATAAGCTTTCTAAAAAACTGAAACCAAACGTTATGGTTCGATTTTTATATGCAATCCCTTTATCCTTACTTAAGCCACCCACAACTTTTTCTACTTTTAAAAAAGATTATGATAACGGGATAGAAACTTGAGAAAATAATAAAAACTAAAATGCTCACATATGGCATGCTCTACCCCTCGAAAGGACTTAATGTGAAAAATATCTTTGCATAAATTATTTGTTGATATCTCTAAAAAGGTTTTTTTTTCTATTGAAAATTCTTGAAACTACTTTAAAACATACACATTAAATTATAGAAATATTCCTCTATAATTAATTGTTTACAGTTTAATGCGTAATATTTTACTTCCAAGCATACAATTTTTTTATATGGGTCAACAACATAAAAGTTAAACACTTCATATATAGATATGTTATATAATAAAACGTTTCAAGTAGACCCCTTTGAGGCCTATCCACTTACGTAATCAAACACATACCAAAACCGATATATATACAGAGCCCAACATATAACTAATAAAAAATCGACAAACCGAATCTACAAAAACCGTTCGGTTTGGTAGCAAGACCCTTAAAACCCGAACTATTCGATTTCGATTTTTTGGCCAAAAACCAAGCCGAACTGGACCGTGCCCACACCAAACGCTGACTACATTCCTCTTAACTTTCGTTCTCGCATAATGGTTAGGATATCTTAACTTTCACCTAGTGGACCTGTGTTTGATTTCCATTAACTGAACAATTGTTTTATTTTTTCCATGAACCATAAATCATGAACCTTAAATCTTGAATACTGGGCCACGAACCATGAAGGTTGAACCTTAAACTTTTAACCATGAACTATTTTTTTTTTTTAAATGCTTGCAAACTAAATATAACAAATGTATTATAAATAAAGAAACAAATATATGCAAAAATTTATTAAAAATTATTATTATATTATAAAATAACTTTAACCTTAATCTTAACCTTAAACTTAATTTTAATCTTAAACTAAACTTTAACCTTAAACCCTCAACCTTTAACCTTTACCTTAACCCCTTAACTATTAACCCTTATCCTTTTTCTTAACCTTAACCTAACTTTGACCTTAACCTTAACCTTAACCTTAACCATAAACATAACCTTAACCTTAACCTTTACTAGTAACGTTAACTCTAATAATAAACATTAACAACCTTAAACCTTACACCTTAAACCTTAAATTCTAATCGCCATCTTCACCTTAACCTTAACCTTAACTTTAAACATAACCCTCAAACCTTTAACCTTAAATCTTACACCTTAAACCTTAAACCTTGAACATTAAACCTTAAACTCTAATCTTCATATTCACCTTAACCTTAACTTCAAAATTAATTCTTAAACCTTTAACCTTAACCCTTAACCCTTAAACCTTAAACCTTAATCTTTACCTTTTCCTCATCTTAACTTTAACCTTAATCTTAACCATAACCTTAACCTTAAAGTTAAAACTTAACATTAACCTTAACCTTGAACCTTAAACCTTAAACATTAACCTTAACCGTAACCTTGAATGTAACCTTAACCTTAATCCTAACCTTAAACTTAGCCTTGATATTAACCGTAAAGTTAACCTTAAACTTAACCTTAAACTTTAAACATTAAACCTTGAACCTTAAATCTTAAATCATAATCTGCATCTTTACCTTAACCTTAACCTTAAAACTTAACCCATAAACTCTTAACCTTAAACCTTACACCATAAACCTTAAACCTTAAAACTTAAACCCTAATATTCATCTTCACGTTAACATTAACTTTAAACTTGACTCTTAAAACTTTAACTTTAGTGGTGGTCCTGTGAGTGTGATAAGTAAGCACCTAAATTAGAGGATTTTAACCACCCGCAAGTGTCCGAGGTTCATTGATAATACTTGCAAGATTATCCCAAAACAATCCCACCATGGTCCATGATTACATTAGTTCAAATTGTTAAGGACTTGGAACACCGTTGAGACAAGCAAGCCTGTGGAAGGAATAACCTACCATGATCCTGAGGTACTCTTTCCGATACAAAACAAAATTCCAACTTGTTAATGTCTTTATCTAATCAACTGAAAATGAAATCAATTGCATTTGAGAACCCTTGTGGGAAATCAGGGCGACTTGTGTTATTTGTGCGAGAATATATTAGCATGAATGTTCTTTCTTCTTCAAAAATGTTATTGCCTATTCTAGTTTAGTCAAAGATGTTGGATTGGTCTATTTAACATTTGTTTACGGGACTCCCAAAGATGGGGAAAACTGAACTACATTAATTGATTATCTTCTTGTAAACTTATGTCATCTAACCCTCAGTGTATTATGAGTGACTTTAACTTATGTAGATTTGCGTCTAAGAAATTAGAGGGGTAAACCCGCTAATGGTCACAATATGACCTCGTTTAATGATTTATTAACTCTAAAGATTTTATATAGAATTTTGTAGGTTGGAAATTTTTCCTTTCGGTTCCATTGCTTGTTTTCATTCTTCATAAGACACCAAAGAACAGGTCTGATAATGTGAGATATTTACCAGGGTTTAAAGGGTATTACAATCCTTTCCGAGGTTAAATCGACCGTGTTATGACTTTTTGCAAGTGTTCAGCATTCTAGGAGTTAAGTAACTGTCGGTCATCTTCCTCGGCAATATGTAGGTTCTCGAATATAATTCCTCAATCACGATATACTTTTCTTCCCAATTGTGTAGGAACTATTGCTTTGCATTTGTGGTAAATTCTCTCTTTCAAAATACTAGGCACAGCTGAATAAATGCTCCCGCATACAATAGATCTACCAAACTTCCCGTATCAATCAATACCCGACGTATTAACAAGAATTACTAACGAATCATCGTGAGGGAAGATTAGCATACCCTGTCATTGAATTTATGTTGTCACCATATGTAGGACTGCCATACTGTTTCCTAGTGCGCGGTACTTGCACATAGTGGTTCCTTTTGTTTCTAGAGCATCCATTCTCGAGAATTCCATATATTGTGTTTATCTTGAAACCATAACCCTTGCCACTCTCAGCCAATCATGTTATCACGTTTACCTCATACCTAAACGGTTGACTATCCTCGGGTCTTCTTGAGATGGTATTCACTTTTAATGCATACGCATACCCCTGACCAGCTTGATTGGATCGGGGATTTGCAAATTATATTATGATCTCGATATCTTTACATATTTTATTTCTTCTTTCTACTATTCTTTCCTAATGATTGAGTCTTACTCTTTCCTCAGATTTCTTATTTCTCATATTACCTTCGAATGAATGCGATTAGTGTCGTGTCCATGGTCCTTACATAAGTGATAATACTTTGTGTTATCCCTCATACTTGCATCGACATACACTTTTGGAGGCCAGTGCACTAACAATACTTTGTAATATATAAATGTTCGGTGTGCGTTAGTGAACTGAGAGATATTGATTAACTAGATAGTCATTTGGGTTAGTATCTGTTACGTTTGAAAGCGTTATAGGTCACTTGAGAGAGGTCCTTAACGTTGTAGGAGAACTCCAATCAACCCGGGAGGGATTTAGGGAGATTGTAGGATCTCGACTATTGCTAAAATACCAATTCACCCTTATATCACTAGACGTGTAAATTCAGAATTAGTGGGGATTACTAGCGACTCCCAAGCTACTTTGTAATCTTATAATCTTCGTATTTGCAATTCAAACCTTAATTAATTTAATTTTTTATCGTATATTTACACTATTTCAATTTTGTCTTACTTGAAAAAGAAAACAAATATCTTCCTATCACAACTTAACCCCTCTACACTTCTTAAAACACAAAAGTATTAACCTCATATGTACTATGGAGAACGATAACCCCCAATACCTAATGATTACTTGTCAACGATTAGTGCACTTGCGTGTAGTATCTCCCTCGGGTGTTTATTCATTTGTCACACCTTTGAACACGACAGAAGGATACTAAGAAAAATGAGTCCTAATAAAATTAAAGAGGGAAGTATATGTACCAACAAGAGCCCACTACCTCAACAAAAGTAGAGTGGGCTTCAAACACACATGACCCAACCCATTCTTCCTCATCACTTTGGACCAAACGTCAGGGAAGCTTTCTTCATCCTTATCAAATTAAAACAGGCGTTCGTGCAATCCAAATGCATATATTGTTACATCTTCAAATTGTTAAACCAAATATCAGGAAATCATTTTTTATAAAAAACGATTATAAGCTTAAGAGAGGATCCAAGATGGAGTGGAAAAGAACCATCAACAAACATGAGGTACATAGTGAGTAATCCATGACCACGAACAAAGCGAATGTGATCCAAACAATAAATTTAGAAGAAAAGGGACCAATAGGACAAGGTGAAATCTATTTGCGCGTACGATATTTGTCTTTTGATTGAAAGATCCTTAAAATTATAAAAACTATAAATACAATGGAACCCTAGAAATCAGAGGAAAATTAAGAGTCAATAACTAAAGATACATAAGCATATGATAATTTTCAATAAGAGGTTGGAAAAAAAATAATTAGAAAGGAAAATAGTACACAAGTATGTTATTTTAATAAAGAAAAAAAAGTACATGACACAAGGACCAATTGATTAAATTTTTCTATTTTTTCAATGAAAGAAATAGTCCATCCCTTGCTTTTAATTTTTTCCAAATAACTTTTTTATTTGAAAAGATAATTGAAATAAAATCTTATCTTTCTAATACATCTCAGAACTACTTCGACTCATATAAGATTCAATTCTAACACTCTTGGTCACAATATGTAAAATATAATTTCTAGAGTAATTATCTATCTATCTTAAAAATCTAAGATTTTAATCCTGGATATAGTTTTTTGGGATACATATGTCATAAAATTAACGACGATAATTCAAAATATAGTAAAATATAATTTCATATTATTACTTTGTGAAATTTGGATTAGTTACAATATATTATAATTATCGAACTACATATAGAAAACCGTAAGTAGTAGCGCAGTTACGAGTTTAAGTTGCTGCGAGGTTCAAGCAGCTGCGCAGTTATTTATATCGACGGCCTGATTTATCGTAATTTGTTGCAACTTGGTAAAATATAGTTTTAAATGTTTGTCTAATTAAAATATTAAGATATATTTTTTCTACTATTATATTTTCAAATATATATTATATTTTTAATATACATTTAAGATATCTAAATATTTTATAAAAAATAGTTTTGTAATATAGAATATAATAATAATTATTTTAATGTGGGTAAAAAATAAAATAAATAAATATTTTGGCATAAATGGAGCAATATATGATTTTTTTTCTTTCTAATATACCTTAGGACAATGTAGTGGATGCCTACTAGTAGTATTTTATTAGTGTATGATTAGAAGGAGTGTATGGGGATTGTAAAATTTAGAGTCTGACAATTGGATCAGAGAAACGAAGGGAATAGAAAGAATACGAAGAAAAAATATGAAGATACTTGACTTTTTCATTATTTTGTAGATAAAGTCAAAGATTAATTTGAAGTAATTTTGGCTTTTGTGCTCCTGATATGTGGTGGGGCTGATTTTGTTGTCATATGTTGGTAAAATATTACTTATTTGGTACCGGAAGCAACCTTCTTCAAGGTTCAAAATATTATCAGTCTTGTCAAAACACGTATTTAAGTTGAAACACAAATGTTTAGTGTTATTACCAAAGTAATTACTATTACAAGTTTAATGGGTTAGAGTTTTACTATTTATTCATTTATTTTTTAAATTTTTTGACAAAAACTGAATTTAAATTAATAGAAAATATAATAATATAATAAGTTTCGATAGTTTCTACCCTATTTCTGAAGCTACAAGATCAGATAAGAACAAATTACAAAAGATGGAAGGTATGGGAACCGCCCAATTACAAGAAAGAGCACATGAAATACTATTTTTTGCGACCTAATTCGCAGCTTGATTTGATTTCTGAGGAGTAAAGTGGAAGTCAACTGTAGTAGAACGCAACAGAGTTTGAATATCTTCTAATATGTGAAATAGATGACGATTTCCAAATCTTGTGCTTGTCTTGAGCTTGTTGATGAGACTAGAATAATCATTCTTCAAAATATAATTGCAAGAAAGTTGAGTAGCAGCTTCAGTGATATCAAAATGGATGCCAATTGATTCAGCTTTTTAAGGGGAGTTAGCTTCAAAATTCTAAGCTTTTGCTTTCAAAATTTGGCCCTTAGAGTCACTGAAAATACACCCAGCAACAGCTTTATTAGTTAAGACAAGAAATGAAGCATCAACAAAGATATATTTAAGGTTAGAGGCATATGACTCCCTGCATATATTAGATAAGTCTGTATTTTCTTGATGGGGTATTAAGTTAGCTTCAGAGTTGAAATTTGTATATTTAAAAAAACTCATCATAAGCTTTATATGCTCTTGAAACATTCATAATGGGACAGATGTTTACATTCTCAAAGATCTTTTTATTTCTAGCTTTCCAGATAAACCAAAGAATCCAAATTGCCATCTCAGCTAAGGGTCTTTCTCTATCACCTTTTGGGTGTTTAGCATCCATAAGATCTTGGAGCCATTATTTTATTCTAAGATTAAAGTCATTAGAGAAAAAAAGACCCATAGGAGTTGCAAACAAAGCAGCTTTAGAGCTTGAACAATAAAAGAAAAGATGTTCAAGATTTTCAGTATCAGCATTGTAAATTTTGCAGGTATTGTTAAATGCACATTTCTTTATAAATTTATTATTTTCAGTTGATAAAGCATTTGATATGATTTTCCAAGTGAAGTTTTTAACTTTTGGAGGGAGGTTAAGTTTCCAAATATCCTCTAAGAAGGAATCATGAAATTTAAAAGAAGATGAAGGGTTCATTTGGTTATGATTTCTATAATCAGTAACTACCTCAATAGTAAGCTTTTGATAAAAAAATTTTGTAGTGAGATTTCCATTAGTAGAATGCTTCCAAATGAGTGTATCCTGAGCACCTGTAATACTAATATTAAGGGCCAAGATTTTCTCTTTGTAATCATGCTGAAAAATGTCATTAACAAGGTTAGTATTCCCACTATTATCTTGATCAATAAGATCAGAGATAAAGGTAGCAGAGTGATTTAAAGTATTAACAGGGTTTTCAAATTTTAGAATCTATTCATCATTCCAAATGTGTATATGATTCAAGTTTCCTCCCTAACGTGTATAAAGTAAAAGATACAAGACTCTAACCTCTCTCTGAAAATAGGTAACCTAGTTCTGATTTACTTAAAAATATACATGGAAAACGTGTATATCCCAATAGAATTAGTTGTAGTGTATGTAAACTGACCCGAATCATCCATATATAAAAAAAAATTAGTATTACAAATACTAGTTCATATATCTTAATTACAAATTTAATGATATGCAGTATCATAGACCATTACAAAATATAATTTATGCTAGCTAGTAATACATTTGATATATTTTAATGCTTTTTTTAGATCTTTAAATTCATTTCATAAATTAAAGAATATTTATTAATTTTTTAAAATTTATATTTTCCTTTGGATCATCACACTTTCATAAATAAAAATATTTTTGTTATAAATATAATTAACATTGTTATCCTTATTTAATTTTATATTAATTATACTATTTTATTTTTGATCTACCTTTTTTTATGGTAGCATCCAATTATTTATACGAAAAATGAATTTATTGCTAATTAACTATAACTACAAGTTAATTCTCAATTAAGACAAAAAGTTAGAAAATTACTAAAATACACATAAGTCTATTAATTATTACTTAAATTATATATATATTATTTAATTTTTATTATCTTCCTTATTTATTAAAATAATGTTTATTTGTTTACTTTCTTCACAACCACCTCCACCACTACCCCCACCCCACTACCACTACTCCACCCTCACTAGCACCACCACCCCACCATTTACCACCGCCACCACGCCCACCACCACCCCCACCCGACCACCACCCCTACCACCATCACCCCTTCCACCCCCACTCCCACCACCAACAATACTATACCCACCACCCATCTACCGACCACCCCCACCACCCCACCACACCCCCACCCCACCACCACTACTCCACCACCACCTACTAAGGTTTTTAACTCGAGTAGATAAGCTAGATTGAAATGTCTATGCTCACAAAATCAATTTTAAATTCTACTTAAGTCCCATCATGGTAAATAATGGAATTTGTCTAAATATAGAAACCTCTCCTTAGTGATACTACTATTTATAGAGTAATTAAGCTAAATAATTCTACTTGGCTATATCAACTATTTAGGCCGTTCAATTCTTAAGATAAATCCGTACGATTACAATCAAGGGGAACCTGTCAATCCCCCTTTAAGGTGTAATTCATAAGATAAGAAACTTAAATCATGTTGACATTCATTAATAAATTCAAATTAAATCAAAATAATAATCAATGGAAAACTTACACAATTTATTTCAACCTAAAAAAACCCAATAATTATAAATAATTAATAGTTGTCATCAGGTTTCACAAATTATATATCTGGTGGGGGGAAAAGGTGTGATAAATTAACTAATTAATAAAGATAATAATAAAAAAAACACCCTTGACTACCACGATAAACTCACTGATCGTTTTCAAGTTTAGTTAGTAAGTAAAGTTCATTCGCAGGGATATGATCGGTTAGATCTATTTATGTATAAAGAAGTGTAGGAGAATTTACTTGTGAAATAAGAAGATAAAAGAAATAATATTTATCTGGTTTTGGATAGAAAAAAAATAATACAATAAATAATATAATGAAGAATGGAGATGAAAAGTATAGCTTAGGGTTGCTAGTATGCACTTATCCTTCTAATTCTAATTCTTGCTATAAGGGTGATTAAAACTCTTAGATAAATAGCAAGGATTCTATATTCCTCCTAACCCCCTTCCGGGTGGACTTAGGTGGCGACCTAACAATTACTATGGGACTTCGGTAAGGGGGCCTTGCGCAATGATCGGTGGTTAAATCTCAAACTCTAATGACTATCTAGTTAGGCAAGCCCTTCCGGATCACTACCGCACACTAGACGCTTATGTGGCGTTTCAACAATTAGACACCCCTTCCGGGTGACCATCCAACTGCTATTAGTAGGGTAGTCTACACGTTTGCAACCGCAAGAACTAAAGTTGATACATCAAAACACATAAAACAATTATATAGTTCAAGTAGCTAGAAGCTATTTAAAAAGGGTATTCCCAAATAACGTGAAAACAAATAAGAATAAGAAATTAAAGATTATACATATGCAAACCCAAGCTATGAGAAAATTAGTTCATATCTAAAGACATAGAAATAAACTAAGGATAAAAGTATTTAGAAACAAAAATAAGCTAAAGATTCTAATACTTCTTGCTTCTATTGATGACTTCTAAGAGTAATAATAATTAAAGGCTGAGAAATGACATGTTTACAATGATAAGCGAGTGTATTTATAGGTGTTTAGATAACAATTATATTTTGATCTATCTAATTCTTTAAATGCTCTTCCTAAATCGAAGCCTATATGAATTTATCTTCATTTTAATGGACGTAGCTTCCGAATTTGAGATTTATTTGGCAGTTTTTCCATTCCTATTTTAACTTTGCTTCTTTATATCTCTCGATTTCTCCTGAATCTTCTTTCCTAACTCCTTAGAATTGATTTTGTATCTAATTATATTCCATAAACCTTAAGAAATTCACATTAACACACAAATTTAACAAAATATGCTCGAAAAGTAATAAATCATTAAATGAAGACATGAATTAAGAAATTATTTAAATACGGGAAAAAATCCCTTAACAATAAATTAAATATACCTAAATTTATGTCTCAAACCTAGATTAATATATCACAAATATAGAGACGTCAAGACCCCCAACTCAAGTTGTATCGTCCCGATACAATAAAGAATAATAACATAGGGAAGTCTCTAAATACACTTAAGTCAATCAAGCACATATGGAAAGAAGATAGAAGAATGTGAGTAATAATCTCAAAGAAACTACTCAGAAAATTTCATGTAATAATATTTACAAACTAGATTACCGATATATTTATTATCATACAAACAATCAATCGGATTAGCTTTGCAATGCACGAAGGAGAGGTTCTTCTCTTAGTTTGACAAGGAGGCGATATATTGTTCATTGAGCTTCACTAGTATCCAAATATCCATCTAACTACTCTCTAACGGTTCAATCACTTCTAGATTACATAGCGAATAATCATAAGGTCTTTAAGGTTGTAATATTAGGATTAGCGACGGTATGATCGTATAATTGGATAATTTAGAGTGGGAGCTCTCTCCTCACTAGTCATCAATGAATCACCCTAGAGCTTGAGTTACTCTCAAAAAATTTTCTCACTCAACCCAATGAATTGATGCACTAATTAGCACCCCCAAGAACCCAATAATATAAAGCATAAATTTGATAACATAAAAAAACCACTTTGCTGGTCCAAATATTTTCAATCTTTTCATATCAATTTTTTCTATGACTCTCTTTTCAATGTGAGATATCATGCTATTTTTTCTCATATTTACTTTTCTTTTCAATTCTTTTTTTTTTCATTTACTTTTACCCCGGCAAAGGGTTACAATATAAAATAGTGAATCATCATAAATATATAGAGCAGAAATACATAAGCTCAAAATTCCCAATCCAATAATATTTCCCATAATGGTGGACCCACCGTCCCAAACTCAAGCTCTAAAACGACTGTCTATGTAATGCGATTCGAGTGCGGGTCATATGGAAACTTCCTAAAATCTAAGGGGTATAACTTATAATTTGTCTAATATAAAGGTTTTAGAAAGGCTAGAAGAGGCTGAAAATGACACACACACACACACACACATATATATAATATATATATATATATATATAACGGACGAAAAGCTAAAAGGAAACAAAGGCTTATCAAAGACCGCCTTAATCACTTTCTAAATTATGTAATGTCGTTACTTTCTCACCTTTAGCACATTAATTAGATGGGTTTATCAACTAGATCGGATCCCATGGCCTACGCACCCCTCAAGGCGCCCTAAGATCAAACATACGTCTACCACATTGCTCACTAATCTTTTCTTTACTATCAATGTGTGTTTCCTGTTCATACTCAAAGCATATAAAATAATCAGCTCATAAGCATATTACTTTTTATCATTAAATCACTAAGCTTTTGCTTTAAAGCTATTAACAACACTCTACATCTAATCCCTTCTATAAAAAAAATTAAGTCATTCCTAATAACAGTAAATCACAGAAAAATGAAGATGAGGGACAACGAATCTCATCACCCCTAACTAAAAAATGGAGCGTGTCCCTACTACTAAAAAAGACTCAATAAAGAAATTAAAAATTTAACAAATATTGCAAGTACATAAAGGATGGTAGGTAAGAAAGAAAACATACCATCGAGGCTATTGTCTCGCTTTATTAATACCCGAAATAGGGTGTTATACTTTTTTTTGTATGAAAACTTCTTGTATCACCAATTTCGCATTCTCTTACCTCCTCTTGTGATTTATCCCAATCAATCATACAACTCTAGAAATCTTTTACTTATCTTTTTCCAACTTCGTTCTCGAATACTCTCTCATGTGAAGATGTTCATCCATGAACCTGTTGTTGTGGCAACAGCTACTAGCGTCCCAGAAGCTTTGCTCATCTTTGATTAAAATAGGTTTTGGCATCTTCTCCTTAATCACAATTGCTTGCTCTTTAGGATTTGAATCCACCAAAAACTGATTCCTCTCTAATTTCCTGACTCGAAATATCCTTCTTGTTTATTCTCGAACTAATACCAATCTCAATTGATTTCTTCTAGATCTTACCAAATACCTTGCTTTGATTCTTCATCTCCCTTAACACTAGATATTATCTTTGTTCTTTTCATCATCTCTTTTGACCTCCAACTCAAAGATTTGAACACTCTTGAAATTTGTACCCCTTGAATTTGGGTTTAAAAAGTGTTAATTGGTGGTGTCGCCTAAGGTGTGATAAAAAGATGTATAAAATAAGTTCAAATAAACACCCTAAGCTGAGCACGGTTCTGCAAGTATACAGATCGTATGCAAGTTTTAATGAATAAGTAGAATTCGTTCCTCAGGGACTACGAAGGTTAAGAAGAACTTATGCAAATATTCAACTGCAAATATAAGAGTTAGAACAGATAATACGCAAGTAGAAAGAAGAGATAGATAGATATTTATTTGGTTTTTAAATAATAAAACTAAACTAATAAATTAAAGACAGAAAATTAAATAAAAGAAAAGAAGATAGTATGATAGTTTAGCTTGAGTAATTAGCATTTAATCCCCACTAGTTTTTCCGTTCTAAACATGTAAGGTATGAATCATGTAGTATTTCAATAGTTTGGTTTCAATTGCGCTAGGTAGTTTCAAATATGGTTTACCTGTGTCAATAAGAACCTAAGCAAACTGTTCCTGCAATTGATAAAATAGTAATACACTAAACCATTGACTATCTAGTTAGGCTGGGTTGTCAGATCAAACCTTATTCTATACGTTATGTGCTAATTCTATAGTCAAATATACCGGTTATCTAAATACTATGATGGTAATCCTATATGTTTGCAACCATAAAGAGCACAGAATATAAATTCAACACATAAACAGAGAAATCAAAACATAAATTCAATCAAATTAGATAGATGTCAATCAAAACTAGGATTCATACATATATGATAAAACTCAAGCTAAATAGAATTAATTCATACAAAGAAGAGAAAAGAAAAGAATTACAGAATTAAAGGTTGAAGGAGACATAATTGATGCACAGCTCCTTCCAGACTTCTCTTCTTGTGTTGTAGCTTCTTCCTGGCCTTAAGGTTTGGTCAAGGATGATTTTAGAGTGTTAAGAGGCTGTATTTATAGTGTATAGGTTGACCTAATTCGTTTTCTTGAAGGAAAAGGTAAATATGGGCTCCTAGCCCAACTCAAATTCGTAGCCCAGAACATGCAATCAGCTCCGCTTTTGCTTTGGTCCTAGCAGCTTCAGTACTTATCCGATTGATGCGTATGAGTATACCAAATTCATCGTCTCGGAATGATCTTCAATTTTGTTCTTGACCGTTTCTCCAAATTCCTCACCTTTTTAAGATATAATCTGATTTATGGTCGTAGGTGTGGAAATTCAGATTTAAGGTAGGTTTTCCTTTTCCATGTTTTAGCTTTTACTTCCTTATCTTCAATTCCCATGTTTATCTTCTTTCCTTTAGCTCTCTTTACCAACTTGGACTCTAATTAATTACCATATATCTCTAAAGCTTCACACTAAATAAATAATTAAACCCAATATGCTCTAAAAATAATAAATAATCAATTCAAGACACAAAATAGGAAAGTGTACTAAATCAAGCTAAAATCGACCTATAAACTAATAAATACGCCTAAAATGATGTCTCGGAAATAGATTTTATTATCACAAATGAGGAGACATCAAGACCCCGAACTCAAAGTTGTATCGTCCCGATACAATAAAAGTAAAGAACAGTAGGGTAGTCAAATAATCAAGAAGAAGAAGCCGGAGGAGAATAAGAACAGAACATAATGAATGATCCTAGAGCATAGTATCTAAAAAGTCTCATGTAGTAATGCTTAAGAAATAATGCACAAGTATGCTTAATATACACATAGTCAACAATCCATAAGTTCAAGTCCAAATTAATTTCGCAATGCTAGAAGGGGAGGATGATAACTTAGTTCATGTTACTGGCTATAGGTTGTTCATAGGTTCTAATATAGCATCCAATGGTCCACTTACCTACTACCTAATAGCTCAATTGTTTCTCCACCAAGCAGTTAGAAATCCTAAGGTCTTTGGTTATAACTTGGCTTAGGGACGGTATGGTATATTTGGATAATGAAAAGTGAGCTTTTGGCTCTCTCCTCACTAGCCATCAACGAATCGCCCTAGAGCTTGAGTTTTCACTCGAAGATGTTCTCACTCAACCCAATTTATTGATACTTTTGATTTGCATCCCCAATTAATCCCAAATAAAACCTTTTGTGATGGTATACAATTTCCACTTTGCCGGTCCGAATATATATTCTTTTCATATCAATTTTTTCTTTTGTATAGCTGTGACTCTCTTTTTATTGTTGAGATATCACGCTATTTTTTTCATATATATTTTTTCTTTTTATGCCCTTGTTGGCAATTTTAGCTCGTAGCTTCTTTTTCATTCACTATTACCCCGCCAAAGGGTTACAATAATAAATTTTTCATCATCAATAAAATCACAATCACAATTACCAAACCCAATGTTCCCTAATGATGAAACCCACCACCCCAAACTCAAGCTCTAAAAACGACTTGTTTCAGGTTTTGCGATTCGAGTGCGGGTCATATAGATAAGTCCTACAAACTAAGGGTATGGATTATAATTTGGTTAAATAAAAGGCTTTAGAAAGGCTCAGAGGGGCTAAGACGGATAAATAATAACAATCATCAAATAAAAAGGTGAGAAGGTATAAAAGGCTTCAAGTGGCTTCAATATGAATGAACTGCCTTATTCATTTTTCTAACTACCAGAATTTGTTACGTTTTCACTACTAGTTCATAGATAAGCGGGTTTTCAACTAATTTCAAACCTCGCATTCTACACACCAAATAACTCTCCCTAAGTTTCAACGTAACTTCTTAGCATTGCTCATTAACTTTTCTATCTTTTATTTCCTGTTTTCATACATGCATGTTAAACATATTTGTAGCATCTTTCAAAAACATACTACTTACTATTATTGACCTAATTAAAATCATGCTCAATAGGTACATTCAACATATTCTATGCCTATTTCAACCCAAAATTTTTTAAATTCTATGAAAAAAACAAAAAGGAAGATGAGGACAACGAATCCCCACCCCCAACTCAAAAGTGAGCCGTGTCCCCACGACTCGAAAAAGACTCAAGAAAGAAATAAAATTTAAAATTAGCATACATATTGCACATAAAGAAATGGTAGGGAAGAAAGAAAACATACTCTTCGAGGCTATTACCTCGCCTTATCGACATCCAAGATAGGATTTTGCTGGATTTTTCTTTAATTGCTCACGGAGTGTTATGATGTACTCCTTTTCTTCTTTTGAAAGTTGCGTAATTACTCTTAGATCCAAGCATTGTCAATATTGTTACTCATCTTAAACTCACGTGTTTCTTCTTCACCCAAAATTATATTCGCTTTTCGATCAAGACACGTGATCATAGTAGGATATTGCATTAAATAACGACATGGGAGAAGTCGAAGAATCGTATCACCTCCTCATAGATCAACTGTGCCACATCCTCTTTTTCTCCTCACAAAATACAATTCAACAAAAAGAACGTGTTTTAGAAAGTCTTACCATTAACGTAGACCAACCCAATCTTTCTCTAATCTCCAAGAATCATTTTGTATTCTCCTTTATCAACTTCTTCTTCAAATACTTTCTCATAAGCAAAAGGTAGTTCCTTTAATTGTTTCTTCGGAGAAGCTATCATGGCCATTGAAGCTTTCTCTTCTTCTATGGGTGTAGGGTCTTTGATTTGTAGAGGTTGTGTTGTTTTCTTCACTAAAGCTGGAACCTTTTTGCCCATTGAATCAAACACAGCTAGCTGACCTCTCTTCTCTTAACCTGTTTCACCTTTTGAATTGGAACTAGAACTTTTCTCACTTGATTTCTTCTCAATAGGATCCATACCTTGCTTTTCTTCATCTCCCTTATATTAGATAATGTTTATGTTCTCTTAATCATCTCAATTGACCCCCAACTCAAAGCTTTAACCACTCTTGAAATTTGAAACTCTTGATTATTGGTGCTTTATTTGGGTTAGGAAAGGTGTTTTGATGATGATTCTCTATATGGGTAAGATGGATTATTCATGAATTGGTATGGATCTAAGAATTTGTAGGATGAATTTCTGAAATTTAAGCTTTTGATTCTTGGATTCAATGTGTTTTGGTATGATTTGGGTGGTTGAATTCTCTTTGTAATGATATGGAGAAAGGATTGGATGTGTTTTTATGGTGATTGGGTAGTGTTTTGATGATTAGGGAAGGTTTTATGAAGCTCCAATGGAGTTGGGAGAGGTTTGGGGAAGAAGGAGAAGCTTAAGGATTGAAAAGTTCGTAATAGATCAACCTCCTCACCCTTATAACCTGAAAAACGCGAAAAATTCCTCTCTCCAGCAGTTCCGGGCGGTAAACCGGCAGTAGGGCCCGGTATACCAGAGTTCTGGCTTCGAAATTCTTCCTCTCGGCATATAACCCGAGTCTCCTACCCGTATTACGGGTTTTTTGGCCGGCATACCGGTGTTCTGCCCGGTATACCGGTAGAGAACGAAAATCTCCCCAGCAGCTAGATCTCGAAAAGTTATGCAGTTTAGGCTCAAAGATCACCTGATTCCGACATCCGAGCGCAAAGATATGACTTGCCGAAGTTTTCTAAGATTGTTTCCAAATTGTTTTTTTCGACACAGCGGGTGTGGGCGGTATACTGGCCATGGGGCCCGGTATACCGGAGCTGACCTCCTTCATTTTTTTTACTCTCGGCATAAAACCCGAGTCTCTTACCCGTATTACGGGTTTTCTCCTCTGCGGTATACCGGGGCTAAGGCGCGGTATACCGGACCGAGGGTCTGATTTTTCCGAAAAATTTCGTTTTCTCCTCCCGAACTCGATTTCTCCAATACCTAAGCATCAAAAACACTAATACCTTTATCAAATATGCAATATCAACTAAAAACAACTAAACTAAATTAAATTAAAAACATAAAAACATAAAAACATAAAAACATAAAAGAAACTACGGGTTGTCTCCCGTATAGCACTTTTGTTTAACGTCTTTCAAAGTTAGACGCGTTACCTCGATTACGATTGACGAAATTTCCACCCCTTACCTCTAATTCCCACGAACTTTTCAGCTCGATTCTTTATAATCATGGATGGTGCCATCCAAGATTTTGTGGGTAGAGGTTCATCTGGTGGTAACTCTAGCATTACACTCCTCTGGCAATCCATTCATCTCTTCGGTTTCTAAACTCCGTTTGTTAGAAAGAATGTCCTTCATGAACTTACGATATTTTGACATTCTTGTGAGAGCTTCTACAAACGGGATGTTGATCTTTAACTCGTTCACTATGTCAAGGAACTTCTTGAATTCTTTTTCATTGTTTTGATTTCTGACACGTGACGGGAATGGCGGAGGAGGAGGACGTGTGTTGGTTACCACCGGGCTCTCTTTCTTTTCATGTGTCTTCTTTGGGACACTTGTTTGTTCAATTACCTCTTCAACCTTGTTTTTAATTGTTTCTTCAACCACTTTTTCAGGGTTAGAGGTTGGTTCTGGTTCTACTCTAGGTGGAGGTAATTGTTTTCCACTTCTTAATTCAACTGCATGACAAACATTATCTTCTGGAGCACGAGTATCACTTGGGAGTTGCCTTTTTGCAAAGATTTGAAGTTTATTCACCATTTGTGACATGGTATGCTCAATATTCTTAAGCGCCTTGGATGAGTTTTGGCTTCTTTGCTCCCTTTCTTCTATTAAGTTCATTATCTTAGCCATGCTTGAATTCAAACTCGAAGGTTGCTCTTGTATGGTTTGTTGCATTGAATAAGAAAGTGGTTCTTGATAAGCTTCATTATAAATCGACGCTTCTTGATAGATAGGTTGTGGAGGATAATAAGATTGTGGTCGTGGTTGATAATAAGTCTGTTGATTTCCGACCCAATTGTAATTCTGTGGGGGCTGATAATCAGCGTAATTTCCTTGAGATTGATAATAACCATCATAATAATGGTTTCTTTGATAAGGTATGAAGGAAATTGAAGCTGGATTATTCATGCAATATTCCCACGAGTGATCTCTTGCTCCACAACTAGAACATGAAGGTGAGGTATGTACTAGATTTATCTGAGCTAGTTTTCGCGCTTGTTCTCGTAATTCCTCAAGTTGTTGGTTTAACTCTTTGAGCTTTAGAGATTCTAAAGTCTCTTTTTGTTTTTCTGATTTAATCAGCCAACTTCTCTTGGTTTCAAGAACGTACTCAATAATTAGCTTCTGTAGGATCTAATAATACAAAACTTTCCTTTCCTAATAAATCTGCTCTTGCCTGGAAAAAAAATCTGTAAAACAAAAACTAAAAAGAAAAGCGTAAAATAGAACTAACTAAAATATAAGCACTAGATAATCGCACAAGGACTAACGATGTAGTCCCCGGCAGCGGCGCCAAAAACTTGGTGTCGCCTAAGGTGTGATAAAAAGATGTATAAAATAAGTGCAAATAAACACCCTAAGCTGAGCACGGTTCTGCAAGTATACAGATCGTATGCAAGTTTTAATGAATAAGTAGAATTCGTTCCTCAGGGACTACGAAGGTTAAGAAGAACTTATGCAAATATTCAACTGCAAATATAAGAGTTAGAATAGATAATACGCAAGTAGAAAGAAGAGATAGATAGATATTTATTTGGTTTTTAAATAATAAAACTAAACTAATAAATTAAAGACAGAAAATTAAATAAAAGAAAAGAAGATAGTATGATAGTTTAGCTTGAGTAATTAGCATGTAATCCCCACTAGTTTTTCCGTTCTAAATATGTAAGGTATGAATCATGTAGTATTTCAATAGTTTGGTTTCAATTGCGCTAGGTAGTTTCAAATAGGGTTTACCTGTGTCAATAAGAACCTAAGCAAACTGTTCCTGCAATTGATAAAATAGCAATACACTAAACCATTGACTATCTAGTTAGTCTGGGTTGTCTAATCAAACCTTATTCTAGACGTTATGTGCTAATTCTATAGTCAAATATACCGGTTATCTAACTACTATGATGGTAATCCTATATGTTTGCAACCATAAAGAACACAGAATATAAATCCAACACATAAACAGAGAAATCAAAATATAAATTCAATCAAATTAGATAGATGTCAATCAAAACTAGGGTTCATACATATATTTTAAAACTCAAACTAAATAGAATTAATTCATACTAAGAAGAGAAAAGAAAAGAATTACAGAATTAAAGGTTGAAGGAGACATAATTGATGCACAGCTCCTTCCAGACTTCTCTTCTTGTGTTGTAGCTTCTTCCTGACCTTAAGGTTTGGTCAAGGATGATTTTAGAGTGTTAAGAGGCTGTATTTATAGTGTATAGGTTGACCTAATTCGTTTTCTTGAAGGAAAAGGTAAATATGGCCTCCTAGCCCAACTCAAATTCGTAGCCCAAAACATGCAATCAGCCCCGCTTTTGTTTTGGTCCTAGCAGCTTCAATACTTATCCGATTGATGCGTATGAGTATACCAAATTCATCGCCTGGGAAAGATATTCAACTTTTCTCTTGACTGTTTCTGCAAATTCCTCCCCGTTTTTAAGATATAAGCTGATTTATGGTCGTACGTGCAGAAATTCAGATTTAAGGCAGGTTTTCCTTTTCCATGTTTTTAGCCTTTACTTCCTTATCTTCAATTACCATGTTTATTTTCTTTTCTTTAGCTCTCTTTACCAACTTGGTCTCTAATTAATTACCATATATCTCTAAAGCTTCACACTAAATAAATAATTAAACCCAATATGCTCTAAAATAATAAATAATCAATTCAAGACACTAAATGGGAAAGTGTACTAAATCAAGCTAAATTCGACCTATAAACTAATAAATACGCCTAAAATGATGTCTCGGAAATAGATTTTAGTATCACAAATGAGGAGACATCAATTGGGTTAGGAGCGGTGTAAAGATGATAAATATCTATGTGATTTAGGATGAACTCTTTCTCTGATGATATGGGTTTAATGAATTTTGGAAAAAGATTTTGAAAATTTTGCTTTTGTTTCTTGGATTCTAGGTGTTGTTGAATGATTCGGGTGTTTGATTCTTGTTTATAGGAAGGTAGGGAAGGATTCAAATATGAATATATGGTTATTTGGTGGTGTTTTGATGTCAGGTGAAGCTTCAATGGTGTTTCATGGAGTCTGGGTGTCTTGGGGAAAAAAGAGAGGCTTAAGGTTTATGATTTTCGCAATAGATGTAACTAACCTTCTCCATTCTCTTTATCTGACGGTGTCGTGCGGTGTACCGTGAAATTCTTCTGTCCAACCCTTTTTAAAATCCAATTTTTTTCCAATTTTCACCCAAAACTCGAACCATTGCATACCTACAGTCTACAAATCAAAAAACATTCATTGCTTCCTTATTACTGCAATGTGCACTTAAAAACATATAAAATAACTAATCTAAACAAAAAGAAAAAATATAAAAACATAAAATACGGTGGGATGTCTCCTAGAAAGAACTTTTGTTTAACGTCTTTTAAAGTTCAACGTGTTACCTCGATTATCTCATAATTATGTAGCCGCCCTAACAGATGGTGGGGCTATGCACATCTACTATTCGAAGTGTGTGACCCTTCTTAGCTTGTATTTCAATCAGTTTTTCTGAAACCACTCTTGTAACAACAAACATACCCATCCACAAATTCTTTAATCCTCGTGGTCTATTCTCTGGCTTAGTGGTTTTCCATGCAACTACGTCACCAACCCCAAACTCACTTTTGATTCTCTTATTCATGAGTTTATTGTGGAATTCCTTTTGTGTTCCTTTGTCATAACTCGGCGTGTTGGGACTTCACGTGACTCCTCATGCTTTTCATCCACAAAGTGGAATGTTTTGGATTTTTCTTCAATTCAGAGAGTCATGGTTCCCTTATAAACATCAATTATGATGTGACTTGTCGCCAAGAATGGGCATCCAAGTATCAATGGAACGTGTTGACCTGCAATGCTATCAAGAATAACAAAATCCGTAGGTAAAGTTAAAGTACATATATGGACAAGCATGTCGTCAATGACTCCCCATGGCTTTATCGTGGAGTTATTTAGGAGAAACAAATTGACGTATTTTCTTTTGGCATCTCCCATGCCTAACTTTTCAAACATATTCTTGGGCATGACATTTATACGTTAACCCAAGTCACATATTGCTTTAGCTTCGAAGTTACCACCTATATTGATTTGGAGGTATAAAGCTCCCAGATCTTGCATCTTTGGTGGTAGCTTCTTTGGAACTGCTGTCAAGCTTTCATTAGTAAGGTCCACAGTATCGATATCAACGTATACACTCTTACTCTTCTTGGAAGGAATCTCTTTGAAGACTTTTGGTGTTGTAGGCTCTTTCTCAATTACCTCGAGTACTGGAACAATTATTTTTTCTAGGCTTGATATTCAGATTTAGTATCACCACTAGGATATGTAATTCTTTGTAGATATGGTGGTGATAGTAGCGGATGTGTAGGCGGTATCTCCGCCTTGTTCTCTTATTTTCCAACCTCTCTATCCCTATCTCTGATTTCCACTTTGTCTAAAATAAGCTTCGTGGGTTCTTCAATTGTTGAAATTTCTACAGCACTCCTCGCAGTTGTACCTTCAACCTCATCCTCACTTTCTCAATTTTCAATTCTTGCCTCAATTAAATTCAACTTGAATGGTGATGATGGTTGTGTAGGTGGCGGTTCCACCTTACTTTCTTCTTCTTGCACCTTCTGTGCGGCAGTCTCTTCTTCCTTAGTCTCTTGTTGTACTTCTCTAACCATATACTAGGTATTTTTCTCAACCTCTTTCTCACCTTGATTCTCAACAATCACCTCATCTAAGCTAAGCTTGGTGTTCTTTTATGGTTGAATCCTTGAACCCAACATTGTTATCGCCCAGTATCGTATGTAATTCTTGTTGTAACTATTGATTGATCATTGTGCGTTGTGTTAATATTATCTCCATTGCTTCATATGGTTGGTGCATGGGTTGCACTAAGAATGCAATACCATCGGATTTTGCCTCATTTTGCTCTACCTTATTTTTCAAATAATTTATATCTTCATGTGGCTGAGATGGAAGTGCTTTTTGACCTGATATACCGCTATACCTCGGATTAACTGTTGAAGCTCTTGTTGAAATTTCAGGGAGATACTAATTACGTGGGTGACATGCGTCTCCAAGGTCTCCATTTCCTTAGCTCGCTTCTTGAATCTTTTATTATTAAGCTTAATGGAAGTTTGAATTAGTTCCCATATTTATTTATCATTTGTTGGAGATCGGTTATGGCTCCTTCTTGCGGATTATGCATGGGCTGTGGTGGAGTTCGAACTTGATAGCTCGAACCTTCTTGATAAAAAATTTGACTTCGGGCCCCATGCATATTTGTATTCCTTGGTGCGTAATAATTCTCCATACCTAAGAAACATGAGAAGAGACTAAAAAGAAAACATGTAAAACTGAAAACAATTAAAAACTTCTACACTAAATAAACATAATAAACTAACTTAAAGATGAATCCCCGTCAGCGGCACCAAAAACTTGCTAGGGGGCAAAGGTGTGATAAATAAACAGATAAATAAATATAATAATAAAGGATAAACACTTGACTACCACGAGAAACTCAGTGCAAGTATTATAGATTGTTTGCAAGTTTAATTAGTAAGTAAAGTTCGTTCGCAGGGATTTGATTCTTTAGAACTATTTCTGTATATAAAGAAGTGTAGGAGAATTTACTTGTGAAATAAGAAGATAAAAGAAATAATATTTATTTGGTTTTTGGATAGAAAATATAATAATGCAATAAATAATATAATGAAGAATGGAGATGAGAAGTATGGCTTAGGGTTGCTAGTATGCAGTTATCCATCTAATTTATATATTAGTTATATGGGTGATTAAAGCTCTTAGATAAATAGCCAGGATTCTATATTCCTCCTAATCCCCTTGCCGGTGGACTTAGGTGGCGACCTAACAACTACCAGGGGACTTGGGTAAGGGGACCATGCGCAATGATTGGTGGTTAAATCTCAAACCCTAACGACTATCTAGTTAGGAAAGCCCTTCCGGATCACTACCACACACTAGACACTTATGCGGTGTTTCAACAATTAGATACCCCTTCCGGTGACCATCCAGTTGCTATTAATGGGGTAGTCTACACGTTTTCAACCGCAAGAACTACAATCAATACATCAAAGCACATAAAACAATTATATAGTTTAACTAGTTAGAATCGATTTAAAAAGGGTTTCCCTAAATAACGTGAAAATATATGAGAATTAGAAATCAAATATTATACATATCCAAACCCAATCTATGGGAAAATTAGTTCATATATAAAGACATAGAAATAAACTAAGGATAAAATTAATTAGAAACAAAAATAAGCTAAAGAAACTAATTCAAATTACCATAATGATGGAAGAAGATGATGGAGAAGAGGAGTTTGTGACTTTCCAACTTCTTGTCTTCTTGTCTTCAGGTCTTCTTGCTTCTATGGATGACTTCTAAGAGTAATAATAATTAAAGTCTGAGCAAGGACATGTTTAGAATGATAAGAGGGTGTATTTGCAGGTGTTTAGATGACCCAAGGTCGAAATATTGGAGTAGAAGACAAGTAATTGGAATCCTTTTCCAATTTAAATTCGTTTCCTAAAATATAGGAGGGAAAAATTACTGCTCACTGTTTTGGTCATATCCTCTTTGTTACTGGGGCAAATTTTTTCCACTTTATATTAGAGTCTTAGGGTTCCACTTATGGCTAACAGGTTAACAATGAGAGATTATGCTCTGTTATAAAAAACATCAACTGCGTGGGACACCTCATGGAAAGGTTCATCGCTATTTTATGCTAGTAAATTGTAATTAATTCGCTCAGTCTTGCAAGTTGTATGATGCTTTTGGCTCTCAAAACTTTCTATTCCAAAAGAGTTATGTACTTGCATCATTCAAATTTGTCGTAATTTCTTTTGGAATGCAAAAACATCTAAAGTCGAATGCAATGATATTTGTGTATGACAAAAACCAAGGGGTGATTTGGGTTTAAAAACCTTTAGGCATGGAACGATGCCCTCTTTAAAAAACATTATGGATAATTTGTGATTGAAAAGAGTCCCTATGGATCAAATAGGTTCATAAGGATTTATTATGAGTGCAAACTATTTGGGATTGAAATAAGTGCGACAAGGATTCTTAGTTGTTTAAGGTTCTATATCGAATTAAAACTCGACTTATCAATGTGTACGAAAGCACGGAACTGAGAAAGCACTTAAAAAATTGTACAATTCTGCAGGTATGGGAGGTATACCACACCTTAACAACGGTATTACGACAAAGAGGTCAGGAGAACAACAATATTGGTAGTTGTATACCACAAGAAGATGGTGGTCACATCGATATAGGAAGATGTATACGTCAAATTATCAACAGTATACCGCAAAATGCTTCCACCCGGATAAAATTTGCTTACGGTTTTTTTAGTAAAAGGCTCCCGAAAGGCCTTAGACAACCATCATATGGAGTCCTTTGATCTCCCCTAAGTACGCAATAATTGTATGGCTTGCAACTATATGTAGACTCAACACCAAAGACCGAATAACCTACATGGAACTCTATTTGATATGTCTGCTTTGCAAGGAAGATTTCCAAATCGAGAAACACCTATACTTTGAGTACAAGTTTCCAGAGGAGATTTGGGTTACCATACGAAGATGGGTGGGTATAGGGAGAGTTATGTTTACCATCCAAGTGCACTCTAAAGTGGTTAAAGAAAGAAAATGTGAGAGTAGCTTAGACGACAAAGGCATGGATGATATATTTCATTTTGACGGTGTACTTGATCTAGAATGATAGAAATAAACTTAGTATGTAGAGTATACTCCCCAATTAAGAGAGTATAGCAAAGTATATTATTTATCATATTTACATTTGTTTTTTTTAATGTATTATCATCTCGCCTCCTCGGAAGATAGTTGACTCTTATTTCATCCAATCTAAACTCATTTGATATGATTTTGTGGAAGATAGTAGTTCATACTTTTTTTTAGCAATTAGTTAGAGTGATCTTAGGCCGATTCATACCGGGAATGATGTAAATATTACATATCTTGCATCGTTTTAATACAATTATAAAAAACTCGACAAAAAGGGTTAGCAAACATACACATTCCAAAACAAGTCTCACCTATCTCTCGCTAACCATCCAACTTCAAGAGGGGTTAGCGAGTATCAGGAAGTCCCAACTAGAGAGACTTATCAAAGCCTCCACCAGTATACCAGGCTAACAGAGCAGCGCGTAATAAAGCAAGTGGATATTATAAATTTTCTTTTTTGAACATAACTTTTCTTATTTTCTAAGGGCTTGTGTTATTTCTGAGTAATAGGTAGTATACTAACTCTTTAGATGATTTCTCTTGTCTTTTTTCATTTTCATTAGGTTATTTTTTTTTCAATACAATGGAGGTCCTAAGAATGTGGGAAATGTCCTATTACATATTTATTACATTCGCCAATTTCGACGTATAAACTCTATGTGGATTTTTCCATCCAAACTTGTCCTTTGCAAGCACCCCCCAAACTCCTTCCGGCAGGTCTTCGAGTAGAGTATAATCATTCATTTGTCTTGCACCCCACCGTGCAAGCCAATCGGCACATAAATTAGATTCTCGAAAGACCCCTCTGATTTCAAAATCATAATTACTTCTGAATATGCTTCTAATTTATACAATCCACCCTCTCCTCATTATGCATTGATGGCTTCTTGTGAATCAACTTCTATACAAATCCTATGAATGCTCATATATTACATACCATTTTATGTCTCTCATAGAGCGCGATTAATTCTGTAATTACCGTTCTCATTAGGTTATTGTTTGTTTCTTTTATAAGTTGTTTTTACGTCTAAGTATTAAATATATATAAGATCGATAGCTAGTCTAGTGGTTTTTTTTTTTGACGTTAAAACATAATTTAGATTAATTAAAAATGACAAATACAATAAGATAGGATTTCATGTTCTTAGCCTATACCTTCTATTACAAAATCGAGCTCAAGTAATTTAAGCAGGTAGGGGGTTGGATTAGAAATCCAATTACTCCTAAGGTCGGCTAACCTTCCTTGTTTAGCAATATAATCTACTGCTTTGTTGAATTTCCTTGAAACGAAATGGAAATTTATATTAATGTTGTGCATCAAACTTTGAATATCTTCATAAACGTGGTGAAGATGACGATTCTCAAACTTTGTGCCCTTCATTAACGAGTTGATGAGACTAAGACAATCATTTCTTAGAACAAAATGCGCTCCTTGGATGACTGAAACTTCAAGTAGAGCGTTGCGAATACCAATTGCTTCAGCTTCTTGAGGAGATGTAGCTTTGAATTTCCAGTATCTTCCTCCCAAAAAATGGCCCTTTTTGTCACTAAAAATACAAGCCGACGAAGCATAATTAGTTGTATTAAGATAAGATGCATCTACACTAATATAAGTTGTTTGATTACTTGTGTTTTCTGTGTTTTGATAATTAGTAATATTGTTATAAGTAGAGTTACCTGTAGTGTTATTTGTATATGCCTCAGAGTATGTATTTTTATATTTTACAAATTCATCATAGGCATTATAAGCATTTTTCATGTTGATTAAGGGGCAGATGATATGGTTTTCAAAGATGTATTTATTTCGGCCTTTCCAAATGTACCACATAATCCAGAATGCCATCTCTACTACTGGCCTACCATTTCCATCATTATTAAGTTTCATTTCAATGAGATTTTGTATCCAGTGTTTAATACTAATATTATTCTCATGTGAATTGATAAGACCAGTAGGAGTTGCAAACCAGGTGGCTTTTGAGCTTGGACAAAAGAGTAAAAGATGTTCAGTATTTTCAATATCCATTCCACAAACTTTACAAGTACCATTTAAAGCACATTTTCTTTGAAATTTATTATTTTCAGTAGGTAAGGTGTCAGATATAACCAGGTTAGACTACTCCGCAGATATCAAGAGATTTTGAGATTGAAGTGATCAAAAGAAAAATATAAAGTATTAATAAAAAATTAAACCTGCGCTGATTAAGTTTAATATTTTTTTCCTTTAATTGATATACGTATCAGCTGTCAATTTTCGTGTCTTATTTTCGACCCAAACGAAAAATTCTCGAGTCTTATCTCATAGTATGTATTCAACCTATAATGTTGTGGGTACATGAATCTTATTAAAACTTTCTTACTCTTACAATACGTTGCTTAATATGACTGAGGTGGAATGGAGATTGGAGTTGGAACAAGGGACATTGGCATGATAAACAGGCTAAAGAAAGGTCAGATCATTAGCAGCATACTATAATGCTTTGTCTGTGAGTATTATGTCTCTCTTATTGTGTACTGCTTTGCATATTCTGCATCACTTGTCAGTTTTCTACAATTTGTCTATTCGTGTAAACTTTAAACGACCAATTTCACTATATATAGAATATGGACTTTTAAGTCGTGACAAAATGAGAGTTGATATTATAAAAATAATAATTATAAAAAAAGTTGAAGTTTTCCCTTTAATTATATTGAGATTTCTTTAGTAAATGTTTTTGTGCCTATAATGATCGATTTTTCAAAATCTGGAACCAAAATATAAACATAAAATTGGTCTATGTTATAACTTGCTTGTGTGAGGGAACATCAATTTGATTCTTTTTCATTTCAATCTTTGTTTAAATAACATTAATTTCATTATTATTCTTTTAATCTTTGTTTCATTAATATCACTTTTATTCAATACTATGAATGTTGTCCAAAAAATTTAACAATACTGTGAACATTCTGGGACACAGGTTGCATTAGTACCTTTCAATGCCTTTTGGTTTTCGACAAAAAAAAAAACTTTTTGGGACCACTGTAATTGCTTCAATGTATCTCACTTTCAACATCTTGATCTGTACCTTTTATTTTTTGGTTGTCGATGATTTGTATTCTTTTAGTTGGCATATTAATCTATCTTATACATGGACACATCTATACGTCATTACATGTAAAAAACATTTTAGTATTTTTTTTTCTTTAGGTACACAGTTGTATTAATATAAAAAAGAGAAACGGTGCACTATACAAATGAGTTACCTATCTAAACTCGAAAGCTTTAGGTAGCAACAAAATCATTAATTCATACTAATACAAGTTAATCTTCCATTATCATCCATAAAGAAGTGAAGAGGGAATAAGGAATTTAAAATAAAAAATACATATCACTTTACTTCTTTGGTCACCGTTTCCGTTGAGATAGAATATCCCCTAATAGTTAAGTGATTTATCGCATTCCACACACAATAAACGGTAGCTCCAAAACTAATCTTCCAAATTTTTCTTCTCCAATTTTCTCTAATTTTTTAACTTCTTTAATAATTTCAAAGCACTAAGGAGCGTGTTCATTTCCTTATTTATTCCTAGCCAAGACTTAATTTCATCTCAAATCGCCCTCACATAAGCACAATCAAAATAAAGGTGCTCATTGACTCGAAACCTTCACCACAAAGAGTACAAAGTGGATCCAACGCCAAATAAATCATGCAATCTTTAGTTTTGAGCCTCTCCCTCAAAGCCATCCAAAAAATAATCTCATGTTTTGGAATTACACACTAGTCCCAAATAATATTAGCCCAAAACTTCACAAAAGTTCTCCGACGAAATAAATCATAAAGTTTTTTTTTTATATAAAGCATAAAAATTATTACTCGTTACCTTGTGATTTATTTGGTGCACATTTCCGGTGGAGAACCATAAGGCCAAGATGTTTTGCCGACCTTCCCCTTCTAGGGACCCATGTATAATATCCTTTAACTCCCAAACATTTTCAAGAGAGGAGAACCTCCCTTTTTGGGGTGTCATTCCCATAATCCACAAGTTTGAAAAAATTCCCCATGAATCCACTTTATCCAAAGTGAGTTTTTTGTATAATTTTCTAAAGTATTTTAAGAAGTAATGCTTTGTTCCAAACCCCTAAATCTTCTAATTCGAGGCCATCTTCTTCTTTTGAAACACAAATTTTACTCCAACTAACTTGAGGTGGCTTTTTATCCCAATAAAAATTTCGGCAAATACTAATAATACAATTTCGTACTCCAATCGGAACAAAAAAAATAGTAAACCAAAACCAAATTACCCCTTGGAGGATCGCTCTAATTAATTCCAATTCTCCCGCAAAGAAAGAGAAAAAGATCTCCAAGATCTCACATAACCTTTCAATTTGTCAGAAAGAGATATATAATCCCTCGAAAGCAAAACGGAAGAGCCAAGTGGGACCCCTAGATAACGAAAAGGCATTACACCATTTTCTAAAAGTGTTGGCGCCAAACAATTCTCAATATCATCATTTGAAACTCCAATATAATAAATATTAGACTTTTCAACATTTAATCGTAATACCGAAACATCACCAAATGAATTCAAGCTATCCATGAGAATTTTTATTGAGTTTTTATCTCCTTTAGAAAGAAGCATTAAATCGTCCGCAAAGGCAAGGTGAGTTATCTTTGCCTTTTCATATTTTGGGTGGTATGTGAAATTAGTACTTGTATTTTTCTTTAATAATCTAGAGAAATATTCAAGGCAAAGGATAAAGAGATAAGGAGAAATGGGATCACCTTGCCTTAAGCCTTTTTCTCCTTTGAAGAAACCATGAATTTCTCCATTTATAGCCACCGAGTAATAAGGAGATGATACGCAAGCCATAATCTAATCTACACATTTTTCGGAAAATTTAATCACTTAAGTACCTCATGAAGGAAATCCGAAGAAATTGAATCATACGCCTTTCCTTTCGAAAATCAATCTTAATCGTGCATCTAGAGGAGCTACTATTATTATTATACCCCCTTAAAAGATCTTGCATTAAGTGTATGTTTTCAACCATAGATCTTCCCTCCACAAAAGCGTTTTGGGATTTATCCACACCATAATCATGGTAATCACCTTATATACCACATTACAGCAAGGTATAGGACAAAAATGATCAACACATGTTGGATCTTCAATCTTGGGAATTAAAGCAATTATAGTAGTGTTTAATTGACAAAGCAAAAAACCGGAGGTGAAAAATTCATGTACCGCTAATATGACATCTTCACCAATAATATCCCAAGAACGCTTAAAGAAAAGAAAAGAGAATCCATCGAGTCCGGGTGCTTTATCATTTGCTATCCAAAAAATAGCCTCTTTGATCTCAATATCAGTAATATCTCTACAGATTTCAACCCCTTGCTCATGAGAAAAAATTCCCCCAATATAAAACATCGGGATTAATTGTGATGTTGTATTCTTAGTTCCCAATAGAGCTTGAAAATGATCAAGGAGAGCTTCATTTACTTGGGTACTTGATGTAGATAACTCCCCATTTTCACAAATAATATTTGGTATAAACCTTTTCCTCTGCTTACTTTTCATAAGACCATGAAATAGTTTAGAACACCTATCACTCTTGAGGGAATTGCCAAGCTTAGATTTTTGTTGGAGAAAACTAATCTCGGCTCAAGAGTTCTCGCCTTATTTCAAAGCTCAACTAAATCATCAAAACAACAATTAGTAGTTAAGTTTTGTTGAAATTTACCTTGGCCTTTTCAAGATCCTCCTTTGCTTTCTTAGCTATGAGAAAAATGTTTCTTATTAAGCTTCCACAAATCAAATTTCAAAGCCTTGAGTTTTGGGCAAAGAATGAATTGTTTAGTGCCCAAAACACCGGTCCTACTCCATCCATTTTCCACCACACTATTAAAATTCTGATGCTCTACCCACATATTGAAAACCCAAAATGGAACAACTCTATTGAAAGGTTGTAGGAAAATATTTACCACACAAGGCGAGTGATCGGACACGCTCGATTTTGGTAAAAACTCTACATGAATATAGTGATTTGATTCATCCAATCTTCGATTTCCCAAGGCTCGATCTATCTTATTAAGGACATGATTATTGTCCCATGTAAAGAATTGACCGGTATACTGAAAATCTTCAAGCCCCAAATAATTACAACAATCCGCGAATTCTTCAAAATCACCCACTATTATAGTTTGACCTCTAATTCTCTCATTCGAAGCAAGAATATTATTGAAATCACCCAAAAAAAGCCACTAATCATCAAAAGTAGCGGCAAAATCGATAAGGTTTTGCCACAAGTTTCTACGTAAATTCTTATCATCTAATCCATATATACAAGATGTGTAACGGATTAAATAAGTAACCTTGCATACTACTCTTCAATGAATGAGTTGAGGTGTTCTCTCTAAAACCTCCACTTGCACTTTATTCGGGTTCCAAAAAACAAGAATCCTCGCATGTTTAATAAGTTCAAAATTATTTACACACTTCCAACATCTAAGCATACTATTCATAAATTGATCCACTCGAGTTATATTGCTTTTTGTCTCCAAAGTACCATGAATATTTATATTTTCACGTCTTATAAGATCAACTACTCCACGTCTCTTATGGGTTATGCCGAAACCCCTATTGTTCCAAGCTGTAATAATCATTAAGAACCTCGGAGGGTTTCCCCTTATTTGTGCTTTTAAGTTTAGCACTTCTAGCTTTCCAATATTGCTTTTTTTCCACGCATATTCTCGTCTAGCATGTGTGAGCTTCTTGTAACTCGCTTCGCATTTTTTCATTTTCTTACTAACTACCATCTCAAAAGGATGCTCATTTTTACCCTCTATCTCTTCTTCACGCTCTTGTAAGCGTTTTATCTCTTTGGATTCCAAAAAAACAACCATAGTGGCAGAGCGCGAACTCGAACCAACCTGGAAAGCACGAACCTCACAACTACTATCAATTTTCGGAACGAAATTAAGGTCTAACAAATTGACCTGAGCCCTAGCTGCAGTTTTCGGAGAATTTTGCTGTAGAAAAGGTTTTTCTGGAGAGGTTTGAACAACAATAACTGCACTGTCCAGGAAAATCTGTTGCGCCTGGAATGCTGTATCATTATATTGCTGAGATGTAGCTTCGCTCAACTGGGACCTTTGAAGATGGAGCTGTTGTTTGTTATTTTTCCTAATTACCTCTCTCGGCTGCAGCTGCTGGAGAGTATTACAAGGAACTTTAATGTTGTGTTGTGAAGTCAGCTTCATTGAATTAACAACCACTTTAAGTCCTGCTATAGTAAATCCGGTAGAAGAATACTAGTTCTTATAGTAGTCGGTGGCAAGTCAAATCTTTTCAGCCAGAAGTCAACTGGTGTCGACTAGGGTGCTAGGTAAGTCTGGCCTACTAATGATGATTGGTGATTAAAATAAACCCTAATGATTTTCTAGTTAGGCTGGTATTGTCAGGACCAATTTCGTACACTAGACGTTTATGTGGTGTTTCAATAATTAGACACCCCTTCCGGGTGACCATCTAACTACTATTTAAGGTAATCCTATACGTTGTACATCGCAAGGAAAACAAACAATAAATCAAAGCACATAAATAAGAGAATAAAACATGAATTCAAATTAAATACAATGGTATCCCAAATTAGATAGACGTTTAAAAAATTCTAGGGTTCATACATATATGCTAAATCTCAAGATAAAAGTAAATTAGTTTATACTAGAACAAGAAAAGAAAACAATTACAAATTTGAAGGCTTGTGAAGACATGATATGGTGTTCAGCTCTTCCAGACTTCTCTCCTCTTGTTATAAGCTTCCTCTTGGCTTAAGGATTCGCCAAGGATGTGTTTCTACTGATTAGAGGGTGTATTTATAGGGTATAGGGAACCCTAAAACGTTTTCTTGGAGTGTAAGAAAAGTATTGGACTTCTAGCTCAACTCAAATTCGTAACCCTAAAATAAGGAAAAGTAATAAATTGTTGCTGTTTTGTTTTGGCAGTAACTTATTCGTTTCAACTCTGTTGACGCGTTCTTTATATCGAAACTGATCGTCTCAGAAAGCTCTATCACTTTGCTTCAGACCATTCTTCCAAATTCCTAGCCGTTTTTGAGTTATGATCACTTTTATGGACATGGCTTGTGAAATTCAGATTTATTTGGCAACTTTATCTTTCCATACTTATCCTTTCTTTCCTTTATCTCTTAGAATTGATTTTGCATCAAATTAATTTTCATATATCTTTAAAGCTTCACACTAAATAAACAAATTAAACCCAATATGCTCTAAAAAAAATAAATAATCAAATCAAGACAAGAAATAGGAAAGTGTAATAAATCATGTAAAAATCTACCTATATCCTAATAAATACACATAAAATGATGTCTCCAAGCTAGATTAATTCATCACAAATAGAGAGACATCAAGACCTCCAACTCAAAGTTGTATCGTCCCGATACAATAAAAATAAAGAACAGTAGGGTAGTCAAATAATAAACAGAGAAGAAGAATAGAACACAATGAATGATCATAGAGCATAATATCTAAAACGTCTCGTGCAGTAATGCTAAAGAAATAATGCACACGTATGCTTAATATACACATAATCAACATTACACAAATTCAAGTCCATATTAACTTCGCAATGCCAGAAGGAGAGGTTTTCAACTTAGTTCATGTTAATGGCTATAGGTTGTTCATAGGTCCTAATATAGCATCCAATGGTCCACGTGCCTACAACCTAACAGCTCCATTGTTTCTCCATCAAGTAGTTAGAAATCCTAAGGTCTTTACAATTATAACATGACTTACAAACGGTGTGGTATATTTGGATAATGAAAAGTGAGCTTTCGGCTCTTTCCTCACATTCCATCCATGAATCACCCTAGAGCTTGAGTTTTCACTCGAAGATGTTCTCACTCAACCCAATTTTTGATGCTTTGATGTACATCCCCAAATAACCCAAGTAAAAACCTTTTTTATGATGATATACAAAATTCCACTTTGCCGATCCAAATATCTTTCATATTCATTTTTTCTCTTGTATAACTATGACTCTCTTTTTGATGTTGAGATATCACGCTATTTTTTCTTATAAATATTTTTTTTCTTTTCAAATTCGTGCTTTTCAGCTTTTTTTCATTTACCATTACCCCGAAAAAGGGATACAATAATAACTTGTTCATCATTAATAATATCACAATTACAATTTCCCAATCCCAATGTCCCTAATGATGAAACCCACCACCCAAACTCAAGCTCTAAAAATGACTTGTCTCAGGTTTTGCGATTCGAGAGCGAGTCATATGGATAAGTCCTATAAACTAAGGGGTATGGTTTATAATGTGATTAATAAAAAGGATTTAGAAAGGCTCAGAAGGGCTAAGACAGATAAATAATAATATAATCAAATAGAAGGGGTGAGAAAGCTAAAAAGGCTTCAAGTGGATTCAATATGAAAGAACTGCCTTATTTACTTTTCTAACTACCAGATTTCGTTACTTCTTCACTACTAGTTCATAGATAAGTGGGTTTTCAACTAATGTCAAACCTCACGTTCTACACACCAAATAACTCTCCCTAAGTTTCAACATGACTTCTTAGCATTGCTCATTAACTTTTCTATCTTTTATTTCCCGTTTTCATACATGCATACTAAACATATTTGTGACACCTTTCAAAAACATACTACCTACTATTATTAACTTAATTAAATCATGCTCAGATAGGTACATTCAATAAATTCTATGCCAATTCAAACCTAAAAAATTTAAACTTTATGCAAAAATTGAAAAAAGGAAGACGAGGACAACGAATCCCCACCCCCAACTCAAAAGTGAATCGTGCCCCCATGACTCAAAAAAGAATCAATAAATAAAATTTAAAACTACCTAAACTAATGCATACAAGCAATTTAAGAAGAAGAATTAAAACGGGGTACCTGGCCATAAAGCTCTAGCAAATCATCTTTCGAAGAAGAAGCATAATTATCAATATCCAAGTCTTCTGTTACTTCGTTTATTGCCTGATTAATCCTTGAAATTTCATCCCAGCAGGCGTTGAATTCTCTTTTTAGATTAATAATTTCTTCCATCAATTTAACTGCCCATGCTGGTGGTGTGGATATACTCTCTAAATTTCCATTAAGATTTGACGAAGAACTTTGATCTTGGATTGTTGTCTTTGCTTTTAGGCCTTGGTGGTACACTCATCCTTTCTGTTAATATCCTTTGTAGTGGTTGTGCTGGTGCCTCTATCTTTGGTTTCTTTTTAATAGGACCATCAAGGTAAATGGCCTTTTCTTTTGTAGCTCCAGGCTATTTCTTGTTCTTCTCTATTATTGAACACTTCCTCTTGTAACCCATAGCATCCATTATGTTTATCATCTTTGAATAACCCACAACTCAAGTTACACCCAGGATAGCATAAAGTTATGAAATATTGGTGTGGCTTGAGTTTGTTGCTTGGATAAATGATTATCAATGGTAGAAGAATGTATTCTTGATTGTTGTTGAAGAACTCTTGAAAGCTTGATGATTTGATGATGTTTAATGACGGTTTAATCAAGTTTTAAGGTGTGTTATAGGGTTTGGGTCTGAAAAGCGTTTTTATTTTAACTCAAAATCAGGTTTTCCCTACTCCACTGGATAGATCTCGAAAAAATATGCAATCTAGGTTTTTGAAAAAGTGAATCCCGACCTCCGAGCACAAAGTTATGGCCTTTTGAAGTTTTAGCTATATATATATTGTAAAAAAAACCGTAGCCGCGAATTATCACGACGGTTATTTTAATATCCCTCGCCTGTGACCTGTAGTGAAAAACAGTCGCGACGGTTTTTTTTTGCCTGCGGTACACCGGAAGGATCGTGCGGTGTACCGGACCTGTGTTGAAAAAAAACGTAGACGCGTTTTCTCGATACGGTAATTCTTCACGTATAATCTTTGTCTCGGCAATATACCATGGTGACAAACTGTCGCCACGGTTTTGGACCTGTGGTGCACCGTAGTTGATGGCGCGGTATACCGCACCAAGCTGTTGGTTAGCACAATTTTTTCATCTTTTCGACGAAACTCAATTCCTTCACATATAACACACTACCTTTCTCTCCTATTAGCTTGTAAACACATTAATAATAAACAGTAACTTAGAAATTAACTAGAAAGTTATTTAAAACAAGGGGTGTCTCCCAAGAGCACTTTTGTTTAACATCGTTTAGTTCGACGTGGTACCTCGGTGATCATGTATGAACATCACCTCCCCAACAATGAGTAAATTTATTAATATTTGGCATGCGAAATTTGAATCCCTTTCCTTTTATTCCCACGAACTTCTCAGATCTATTCTTTGTAGCCATGGATGGTCCCATCCAAGAGTTCTTGGGTGCATGTGCGTCTGGAGTTAACTTAATTTGATATGTAGCATTACACTCCTCTGGAAATCCATTAATTTAACACTATGCTTAGTTCTATAGATGTTCCTCTTGTTGTTAGACAATTGAATTTTGAATTTCATTTTGTTAAAGAACCCTTCTATATTGTGTTGCACTCGGGGACATTTTGCGTGTTTGTAATAGGTGTATGAATCCTAGTGTTATGAACAGTAACCCCTACTATATTACTTTCCGTTTCAATGATATGTTTTTTCTATATTATTCGGTATGAGTTCATGCTCCTTCTACGTACAAGGAACTTATTCCTTTTTATAATGACTTATTTCAAATGGAAAGAGAATCACGATGACCCCTGGGTAGTGATTTGGGACTTTAACGATATTATAAATCTGGGGAGAAGTTTAGTCGAGGACCTGCTAATCTTTAACACTTGATTTATCTTAATCTTTTTACCGTATCTTCATCTTTGTTTGAAATAAATTATTATGTGAATTTCTATACTTGGTCGAATCGTCGATCAGAAGATGACCTGGTAAAAATCAAATTAGATCGCACTTTCACTAGTACCGACTAGAGCGCCAAAAATTCTAATACAATGGTGTTTGTCCCCTTACAGATGCTTTAGATCACTCACCACTTTTATTATTTTCCAATGGGAAAAATATACCTTCGGAAAAAAATTAAATTCTAAACCCTTTGGATGGAACATCAAGAATGTAGAGAGGTGATCCAGGATGCTTGTGTTAGTCTTGTGGAGGAAGAGTCTACTTTCTTGTAAAGCGTAATGACACTACAAATGCTCTAAGCATGTGGAGTAAGAACACTTTTCCAAATAACAAACGACAAATCAGAGAGCTGGAACAAGAATTAATCATGATTAATAGTGAATCTTAGACGCATATATCCCAGGACGAAGAGTCTCAAATTAGGGGATAAATAAACCAACTGTGTGCAAGAGAAGAAAAATAATAGGAAAATAGGGCAAGACATGTGTGAATTAAGTGCAGAGATAATAACACTAAGTATTTTTTGCCACGACCACTCAGTGGAGGAAAAATAATAGAATCTTAAGTATAAAAGGTAAAGATGGATACAAAAATCAAATCTAACTTTGCATGCTTTTACAGGAAATTGTTTACTGAATTAGGCGGGTCACATATGATAGAAGCAGTAGCTTTGTTTCCCCGAAAGTTACCAATAATATGAACGATCGGGAACCTACTACGGAGGAAGTTCAGGAGGATGTTTTTGACATGGCCCCAACCAAATATCTGGGCCAGTATGGACTTAACGGTAAGTTTTATCATGAATATTGGAACATCATTAAGGAAGATGTTCTCTTGGAGGTAAAAGATTTCTTTAATAACAGTATCTCACTTGATAAGTTCAACGAGATTTTGATCACTCTTATACCTAAGGGGTATATCCAAGAAGTAATGGGCTATTACAGGCTTATCTCATGCGTTAACTTTGGATATAAGATTATCTCAAAAAAATAGCTAACATGTTACATAGATTCATGAAAGACTTAACCGCCCCGAGATAATCACTCTTTATCAAGGGATGTGCAATCCAAGACAATATTATTATTGTGAAAGAAGTATCCTTTTTTATGAACAAAAAAACAAGAAACCACCATATGGAAGATATTAAGCTTGATATGACTAAACCATACGACCAGATGATATAAGACTTTATACTTTTCATTATCGATAAACTGGGGTTTCATCAAGTTTGGATACGCTGGATCAAAAACTGCATCTTGACTGTGTCGTTCCAAATCAATCTCAACGGTGAAAGGCTCCCAAATTTGTTTGGGGGAGGGGCTTGTCACAGGGTGACCCACTGTATCAACTTTTGTTTTCACTTCTTATAATCTCTTACCAGTCTAATTAAAAATAAAGTAGAACAAAAGGCTATCAGGAATCCAAATTATATGAAACTGCCAAATTCTATCACACTTGCCTTTTGCAGACAATTCTTTATTCTTACTGGCGCTTGAGGGACGAGAGATATAAAAATCTCAAGAATGTACTGAGACTTATTGTTCATGATCTGGATAGCGGGTAAATATTGGGAGATCCTCTTTTTGTTTAAGTAAGGACATCTGGAATCCATCAGGAGAGACATCGTCGACTTTCTCCAAATTAAAGAAACACAAGATCTGGGAAAATACTTAGGAATACCACTGCGCCATAAGCAATAAAAAATTGAGACCATTACATAGATTGTACAAATTTTTCTCGAAAACTAAAGGATAGAAGACTAAAATTTTGTCAAAAGGTGGCAAGGAAATTGTGATCAAGGCGGTGCTCCAAGAAGTCTCGGCCTACGTGATGTAAACTTTTTCCTTTCAAACCACATTTTGTCAAAAACTGGCATATATTATTGCTAATTTTTTGTTGGAACTCCTTTGATAAAAGGAAAATCCATTGGGTGGCATGAGAAAAGATGACGATAACCAAGGTGATATGTGGGATAGGGTTCAGGGATATCAAAAACGGATGAACACGTCGCTATTACCCGCTCAAGAATGAAGACTTTTATAGAATCCAGAATCTCTGGCCGCGAGAGTTCTTAAAAGACTATATCACCCACGAGATAAATTCTCAATGTTAAGCTGAGACAAATTCGATCTTGGTCGTGGGCAAGCATACTCGGGGGAAGAGACGTGCTACGACAAGAAGAGACTATTCAAACTGGCAATAGAGAAAGTACTAACATTTGGGACCACAAGTTGATGAAGTCTGGGAGGATACTAGAGTAGCCTGCTCATTCTAATATAGATACCGTGGATCAACTAATAAATATTGACGAATATGCATGGGATGACAAGATAATGGATTCAAATTTTACAGAACCAGCCATAATTGAATTTGAGAGAATGTCCATCCTCCAATGGCAAGTGCAAGACATGTTCATCTGGCCACATACTGGGACTGGAGAGTACACGACCAAACCAGAATACCTAGTTCTATCTAACAACAAATTTTTAGATATGGGACAGTCCTCAGTTTTAAAAAATCAGAGAAGCGGGGAGTTTGGGAGGCCATTTGGGAATTAAGCGTACCAGCTAAGGTACAGATTTTCTCATGGAAGGCATGTAAAGACGTATTACTGATGTCTCCCTTTTTTTGAGATAAAACTCCATTAGGAGATATCATTTTAGGTTGAAACTGGACTTAGTTAATTTATTGTCATAATTTGATATAATGCACTTTCTTCCTCTAGATTTGAATTATTTGTATTTATAGAGTTTTTGTCCATTAGTTTGTATGTTTAGTTTGAAGTTCCTAGGTATATGAATGCTTGGAGGCATTATGATGAATAGAAGAAGTGAAGTTTAAAGTCCAAGATCAAAAGAAAGTTTTAAAGGAGCAAAAAACACCACTTTAGTGAAGGTCGAGGAGCGTTGAAAACTAGAAAGTCATCACTTGTAGCCCTTCCTGAGCCTAAACAGTGAAGATTCGAACTTGGTGGTTCAAATGAAAAAGATAGGCCTTTGAGTTAGCGAAATTTGGGTAGTAGTTTCTGTAGTTTTGGACTTGCGATGCGAAAGTTACACTTGTTTTACTGAAGTTATGTACAACAGTGCGGAATTGATAAAACGAATTTGGGCCCTTAGTCGTTTAATTAAGCCAAAAGGTGGGCCTAATCCGTTTTTCAGCTCTATATAAGGCTTTTTAGACCTTTTAATTTAGTGCGCTTAATTTTATTACTTATTTTCTGAGAGACGAGAAAGCAGAACCACTTGGAAGCAAAAGGCAGAAGCTGGAGAAGTGTTGATTATTCAACAACACCCAAACATTCCAATTAGGTTCTTTCTAGTTTTATTTCTGTTTTAGTAATTATGTATTCTATTAGTTAAATTTCTGTTTTTATTTCAATTATGTGCTAAACATACTTGAGAATCGGTATATGGATTGAACCCTAGTTTATTTAATTTTAAAGTTTTCCCGAATTTGGGATTGTTACAATTTAAATTAAATCACGCATTTCTATATTGACTATTTTCTTGCTCTTGTTTACTATTTTTGATTTGTCCAATTAGAAATAGGTTTTAGTAATTAGGCTATTCGCTAGTGGCAACGATCATCCGGAAGGGGGGGGGGGGTTACTGAACTAGATCATAGACGCGTGGTATTCGATATTAAGCCTGGCGGCCTTGACTAACCGTGTAGCCAATTGGGTTAATTACTTAATCATCTGAAAGTATCTTTATTGTCACCCTGGCGGGGTCAGTAGTACCGTAGGATTTCCTCCTAAGTCTACCCTGGCGGGAGTTAGGAGGATATTATGGTCCGACTAATGTAAAATACCGATTTTACCCTTAAGTGAAGCATCAGTTATATGAACTTAGGTGATACCCAAGCGAGACTCAAGTATATCTCTCTTATTTGGGTAATCTCTTTAGTATTTACTTTAGTTTAATTTACTTCATTTAGTATTCTTGCATTTAGTCTTTTAACATTCAAAAACCCAACAAATATCTATTTTATTTATCATTGGAATTAGTTATACTTCTTGTTTAAACATATCAAGCTGATCTAGCAATCCTTGTGGAGACTTTAATCCCGATTTACTTACTTTATTACTTGGAACGACCCGTACACTTGAGGTTATTTTCTCCTCATATTTAGTGTTAATTTATCTCACAAACTAGGAGCAACCAATTACCAACCAGTAAAAATCTTAAAATTCATTGGTGCGCTAAGGACGATAAGTTTTACTGGTGCAACAAACGCTCAGAGACTTTCAATCAACTATTTGCTATCATGTCCAATATGCATGCAGTTCAGGGTAGGCTCGGCCTTTCGGAATCGAGTAGAATGTTTCGGAAATGTTGGGCAACTGGATTCTCAAATTTTCTTAAGATTTCAAGACTTACGGATGGGATCCGAGAATAGTAGACATATATATATATATATATATATATATATATATATATATATATATATTATGATGTGGAACATTTGGAAGTGTAAAATGAGGTCCATTCACGAGAATGGGACGTTGAAACCGAAGGACGCGATTCGAGCTACCAATTGTGGTACGGTCGATCTTTTTAGAGGCGATTAGAACATTATGACGAGCACTTCTGTTACTACGCAAGGAAATTCAGATATCCCCAATTAGAATGACGTCAAGATCCAGAATGCGCAGGTTGTAAGCACGTGTGACGCGTCTTTCATTTCAGTAGCTGAACCAGCAAGCATCGGTATCACGAGGCTTGACAGAAGAAATGGAAATGATGTATTGATGTATTGATGTCTCCCTATTTGTGATGATTTATTATTACTTGGAGATATCATTTTAGGTGTAATTATTAGAGTATAGGTCGATTTTCTCATAATTTAGTACACTTTCCTATTTTGTGCCTTGAATTAATTATTTATTATTTTTAGAGCATATTGGGTTTAATTATTTATTTAGTGTGAAGCTTTAAAGATATATGGTAATTAATTAGAGTCCAAGTTGGTTCCAAGAGATAAAGGAAAGATGATAAACATGGAAATTGAAGATAAGGAAACAAAAGCTAAAAATATGGAAAAGGAAAAACTGTCATAAATCTGAATTTCACCACCCACGACCACAAATCAGCTTATATCTCAAAATCGGTGAGGAATTTGGAGAACGGTCAAGAGAAAAGTTATAGATCTTTCCGAGACGATGAATTTAGACTACTCATAAGCATCAAACGGATAAGAATTGAAGCTGTTAGGACTAAAACAAAAACGGGGCTGATTCCATATTTTAGAGTTACGAATTTGAGTTGGGCTAGGAGTCCACTACTTACCTTCTCCTTCAAGAAAACGAATTAGGGCTTCCTATACACTATAAATACAACCTATTATCATTAGAAAATCATCCTTGGTAGATCCTAACGGATCATTGGCTAAACCTTAAGCCAGGAAGAAGCTATAACACAAGAAAAGAAGTCTGGAAGGAGCTGTGCATCAATCATGTCTTCTTCAACCTTCAATTATGTAATTTTTTTATTTTCTTTCTTAGTATGAACTAAATTATATTTAGCTTGAGTTTTTAGCATATATGTATGAACCCTAGGTTTGGTTGACATCTATCTAATTTGGGAATTCTATGTTTTAAATTGAATTTATGTTTTGATTTCTCTTTTTATGGATTTATATTCTGTGTTCTTTGCGTTGTACAACATATAGGATTACCATCATAGAAGTTAGATAACCATTGTCAATGGTATACTTAACTATAGGATTAGCACATAATGTCTAGAATAAGGTTTAGATCTGACAAATCAGCCTAACTAGATAGCCAATGGTTTAGTGTATTGCTATTTAATCAATTGCAGGAAGAGTTTGCTTAGGTTCTTATTGACACAGGTAAACCCTATTTAAAACTACCTAGCGCAATTGAAACCAACTATTGAAATACTACATGATTCACCCTTACATGTTTAGAACGGCAAAACTAGAGGGGATTACTTGCTAATTACTCAGACTAAACTATCATACTATTTGTTCTTAGCTTATTTAGTTTTCTGTCTTTAATTTATTAGTTTAGTTTTTTTATTCAAAAACCAAATAAAGATAGTTTTATCTTTCTTTCTCTTGCGTATTATTATTCTAGCTTTTTATATTTGCAGTTGATAATTTGCATAAGTTCTCTCTAACTTTCGTAGTCTCTGAGGAACGAATCTTCTTATCATTAAAACTTTCATACGTCCTGTAATACTTGCAGATTCATGCTCAGCATAGGGTGTTTATTTGCACTTATTTATATCATTATTTTATCACACCTTAGGCGACACCAAGTTTTTGGCGCCGCTGCCGGGGACTACATCGTTAGTCATTGTGCAAATATCTAGTGTTTATATTTTAGTTAGTTCTATTTTACGCTTTTTCTTTTAGTTTTTGTTTTACAGATCTTTAGGCGAGAGCATATTTGTTAGGAAAGGAAAGTTTCGTATTACTAGATCCTGTAGAAGCTAATACAAGTATGAAGAATATTCTAGACATCAAGATAGACCGAGATCTTGATGAATTACGCGAACTAGCGCGAGAAATAGCTCAAGGAAATCTAGTACATACTTCACCTTTATGTCGTAGTTGTGGAGCAAGAGATCACTCATGGGAGAATTGCATGAATAATCCAGCTTCGATTTCCTTCATAACTTATCAAAGAAACCATTATTATGATGGTTATTATCAATATCAAGGAAATTACGCTAATTACCAACCCCCACAGAATCATAATTGGGTCGGAAATCAACAGACATATTATCAACCGCGACCACAATCTTATCATCCTTCACAACCTATTTATCAAGAAGCACCGATGTATAATGAAGCTTATCAAGAACCACCTATTTATTCAATGCAACAAACCATACAAGAGCAACCTTCGAGTTTGAATTCAAGCATGGCTAAGTTGATGAAATTAGTTGAAGAAAATATGAAGATTAGCCAGCAAAGATTCCAAAACCAATCCAAGGTGCTTAAGAATCTTGAGCATACCATGTCACAAATGGAGAGTAAACTTCAAATTTTTGCGAAAGGGCAACTCCCAAGTGATACTATTGCTCCAGAAGATGATGTTTGTCATGCAGTTGAATTAAGAAGTGGAAAACAATTACCTCCACCTAGAGTAGAACCAGAACCAACCTCTATTCCTGAAAAAGTGGTTGAAGAAACAATTAAAGACAAGGTAGAAGAGGTAATTGAACAAACGAGTGTCCCAGAGAAGACACCAGAAAAGAAAGAGAGCCCAGTGGTAACCAATACACGTCCTCCTCCACCATTCCCATCACATGTCAAAACCAAGAACAACGAAAAAGATTTCCAGAAGTTCCTTGACATGGTGAACAAGATAAAGATTAACATACCGTTTGTAGAAGCTCTCAAAAGAATGCCAAAATATCTGAAATTCATGAAGGACGTTCTTTCTTACGAATGAAGATTCGAAACTGAGGTTATGCGTGGATCATCAGAGGAGTGTAATGCTATCAAGTTAACACCAGACACACCCCCAACCACGAACTCTTGGATGGCACCACCCATGATTATAAAGAATAGAGCTGAGAAGTTCGTGGGAATTAGAGGCAATGGGTGTAAATTTCGTCATTCTTAATCGAGGTAACGCGTCTAACTTTGAAAGACGTAAAATAAAAGTGTTATACGGGAGACAACCCGTAGTTTCTTTTATGTTTGTAGGTTTTTAATTCATGTTTAGTTTAGTTATTTTTAGTTGATATTTCATATTTGAGAAAGGTATTAGTGTTTATGATGTTCAGGTAGTAAAGAAATCGAGTTTGAAAAAAAAAACAGAATTTTTTGGGAGTATTCTGACCTGCCACCGGTATACCGGGGGCCTTACCGGCGGTATACCGCCGTTTAGAAAACCCGAGCCCACAGGTGTCACCACGTGTTCAAGGCAGAAAGTCAAATTTCGAAGGAGGCCAGCTTCGATATGCCAGCCAGAACAAAAACCCGTGCCCACATGTGCACGCCTCGGGTATTTTGACGAAGCATGAACCTGGAGGAATAGTAGCTCCGGTATACCAGGCCTTACCCGCCGGTATACTGCCCGACACCGCTGGAGAGAGAGAAATATTGCATTTTTAAGGTTATAAAGAAGAGGAGGTGAGTTCTAGTCCGAATTTTTCAATCCTTAAGCTTCTCCTTCTTCTCCAAACCTCCCCCAACTCCATTAAAGCTTCATCAGACCTTCCCTAAACATCAAAACACTACCCAATCACCAGAAAAACACATCCAATCCTTTATCCACATCATTGCAAAGAAGATTCAACCACCCAAATCTCACCAAAACACATTGAATCCAAGAATCAAAAGCATAAATTTCAGAAATTCATCCAACAATTTCTTAAATCCATACCAATCCATGAAAAATCCATCTTACCCGTATAGAGAATCATCATTAAAACACCTTAGTAACCCAAATAAAGCTTGTACAACCAATAATCAAGTTTCAATTTCAAGAGTGGTTAAAGCTTTGAGTTGGGGGTCAATTGAGATGATTAAGAGAACAGAAACATTATCTACTGTAAGGAAGATGAAGAAAATCAAGGTATTGGGTTCTAGTGAGAAGAAATCAAGTAAGAAAAGTTCTAGTTCCAACACAAAGGGTAAAACAGGTCAAGAGAAGAGAGGTCAGCTAGCTGTGTTTGATTCGATGGGCAAAAAGGTTCCAGCTTTAGTGAAGAAAACAACACAACCTCTACAAATCGAAGACCCTACAACCGAAGAAAAAGAGAACGCTTCAATGATCATGATAGCTTCTACAAAGAAACTATTAAAGGAACTACCTTTTTCTTATGAGAAAGTATTCGAAGAAGAAGTTGCTAAAGGAGAATACAAGAAGATTCTTGAAGATTTAAGAAAGATTGGGTTAGTCTACGTTCATGGTGAGGCGTTCTAAAAAATGCTATCTTTTTGAATTGTCTTTTGAGAGGAGAAGAAGAGGATGTGGCACAGTTGATCTATGAGGAGGTGATACGATTTTTCAGTCTCTCTTATGTCGTTATTTAATGCAATATCCTACTATGATCACATGTCTTGATCGGAAATCGAATAAGAAGTTGGGTGATAAAGAAACACTTGGAACGTCGATAAGGCGAGGTAATAGCCTTGAAGAGTATGTTTTTCTTTCTTCCCTACCATTTCTTTATGTGCAATATTTCTGCTAATTTTAAATTTTATTTCTTTATTGAGCCTTTTCCGAGTCATGGGGACACGACTCACTTTTGAGTTGGGGGTGGGGATTCGTTGTCCTCATCTTCCTTTCGTTTTTGCATAAAATTTAATTTTTTTTTTGGGTTGAAATAGGCATAGAATATATCGAGTGTACCTATTTGAGCATGATTTAATTAAGTTAATGATAGTAAGTAGTATGTTTTTGAAAGATGTTACAAATATGTTTAGTATGCATGTATGAAAACAGAAAATAAAAGATAGAAAAGTTAATGAGCAATGCTAAGAAGTTACTTTGAAACTTAGGGAGAGTTATTTGGTGTGTAGAACGTGAGGTTTGAAATTAGTTGAAAAACTGCTTATCTATGAACTAGTAGTGAAAAAGTAACAAAATCCGGTATGAATAAGGCAGTTCTTTCATATTGAAGCCACTTGAAGCCTTTTTATACCTTCTCACCCCTTTTATTTGATTATTGTTTTTATTTATCCTTCTTAGCACCTTTGATCATTTCTAAAGCCTTTTATTAACCAAATTATAATCCATACCCTTAGTTTGTAGGACTTATCTATATGACCCGCACTCGAATCGCAAAACCTGAGACAAGTCGTTTTTAGAGCTTGAGTTTGGGGTGGTGGGTTTCATTATTAGGGAACATTGGGTTTGGAAATTGTAATTTTGATTTTAGTGATGATGAAAAAGTTAATATTGTAACCCTTTGCCGGGGTAATAGTGAATGAAAAAGAAGCTACGAGCTAGATTTGAAAATAAAAAATATATATATGAAAAAAATAGCGTGATATCTCGAACATCAAAAAGTGGGTCATAGCTATAAAAAAGAAAAAATGATATGAAAAGAATATATATTTGGACCGGCAAAGTGGAATTTGTATATCATCATGAAAGGTTTTATTTGGGATTAATTGAGGATGCACATATAAAGCATCAAAAATTGGGTTGAGTGAGAACATCTTCAAGTGAAAACTCAAGCTCTAGGGCGATTCGTTGATGGAATGTGAGGAGAGAGCCAAAAACTCACTTTTTATTTATCCAAATATACCACACCGTCCCTAAGCCACGTTATAACCAAAGACCTTAGGATTTCTAAATGCTTGGTGGAGAAACAATTGAGCTCTTAGGTAGTAGGTGAGTGGACCATTGGATGCTACATTAGGACCTATGAACAACCTATAGTCATTAGCACGAACTAAGTTGAGACCTCTCCTTCTGGCATTGCGAATTTAATCTTGACTTGAATTTATGGATTGTTGATTACGTATATATTAAGCATATTTGTGAATTATTTCCTGAGCATTAATACATGAGACTTTTTAGATACTATGCTCTAGGATCATTCATTATGTTCTGTTCTTATTCTCCTCCTACTTCTTCTTCTTGACTACCCTACTGTTCTTTATTTTTATTGTATCGGGACGATACAACTTTGAGTTGGGGGTCTTGATGTCTCCCTATTTGTGATGATTTATTATTAGTTGGAGCCATCATTTTAGGTGTATTTATTAGAGTATAGGTCGATTTTCTCATGATTTAGTACACTTTCCTATTTTGTGTCTTGAATTAATTATTTATTATTTCTAGAGCATATTGGGTTTAATTATTTATTTAGTGTGAAGATTTAAAGATATATGGTAATTAATTAGAGCCCAAGTTGCTTCCAAGAGCTAAAGGAAAGAGGATAAACATGGAAATTGAAGATAAGGAAACAAAAGCTAAAAATATTGAAAAGGAAAAGCTGCCACAAATCTGAATTTTACCACCCACGACCATAAATCAGCTTATATCTCAAAATCGGTGAGGAATTTGGAGAAACGTTCAAGAGAAAAGTTAAATATCTTTCCGAGGCGGTGAATTTCGACTACTCATACGCGTCAAACGGATATGAATTGAAGCTGTTATGACTAAAACAAAAACGGGGTTGATTCCATATTTTAGGGTTAAGAATTTGAGTTGGGCTAAGAGTCCACTACTTACCTTCTCCTTCAATAAAACGAATTAGGGCTTCCTATACACTATAAATACAACTTCTTATCATTATAAAATCATCCCTGGCAGATCCTAACGGATCCTTGGCTAAACCTTAAGCCAGGAAGAAGCTATAATACAAGAAAAGAAGTCTGGAAGAAGATGTGCATCAATCATGTCTTCTTCAACCTTCAATTCTGTAATTCTTTTCTTTTCTTTCTTAGTATGAACTAAATCATATTTAGCTTGAGTTTTTATCATATATGTATGAACCCTAGGCTTGGTTGACATCTATCTAATTTGGTAATTCTATGTTTTAAATTGAATTTATGTTTTGATTTCTTTGTTTATGTGTTGGATTTATATTCTGTGTTCTTTGCGGTGTACAACGTATAGGATTACCATCATAGTAGTTAGATAACCATTGACAACGGTATATTTAACTATAGTATTAGCACATAACTTCTAGAATAAGGTTTAGATCTGACAAATCAGCCTCACTAGATAGCCAATGGTTTAGTGTATTGATATTTAATCAATTGCAGGAAAAGTTTGCTTAGGTTCTTATTGACACAGGTAAACCCTATTTAAATCTACCTAGCGCAACTGAAACCAACTATTGAAATACTACATGATTCACCCTTACATGTTTAGAACGGCAAAACTAGTGGGGATTACTTGCTAATAACTCAGGCTAAACTATCATACTATTTGTTCTTAGCTTATTTAGTTTTCTGTCTTTAATTTATTATTTTAGTTTTCTTATTCAAAAACCAAATAAAAATCGTTTTATCTTTCTTTCTCTTGCGTATTATTATTCTAGCTTTTTATATTTGCACTTGATAATTTGCATAAGTTCTTCCTAACTTTCATAGTCTCTGTGGAACGAATCTTCTTATCATTAAAACTTGCATACGTCCTGTAATACTTGCAGAACTGTGCTTAGTCTAGGGTGCTTATTTGCACTTATTTTATACGTTATTTTATCACACCCTAGGCGACACCATGTATTACTACCAAATGTTCCTTGGTAGAATGGGAAATGGAAAGAGAATTTATGGCAGCGCTAGATGCTGCCATCACGTGTAGGGATATTCTAGGAGTGAATACTACAGTTTGTTCAGATAACCTTGAAATTATTAAAGGTATAGGGTCACCGTCAACAGCGTGGTGACCAATCTGCCCGTACTGCTCTAAGATTGGTACAATTGGAGGAACGCATGTCAACATGTTTTTCTTCTATCTCTTGAGGCGACACAACGCGTGGGCCAAAAATATTTTGGGCCAGTTTCAGGTAGGAGCCCAAGACTTGGTATTGGCTGACCTTTGGCAGCCTTGTATGTTTTTTTATTTGTAAAGAAATTAAAAGAAGGATATATATAATATATATATATATATATATATATATATATATATATATATATATATATATATATATATATATATATATATATATATATATATATATATAACATATTAATACAAATTAAATAGAAGAATCTTATTATGTAAAAAAAAGCTGAAGAATCTTATTTGTACACAATTTTCATGGCTTTTTTGCCCAAACAAATCCAAACTATATTGAATGTGTATTCTTTTTAGTTAAAACCCCATAAATTATTAATTTTTACATAATCTGTTTTTTTGTCATTATATAAACAAAGAACCAATCAATGCTTAAATATAAGAGATCTGATTAGAAAATTAACAAAGGGTATACTCAAATAAGAGTTTATGAGATTTTTTTGGATTCTAAAAATAGACTAGTATTCAATTAGTGTTTTATAAAGTCTTTTAAAATCTTGGGATACTCAATTAGGATTTTAAACAATCTCTTAAAATCTAGGTGTATCCAATTAGGATTCTAAAAATTCCCTTAAAACTATGGGGTATTAAAAAATCTTAAAATTTTTAAAGTAATTGAATTCTATTGGAGTTTAAGGTGTAAGTATAAATAGAAATAACTTTTAGAAATCCATCCTATAGAGAAGAGATTTCAAATCAAACCAAAAACATCAGGCTAGTTTGGAAAAATTCATCACAATTACTACTAACATATAAGAGATGAAATCCAGCAAGTGATCGATCACTCGTTTTCTTGACTACGTAACCTAGCCAACTTGTTAGCTACCACAACATCCAATTGTCCACCATGCTCGACTATTTCCTTTCCAATAAGTCATGTTGTGCATCATCAAAACTTCTAACTCTTTCACATCGTGGACAACATATTTATTAAATCCATTGGGAAGATAATGACGTGTCTTCTTATCAGTACTGTAACCAATGATATCTATCTCCTTTCCCGGCACCGATCACCACTGTTTACCTACCCAAATCTGATAGCCTTCTCCCCTTTACCCCTCTTCCTCCACTTTCCTTTTAGATCCATGAAGTTGAACCTTTTTTCATAACTTTTGCTAACATTAGATACCTGAAAATCTCTTTCTCGTGTTTTATTGACTTCTCTTTCACCTTTATCTTCTAATTACTGCATCTTTGTCTTCTTCTCGGTATTTATGACGAGCATTAAAGAGGATGGGATGGAGTATTTGGAAGAATATCTTTACCTCTCTCCTAATAGAGAAGTTGTGTATGCAAAATTTGATGTTCCTAAACTGTTAATTCATATTTTAGCTACAGGTAATATCAGTATGAGCTATCTTAAGAAAATCATTATCCAATATCAGGGTATAAAGGGTCGTATCTCTATTGACAAAAGAGGTATGAATTTAAATGTTGTTGAATTTGAAAAACAAGAAGATTAGAGATTGTGTTGAAAAATAGGCCTTTTCATATATTTGATTTTCATGTTTTGGTTCATAAAATATGAAGAGTGTTTATTAAACCCTAAGCTTCTGGAGATGACCTCGTTCTGGGTAAGAATCAATGTCATCCCACCTCTGTTTATCAAAGAGGGGAATGTTAGGAAAATTTCATCAAACTAGGCCAAGTCACTAATATTGAACTCCCAAATCCAATGAAGTTTAAGGAAAATTCCTCTGTTAGAGTTTAAATTGATTGCTTGATTGAGAAATCTTTAAATTCTGGGTTTATGTTTAAGATTAAAGATGGTCAATCAGTTTGGGTGTCATTTAAGTATGAGAAGCTTTTTGATGTCTGCTATATTAGTGGAATTTTATCTCATGAAGAAAGGAACAATAATAATCCAATAAAATTGATCACTTAGTTGGGAAATTGTATAGGTATTCTGAGCAGGAAAAAGGACTTCCTGGTTTTCTTTCGAGCTGCAAACAATGGCCCTCATATTCAGAGAAAGAAATTCAAGAGGCCATTGAAAAGTAAGAACAAAAATGCGTGAAGAAATGAAGAAGGAGATGTTGAGGTGGAAAAGAAAAATAATTTGGTCCAATCTCTCCTAACTTTAGCCACTGTTGACTTGGGCGTAAATAGTCAAGCTGGGGTAGCTCACTACGGTAATGTTAGACCCTTAAGCCCAGGGGAGATTCGTGAACTTTGTGGCCCAAATATTGAAGTGCACAATGGACCACCTTTTAAGTTGAGCCCAAATGTCATTATTGACCCATCAATTACCATTCACTCAGACCAAAACATTTGCTTCGGGTCATTGGAGAGAAATAAAAACCGTACTAAAAAGGTTACAGAGGATTTAGGTCTTCCGAGTGAAGAAGATGAAGTGTATATCGTTCCAGCAACTCTTAACATCTCAATCAGAGATGAAGATGAGAAGGATGAAGCATTGGACATAGAAAAATTGAATAATGAAGATACTTTTGATAAGTGGCAAGATGAACAATCGTTTGAAGGACTTGATTCTCAGAACTCTAAAGTGGCTTGCAGGTTTGACCAATATCAACCCCAAGATGATAAATGATACAAGCTTGAAATTGTCAAGGCACTGGCACAATCTTGACAGAGCTGAGTCTAATCGACATGGTTAAGACTCATTTTATAGAGGTACTCTTTCTTTCTGAAACTAAACGCAAATTAGATTTTTGGGTTAATTTGTGTTAAAAGCTGAATATGTCCCTTTTTTCTTGTGTTGATCTTATTGGTTTATCTGGAGGATTAGCTGTTTTCGTCAAAGACACTGAAAAATATAAACTTATAAGTTCTGAGAAGAACTTAATTCATTGCTCATATGATGGAACAAAATATGGTGTTTGTGAAATCTCATTTGTATATGGCCCTACAGCAGATGCGAAAACAGAAAGTTTTCTTGAAAGAATTGGTGATTTAAAAAAATAGACAGAAGCGTTTGGTGTATTTTGGGAGATTTTAATCTTATTAAATTACCATTTGAAAAATTAGGTGGTGAAATTGACAATTTAAATAAAAGGAATATGAGTATGTTTAATGGCTTTATTGATAAACATGGGTTACTTGATTTACCAGCTAAGGGCTGTAATTTCACTTGGTCTAACAAGAGAAATGGAAACCAACTGATTAAACAAGTGCTTGAAAGAATTTTGGTCAATAAAGAGTGGATGGATAAATTCCTTAATTCATGGAGTGCTTTACTTCCCCCTACAGGACCTGACCACTCCCCAGTCATTCTGAATCTTGGTATCCCACCAAAAAAAATCAACAAGAGATTTAGGATTGATAAAGGATGGATTCATGATGATTCATTTTGTAGAATGATTTAAACAATTTGGAAATTTTCTTCTCTGGATCAGTTGAGGGGGATTCAAACATCTGGCATTAAACTTAAGAGAACTCAAAAACATGTTACTCTCTGGGCATGGAAGAGAATTCTTAACAATAGAATTCTTAATAATTTAACCATTGCTCAAACGGAGAGGCTGTTTAATGAGCCATTCTCTAAAAATAATAAATTTGCTTTTGATAAGCTGAGTTTGGATCTAGAGAATCACTGGAAAAAGGAAGATCAGTAGGCTATTAGATCTAGAAATATTTTATTCTTCAAAGAGAGATCCCTAAAAGTTACTATAACAAATATTTTATATTCGAATTGAGGTGGTTATAAAACAAGCATTGTAGAGATATCATTCAACAATCTTGGGATGCACGCAGAGGAATAAAAAATATACATGATTTTATCATGAAAAGAGATGTTACGTGCTTAACTCTTACATGATGGAGTCGAGACATGTTCTTAAATAACCAAAAATTGATTAACAAGTACCAAGGTTAGCTCGAAAAAATCCAAAATGATCATTCAAATATGGATAATCATGAGATTGAGATAAAATCAAAGATAAGGTCGAGAATCTGTGGAATCAAGAAAAATCTTTTTGGGACGATAAGGCGAGAGACATGTGGATCAAGAAAGGCGATAAAAAATCAATTATTTCTTTGAGGTCACTACAAGGAGAAGGAACATAAACCGAAAATGTGATATTAAATATGATAAGGGCGATTGGGTGGAAAAACAAAAACGTATTGAAGAATTATTCAAGAACATTTCATAAATTTATTAAAAAATAATCTAACGTTTAATATTGAGGATGTTTCGATTCATACTCCATGCAAAATCAATGAGGAAATGAATGATAATCTCATTAAGATTCCAAGTATGGAAGAAGTTAGGGCTGCAATTTTTAGTATTTCCGGTTCTAAGGCACCTAGCTCAGACAGTCTTCCAGGTAACTTTTACCAAGAATTCTGGACACTTAAAGATGATATTTACAAATTGGTTCCGAATTTCTTCATTAATAATACACTTTTGAATAAAATCAACTATTATTTAATTATGCTTATTCCTAAAGGGGACATCCAAGAACCAGTCCTTGATTACAGACCTATATCTTGCATCAATTTCAGTTACAAGATCATCGCAAAGATTTTTGCGCTTAGACTCCAACCTTTCATGGATGCAATTATTGCCCCAACTCAATATGCATTCATTAAAGGAATATGTATCCTGGATAATATCTTAATCGCTCAAGAAGTTTCATACTTCCTTAAAACAAATTGATAATCAAGCAAGTGATTTGAGGTAGTTAAGATAGATATGGATAAAGCATACTATCAAGTTAATTGGAACTTCTTGATGGTAATTCTTAAGAAAATGGGCTTCTGTGAAAAATGGAGAGATTTCATCTACAATTGTATTTCATTAGAGTCTTACCAAATAAAAGTAAATGGAGAAAGAATGAAGGAATTTAAACCGGAACAAGGTATTAGACAAGGTAATCCTCTTACACCATTTTTGTTTGCTATGTTAACGGAAGGCCTTGTGGTCCTAATTAATTTTAATTGTCAAGAACACAATATTAAGGGCATTTACTTATCTAGGAATTGCCAAAAACTTACTCACCTCATGTTTGCAGACTACGCTTTTTTCTTTCTTAAAATTAATGATAATGAAATTAATTTTTTTAAAGACATACAAGTTACTGTCAAGCTTCAATACAAATGATCAATCTTAGCAAATTATCCATTTTATTCAGTAATGGTACCCCTAATAACTTGATTAAGGAGGTGTCTGAGTTCCTTAATATCGAAGATACAAAGTCGTTCAAAAAATATCTGGGCATACCCCTTTCATTAAAAAGAGCTAAAAGCAAAATTTTGATTTATATCAAAGATAGACTTATCTCTAAATTATCCAGTTAGGTCGTTGAACTCCACTCTGGTGGGGAAAAGAGGTACTAATTAAAGGCGTGATGTAGTCTATACCGAATTACACAATCCCTATCTTTGAATTTCCAAAATCCTTGTGCCAAAAACTTAGTAGTTTAGTTGCTAACTTCTCTTGGAATTTGGGCTTCAAAAAAAGAATCTATTGGGTTGTGATGTCTCCTCATTTGTGATAGATTAATGTTAAGATGAGACATCATTTTAAGTGATTTAGAAGTCAATAGTTTCGATTTTCTTGAGTGTTAGTGCACTTTCCTGTTTTGTGTCTTGATTTGTAGAAATAATGTTTTTAGAGCATATTGGGTTTAATTGTTTATTTAGTGTGTAGCTTTAAAGATAATTATGGAGCCTAATTAGAGTCCAAGTCAAAGACAACAACTTATGGAAAGAGATTTGCATGGTAATTGGAGATAAGGAAGGAAAAGCTAAAAAGATGGAAAAGGAAAAGCTGCCTAAATCTGGGATTCTGCATACACGTCCAAAGATAGGCGTTTTTACCTAAGAAATAGGCCGAATCTGATGATTTCCTTCTTAAGGGCCTAGATAATTCTGTTGCGATTCTTTTGGTATCTTGTGGAGCAAAATACGACCAATAACGAAGAAGATACACTCAAAACGGTGCAGCAGTGTTTATCTTTATTTCCATACGATTTTGAGTTGGGCTAGAAGTCCATTACCTTAACTCTTCCTCAAGAAAACGAATTAGGTCTTCTAAACACCTATAAATACACCCTTATATCACTTGTAAATCATCCTTGCCTCATAGTAATTAGTTCTTAAGGTTTTATTCTTCCAGTTTATTGTAGAGAGCAAGATGATGTCTTTTGTAATTTCTTTAAGTTTATTTCCATCAGGTATGAACTAAACCTCCCATAGTTTGGGTTTTGCATATGTATAATCTATGAATTCTAATTCTTCTATCTAAGTTTCTTTGGGAATTACATGTTTTAATCTGATATTAGCTACTTACTTTATATTTGCTTATGTGTTTTGATTTAATGTCTTTCCTAGAACTGATCACTTTAGGATTGTTTTAATAGTAGTTAGATGGTCTCCTTGACAGGGTGTTTAACTATTGAACCACCACATAATGTCTAGTGTCGATAGCAATTCTGACAAAACATACTTCTAACTAGATAGTCATTAGGGTTTGTTTTAACCACCGTATCACCAAGATTGCAGTATTTGCTTAGGGCCTTAGTGGCGTTTGATAACCCTATTTGAAATCACTTCTTGGTTGTGACGTAGCCCCCTTAGTCGCTCTCAAGGTCTAAGCTTGGGGAATTTAGAATCATGACTAAGTATTACCAAGAGCTAATATTCTCCCTTATGAACTAGATTTATAGATAGAATTAGAAGGATTAGTGCATACTAGCAAAACCTAAGCTATACTTCTCATCTCATATTCTTTATCTTTTACTTTATTGTCTTTATTTTCTTAGTTTTAATTGCTAATTCTCGAATTCCTATTTGCTTTATTTCCTGTCTTTTAATTATTTACTTTTACTCGTCATTGTTTCCTACGCGATTAACACACTTAAGTCCCTGAGAACGAACTCTACTTATCATTAAAACTTGCATACGTCCTGTAATACTTGCAGTACTGTGCCTGTCTAGGGTGAGAGTGCGTAGTTTTCCATACTTAATTTGATCTTATTTTTATCACACCCTAGGCGACACCAAGTTTTTGGCGCCGCTGCCGGGGACTTGTGTCTCGTTAGCGTGTGGGTTATCTATTTCGAGTTTTAGTTTTTAATTAGTTTTTACTTTTCAGTTTTAGTTTAGTTTTTATCTTTCCAGATTTACGCTTGTGGTTTGCTTTAGTCTTTTTCAGGTTTCACAATGTTTAATTCTTGGCCTCCCTTATCGGAGCCTGAGAGGAGCTTCAGACCTTACAACAAACGAGTTCGTGAGGAAAGAGCCTTGAGAAGAGTTATGGCAGCCCAACTAACCCCACAAGTAGGAGGACAACAATTACCGGGAGGAGGATTACAACAAGATCCACCACTAGGTGCACCTCTCGGTCAACAAGATCCACCACTTGGTGGACAAGAAGGACAACAACTACCAGCAGGAGGAGGTGATGGGAACAATCTTAATAATCAACAAAACCGAGTTGAACAAGATCTACCTGACCTTAATGTACCATTCCATGTTCAACCCATCGGTTACCGCCCTCCTGAGATTCCGAATATCAAATTTAGACCCGATCCGGGCATGCTCAGTCAATTTCAAAGTTTCGGACTCTATACTGGTACAGCTATTCAAGATCCGGTAAAAGCGATTCAGAAGTTCATGCAGATTTGTGATGCCTACATTACTCCAGGCATTACACGCGAGCAACTGTATTGTCATATGTTTTCGTTTTTCTTGACCGGAAGAGCTAGAGATTGGCTAGAAAGACAACCACATGGAACCATTCACTCTTGGAGAGAACTTCAAGCCGCATTCTTTAACCGATTTTATCCGAAGAGCATGAGACTTAAAGATCAAACCGAGCTTGCAAGATTTTGCCAAGAGGATGGAGAAACAGTGGGAGAAGCATGGACAAGGTTTCAACAAAAGTTAACTAGATGTCCGCTCCATGGTTATACACCTGCTCTACAACTTGCTATGTTCTATGAAGGTCTTAATGATAAAGGTAGAGAAAAGGTGGATAACATTGGAAAGGGTAATTTTGTGTCCATGAATCACAATGAAGCTTCTGAGGTGTTGGAAAATATTATGGAACAAGAAAGAAGTTGGCCTTCAACGCGAGCTTCTGTAGCAAAGACCCGAGGAACGCTTCGTTTAGATGCAGAAACTGCGAATTCAGCTCAAATATCCTCATTAGAAAATCAAATCAAGGAGCTGAGAATCGCGATGGAGAAGAATATAGCCGCTACAAAGGTAGTACAAGAAGCACAAGGTTGTCAACAATGTGGAGTTAACGATCATTCATGGGAAGAGTGCGAAACAAATCCGCAATCTGTTTACTTCATATCCAACCGATGGGGCAACCGCAACCATCCGGGTATGCAGTATTCAAATCCACAAGGGGCCGCTAATCCTAGTCAATATCAATCGCGACCCTAGAACAACTCTTACCAACAGAGAGGTCAGTACCAAAATCAATATCAGAATAGACCTGCTCCTCCACAACAACCTGCTCAAGACGCCTATACCGAGTCCTTAGATCAGAAAGCTTTACCTCAGTATCCGCAAGAAGGATCTATGGAAAATACACAGATAGTACAAGCTCTAGACCGTTTGAACACAACTCTTAATGCTCAAGACGAGAAGGTCAGAGGACATGATGCCATACATCAGATGCTAACTACTCAAGTGACACAGTTAAACAAAGTGTTAACAAGTGTTGTAGAACAAAAGGAAGTGAAGGCAATCGAAGGAGGTGAAGACAAGGATGAGTTCGAAGCTTGCAAGGCTATATGTCTTGAGATTGAGGAAGCGAAAGAGGAAGCACCACATGCTGCCATTAGTGCCGTGGAAGTTCCCAGTATTGAAGAAGAACCAACCGAGTCTAGCCCCGAGGAATCTGACTGTTTAGAAGTTTATGTGGAGGACGATCAAGAGAAGGACGAGTTCATAGAATTACTGAGGAAGGTGCAAGAGGAGATTCGATCGGTAGTGGAATATGCAGCTGAGTTGGCTAAAGAGAAAGAGGAAGAAGCCTCAAAGGAGGAATCGAAAGATGAAGTGGCACCTGCTGTGCTAGAGAAAGAAGAAGAGAAGGTGGAATCGCCACCTATTGTTCAACCAGTGTCATCAACTATTCCTGATACAAATCCTAAATATGACACTGTTCTCAAGACATTTGTAGAGGCATACCAACCTGAAAATATCAACGCCCAAATGCTTGAGATAGCGAAGAGAGGACTTACACCGCAAGAAGTTTTTACGCAAGTTATTCCTGAGAAAGAAGCAAGTGTAGAGATCCCAAGAGAGAACCTGAGGGTTTCGAGAAGAAGTGAGAAAGAGCTACCTCCAAAGCTTAAAGATCCGGGAAGTTTCAACCTTCCTATTCAATTACATGGTATGCTCAAAGTGAAAGCTATGTACGATGTGGGTTCTGGTGTGAATCTTATGCCTAAGTCCGTGTTCGAGAGACTTGGACTTCAGAAATCAGAGAAAACTCCAGTGAAGTTGCAGTTTGCTGACAACTCAGTGAAGAGGACATGGGGAACAGTGGAGGACGTCTTAGTCCGTGCAGGTAATATCGCCATCCCTACTGGCTTTTTTATTCTTGAGTTTGATGCAGATAAGCAGGTTCCGATCATACTTGGACGGCCCTTCATGGCCACAAGTCAAAGTGTGATCAACTTCCAAGATGGGACCATCACCCTTCATGCTAAGAATGTATCCGAGACCTTCTATGTCTTGGGTAAGAAACCGAGGAAGTTGGATCCCACCGTGCCTATCATCCACAGCCTTTCACATCACAAAGTCCCTCCTGAGGAGATCCACTTAAAGCCTGTGGATACTGAGCCAAACATTGAGTTTGGGGTTGTCCATGAAGTTCTATGGAAAGCCCACAAACGCGAGAATAGGCCACGAAGTTTCAAAGAAATGGTGTATTTGGAAGATTACTAAAAAATCCAAATCGTTAATTAAAGAACTTTTAGGAGAAGGCCTCGAAAATATAAAGGCGGCATTCCAAGTAATAATCTCTCACCAAACGAGTTTGACGATTATAACTCAATACTCCAAAATGATGTGGAAAAAGTCAGGCTTAATGATACCTCTTTCACAAAAAAATAGAAACCAGCAGACATAGTTTCTGTAGTAGTTCATAAACAAGGAGATATTAAGCATAGAATTATGAAACAATATAAAATCAACTGTGCTGCGGAAGGAGAATTTTAGGTCATTCTTTTGGTTATGAGATTAGTTGCAGAACGTAAGCTTCAGAGTTACTCGTTCTGACAACCTTAAAATTGTTCAAGGTATTAACGTTCAGATGAGAATTAATTAAAGGGTTCAACCAATGACTATCGAAGTCTGGAGATGAACGAAATATTTTAAGTGTTTCATATCAAAAGAGAACTCAATGAGGGTGGCTGATAGCCTAACCAAATACGTTTGATAAATCCTCAATATATCCGGATGGGTTGACGAATCACTGGTTAAATCTTTTTTTTAACCTGTGTAGGAAAAAGGAGGTTGTATAAGTCATTTATTTAGTTCTTTTAACCGGACAAAAGAAATTGAAAACTTCATTGTTCTGAAATGAAGCCTATTAGAAGGCAAAAATAATATTGAAAAAGAATTACAATGGAAGATTGGTAATGGAAATATGATTAATATATAGGAACAAAGCTGGAATCCTGGTATCAAAAGTATTAAAAAACCAATAAATTTCCCCTTAAAAAAGGTTTCTGAACTATTCTATGAAAATTCGAATATCTGGGACCCTGAAATTATTACTAAATGGTTTAGTAATAATATGAAACAAAAAATCCTACTTATTAATAATCCTATAACAAAATGTGAAGATAACTTATACTAGGGGATATAAAAAATGGTGAAATAACCTCGAAAGAGGTCTATGCGCATTTGAAAGAACTTGAAATGAAAAAAGAAGCCGAGAAAAAAGGTGAGCAACCTGGAGGCTCCTATTCAACCCCAAAGCTAATTTGGAAGGATGTTTGGAGCCTAAAGGTGCCACCAAAAATTCGAAATTTTATATGGAAACTAGTTAAAAGGAAAATACCTACTGAGGATTTCAAGTATAAAAGAATTTCTAAAGACCCTTTATGTAAAGTGTGTAGGTTAAAAGAAGAAACAATATAACACATGATGTTTAATTGTACATGGGTAAGAGCTCTATGGCTAATTTCCCCATTACAATTGTTAACTGAGACAAACTATACAGCAAGAATGGAACAATGGTTTATTGATATAAAAATGTTACAGAAGCAAAAAGATATAGGAGGTAGAAACCTCTATGAGATGGGAATGTTCTTACTATGGCAGATATGGAAATCAAGAAATAAATATATCTATGAAGGAGTAGTCCCTGACCCTATACAAATCCTAAAACAAGGGATAAATGCCTATGATGAATATATACTATGTACAACACAAAATTCTGAGGCAAAACAAGAACAAAATCAAAGCTTAATACAAAATCACAGGTATCACAAAAAAAAATGGAGTCTTGAACACCAAAACCGAGGGCACCAAGTAAACAAAAAGGAAAATCAAAACAAAAGCACAGGTAAAAATAAAAGTGAATTATGGAATATAAACATGAATGATAATACAATAATAGTATATTCTGATGCATCCTTTAAAGAAGATTTTAATGCATCTTCTGCTTGCCTAATTCATGATAAAAATGGAAAACTAATACATGGCCATGCTAAATCTTTTTCTTGTAACAGCCCTGAAGAAGCTGAGCTATTAGGAGTATGCAATGGATTAAATTCAGCAGTTAACTTTCATCGTGGAGATATTCGAGTATTATGCGATAACAAAACGGTGGTGGAACTGCTCAAGGACACCAAAGCTTCTCTCAACGCTAGGCTCAAAAACTATTTACTAGATATTAAACAATTTTGTTGTAATAGATTAGTATCTTTCTATTTTATTCGTAGAATAGAAAATATGAGTGCGGATTGGGTCGCGAGGCAACAGCTTTACAATGTATTGCCTTGTGATTGGGTGCACAACCCTCCTAACCAACTCGCTAAGTTCTTGCTTAACTCCCCATCCCCTAGCGGAATTGGGTGAGTATTATCTTTATCTGTTTTGTAAGGAACTATTTTCATTTTAATTAAAGTATTTTGACAAATAAAATTGAAATGAATAACAAATTTTATTGCTAAAGATTGGATTACTAGATACGCATCATGAGGTTTACAATAAATCAATTACTTACATGTGAATTATCTTTATACTCCTTATGTGCCTGCAACAACAAGTACCAATAATCAATTTATCTTATCCATAAAAAGTTATAGTATTTAAGAGGCAATGCTAAAACTCATTATATTTTGTATTCCCAATAAAACAATTCATGAATGTAGTCATGTTAATAGGTGAGAAATAAGTGTAAGAGATAACTGATGATTCTACTATAGGAATTGTTTAACACTGTATGTAGGAGTATATAATTCTATACTTTAGGAATTTACTTCCATCTACAAGTCGTGAGATAATTCTCACCTACCACGTATTACAATAAAAGTAAAATATTAATAAAAAGTTACTCTAATAATTAAAATATGAGTCAATTGTTGATTGATGCCTATTAAAAAACTTATTTAGAAAAAGGTGCCTAGGAAAAAATATTTATTGAAAACAGCCCCATTCCAAAATTACCTTTATAATTAACAATTAAAAAATAAGAAAAAAACTAATAATCACACGCGCGCGTCCGTGAAATTTTTTTAAAATCGTCATAACTAATTCAAAAAAAATCAAAAAAAAAAAAAATTATATTTGGATAAATCAAATTAATATTTACGTCTATGATTTTTTTCGGAATTTTCTGAATTTTTTGATTTTTTTGATTTTTTTTAATTTTTTTTTTCAACAGACACGAAATTACATGTTTTAAACATGGAAATTCATGTTATAAACATGGAATTTCATGTTTTAAACATGGAATTTCATGTTTATTTCACGGTTTAAAACATGGAATTTCATGTTTAAAACATGGAATTTCATGTTTAAAACATGGAATTCCATGTTTAAAACATGAAAATCCGTGTCTGCGAAAAAAAAATCAAAAAAATTCAAAAAAATCAAAAAATTCAAAAAGAAATCAAAAAAATTCATAGACGTAAATATTAATTTGCTTTATTCAAAAAAAAATTTTTTTATAATTTTCTGATTTTTTTTGAATTAGTTATGACGATTTTAAAAAAAAATTCACGGACGCGCGCGTGCGATGGAATTAGTAGTAGTAGTAGGTGGTGGTGGTGGTGGTGGTGGTGGTGGTGGTCGTGGTCGTGGTTGTGGTGGAGGTGGTGATGGTTGTGGTGGATGTAGTAGTGGTTACATACATGGTGGTTGTGGTGGTTGTGGTGGTCGTGGTGGTGGTGGTGGTGGTGGAGGAGGAAAAAGAAGTACCCTATTATTTGTTTAATATTTAAAAATTAATATTGTATTAAAATAAAATAATATATTTAATAATAAGGGTAGTAAAGGTATAGAAAATATAAAGGGGATGTTTTCTATAAATAATTACTTCATTAGGCATTTTTTTATAAATAAGATTATTGAAGGCACAAAAAAACAATTAGAGAGTTTTATGAGGATGTTTTCAACAATAACCCCTTAAAATATTTTATAACGATAAAAGAAACTCTAAGATTAAATAGTGTTCGTTTTAAAATAACTTTGAATTCAAAATACTTATTTATTAAAAAAAATTAAATGATATTACAATTTTCATCAAAATAAAACTTTAATAAGAAAAAGGAATTAATCAAAGAAGTGATTTAATAAAAACCCAAAAAAGTTATGTTAACATTACAAAGATGATAAAATGAAAATTTGACATTTTTTGGATAATTCAAAAATCATTTTAAAGGTGATAGGATTTCTTGAGAGATTTTCGCTAAGATATTAGAATTGGATCTGATGATGTTTGTTTTTTGAGTCCTTTGAGCTTTCCAAGCACAATGGATGACTATGCTATATTAGTTTTGTGTTTCGAGTTTTCTTTCATCGAATTTTTAGGTCGTTTTAATATTTGATTTTGTTATTGCGTATTTTGTGTCAATTAGGGTTTTAGTTTATACTTTATTTAAAGACCTTAATTCGTCGTTGCAATACATCTTTTGATTTATAAAAAAATTGAACTTAACTCTTTCAATGTTATGCTATTTTTCTTGTTGTGCATATTGTGTCTATATCATTTGGTTTTTACATATTGGTGTCTTGGGTACGTTGATTCCAAGAAGAGGACCTGGTGCTCCTCTTGCTAGGGCAAAAAAATGTAATTAACGAAACAAAAACTTGCGTCAACAGGTTGAGGTCTTGGAGCGTCATGTGGCGGCCTTGACACATCAGATACAACAAGATAACATTTATGATATTGTAGATAAAGGTTATGGTCAAAACCATTTGCTCATGGTCAAGTTCGACAAGATGAAAACAGATGTAAACCTAGTTTTTAAGTTGATGTTCCAGAATTTTCTAGTGGATTATAAGCTCATGAGTTTCTGGATTGGATTCATGAAGGATATTGTGACTAGGATATGTGGAAGAGCACAAGCATGACATTAATCGTTGAAGAAAATTAGGGCTCGCTCTAGTAAGGTTATGATCAATTCATGGGAAAACTAAAGAAACACATGAGAGCTAAATTTTCGTCTTACAGCTTCAAATATGAGCTTAACGTTTCCAGAATTTATGCCATAAGGAAGATATGTGTATGAGTATACCACTAATTTCTATAACCTTCTCTCGCATAGTATTCATGAGAATACGAATCAACTGGTTTGTGGTATATTTGAGGGATTGCGGGTACAGTGGTTTGGTTGTGCTAAACATGTTTGATCCATTAAGTGTGTATAAAACATATCAATAAGATTTACAAGTAGAAAGATTGATGGATCGCAAGGCAAATGACACGCCTTGCACACCACGTGTTATGCAAACTAATCAGGTCCAACAACCACCCCAACCTAAACGCTTTCCAGGATAAGGACCAAAGTGGTTTAACTATGGTAAACAAAGACATTGACAAGTAAACTGTAAGAAACCCAAGGATCTTACTTTTGTTGTGAACGAACTAGAATACAAATCTAGACTTTTTATGACGAAGAAATTGGTGGGAAAGACAATGATGAATTTGGACCTTATTGTGCCCATGCAACTAGAAGTATGAATGGAGTCGCAATGCTCTTTTCAGTCCACTTGCACAATAGGTGGAAAGTTATATCGCTTGATTTTTTTTATTCAGGTTGTTGTGAAAATGTAATTTCTGCAACTGTATTGAGAAAATTGGGTTTTGACTATTAAAAACACCTTAACCCCCTATAAATTGACATGTTTAAGCAATAATAACAAGGTCGGGGTTTCTAATCATGATGATATTAGTATTTTAATCAAACCTACATATAAAGATGAGATTTTGTGTTATGTTGTGCCAATAGATGCGTGCCGCTTGGTATTAGGCCATCCTTGGAAATTTGATATGGATGTGATACATGGTGGGTGGATAAATACATATAGTTTTGTATTTAGTGGTCGGGAGATTGTGTTATTACCCAATAAAACTAAAGATACCCCGTAGATCGCTTAGGAAGTAACACTAATCTATTGAGTCGTGTTGTTTAGAGGTTGATATAGGGGATGCAAGTGTTGTGTTTTTGTTTATTGGAAAATTCAAACCAAAATTTTGAAATTCCAACATTAACTCAACCTTTACTGTCTGAATTTGTGGATGTAATTATAGAGGAATTACCTGAATACTTGCTCTCACTAAGTGATATTTAACATCAAGTTGACTTGGTTATAGGCGTTTCTTTGCCTAAATTTCCACTACCGAATGAGTCAAGAACATGAAGAATTACATAGTCAATTAGAGGATTTTCTTGTTTAGAGTCACGTGCATGAGAGCTTGAACCCTATTGATGTTCCTACTCTACTTTCTAAAGAATGGTTCTTGCATATGTGTGTAGATAGTCGAGCTATTAATACAATCACCATATACTATCACTTATCTATTACACGTTTGGATAATTCGTTGGATCGATTAGGCGGTGCTCAAAAATTTAGCAAATTAGTCTTGAAGAGTGGGTATCACCAGATCAGTGTTCATGAGAGAGATTAATAGAAGAAAATATTCAAAATATATGAAGGATTATTTGGGTGGTTATTTATGCCCTTCAACCCCTCTAATGCCCCTAGTACTTTCATGTGTGTCAAGAATGAGTCCTTGCGACCTTTTATCGGTAAATTAGTTGTTGTTTATTTTATTAATATTCATATTTATAGTTTTTATTCCCAGGTGAATCTTGAACACTTGCGGGAAGTTCTTATGGCGCTCTACATGGATAAGTTCTATAGAAAAACTCCTAATTGGTCATTCTTGATAGATTCTATACATTTATTAGGGTATGTTGTTTCTTCGAAAGTGTTTTCTATTGATGAAGCCAAGGTCGAAACGGTCCAGCAGTGGACCTACTCACATTCAATCACATAAGTGTATAATTTTAATGAATTATCATCTTTCTACAAGCAAATCCTCCCATATTTTAGTATCGTTATGGATCTAATGACGGATTGAATCAAAGTGCCAAGTTTTTATGGACTAGCAATGCAAAAGAAGCCTCCAACACTAATAAGAGATTTCTCACATTTGCTTCTATTCTAGTTCAACATGATTTTTCCCCACCATTTGAGTTATGTTGTGATGCTTTAAAAATAAGGATTGGTGATATTTTAAGTGAGGGAGCATGACATGTGGCGTACTTCGGTGATAAAGTGTATGGTTTGAAGTTGAGTTCGACTCATATGATGTTGAATTTTATGGCGTTGTTAAAGTCGTCAAGCTTTGGAGACACTACCTTTTTCATCATGAGTTTGTCCTTTTCACAGATCATGATTCTCTCAAACATACTGTGACTCAAGATATGGTATCATCTCGTCATGTTTCTACGATACCCTACTTAAATCAATTTACATTTGTGATTAATCATAAATCATGCATATTAAACCGCGTTATAGATGTGTTGAGCCATTATCACTGTCTTTAGACAAAGATATGGAACACAATTCTAGGGGTTTAATACATCTTTTGGATTTATACACTTCAGACCTGAATTTTTTAGCGCGTTGTTGAAAATTCATAATCATGAGCGAACTGAATTTATCCTACAACAGGGGTTTCTTTTTTTGAGGTTCACAGTTATGTGTTCCAAGTTGCAAATTTCGCTAATTTTTTTATTGAGGAGCAGGAGAGGGACATGTGGGTCATGATCATACTTTTTAGCTCGTAAGTGCTACTTACTTTTGGATATCAATGTGCAAAGAATTTTATCATTTTGTTAAACGAAGTCAAATATGTCAAGTTTCCAAGAAAGGTGCAAACCATGCGGGTTTGTACATGTCACTGCCCTTTCCTTCTCAACCATGGACTAACATTAGCATGGATTTTGTTCTCGACCTTCCCCGTACTCAACAAGGTAACAATTTAATTTTTGTTTTGGTTGTCGTTTTTCAAAAATGACATACTTTATTGTATGTCAAAAGACCATCGGTGCAGAGAAGGTTGCTATGTTATTCTTTGAGAGGGTATATGCTCCACACGATCACCCTTCCTCTATAGTTTCTGATTTCGACACGCGGTTCCTATCTGTTGGGTTCCCAGGTATGATAATAAATTGACACCAAAGAAACGATAACTTCCCGCAAGCGTATGGGTCATTGTAAACTAACACAATGTAAACTTAAGGGTTATCGTCTCTATAGGGACTATCAAGGTTGCGATAAATGTGTTTCGAATGTATTGTAATGTAAGGTTGCAATATAAAACAATAATATAAATGATATATTTTTTATTTTTTATTAAAGAAATAAATTGCAAATAAAGTAAATAATCAAGCACGAAGTATTGCTTGATTCTTGTCGGTAATCTTCCTAACAACTATTAACTTGTTATTTGGTACAATGGCGAATTGGGTGATTTACATTAGTCAGGATTCAACTATTCTTATAAATTGTATAATGTCCAAAAGAATGTAGAAAAGTAAGATATGAAAAATATTAGTGAAAAACCTCTCACTTAGGTCCGTGGTGTGGCCTAAGGTGTGATAAAAAGATGATATAATTTAGATGCAAATAAACACCCTAAGCTAGCACGGTTCTGCAAGTATACAGATCGTATGCAAGTTTTAGTGAGTAGGTAGAATTCGTTCCTCAGGGACTACGAAGGTTATGAAGAACTTATGCAAATATTCAAGTGCAGATATGAGAGTTAGAACAGATAATACGCAAGTAGAAAGAAGAGAAAGATAGATATTTATTTGGTTTTTAAATAATAAAACTAAACTAATAAATTAAAAGACTAGAAAACTAAATAAAAGAAAAGGAGATAGTATGAGAGTTTAGCTTGAGTAATTAGCAAGTAATCCCCACTAGTTTTGCCGTTCTAAACATGTAAGGTATGAATCATGTAGTATTTCACTAGTTTGGTTTCAATTGCGCTAGGTAGTTTCAAATAGGGTTTACCTGTGTCAATAAGAACCTAAGCAAACTGTTCCTGCAATTGATAAAATAGCAATACACTAAACCAGTGACTATCTAGTTAGGCTGGGTTGTCTGATCAAACCTTATTCTAGATGTTATGTGCTAATTCTATAGTCAAAGATACCGGCTATCTAACTACTATGATGGTAATCCTATATGTTTGCAAGCATAAAGAACACAAAATATAAATCCAACACATAAACAGAGAAATCAAAACATAAATTCAATCAAATTAGATAGATGTCAACCAAAACTAGGGTTCATACATATATGCCAAAACTCAAGCTAAATAGAATTTAGTTCATACTAAGAAGAGAAAAGAAAAGAATTATAGAATTAAAGGTTGAAGGAGACATATGGTGTTCTGCTCCTTCCAGACTTCTTTTCTTGTGTTGCAGCTTCCTCTTGGCCTTAAGGTCTGGCCAAGGATGATTTAGGAGTGTTAAGAGGCTGTATTTATAGTGTATAGGTTGACCTAATTCGTTTCTTGAAGGAGAGGTTAAGTAATGGACTCCAAGCCCAACTCAAATTCGTATGGGAATAAAGATAATTACTGCTGAAATGTTTTGAGCATATCTTCTTCGTTATTGGTCGGTTTTTGCTCCACAATATACCAAAAGAATCCTCACGGAATTATCTACGTCCCTATGAAAGGAATCTTCCAAAATTGGCTCGGTTTTAGATTTATCACCACTTCTTTAGGCGTACCTGCAGAATTTCAGATTTAGGCAGCTTTTCTTTTTCCATGATTTTAGCTTTTATTTCCTTTATCTCCAATTACCATGCTAATCTCTTTCCATATCTTGTAGCCTTTGACTTGGAATCTAATTAGTCTCCATAATTATCTTTAAAGCTTCACACTAAATAAATAATTAAACCCAATATACTCTAAAATTATTATTTTACTAAATCAAGACTCAAAATAGGAAAGTGCACTAAATTAAGCTAAGATCGACCTATAAACTAATAAATACGCCTAAAATGATGTCTCAGATATATATATATTTTATTATCACAAATGAGGAGACATCAGTCCCGTAAACCCTCAAAACGATATCTCATGATTAGATTAATCTATCACAAAAGAAAAGGCATCAAGACCCCCAACTCAAAGTTTTGTCTTTCCGAAAAAATAGCAGAAACAAAAACTCAAAGGGGCCTAAGTCCATGTAATCCAAGAAGATAGAAGATAAAAAATGATCCCAAAGATATAACTAAACAAGTCTCATGAATTAATGTCTAAGAATTAATCTACAGGTGTACCTATCATACAAGTAATCAACACAATAAAAATATCAAGACTGAAATTAGTTTCGCAATGCAAGAAAAGATCGGTTTTCACTTAGTTTGAAACAGTGGCTATAGGTTGTTCCTAAGTCCTCTCATGTTTTCTAATAATCTAATCAACTACTCCCTATCAATTCTAATTGCTACTTAACTAATCAACTAGAAATCTTGAGGTCTTAGGGTGCAGCGTAGGATTAAGGTAGGGATTTGACATATATTTAGGATAATTTTGAGTGGGATTTTGACCCTCTCCTTACTATCCATCAACTAATCGCCCTAGAGCTCGAGTTTCCGCTCATAATCGTACTCACTCAACCCATTTGATGCTATAACATTGCATCCCCAAATCCCAACCAATACAAAAGGATGTCCTATGCCTAATTTTCTATATTCTTTTCCACTTCTTTTTTATTTTTTCTTTTCCATTTCTTTTTCTCATTTTTTGTGTAAGTCAAACTCGAGACCCTTTTTGATGTGAGTTCTCGTGTTGCTTATTTTATATCTTTTTTAATTTTTTTTTTCAAATACGACATGGATTACAATTAAGCGTACAATGAATAAATGTATGAAATAATACATCTATTCACCCAATGTATCCATTGATCACTTAAACCCACCACCCAAACTCAAGCTCCAAGACAACAAGTCCTAGTCATGTGATTCGAGAGCGGGTCATATGGTCAAGTCCTAAAACTAAAGGGTATTAGATTATAACATGGTTTATCATATATAAGTCTAGGCTAGAACGGGACTAAGAGGATATTACATTACAAAGTTGGTAAGCAAGCTAAAGGAAACAAAGGGATACCAAAGAACTGCCTCAATCATTTTCCTAGCTAAGTGGTCTTGTTACTTTCTTATTTCTAGTTCATAAACTAAGTGGTTTTTCGACTAGGTTGGACCTCACGTTCTACACACCACTCGTTCTCACCTCGTTCAAACTTATCTTCTTTGCATTGCTTACTAATTAGTTCTATCCATAATTACATGTTTTCCATACAAGCACTTTTAAGCACACTATAAATAATTCACAAGACGTACTTCTTATCTATTATTAACTCGTCTAATTTAAGCTTAATAAGTACATTCTCTACACCTATTCCGTGAACTACATATAATTTTTTTTTCTGCTTTTTTTAAAATCAATTGAAACAAAATGGGAATGAGGACAACGAGTACCCCCACTGCAACTCAAAACTGAGTTGTGTCCCCACGCCTCAAAAAGAAATTAAAATTTACTAATATACACTTTAAAAATATAAAAAATTAGGGAAGGGTTTAGGAGACCTTACGTGGCCATAGCACATCTCCTCGAACTTGCGGTCAAAGGCGGTCTCAATGATTTCCTCCCCTATTTTTACCTTAATGTGCTCAATGTCTTCCATGATGCTCAACTGGTTCATAACACTACTGTGTTGTATCTTCTCTAGTTTTTCAATCCCGTTGATAGTGACGCAACCCACACTGGGGTTTCGGGCTCAAAGCTACCCATACCTTCTTGCGAAGTTGAGGAGGAACGACGATCCTTAGCGATCGGTTCTTTCCCTTTTTCTTCATTCAGAACTCTCCTCCTCCAGTTGTACCTCTCATTTTGTTGTGTAGTCACTTCGGGTTTTGGTTTCTTCTCAGGTTGATCATCAATGAGAAGTGGTGTTTTTTTTTGTTCTCCCGACTGATTTCTTATTCCTATTATTTTGCAAACCTTGAACCTTATCTTTTTAGTAATCACATATGTTCTTTACGTCACCTCTTTTCACCCACAACTCAAATATAAGCCAAGTCTGATTTTAAGCTTTTGAACAATGTATGGTTGATGTTCTTTGGGTTGTAATATGTAGGAGGAATATGTAATGGTGAGTGAACGGAGTTGCGTGAATATTGAAGGAAGAATGGAAGTTTTATTTGAAGTGTAAGAATTTTTGAAAACTTAATTTTTTTGGTGTTAATGGTTGTTATGGGATTAGTAATGATTATATGTTTATAGAAGATGGGTTGGAGATTCGATGGTGTTTTGGTGTGTTTTTGAAGTTTTTATCAAGCTTCCATGGAGTTTGGGAATGGAATTTTGTTTTAGTAATGCGGCGGAGGCAGGAAAATAGGGTTTAGCTTGTGAGAACCCTTAGAATTTTCTTTAAATTTGTCTGAACTGACCCCCCCCTGCGGTGTACCACGGGTATTGTGTGATATACATCACCTTTTTCATGTTACATATATCATTGTGACGCTGAGTCCCAAATATTTTCATCGATATGTTGCGGTGTACCTAGTATGTGCATGGTGTATCGCAACTTCGCTCCAATATTTCTGACTTCTCAAGCGTGGCCATATCGTGTCGATGCTCTGTTTATGTGCGGTGTATCACTCCAATTTTTTTCCATTTCCCTCTGCTGTGTACCGTGGCGTAACTCCTGCCCACAGTGCTTCTTCACGTGCGGTGTACCACACCATTGTTTGAAGTTTTTGTATGATAGAGCGTTGAATGGTCCTTGCAATGATATGATCGAGTACGTTGCACCGAGATCTTCGTGCGATGTACCGCGCTCAGCGTTGTAACACTATTCTTCAAGCTTCTTTACCCAAACTAAAAAATGTACCTACCTACGCATAAAATGCTATACTTTCCTCTCCCATTAACTGTAATTAACAATAATACACATAAGTAATACAATAATTTTAATAATATACACAACGAAAGCAATAAACTAATATCTACACATAGGTTTTCACACTTATTTGGCTTTTTTTAACGCCGTTAAGCTCGACGGGTTGCCTTGCGTGCTACGCGGCTTCGAGAAGATACATGACACCTCACCACGATCTGGATCCTACTCATGAGTGGTGTCTTCGCCTCCATGATAAATTTTCAGCCGATGACCGTTCACCATGAACGTACGATGTTTGGTTGGATGTTTAATCTTTATAGTCCCATGCGGCGTAACTTTAGTAACAATGAACAGACCAAACCACTTCGATCACAACTTCCCCAGATAGTTACTAAACTTGGAGTTGTACTTTAGGACCTTTTTCCCCACTTCAACCGTTTTCTTCTGAATCCGCTTGCCATGCCATTTCTTGGTTTTCTCTTTGTAAAGTTTGGCATTCTCATAGGCATGAAAGAAACTCATCAAACTCATTCAATTTCATCATCCCTTTCTCCCTGGCTAATAGTGGATCTAGGTTCAATTCTTTTATTTCCCAATATGTTGTCAATTCAAGCTTAAGTGGTAAGTGACAAGTCTTACCATACACCATTCGATACAGGGATGCACCTAAGGGCGTCTTGAAAGCTATTCTACAAGCCCATAATCTTGTGGAATTATAGTGACTAAGCTACTCTCACTGGATCTCAACGTGGATGTATGTCATTCTTGGCTGAAACACGATAAATTGTTGGTGTTATTTATATTTATGCACTTTCTTGTTCTATATTTCTTAAGCCTAAAACGTTTTCTAAACTAAGATCTCAGAGAGGTTTTTACAATAGTGTTATCAGAGATTGATTTGAATCTCTTACGGGGTTTTCGTATTTTGATTTATCTTTCACAATTTTGGGTCTCTCTGATATGGTTTTCTAAAAACGTGAGGGTTTATCGGTAATTCTGAGTTTCTTGAAAATTTAGGGTCTCGAATTTTTACACTTTTTTATAAAGCGGCGGAAAAGGTTTTTTTGATACTTCTATGTTCTTAACTCATATCTTACGATGACGATGTCTGTATTTGATGGAAAAATGGATTTTGAGGTTTGGCAGAAAAAGCTGAGAGTCTTACTATCTCATCATAAAGCTGGAAGCGCATTCATAAAGGATATTAAAGAATGGTGTGAAAGGGATCTTGAGAATTAAGAACCAATAAACAAAGAAGCGTATAATATCTTGTTCTTGAACCTATCTGATTCGGTAATTCGCCAAGTTGATGGTGTTGATACAGCTCTTGAGTTGTGGGGTAAACTCGAAACTCTTTATACTTCTTAATCTTTTCACAATATTGCTTTATTGAAAGGTTCTTTGTTTAATTATAAGATGGATGTTTCTAAATCTATTGATGAGAATTTAGATGAATTTACTAAGACGTGTCTTGTGCTTAAGGGTACTTTTATGACTTTAGATGATACTAATAAATGTATGATCCTGTTAAATGATATTCCCGAATCTTTTCAAGTTGTTAAAGATGTATTTCAATATTCCACAACTGTCCCTGAATATGATCAAGTTGTTCCTGCTTCAAAAACTAGAGAAAATAAACTTAATTCCCTTAAAAGAACAGGTGCCAATATGTTTGTGAAACCTAGAACAAATATTACCCTGAGTAATGACTTATCCAAAAACAAGAAAGGAAAGAAAACCTCTAGTTCTAAGAATAAAGAAACTAGGAAGTGTTTTCACTGTGGGGAAAGCTGGACATTTGAAAAAGAACTGTTTTAAATTGAATAACAAATTGAATGCTAATTCTAATGAGTCTAATGTTGCTAGTGTGCCTATGACTGATGATGATGTATATGAAGTACTGAATGTCACTCATATGTCTGAACATGCTAGTTGGATACTTGAATCCGGTTGTACCTTTCACATGTGCCCCATACTTGAACTATTTCATGTTGTTACTTTAGTGAACAATGAGACTGTATATATGAGAAATATTAATACTTGTGAGGTAAAAGGTATAGTAAAGGTGAAATTAACCATGGATTCTGGAAAATGTATTGTGTTTACTAATGTGAGATATATTCCTAATTTGAAAAGAAACTTAATTTCTTTAGGTGCTTTAGATGATCTTGGTTGTGTTTCTAATGTGTCTAAAGGTGTTATGCATGTGTATAAGGATTCTAAATTGATCTTGACTGGTACTAAACATGCTGGCTTGTATGTTCTTGATGGTAGTCATATATCTGGTTCTGTAAATGCTGTTACTAATTTTGTATCTCAGGCAACCACTGAAAAGTGGCATTTAAGGCTAGGACATATGAGTCATCAAGGACTTAGTGTACTAAGAAAAAATGGCATGCTTGGAAAAGATGTTATAGGTGACCTTCCTTTCTGTGAAACATGTATTATGGGTAAGCAACACAGGGCAAGCTTTAAGCCTGAGACTCATAAGTCCAAGGCCTGCCTTGAATATGTTCATGTTGATCTTTGGGACCCTGAGAGGTATGATGCTCATGGTAACTTTAAATATTTCCTCTCATTAGTTGATGATTACAGTAGAAGGGTTTGGACTTTCTTACTTAAAAATAAAGATGAAACTTTTCAAAAAATCAAAGAGTGAAAATCATTAGAGGAGAATCAAATTGGCTTATCTTTAAAAGTTCTGAGAACTGATAATGGATTGGAATTTTGTAATCTTGAGTTTGATTCATAGTGTAAAACTAATGGTATTTTGAGACACATGACAGTTAGACACACACCTCAACAAAATGGTGTGGCGGAAAGGATGACAGGACTTTGCTTGAAAAAGTTAGGTGTATGTTATTTACATCTGGATTGCCAAAAGAATTTTGGGGAGAAGCACTTTATACAACTACCTACTTAGTTAACAGGAGTTCAAATAGGTCTATAGACCTTAAAACTCCTATGGAGGTGTGGAAAGGACAAAAACATGATTTATCAATTCTTAGACCCTTTGGGTGTGTTGCCGATGCACATACCAAGGATGGTAAGCTTGATCCCATGTTTTTGAAGTGTATTATGTTGGGTTATCAAAACCAACATGGTGTTAAAGGGTATAGACTTTGGGAAAAAGACAATAGAGGAATTAAAATCATTATTAGTAGGGATGTTATCTTTGATGAACATACTTTTCCTCTTAAAGTTTGTGTAAGTAATAATGCATCTACTAAACCAATTATTCCTCAACAAGTGGTGGGAATTCAGAGAGAGGTGGAGCCTGCGAATTCTAGTCCAGTTGGAGACCAAGGATCTGATCAGAACCCGACCCATGATGCAGCTGAGACTCCTGAGGACACTGAAGAAAATGATCAGCTCTCTTAGTCATCACTAGGGCATCTTCTAGATTACCAACTTGCAAGAGATAGAGAAAGAAGGGAAACACGAATTCCTTCTAGATATACCTATGTTGATTTAGTGTATACTTCTTTAAATGCATCTTTGAGGTAACAAACACTAAACCAACTTCTTATCTGGATGCCATAGAATCCGATGAATGTGATAAGTGGAATGATGCTATGAAGGATGATATTTGTCCCTTAAGAAAAACAGTACTTGGGTTTTGGTTAAACTACCTGATAAACACAAAGTGGTTGAGTGTAGATGGTTGTTTAAGTTGAAAGAAGACATAACTGAGTCTGATCCCCCTAGATATGTTGGTGGCAAAGGGGTATACACAGAGGGAGGGAATAGAATTTAATGAAATATTCTCACATGTAGTCAAATTTAAAACTATTAGAGTTATGCTTGCTTATACTGCCTGTTATGACCTTGAAATTGAACAGTTAGATGTTAAAATTGCCTTCTTGCATGGTGACTTATATGAAACTATTTACATGAGACAACATAAAGGCTTTATCGATAAAAAGCGCCCTGATCATGTGTGTTTGTTGAAAAAAATCCTTATATGGTCTGAAACAGTCTCATAGACAATGGTATAAGAAATTTGATTCTTTCATGCTTAAATGTAACTTTCTGAGATCTGAATATGATGCTTGTTTTTATATTTCTGCCAAAACTGATCAACATGTTTATATGCTACTGTATATTGATGATATGCTTATTTTATCCAAATATTTGAAATGCATCACTGAACTAAAACAAAAGTTGAATAGTGAATTTGATATGAAAGATCTAGGTGAAGCTAGAAAGATACTTGGAATGGTAATTGATAGAGATAGAAAACTTTGCATGATTAAGTTACATCAGGAAACTTATATGAGAAAAGTTGTCTCTAAATTTAGTAGCTTAACTTGTAAACATGTTGTGACTCCTTTGGCTGGTTATTTTGTCTTATCTAAGCAACAGTGCCCCAAGTCTAAGTCAGAAATTGGTAAGATGAGCTATGTCCCTTATGCAAATGTGATTGGTTCTTTAATGTATGCTATGATTAGTACTATACCAGATTTGTCCTTTGCCATATCACTTTTGAGCATGTATATGTCTAATCCTACTCTGGATCACTGGTGTGCTCTGAAACATGTATTGGCTTATGTGAGCGGTACTTGAAGTTGATTTATGCTATGGTAATCACAATATCCCTTTTGAATTACTAGGATACGTGGACTCTGATTTTGCAGGTGACAGAGACTCTAGAAAATCCACCACCTCTTACTATTTTACAGTTAGGGGAAATTGTATCTCTTGGAAATCTCAACTTCACCCTTTGGTTTCTTTATCAACCACTGAGGTTGTATATGTGGCTATTACTGATTCTGCTAAAGAAGCTATATGGTTACAAAACTTACTATTTGAAGCAAGCTTAGAAAGTGGAAAAGTAACTTTATACTCTGACAGTCAAAGTGCTATACAATTAAGCAACAATCCTGTGTATCATGAGAGAACCAAACATATAGATGTTAAGTTTCATTATATAAGAAATGTATTGTCAAGCGGTGAAGTTAAGTTGCTTAAAATTGCAACTAAGGATAATCCTGCAGGTTTTGGTACTAAAATTGTTACTAATATCAAATTCAAGCATTACTTGGATTTGTTGTTTGTTGGTTAAGTGTTGTGCAAGACATTTGGGCTGAGAAGATGATTGAGTTGGCCAATCACTTGTATACCATGAGGTGTTGCTGTTTCAAGTGGAGCATGAAGGTGGAATACACACTTCAAGGTGGAGATTGTTGAATATATATGTGTAACAATGTGTATATTTAATGTGAAGTGTTATTCTATACAAAAGTCATTAGACACTCTTTTAGTCCCGTGACATAGCGCATTTGTGGCTCTTGATGATGGTTTTGATCCAACGCTCCTGATCCACTCTCGTGACACGTCTCATATAAAAGGAGAATGATGTTGACTGAAGTCAGACAATTCATTCCCTTCACACTCACGTGTCTCTCTCTCTCTCTCTCTCTCTCTCTCTCTCTCTCTCAAGCTTCAAACCCCTAGTTTATAAGAAACCTTTGGTTTCTTATTGATTGTACTGTAATCGTGATAGATTAGCTTCTGGTTTTGTAATATCTCTTGTAAATTGTGATAATCTCCTTGATTCATCACTAGATAGCTTTCAACATAGAGTTAGGGTTAGAGATTTCTGGTGAAGTTTGTTCTTTCGATTTGTATGGTGTAAACTTGAAAAGTGTACTGAAATGCATAATCTCGTGGCATTATAGTGACTGAGCTACTCTCGTTGGAGCTCAACATGGATGTAGGTCATTTTTTGTTGAACCACGATAAATTGTTGGTATTCTTTATATTTCTGCACTTTCTTGTTATATAATTTTTAAACCTAAAATGTTTTCTAAGATCTTAGAGAGGTTTTTACAACACAAATAAGCTTTATTTGACTAAGTAACGAACACGATGACCCTTCCAATAGAGAAAGGGAGGGAGATGCCCATTTGTCTACACAAACCTTTTTGACATTAAGTCTAAAAACTCTCAGCATATTCTTTCATAATGCCCTAATGTATACTATCAAATCTAACGCCATGTAATGAACACATTTCACCCAATCATTAAAAGGTGATGAGCTTCACCTCCGTTGATGGGGTCTACAAACTCTAAACTCCAGTAATTTGTATGCTTCTCTAAATGGTAAGGAATGAATAAAATCGATTATCTTTTCTTGGAAGCACAAGTAAGGTACCATGGACGATAACTCATGAAAGAGGAAGTTTCATTAGGCTTGTTTAAGAGCTTGAAATAGGACATTCTTATAGAGAAAGAGGGTGACATTTTATATTTATTGATCAGGAGATCACTTACGTTTGAAAGGGGGAAAATATATCTTATCACGCTAACTCAAAGGATGTTACCTGAAGTAAATTTGTAGAAATTAACCAAACAATTTTTTTTTTTTTTAAAAACAAAAAGTACTAGTGAAATGTTTTAAATGGATGAAATAGGAAAGATATATAATGCTCATTGTTTTTTTTTGTTTACATAGGAGAGCCACTTTGGACTCTCACCACTAGATTGGTAGACCCTGGCCAGTGAGCTAATCCCATCTGGTTAGATAATGCTCATTGTTGTCATTGCTGCTCCAACGTACATATTAATTAATTGATTGCTATATTGTAATACAAATACAACTTCTATGGCTACAATTTGCAATTCATGACTTCTAAGGAGATAGAAAAGTCATGTTATATAGTAGAATATAATGATTATAAAAACTAGAATTCTTGTTGGATCTCATGTGTGCGAGCTAGTTTGGGATGTTTTCTAAATACAGTTTGTAATTCAACATAAAGGTATATATTTAATATACGTTTTGATTAACTAAAAAGATATAAAGTGATCTATCAACTACTTCAATTCCACTTTAAAATATATAACATCTATACAAGATGTCTAATGGAACAAATTCTATCTTCATTTCCATCTAAATAAGTTATTTCAACATTCTTTGACACGTACTGATATTTTGTCAGCTCTCGAAGAATCTTAAATCCTTGAGCAGACGTCACGAGTTTCTTACGATTGTCAACCACCATTGTCATTAGATTCGGGGATACAGACAGTAAAAACTCAATGAGTTTCAATTGTGGTATTGTCCCTAAAACATTGGTGAGTTTTACTTCCTGGAGTTTATTCAGCACTACATCTGAGAAGTCCTGCTCTTTCAGGAACTCCAGAACTTCATTTGTTGCAGAAACCTTATCAGTTGAAAACTAGAAAAAAAATGATGAAACCACGTTAGCACATACATTATGTGAGCAAAATATAAAGAGTTTATTTACCTTAATATCAACATGCTTTAAATTGGGGGAATTTTTTATCAAGCAGAGGGTCAATGACAGCCCTTTCAATTCATCTAAACCTATCTTAACCAGCTTAATATCTTTAAGAAGGAATGGTATAGAGAGAAGCTTTCTTGGGACTTTATAAACTACAGCCAAAAACTAAGCAAAACAATTGTAAAGAGAAAGGCATTAAATTCCACGTGTGTAAAAAGACTGAGAATAAAGCTCGGTAAAAGATTATTACCGTGAAAAAATGATGACCTATTTGCAGCCTCTCAAGAACTGGCAGAAAATGAAAGAACTCTATCAACTTCTGTTTTCCTCTTTGCTTGAGAGAATTCTTGACGAGGCCAATTTCTGGTACAATTGAAATCGATGAAAGTAGTGGGGTTATAATAAAATTTATTGATTTTGCATGGCCAGTGAAGCTGAAAGTTTTCAGATTAGGAGCATCAATCTCAATCTCCAGTTTAGCATTACGATAATATGAAGTGAACTGGAGCTCCAATAGCTCAAGTAATCGGGAATTAGAGATTAAACTATTGAGCATTTTGGCACTAATAGTGACATCACATAGCTTCAACACAGTGAGTCTACTAAATCCATTAAAGTTAGGTGTGCTCTCAAACAAACAATGCCGAAGACTCAAATTCCTCAACTGCATGCATGTAAAAAATGAAGATGGCAATTTGTATAAAGGATATACCCACAGCTCAAGCGTAAGATCCTCAATACCATTTTTTAAGAGAAAAAGTACAAGGTTGTCAATTTCAGGACACGTTTCTAATCTAGTACCAGAGAGGATAAACTTGTTGATCGGTCCTTCATGATGTAACAGGAGCTGATATGTGATCATCGTAACTATGGTTCTAGATGAAAACTTTGAACTCCTTTTATTCCACAGGGTTTCATCAAGTATCAGCTGTGGAAGTTTAACCCAACGATACCTCCATTTCTTTGCTAAAATACTTGTCTTTACAACATCTCGTGTTGGCAAATGTATCAGTATAGTTTCGATAACATTTTCAGGAAGTTGACTTATGGGATCAGGACGTCGAGACCGAACACTTGTCATCTCTTGATGGTTATAGTTCTTCTTTTGGATGTTTAAAGAAGATGATGAGAGTTTTAATGATTTTTAATGGCGTTTTAGATTTCCAAGGAGACGTAATACTACAATAAATGTAGAAGTATTTAGCTGATCATTGGACTCCTTAAGTTCTAAGGAAAAGTAAAAGAAATCTTCCACCCCGTCCAAATACATTGACGAACACCTGAAAAGTCCCAATATCAGGGGACAGGGATATTTGACAAAAAAAAAAACAAAAAAAAGGGGGCAAGGATAAATACAAAGTGTATTTATGAAAAGGGAACTGATGAGACTGATGATATTGGTACTTCGTTTCTAAAAATTATTAATTTCTATTCTAATACAGGATGAGACAAGAAGAAAGGTAACGGATGATCAATATAGAAGGCTAAAATGAAATCTTTACATGATAACACGAATATTGATTGTCATAATATTATTAGGGTTACTAACCATCTAATGTAGGAACTTCATGGTTTGAACTGGCCCAGTAACATCGGTAGGGATGCAAGAAACAATGTGATGGGAGCAAACAACATTACTAAGGGAAACTACTATGAGACAGATATTATTCTACATTGTGATACTTCTTTCAAAGAAGTCTATGAACCAACGGGTATAGGAGTCACCATCCTTCATAAACAAACTAATAAGAGGGAGGACTTCAAAGATACTATCCAATGCACCTCGAGTCTTATTGGTGAAGCCTGGGCGGTCCTAAAAGCGTCCATACTTTGCAAAAGGTTTCCTCAACCAAGGAAACTTACTCGTTCAGATAACCTTGAGGTAATACAATGTCTTAAGCAGATGTCAGCAGTAAGTTGGAAAATTAAACCTATCATCTTTAAGATTAAGTGAGTCTCGGTAGAAACAAGGCCTATCACGTTTTGTTTTATGTCTCGTAAGTTTAATCAAAGAGCAGATCACCTTGCGAAAGAAGCTAGACATGGAGTTAGAAACAACTTGGGAATCGATCCCCTCGCGTATGTACTTGGGTCTTTTAATAAGTTAGGGATCGGTTAATGTATTCATATGTTTCTTTGGGGTACCTTGTACCCTTTTCTTGTCCAAAAAAAAGGAGACGTCTGAGGGGAAATGAGGTTATAAGGCCTTCATGACTTGTGATTAACAAAATAAGACTCAGCCTTAACTAAGCCCCCGCTAGCCCCCATTAGAACCCAACTAAAAAAGAAAAAAAGAAAAAAAAACCACCCTCCCCTCTTTTATACACAGTGAAAAGAACAAACCCAAAACAAAATACCCATTAAGGTTTTGAAACTCTCTCTCTCTCTCTCTCTCTCTCTCTCTCTCTCTCTCTCTCTCTCTCTCTCTCTCTCTCTCTCTCTCTCTCTCTCTCTCTCTCTCTCTCTCTCTCTCTCTCTCTCTCCACCAGAAAACCACATCCACCTTCTTCACCATCCCTCTCCTCTTCATCCTCCCTCTTGACCGTCATCCCGCCACCCCATCACGGCCTTTCTCTACCACCAACAGCCACAACCACCAACAACCACGACCACCAACAGCCATGACCACCATCACTCATGCCATCTTTACCATTATCATCTCCACCACCATCAGCTTCACCACCATCATCTCCGCCACCATCATCTCCACCATTAGAACCTGATCTCCACCATCATCAAACCCCGATCTTCACCATCACTAGAACGAGATCTCGTATTCACAGCGAGATCTCACCTTCACGCCAATCCTCTCTCCCGCCGTTCGTGCGCCACTCTCCACTGCTAAGGAAGTCGTCGTCGTTCCCCTGCTCACGAAAACCGACGTAAACCGCCTCCCCATCGTGTCTCCTCTCACACCGAGATATCGCCTTCCCACCATGACATCGTCTTCACGCACAAGAAAACTGCCGTTACTCACGCCGAAGCTCTCCTTTTCTTTTTTCAGTTTGTGGGCCAACACGTTATAAATGTAAACAACGGCATAGGTACCCTCGTGAATGTACCCATGGGATTAATTAACAGAAAAAATAAGCTACAAGGGTATTAATTTACAGAATAATATAATAACAATAATAAAAAAGTGTATAATGTGACAAAATCCAACCAAAATATTAGAATAGGCCTTTTATAGAATGTTTTTCTAGTTGAGACTTATATAGAAGTATATTTGAAAATTAAGCCTCAATTTGTAATTTCCTTGACATTTGAAAAGGAAAAAAAACAATAGAAAATGTGTGAAAGGAGGATACGCCAACCATGAGGTAAGGTTCGATTTTTCGTAGGTAGGGTATCGAAATTACTTTAGGCAATTTCACTCAATTAGAATCAATGGTAATAATCCAATGAAGAAGTAACTGGATAGTAATAAACACACTTGTGTTTGTTTCCAGTATCAAATAATCCTTTTTTTCCATTTTAAGTGATTTTTTTACTTTTGAAGACACGTATTAATAAAGTTAATAATTTCTACATAATTAATTTAAAAGTAACTTATTTAACTAATGTATTCTTTATTGTGATAGATTAATCTAGTCACGAGACATATTTTTAAAGTTATAATATGCTTATTTAAGGAATTATTCACTATTATTTGATAGTTTCTCAATTCTTGTATAATTTTTGAAGAATAGTTACTTTTAGAGTTATTCGTGCATAATTTATGTGTTAAGTGTGCATTTAGGTACTTTGATACTATTAGATCACAAGACGAGGATAAGATGTCAAGAAAGGAAGGTCAAATACAAGTCAAGGCGTTATAGGATCAAGAAGCCACTTTTGGCAAGCGAGAGCAACTGTCGACCAGATTTAGAAATTGACTTGCTGGTGTCACCACGTACAATTGATGAAAATTCTGGAGGAGCCATCTAGTTTCTTGATAGTACTTGAAGTTAAGAGCGCATAGAAACGGAGGGTTCGTTATTTGGAGGTGAATTGAAAAAATTATTAAAGTTGCAACTGTCGTGGCTTGAACTAGTATATTCTTCTTTGAAAACATTTTTGGTATAATAGTTGAGTGAATACTTGAAACAAGAGAATTTTGTGTATTTTCATAAAAGGAATAGAAAATCAAGTTTTACAGTCGTTAGTATTTATTGTAATTTTTGAAAAGTTCGATAAGTCTGCTTCTACTTAAGGAATGAATTTGAAATGTAAGATTTAGAAAAGACAAAATTTTGTCTTAGCCTTTAGATAGATACTTTTTTAGAAGGAAAGTTTCTTTATCAATCAACATATAATAAGAAAATTTTGAAACGATTTAATATGGACAAGTCTCATCCATAATCAACCCCACTGGTGATAAGATCACTCAATATAACAAAAGATCCTTTTGGTCCTCGAGAGAACGGAGTAAGAGATACTTTGTCTGAAAGTACATATTTGAGTGACGTTGGAGCACTAATGTTGCTAATAATATACGACCAATAATTTGTTTTTATAGTTAATTTATTAACCATGTATAGTGCAACCCCTACAAGCAAACCTTGGCAAGGAATTAAGCATGTCATGAGGTATCTTCGTGGAACATCCAACCTAAACTTATTATATCTTAATGATCCTACACCATCACTAGTCAGATATGCCAATCTTGGTTATCTTTCAGATCTTCATAAAGCAAGGTCATATACATGGAACGTTTTTACCTATGATAGATTTCTATATTATGGATATCTATGAAACAAACCATGACGGCTACCTCCTCAAATCACATCGAGATTATTGCTCTTCAATAAACTAATAGAGAATGTGTATGGTTATAATCTGACATGCACCATATTCAAGGATCATCTGAACTTCTCGACATAAGCAATAATCCAATCATATTGTTCGAGAATAATACAAATGTATCACGTAAATTAGGGTGGGTATATCAAAACCAATAAAACTAAACATATATCACACAAATTATTTTATACTCACGAACTTCAAGACAATTGCATTATTGATATTCAACAAATAAGTTCAAGTTAAAATTCATCAAATTTGTTCACTAAAACTTTACCAATAACGACATTTAAGCGCATGTTAGCCAATGTGAAATATGTTATTGGAAAGATTTGATGTCAGAATGAGAGAGATGAGGTATTTGCGTGTTCTATTCTTTTTCCTTCACCATGTTTTTTTTTTCACTAGTTTTTTTTGGTAAAATATTAATGAGACAACCCATATATCATATATTTCTCACTTCAAACTTTATTTGGTGATATCCAACGGGATGTTATAAAATATTAGATATTAAGCGTATATACAAAACAACATCCCCAATAAAATAATGTGTATAAATAAATAACTTCCAGCGACTTATGATGCACCTGCACACATGTCCTATAAATGTGCAACTACTTAATTTTTCCTATATATAATTCGATAGTCATATCATTTTGTAATCGATAAGAACTTCTGAAAATTTCATATAATTTAATATTTCAATTTTTTCATCTTTAATTTTAAAATAAAATTTAAACTTTTAGGTTTTTTTTTGGGAAAACAAAAAAATTAACAACATCAAACAAAAAAAGAAAAAAGAAAAAAGAAAAAAGAAAATCAATTTAACATATTTTCAAGAAAAGAGCACACAAATTTACCTTTTCCATTTTTTGAAAATTCAGTTTATGTAAAGAAGGACAAATGTTACGTATCTCGCCGTTCAACAAATCAAAGTGTTTCTCCCTTCTTCTTCTAATGACAACTCCCAAACTTCCTCAACGTTTCACCCACTGTAAGTAACTTTCTACACTCTATTTCAATATTTTATCAAATTACAAACACCTTATATCATTCTCAATAATTCATTAAACTAAATACAAATCTTTTGTTATCCTATAGTTGCTGAAACGTCTTTGGAAAGTGGCCCTGTGAAGAAAGCAAGAACTATGTGCAGTACCATCAACACCACTGAAACTGAATCTAATATTGAAATGAAAAACGCCTTCTCCAAATATGCTCAGTATTTAAACGACCTCGTATAGCTTCTTCTCTAATTTTTGTGTTTTGCGTTTTCTCGTGTAGTTCTTTCTTATCATATATATGTATATTGTTGTTTAAGTATGTAATTGGAGGAAAATCTAGCTAATTAAATGAAATGGGTTTTCTATTTTTCTGCCAAATGATACAATTTTGGGTTTTAGTGAGTGAGTTTTGTGATGCGACTTAATTGCACAATAGGTCCCTAGATTATGGAAAAGTTGATAATTCTGTATTGTTGTAGAATGAGAAACGTGAACGAGTGGTCAAAGCAAGCCGAGACATAACCATGAACAGCAAAAAGGTCATATTTCAAGTTCACAGGTCAGAAAAATTCAAAGTTATTTGCTCTGGTTTGTTAGAATCTAAACCATTTTTAATTCTACAGAATAAGCAAGCATAACAAAGAAGAAGTGATGGAAAAAGCAGAAAAAGATTTAGCAGCTGTAACAGCACAGTTCATGGCTCGTTTAGTTAAAGAACTTCATGGAACTGACTTTTGGAAGCTAAGAAGAGCTTACTCACCTGGGGTTTGTATATCTTGACTTTTTCTTTACCCTTGAAATTCCGTTTCGATTCAGTTATGCTTAAAAACTTATTACAGGTACAAGAATATGTTGAAGCTGCAACTCTTTGCCATTTCTGCAAAACTGGATCACTTTTATACCTTGATGAGTTAAATGCTGTTTTATTGCCTCTAAGTGATTCTTCAATCGAACCTTTACAGATCAATGAAAGTGACTACTTACTAGGGGTAAGTAATTATTGAATTTAATGTCTTGATCTTTGTGTTAATCGGTTATTTTTTATAAATTAGGGACCTATAGTGCAAATTTTACATAATATAGGGACCTATAGTGCAATTTCTGCAAATTATAGGGACCTAATTTGCAAATAAACACAACCTGTTACTAATTTTTGCTCCTTTTAGATTGCGGATTTAACGGGAGAGCTGATGAGATTAGCAATTGGTCGAATATCAGATGGTGAAATTGAATTTGCGGAGAAAATTTGCAAATTTGTGCGTGAAATATACAGAGAATTGACTCTTCTTGCTCCTGAGATGGATGAAAGTTCAGACATGAAGACAAAAATGGAGACTATGTTACAAAGTGTAATGAAAATTGAAAATGGTAAGTTTTTGTTTCATTCATATGTATTTTTCTTACTTGAGCGTTTTTATGTTGTGTGTTTTGTAGCTTGCTTTAGTGTTCATGTTCGAGGATCTGAGTATATTCCGCTTCTTGGATCTAATGATTCGAGTTATCCACTTTTGGGTGTTCCTGATTTTGAATGATGAATTAACTTTTTTATCTCATTCGAAAACTTTTAAGTATAGCGAAAGTTGTAAACTTCTTTATGTTATGTAGTTTTTGAGATTGTCTTAAAAACTTTCTAATCTTTTAGGAAGAATTGAGATATCATATTACTTGAATTAGTGTTTAAATTCGTAGAAGATAGGATTGTTTGAAACTCCTATACTCTAATTAACTCTCAATGTTTTAAACTCATATCTCACCAAACAATGTCCAAGATTTATATGGTGGTGGGATTTATATTAAATTTCTATAAATTTCTCATATATTTACAACAAAACGAAGATAACCAAGAATCTTGTAAGGACTTGTTCTTAACTCTTCTCACACAAAGAGGATGTGTTGCTTCTCATCTCTATCAATACCAAGGTTTTTGGGACACAACTAGGCAAGTTTAAGCAACCATTGCATGTCAACAACATTTTAAAGCCAAAGATGATGATGTTTTACTTGTCACTACTTCTAAATCTGGCACCACTTGGTTTAAGGCATCGATATTCACCTTAGCTAACCGAAAGCTATACCCAGTTAATAGCCAACAACACCTTTACTTACCACCAAGAATATTCATGATCTTGTTCCTTTTTGGGAAGTTAATCTCTATCTTGATAACCACATTCCCAATTTCTCAACCTTTACATTTCCTACGCTTTTTTGCCCCTCAATTACCTTATATTTCATTGCCTAATTATGTTAATACTTCAACATGCAAGATTGTTTATCTATGTAGAGATCCCAAAGACAATTCCATATGGCATTTCATTGTTTATCTATTTCCGGGACGCCATAACTGTTGCATACGAGTTCCAAATTTATCGATCCAAGAGTCGAGGAAAAAGTCTAGAACTTTCAGGGTTGACATTTTTCATTTTTCTGGATAATAGACTAATCAACTATGAAATCAACTTAGAGTAAGGTCGAGAAACCCCGCACACATCATTGTGGACCCATCCTAGATCGAGAATGTCAACCCCTAACTATGTGATAGAACAATTCTCACGAAGGTAAACACAGTTTTCTCTCTCGTTGGCTTTTATATATTATGTGTTAATGTATATTCTTATGTTTTTACCGTTTCTTTATTCTATTTTTTAGAGTCGTAGGGACACGACTTATTTTTTAATTATGAATGGGGTACTCATTATCCTCATCCCTGCTTTTGTTTTCAATTGATCTAATATATAAAAAAACCATAAAAAATAGTACAAGGAATAGGTATAGAATCTGAAAATATCTTCTAAAAGGATGATTTTAGCAAGTTAGTAGGCCTTAGAGTTAATTCATAACACGATCAAAGTATTTTTATGAAAACACAACATAAAAGATATAAGAGATTAGTGAATAATGTATAAAATTAAGTTTAAACTTAGTGAGCTTAAGTGATTTGTACAACGTGAGGTTCGAGCTAGTTGAGAAATTAACATGATCGACATGTTTGGCTCTTAGGATTTGTGACAACTAGAACCATAAGGCGTGTTCTCTCGAGTTTGGACCTATAACAAATGTTAATGTTAACAAAATTTCAGGATAATGTGTTGAACCTTAATCTTTGTAAAACTCATTTGACCTTCTTTGGTCCTTTATTTATATATTAAATTTTGTTTACTAATAATTATGTGCACTACATTCATTTACAGTTTCTAAACTATTTTTGCTATCAAATCTTCATTAACCCTTATTGTCATTATTAAGAAACAATTATGGTCATCTTTAAGACAATAAAATCCTAGGTATCTTAACAGTTTTTGTAATACAATATATAAAGTTTTTCATGAAGACAAATCATGTATTTATGGATGAAATTAATTTATGCTCTTTGCTAGTCTAATAAAATTTTCAAGGTTTACTCTACACTAAATTTATCAATTTGCGTACTTTGAGATTTATTTGTTACTAATTTTACGAGTAGTCATTGACGTTAAAAATTTACATATGATGTCAAGATAAGTTTGTTTCATATGGTCTCATTTAAGGTCTGTCAAAGCTCCATCTATAATTTTTGTCTAAAACACATGGTAACATATATAAACAACAAAATTGTTATCCCATCAATGAAGGGGTAATATATGAATAATTAATAGTACACAAATCATAAGTAGGGAAATATATCAATTAACATGTAAACTATACATGATAACCTTCTTGACTATCCACTCAATACCAACATGATTTGTTGTTCTCATAATCAAACTAATTGAAATTTGAGAGATCTCGCAACCCAATAATTAGATTTATTCTAGGATCAGTAAAGATCTTTAGTAAAAATATGCTAGATTATCTTAGTTAAAAAATTAAAACTTCATTAATTTAACAAAACTAATTGTAACTAATCTCGTCACATCAACACCAATAATCAAACTATAATAAGAAACCTAATACCCTAAAGTTTAAATCTAAACACGGATGATGTCGCGACAAACATTTTATAATTAGTTTAGGTTCAGCGAGAGCACTTCCTTATCTTGTACAATCTGTCATTCTAACGAACTTGTAAATCTAACTATCGAAAAATACATTTGAGAATAAATTCTAATTCAAATGGGTAACGATTATAGTATTATCCTTAGCCTCAAAAGACATTCTTGACTCCCCTAATCGGGGATGATTGCCTTAATCTTTGATCCATATTCTGGGGTCCTGACAACAATATATTACTTACATCCTTTTTTTATATATTTATAGACTTAACCGACATCATTTGGTTATATATTTAAGGTTTAATTGTGAAATTTATCACAATATATGGTGTACTTGAATTTTAGCTTATCTTGAATTATACATGTATTTTTAAAGCGATTTGAGATAATTTGTGTCAAATTAGTAGATCCTAGATACATAAATGATATTAAACCCTGAGATGAAGCTAGAAAGTCTAAAAGTCATGAAGAAACCCTATACACGTCGCAAAAGGTGTCCAAGAAGTCCACTAGAAGTTAACCAAGAATTGCCAATAAACGTATCAACCAAATTTACAAAATCACGAAAATAATTGGTGAGGATTCTGATCATGAAACTTAATCTCAAGATATTCCTTCAAGTGTAGACTGCGTCTCTTTCTTAACCCTGCAATGAACAAAATGAGACTGCCTGAGGCGATGGGCCGAGCATCGGTCCTTGGTCCCTTATATCCCTCTTCAAGCTTGTGAATTAAAGAGAGATGGGGCTCCTTTCAGGGGACATCGTCGGAGAACAATGTCGGGGACAAGGTGAGAACATTTTCTATTCGTTCCTAATGCTTTTTGGCGTCAAAAGGACTCACTTTCTTTGTTTGTTCTTTATGCGAGTTCAGTGCCTTGCCTTCCAAGTCATCCTACCGGTCATCGAATTAGTAAGCACCTACTTCCTTGCTAGCCTTCCAGCTTTGTCCCTCCTCACCTCAATAAATTCCGTTTGAGGCTTTGCCTTTCATTCAACCATTTCGTCTAGCTATTCCATGTAGTCCAGCCCTTCGAGAGAATAAACGAATCGCAAATTGGAGTGAATAGAATATGTTATGGTGTTTAACTGACAAGACCTAAACCTACCCAGATTTAAAATAGTCCATTCGGCCACTTTTGACTCACTTATGGTCAAATACGTCACATCACTCTATATGTGAGTTAATCACATTTGTGCTTTTGGTCAAACTTTAGATCATCGAACCATTCCATACCTTTCTTCTATTCAGGTTTCCCGAAACGTGAAATATTTCGGATTCATCTTCGATGCTCAAGGTTACGGATCCCTCGTAAAATTTAATTAGTGTGCATCGAGCACTCATATCTACTTCGTACTAAATTATAATAAAATCAGTAGATGTAATGAGATCACCTACTTGCATCAATATATTCGCAAACGACAATTCGTCACTTCTTCGAATTAATAGGAGCAAAAGATCACGTGAAACAGGAGAATAGAGAGTGATGTGAAGAAATTTAATAAATGCAAAGATAATAACTGATCATTAGATCTTTAATAACAAAATATTCAAAGTTACATTCAATCATATGAAAAAACTTGATGTCTCCTCATTTGTGATAATAAAATATACTTCCGAGACATCATTTTAGGCTTATTTATTAGTTTATAGGTTGATTTTATCTTAGTTTAGTGCACTTTCCTATTTTGAGTCTTGATTTAGTGACATAATATTTTTAGAGCATATTGGGTTTAATTGTTTATTTAGTGTGAAGATTTAAAGATAATTATGGAGCTTAATTAGAGTCCAAGTCAAAGGCTACAACTTATGGAAAGAGATTTGCATGGTAATTGGAGATAAGGAAACAAAAGCTAAAAAGATGGAAAAAAAAGCTGCCTAAATCTGGGATTCTGCAGTACACGCCTAAAGAAGTGCTATTTACCCCAAGAAATAGGACGATTTTGGTAATTTCCTTTCATAGGGACATAGATAATTCTGTGAGTATTCTTTTGGTATCTTATGGAGCTCAAACCGACCAATAACGAAGAAGATATGCTCAAAACGGTCCAGCAGTGTTTATCTTTATTTCCATACGAATTTGAGTTGGGCTAGGAGTCCAATACTTTATCTCTTCCTCAAGAAACGAATTAGGTCAACCTATACACTATAAATACAGCCTCTTAACACTCTTAAATCATCCTTGGTGAAACCTTAAGCCAAGAGGAAGCTTACAACACAAGAGATAAGTCTGGAAGGAGCTGTTCATCAACAATGTCTTCTTCTACCTTTAAAGTTGTAATTTCTTTATTTTATTTCATGAACTAAATTTATTTAGCTTGCGTTTTAGCATATATGTATGAACCCTAGTTTTGATTGACATCTCTCTAATTTGGGAATTTAATGTTTTAAATTGAATTATAGTTTTTATTCTTTGTTTATGTGTTTGGATTTATATTCAGTGTTCTTGTGGACTGCAGCCATTTAGAATTACCATCTAGTAATTAGGTCACCATTGACACCGGTGTTTAATTGCATGTTTAGCACATAACGTCTAGTATTAGGTCTGATCTGACAACCCAACCTAGCTAGATAATCACTATGGTTTAGTTCTTGTAACTATTTACCAATTACAGGAAAAGTTTGCTTAGGAAGCCTTATTGACACAGGTAAATCCTATTTGAAACTACCAATAGCGAATTGGGACCGATTAGGGAAATACTACATAATTCACCCTTACATGTTTAGAACGGCAAAACTAGTGGGGATTACATGCTAATAACTCGAGCTATATTCTCATGTCACTTCTCTTTCATATTTATTTTTTGTCTTTTAATGTCTAGTTTTAAGTTAGTTTAATTAGAAAATCATACAAACATCTATTTGTCTTTACTTTTATTTGCGTTTAGTTGTTCTAGCTTTAATTTATTTGCACCTGATTATTGCATAAGATTCCACTAACCTTCGTAGTCTCTGCGGAACGAATCTTAATTATTTAACTAAAACTTGCATACGATCTATATACTTGCAGAACCGTGTAGCTTTAGGGTGTTATTTTGCACGTTAATTATATCTTATTTTATCACACCCTAGGCCCCACCAAGTTTTTGGCGCCGCTGCCGGGGACTACATCGTTAGTCCTTGTGCATATATCTTGTGCTTTTAATTTCAGTTAGTTCTATTTTACGCTTTTGTTTTTAGTTTTTGTTTTTCATATTTAGTTACAGATGGAGAACCCAAGGAGACTTGAGCTACCCATCGAGTTTAGAGTGGAGCCACGAGGAATTCGCGCTCCAGAAATCCAAGCCGCAAAATTTAAACCTGATCCAGGGATGCTAACTCAGTTTGCATCTCATGGATTATTTAGCGGAGTTGCACATCAAGATCCGATCCGATATATTCAGAAATTCATGCAGATCTGTGATGCTTATATCGTAAGAGGAGTTACTAGGGAACAAGTATATTACCTGATGTTCCAGTTCTTCTTGACCATATGTGCAAGCGGTTGGTATGATGCCCAGTACCCTCATGTTATTCCAGATTGGGACAAGCTTCAAACAAGATTCCTAGACCGTTTCTATCCGGTTAGTAGACGTTTCAAAGATATGTTGGAGCTTGAACAATTTATACAGAAAGACGAAGAGAGTTTGGGTGAATCATGGTTACGATTTACAAAAAAGCAGGCGAGATGTCCATATCATAGATCCTCGCCGGAATATTATTTAACCTTGTTTTGTGGAGGCCATAATGATAAATCCAGAGAGAAAGCAGATTCGTTAGTAAACGCAAGTTTTGTGTTGCTAGATCCTGAAGAAGCTGAGTTGGGGATGGAAAGAGTTCTTGAGAATGAGAGAAGTTGGCCAAAGAGATCAGAAAAAGAAAACAATTCAGAATCTCTGAAGCTTAAAGAATTGGCTAACCAACTCGAAGAACTACAAGAACAAGCCCGAACAATTGCTCAGGTGAATACAGTACGCACAATTCCTTCGTGTCCTGGTTGCGGATCAAGAAATCACGTGTGGGAAGGGTGTATGAATAATCCAGCAGTAGCTTCCGTTACATATCCTCAAGATAACTATTATTCTAATGGTTATACTTATCCTCAAGAAAGCTACACTAATTATCAACAACCTCCACAACAAAAGAGTTGGGTCAGAAAGCAAGAGACTTATCATAAACCCCAACCTCAATCCTATAATCCACCACAACCCATTCAGAAAAAGGCACCCATTGCTGAAAAAGCTTGTCAAGAACCAAAGAAAGATCCACCTAAACAATCAACGCAACTGGCAAAGAAGGAACTAATCCCAAGCTTGAATTTGAGTATGGCTAAATTAATGCAAGCAGCTGAGAAAATGAGTCATAGCCAACAGAAAGTTCGAACCCAGCAGAAGATTATCAAGCAACTAGAGCATACTATATCACATCTGGCGAGTACATTACAAAATAGGCCAAAAGGGCAACTCCCAAGTGATACTATTGCTCCTAGAGATGATACTTGCCATGCAGTTGAATTGCGAAGTGGAAAACAACTACCTCCACCAAGACCAGAACCAGAACCAATCCCTATTCCAGAACAGAGGGGGGAAGAAACAATCAAAGATACAGTTGAGGAGGTAGTTAAACCAAAGAGTGTTCAAACCGAGACACCTGACCAGACAAGAAAACCAGTGGAACTCAATACACGCCCGCCACCACCATACCCTTCACGTGTCAGAAAGAAGGACAATGACCTGGAATTCAAGAAGTTCATTGACATGTTGAAGAAATTGGAAGTTAATATACCTCTTGTTGAAGCTCTCAAGAGAATGCTGGTGGTCCTTTGTGTGTTCTAAAAATAAATGCAAATGCTAATCGGACCACAACCGCAAGTGTACGGTTGTCCCAAGTAGTATGTATGATAATACAGATTCGTTCCAAGGACGGATGGTTGATCACAATGTTTAGCAAGTAGTGATTGATGCACTTATGAAAAATAAAAGATAATAAAATAATTGTTTGGTTTTGTTGATTGAAGCTAATGAATAAAAGACAAATAATTAAATGCAAGTAGAAGCTAAGACGCAAGTAAAATAAGTGAAAACGCAATATGAGATGTAGTACTTGAGAACGCAAGGATCCTCCTAATTTTACTTTCTAACTTATGTTGTTTAAGGGCTAAATCAGTCAATTACAATGGTCGGGATTCTAAATTCCTTATACCCCCGTCAGGGTGGACTATAAGGCAATCCTAAAGTGTCACTAGTCCCGTCAGGGTAAATATGATCCACCGTTGGATGATTAAGATTTATTACCACTTTGGCCCTAGGATTAACTAAGTTCGTCAGAATCAATAGTTTTTATCCCAGATTGAACAATTAATTCTGTACCTAAACCCCCCGTCAAGATGATCCACACGCCACATATGTGGAATAGCTTAGATACTAATACCTAATTTTAGTTCGCGACTCTAAAATCAGTAAATAATCATAAATTGTCGAAAAGAGTAAAAGACCTGATTTAATTTAATTTAACAGAAACCCAAATTCAACATTCGTTATAAAATAAAACTAGGATTCACCCATTGTTTGTTCTCAAGCACTATGAGTTGTTTAGCTCATATTAAAAACAAAAACTAAATTAAAAGAATTGGAATTCATATTGTTTACAAAATTAAAATACGAAAAGAACCTAATTTCCGGAATTGGAATGACTACGAACGGAGCTATAGACCCACTCCAGCTCTTGTAGCTTCTTCTTTCTTCCTTCTGTTGCTTCTCTCTGGTGTTTAATCTTGTGGAATGTGAATTGTGTGAAAAATAGAAGTCCAGACCTCCTTTTATAAGTAAAAATTCGGACTAGGGCTTGAACCAGAAAATAAAAGCCTAATTAAATGTCCAAGCCCACTTTCTAAGCCCAAAATCCCGTAACTGATGATAGACCTTCACTAAAACAGCTTTTCCCGATGCGTTACAACTCCGATTGACCTCATTCCAGTTGCTAAAGTTCCGTAACTCGATAAGGAATGATTTCTCTTCAAAGGTCAGCGGCTAAATCATCGCTTAAGCACCTCGAAATCAGAAATCTATGGCCTGGAAAGTGGATTTTCAGCTCTAAAAATAATATCTTCGGGATTTGTCTTCAAGTCTTGACTCTAATTCACGATCTTTGACCTTCTCCTCGGATTCCTCTCCTAGCTAACATCTAAAACCTGTAAACTTTACACTAAAATACCAATATTACGCGCAAAAGTTTAATAAATTAAAAATGCTAGAAATAAAAAGGTAATTCCGGATTATTGAATATTTAGTACAAAAGTCTATCAAATTAATTAAATAAACACCAAAAATGATGTCTCCTAAGGGTCTAAAATAAGAACAATTAGGGAGACATCAAGACCCCCAACTCAAACCTTTGTCGTCCCGACAAAGTAAAACAAAACAAAGGGGTAGAAGTAAGTGTATAAACAATAGAAGCTAGTAAATAAACCCTAAAGCAAAACTCAAAATAAATCTCATATAGCAAACTCTAAAAACTAATATACACATACACTAATCATGCAACATCAAACATAAATAATCTCAATCATAAAATTAAAGTCGCAATGCTTGAAGGTTACACTTGTACTCATCTCTGTATGATGGCTATAGGGTGGTCATTAATCCTAACTCGCTTTGAACGCTCCACCTAGTCTATTCCCTATTAACAGAATCATAAATTCACTATGCACTTAGGAATCACGAGGTCTTTACGGTTATAATATTGGCTTCAGGACGGGTGTGGATGTATATTTGGTAAATTTGAAGTGAGCTTTTGGCTCTCTCCTCACTTACCATCAACAATGTCCTCGAGCTTGAGTTAACGCTCAAAAAGATGTTCTCACTCACCCATATACGCAACAATTTAGCGTCCCATGTCTACCCACTATAAATAAGATGATTTTCAGAAAATTCCACTTTGCCGGATGTTTTATTCATTCATATTTTTCTTTTTCTTTTTTTCTTTTTTTTTGTACAGAAGCAAACCGGGTACCCGGTTTTGACGAATCCGGGTTCCCGGTTCCTACTGTATGATTTTTCAATTTTTTTTTTTTTTTTTTTCATTTTTTTTTTCTTTCTTTTTCATTTTTCTTCATTCCCGGCAAAGGGTTACAAGTATATATCATCTGCAATTGTGCTACAATACAAAGCACATCGATCCCTACCCATTTAATTCCCCATATGTGGTCCCACCACCCCAAACTCAAGCTCGAGACATGTCTCAGGATTGTGATTCAAGTGCGGGTCATATGGTCATGCCTAATAATCTAAGGGATAATGGCTTATATCGTGGCTACAAAGAAAGGTCTAAAGGCTCGAAGTGGGCTAAGACGGATAATAATTAATACAAGGGATAGCAGGCTAAAAAGACACAAATGGCTAACAAAGAACTGCCCCTATCATTTTCCTAAGTACATAGCTTGTCTTTAGTTCATATCTAGGTGGGTTCTCTACTAATTAAGATTTCACGTTCTACACACCAAACATATTCCTTGAGTACAAGCTTACTTCATCTGCATTGTTCATTAATTTTTCCTATCAATTACCTATGTTCGCATGCAATTGTAAGTGCGTTTTATATCAATCCCTAAAGTCCACTATTTACTATCATAGATTTATCAAAAGTATGCTTAAAGGGATATTTAAAAATTTCTACAGTCAAACGCAACTCCGAAGATTCTTTTATTGAAAGCAAATAAAGCAAATAACACATAAAAAACTGGGATGAGGCAACGAACCCCACCCCAAACTCAAAAATGAGCCGTGTCCCCACGACTCGGAAAGACTCAATAAAGCATTTAAACTAATATACACTAAGAGGAAAGTTTAGAAAACGTATCTTAACCAGCGCGAGGCTGGTTATCGGTGTTGCGTTCTGGACCTTTATCTCGCGTAACAGCATCATAAATCGCGTTTTGAAGTGTATTTACGCCTAGGATTAAATTTCGAAGCAGGTCCAATTCTTTTGTAACGTTTCCCAAGGTAGCAATCATCCTCTCCTGATTCTCTTCCAACACCTGAATCTTCGCTTCCAACTCAGGTACAGTTTTCGCTTTCTTTGATTGAGGAGTTCTTGGACTTCTTGTAGCTCGTGTTGCCTCTTCATGGATGTTCTTGATTGTGCTCAAAGCTATACTCACACCAACTGAAACAGTATCAATATCTGCGTCCTTACGCGGAATCTTTGCGTCTAGGCACAACTGAGTAATAGTACAAGGAAACTTCAGATTTTGTTGTTTCATTGGTGATTTCGCGAACTCCATGATTGTATCATAAATGATCTTAGCAACATCAAATGGTTTCTCCTCCAAAATACACTTAATAACAAATATGTGCTCTTTCTTCAACTCGGAAGTGTGTTTAATACCAAAGAAAGTGGGTATTATGAAACGAGACCAAACCTTAGCACGAGGTGTCAAACTACTGCTGTAAAACTGTCCAGGATACCTTTCACCTTCCGGAATTGGGCTAGTCCCATTAACAAGCACGGTCCCCCAAAGGGATTCAAAATCAAAAGAAGGGTCATTAAGAGTTTCTTGGAAGGGGCATGTTCCAGAAAAGTTGGGTAGTTTCAATGATTTCCGAATACGTTCAATAGAGAAAGGAACTACCTTTTTGCGGATATCAATGGCATCATGGGAGGTAGCTAAACCTTCGTAAAATTCTCGCACAAAAGTAGGAATAAACTCAAGCTTCCTTTCTTGTAACGCCTTCCAACCAAACTTAGCACATGTCACAACATATTCCTTGTAATCACTACTCATAATACCCTTAGGAAAATTCGTCTCCTCACCAAATTTCAAAAATTCAATTCTTTCACGAACCTGAGTATTCCAACAAGTGTAAACCCTCTTAGGCTTGTGGGCCCACATCTTCATACGCGGAGGTTTCGTAACGGGTGCTTCCGGAATCTCTTGTTCAGTTTCTTCCTCAATGTTCTTCGCAATTTCCTCTTCTGGTTCCTTCTCACTTTCAATCTCATCCATCAATCTTCTCTTTAGACCTGTGATTTCTTTTCTGTTAGAATCAAGCTTAACTTCGTCAATTTTTCGTTCAGGACGCGAATCAAGAATCTCAATAGCTTGTTCTTGAGAACCACCAATGGTGGTCTTCCTTCTAGGAGCAGTTCTTCGGAAATCACCGGTTCTGTTAGTCATCTCTTTTCACCCCAAACTCAAAACTTCAAATAATGAGAAACTTAGAGAAAAAGTTTAGAATTTTGATGTTTTGAGGTTTAAGAACTTAAGAACTAGGTGAAATATGAGATGGGTCTTGGTTAATTTGTAAGGGAGAAGAAAGAATTGGGTTTAATTTAAGGAATTGGGTGAAGAAGAATCTTGGGAAAAACTAAGGATTTGATGTTATTTTGGAGAGGAGGTGAGTTGATCTTATGTTTTTGTGGTGAAAGAGGGTAGGATTTGATGATATATAGTGTTTTGGTAGATGAATTTCGGAGGTGGGGAGGCTATTGGTGCGTTTTAGGTAAAGACTTGGAAAAGAGGCTAAGAACTAGGTTAAAACACCTCAAAAACCGACATCACAGCTTTCAAACCGGGTCCCCGGTTTTGGCAAACCGGGTTCCCGGTTCCGCGTCGCTGTGACGGCGCGGAAAAATAATTGTGGACTTTTTTTTTTTTTTTTTTTTTTTTTTTCTCAAAACGCACCAAAACGCTGGATCCCAAGACGCTGGGTCAGGGATTTTGCTCGCCGAAACCGGGTACCCGGTTCTGTGGAATGCGGGTTCCCGGATTTTCTCGATGGCGCGAGTCAAAACGCGCCAAAACGCAGCACCTCAAGACGCTGGACCAGAGAATTTCACCATCAGCAGCTCCGAAACCGGGTACCCGGTTCTGTGGCATGCGGGTTCCCGGTTTTGTGTCGATGGCGCGAATCAAAACGCACGAAAACGCAAGCCACCAAAACGCTGGGTCAGAGATTTTCAAAAGTTACAGCACCAAAACCGGGTACCCGGTTTTGCCACATGCGGGTTCCCGGTTCCGATGCTGTGTCATGAACCCAAAACGCAAGGTGTCGCGTTGAGGAGGGTGGTACCAGCTCCAAAACCGGGTCCCCGGTCTTGTGAAACCGGGTTCCCGGTTTCTCCTGGACATCCAACCTCTTTTTCTTCTGTTTTCGCCAAATCGACCCCAAACTCAAGTCCTTTTTACCCCTGAAATCATCAAAAACAACTACCCTTCCTCATTTCTTAATAAAAACAATAAAATTACGAAAATCAAACTAATCTAAATTGCAAAAATATAAAAACTCAGCTAATATACAAGTAATTGGCTTTTGTTTAACGTCGTTAAGCTCGACGGGTTACCTCACGCTTCTAAGGAGTCTCGAGGAGATACATGACCTCCCCGGGATGTGGATGTTTCGAGCGATTGGTATCTTCACCTCCATGGTATATCTTCAGTCTGTGACCGTTAACCATAAAGGTACGGTTCTCTAGCGGATGTTCTATTTCTATCGCCCCATGAGGTGTAACTTTGGTCACTATGTATGGACCTGACCACTTAGATCTTAACTTACCCGGAAAATTGCTGAACTTTGAATTATACTTTAATACTTTTTGCCCCACTTCAAAGTTCTTTGGACGAATCCGATTGTCATGCCATTTCTTTGTATTTTCTTTGTAAAGTTTAGCATTTTCATAAGCATGCAATCGGAATTCGTCAAGTTCATTAAGCTTCATCATACGATTCTTTCCGGCTAAGATAGGGTCTAAGTTCAACTGCGCAATCGCCCAATAGGCACCCATTTCAAGCTCTAAAGGTAAGTGACAAGCCTTACCATACACCATACGATATGGAGATGCACCAACTGGAGTTTTAAATGCAGTACGATAGGCCCACAACGCATCATCTAACTTCATTGACCAATCTTTTCTTGTAGGACCAACGGTTTTCTCTAGGATTGACTTGACTTCACGGTTCGAAACTTCAGCTTGACCATTGGATTGTGGATGATACGCAGTAGATACACGGTGTCTAACTCCATATTTCTCTAGAATAGTCTTCAGATATTTATTAACAAAATGAGATCCTCCATCGCTAATAATCACTCTAGGTGTGCCATGTCTAGTGAAAATATGTGATTTCAAGAACTTAATCAGCACTCGTGAATCATTAGTAGGTAAAGCCACCGCTTCTACCCACTTAGACACATAATCAACGGCTAATAAGATATAGAGGTTACCATTTGAAGGAACGAAGGGACCCATAAAGTCTATGCCCCAAACATCGAATATCTCAACCTCTAACACATTATTACGCGGCATCTCATCCCTCTTAGATATGTTTCCGGTAAACTGGCATCTCGTACATTTCTTAACATATTCATGACAATCTTTTATAAGAGAAGGCCAGTAAAAACCTGATTGAAATACCTTTGCAGCAGTTCTGTCTCCTTTAAAATGTCCTCCATATAATGAATCATGGCATCCAGCTATAATGGCTTGAGTCTCTTCCCTTGCTACACATCTTCGTATCATTTGGTCAGCACAAACTTTATAGAGGAACGGATCCTCCCAAAAGAACTGTCTAGCACGATGAGCTAACCTTTTTCTTTCTTGATAAGTAGAACCTTCAGGAAAAACACCACTCACCACTAAATTCGCAATATCTGCATACCACGAAGCCTCATAATCTTGAACAACGAATAAACTCTCATCAGGAAACTCTTCTCTAACTGCTTCAGTACCACTATTCATCTCTGAACCCTCTAAGCGCGACAGATGATCTGCAACCTGATTCTCACAACCCTTTCTATCTTTGATCTCTAAATCGAACTCTTGAAGCAATAACACCCATCTGATCAACCTTGGTTTCGCATCTTTCTTCTCCATAAGGAATCTGATCGCGGAATGATCTGTATAGACAATAACTTTCGCTCCAAGAAGATAAGAGCGAAATTTATCAAACGAATATACAACTGCTAGCAACTCTTTTTCTGTAACTTTGTAATTAATCTGAGCACCACTAAAAGTTTTACTAGCATAGTAAATCGAATGAAAAACCTTCTCTTTTCTTTGTCCTAATACAGCTCCCATACACAAATCACTCGCATCACACATAACCTCAAACGGTAAATTCCAATCTGGAGGTAACACTATAGGAGCAGAAATAAGCTTTTCTTTGATTGCTTTGAAGGCCGCTAAACAAGCTTCATCAAAAAGGAATTTGCAATCCTTTTCGAGTAAGTTGCATAGTGGTTTAGCAATCTTAGAAAAATCTTTAATAAAACGCCTATAAAAGCCAGCATGGCCAAGAAAACTCCTTACCCCTTTAACAGAAACAGGAGGGGGAAGAGTTTTAATTACCTCGATCTTCGCTCTATCAACCTCTAATCCAACACACGAAACTTTGTGACCCAGAACAATACCTTCACGAACCATGAAATGACACTTCTCCCAGTTGAGCACCAAATCTGTTTCCTTGCATCTCACTAACACTTTCTCCAAGTTATCTAGACATATATCAAAATCATCACCAAACACGGAGAAATCATCCATAAACACTTCAAGGAAATTATCTATCATATCCCAGAAGATGGCCATCATGCATCTCTGAAAAGTAGCGGGAGCATTACACAATCCAAATGGCATTCTGCGATATGCAAAAGTACCAAATGGGCATGTAAAGGTAGTCTTATGTTGATCTTCTGGAGCCACGTAAATCTGATTGTACCCGGAGTAACCATCCAAGAAACAATAATATTCTCTTCCGGCTAATTTGTCTAACATCTGATCAATGAAGGGCAAAGGGAAATGATCTTTTCTGGTGGCCTTGTTCAGCTTTCTGTAATCCATGCAAACTCTCCAACCTACTACCGTTCTTGAAGGAATCGCCTCATTTTTATCATTAAGAACTGTTGTAATTCCTCCTTTCTTCGGTACACACTGAACTGGACTCACCCATTCACTACTCGAAATGGGATAAATAATCCCCGCATCTAAAAGTTTAATCACCTCCTTCTTCACCACATCCTTCATGGCTGGCATTAATCTTCTTTGACCTTCAACTGAGCGTGCATTAATATCTTCTAGTATGATTTTGTGTTGACAATAGGATGGACTAATGCCTTTGATGTCAGCAATTGTCCAACCTATTGCTTCTTTGTTGGCTCTTAACACACGCAACAGTTTATCTTCTTGAGGACCTGTTAAATTAGCTGAAACAATAACAGGTAGAGTTTCATCAGTACCCAAATATGCATACCTCAAGTGTGCTGGCAATGGTTTTTCTTCCAATTCCGGAGGAGATTCAATTGAAGGTTTCTTTTTAGGAATAATCTCCCCCGGTTCTCTCACAGGTTCATAGGCAAGACGCCTATATTTCGGATTTTCAGAATTGAGAGCTGCCACTGTTTCTGTAAGCTCCTCCATCATCTCAGGTGAATCTAATGTCAAAGCAGCCTGCAAGATATCATCAAAATTTAAACAATTAAATACCTTTTGCGATGCTTGCTCTACTACATCCATTCTGAAGCAATCTTCCTGAGAATCTGGGAATTTCATGGCTCGAAATACATTGAATTTCACTTCCTCATCTTGTATCCTCATCGTTAATTCGCCATTCTCTACATCGATCAATGTCCTCCCTGTAGCTAGGAAGGGTCTACCCAAAATAATGGGGACATTTCTATCTGCATTGTATTCAAGAATTACGAAATCAACAGGAAATATAAGTGTACCTGCCTTAACAAGGACATCCTCAATACGGCCTTCAGGATGAGCAAGAGACCTGTCCGCCATTTGCAAGACCATAGAGGTGGGTCTTGCATTTCCAATTTTAAGCTTATCAAAGACTGACTTAGGCATCAAGTTGATGCTTGACCCTAAATCGCATAGCGCCTTTCCTTTCCATTCTTCTCCAATCGATATGGGAATCGTGAAACTCCTCGGATCAACTAACTTCGGAGGTAATTTGCTCTGGCAAATCGCACTACACTCTTCAGGAAGGCCAATCATCTCATTATCACAGTAGGGCCTTTTATTAGTGAGGGCCCTCTTCAAAAACTTCGTATACTTAGGAATATCTCGAATTGCCTCAAGTAACGGAATATTAATACTCAAACCCCTCACTCTATTGAAGAATTTCTGAAAATCACCCATATCACCCTTTTTCTGAACTCGCGATGGAAACGGTGGTGGAGGGCGATTGCTTACAATTTCATCTCTCTTTTTCGGATTTTCTCTTGGTCTTTCTATCTATTCAACCTCACTATCTTTCTCATTCTCTTTCTCTTTCTCACCCACTTCCTTTTCTTTTCTTGGGACTTCTTTCTCTTTCATAACGGGAAAAGGAGGTGGAGGGAGGTTCCTACCACTTCTTAATGTAACAGCCTTGCAATCTTCACGTTGTGTTGGATTTTCCGTATCGCTAGGAAGTTGCCCTTGTGGACGCTGATTCAACTGTTTATTAATTTGACTTAGCTGATTCTGGAAAATCTTCATATTTGCTTCAGCTGCGTTTGGACGTTCCAAAGCTTGTGTTTGAAGAGCAATCAAATTTTCAACGGTTTTCTGAAGGGTAATTACTCCTTCTTGTGGATGGGCAGGTAGAGCTTTCTGGTTTAAATTCTCATCGTAGGTATTCTGAGGAGCTTGTCTTTGTACATAATTGTTTTGATTCTGTCCTCCTTGATGATTGTTGTGTGGTCTTGGATTATAGTTGTTGCCTTGAGGACGCGGCTGGTACGCGTAAGTAGGATTGGCTGCCCCATTGGGATTTGAGTATTGAAACCCAGGATGGTTTCTGTTAGGCTGATATCCATTACCACTTGAATTGAAATTACCTCTATTGGACATAAAATTCACTGATTCTTGGTTATTCGGACAACTTTCCTCATCATGATCATCTACCTTACAAATTGAACACATATACACCTCTTGTGCAGCATGCACAGCTACCTTCTTACCCGAAAATCCTTCTTTCACAGCTAGAGTAAGCTGCTTCAATTGTTGCTCTATGGTATTCTGGATCTTATTCTCAAACGTAGCAAATTTCTCTTCCATGTCAACATTATTTACTCCCTTAACTGGTGTTCTTACTGAGCTCCACCCAACTTCATTCTTGACTGTTCTCTCTAAAATAATTTTGGCATGAGCGGGTTGAACTTGAAGAAAACCTGCACCACATAGCGTATCCAATTTCTCTCTTGAAGTTCCATCAAGGCCTCTATAAAAGATCTTTAACTGTTGTTGTTCTGAAAAGCCATGATTAGGAACTTTACGCAAACACATCTGAAATCTTGTCCAACTCCTTCCCACAGTTTCCTCATACTCTTGACGGAATTGTGTCAATTCTAGTTCAGCATCTAACCTCATGTTACTTGGGTAATACCTGTCAAAGAAAACAACTTTTAATTGGTCCCAATTAGTAATCTTCGTAGGATCTTGCGTATCGTGCCATTCACTTGCTCCATCAATGACAAAGAATTTGAAAGCAGCAAAATACATCTGTTCTCTTGAAACCCCTTGTGTGATATAAGAATCACATATCTGCTTAAATTTTTGTACCGCTCTAAGAGGATCTTCCGATGGTCTTCCGCGAAAATTTCCAAAGTTTTGGAAGTGAGCTAGCATACCCGAATCTGGACGGAATCTCGGAACATTAATATCTGGAGCACCTACTCCTATAGCTGGAGCGCGGAATGGAACTTCTGGAGGGCCATTAGTGAACCACGGATCATGATTCATCACTATCTGGACTGGAGGATTAGGATTTAGTGGTTGAACTTGAGGAATAACGCCTGGAGCTAAAGGTTGGCCATTTGCATCTAACTGGCCTTGTCCATTCTGTTGACCTTGAATAATGATATTCTCCATTATGTTACTTAATTCTTCTACTTCTAAAGCTTCTCGTTCTCTTCTTCTTCTGTTCGCAAGTCTGATCAACGATTCTGGATTACTAAGGATCGGAGGTGATGGCTCTAGATCCTTGAATAGCCTTCTTCGCATACACCAAACCTAAAAACCTGAAAAAGCTAACAAACAAAAAGCGTAAAACTGATAAAATAAAATAAATGCACTTATCACTAAAGGATAAACACCGTGGTCACACGCTACCGTCCCCGGCAGCGGCGCCAAAAACTTGGTGGTCCTTTGTGTGTTCTAAAAATAAATGCAAATGCTAATCGGACCACAACCGCAAGTGTACGGTTGTCCCAAGTAGTATGTATGATAATACAGATTCGTTCCAAGGACGGATGGTTGATCACAATGTTTAGCAAGTAGTGATTGATGCACTTATGAAAAATAAAAGATAATAAAATAATTGTTTGGTTTTGTTGATTGAAGCTAATGAATAAAAGACAAATAATTAAATGCAAGTAGAAGCTAAGACGCAAGTAAAATAAGTGAAAACGCAATATGAGATGTAGTACTTGAGAACGCAAGGATCCTCCTAATTTTACTTTCTAACTTATGTTGTTTAAGGGCTAAATCAGTCAATTACAATGGTCGGGATTCTAAATTCCTTATACCCCCGTCAGGGTGGACTATAAGGCAATCCTAAAGTGTCACTAGTCCCGTCAGGGTAAATATGATCCACCGTTGGATGATTAAGATTTATTACCACTTTGGCCCTAGGATTAACTAAGTTCGTCAGAATCAATAGTTTTTATCCCAGATTGAACAATTAATTCTGTACCTAAACCTCCCGTCAATATGATCCACACGCCACATATGTGGAATAGCTTAGATACTAATACCTAATTTTAGTTCGCGACTCTAAAATCAGTAAATAATCATAAATTGTCGAAAAGAGTAAAAGACCTGATTTAATTTAATTTAACAGAAACCCAAATTCAACATTCGTTATAAAATAAAACTAGGATTCACCCATTGTTTGTTCTCAAGCACTATGAGTTGTTTAGCTCATATTAAAAAGAAAAACTAAATTAAAAGAATTGGAATTCATATTGTTTACAAAATTAAAATACGAAAAGAACCTAATTTCCGGAATTGGAATGACTACGAACGGAGCTATAGACCCACTCCAACTCTTGTAGCTTCTTCTTTCTTCCTTCTGTTGCTTCTCTCTGGTGTTTAATCTTGTGGAATGTGAATTGTGTGAAAAATAGAAGTCCAGACCTCCTTTTATAAGTAAAAATTCGGACTAGGGCTTGGACCAGAAAATAAAAGCCTAATTAAATGTCCAAACCCACTTTCTAAGCCCAAAATCCCGTAACTGATGATAGGCCTTCACTAAAACAGCTTTTCCCAATGCGTTACAACTCCGATTGACCTCATTCCAGTTGCTAAAGTTCCGTAACTCGATAAGGAATGATTTCTCTTCAAAGGTCAGCGGCTAAATCATCGCTTAAGCACCTCGAAATCAGCAATCTATGGCCTGGAAAGTGGATTTTCAGCTCTAAAAATAATATCTTCGGGATTTGTCTTCAAGTCTTGACTCTAATTCACGATCTTTGACCTTCTCCTCGGATTCCTCTCCTAGCTAACATCTAAAACCTGTAAACTTTACACTAAAATACCAATATTACGTGCAAAAGTTTAATAAATTAAAAATGCTAGAAATAAAAAGGTAATTCCGGATTATTGAATATTTAGTACAAAAGTCTATCAAATTAATTAAATAAACACCAAAAATGATGTCTCCTAAGGGTCTAAAATAAGAACAATTAGGGAGACATCAAATGCCAACCTATCTTAAATTCATGAAAGACATTCTCTCCAACAAGCGAAGTATAGAAACCGGGGAAACAATTGGATTACCTAGGGAGTGCAGTGCTATATGTTAAAGTAAGTTGCCACCGAAATTATAAGATCCCAGAAGTTTTACAATTCCTATCGGCATTGGAGATAGTTGGACCGGGAAAGCATTATGTGATCTAGGTGCGAGCATCAATCTCATGCCTAGATCTCTGTTCGAGAAGCTTAACATTGGAGAAGTAGTACCCACATCTGTGGTATTACAAATGGCGGATCGCTCCCTTTCACGACCCATAGGTAAAATTGAAGATGTTTTAGTTAAAGCTGGCTCTTTTATTTTTCCTTGTGATTTTATTATTCTTGACTACGACGCGGATAAGAATGTCCCTATCATTTTGGGTAGACCATTCTTAGCCACGGGGCGTACACTAATTGATGTTGAGAATGGTGAGTTGATCATGAGAGTACAAGGCGAACAGATACGATTCAATGTGTTTCAGGCTATGAAATTACAAATGTCAAAAGATGAGTGCTTCAAAATAGATATCATCGGAAAAATGGCGCAAGAAGTCTTCAATGAAGCAAGCTTAGATGATGATCTTGATGAGGCCTTAGCACTTGAATCACCAGAGGAACTCGAGATTCCCCCTGAAGATGTTGCTGCATTAGGTTCAAATGTGCGAGAACTAATTCGAGAACCAGGTGACATTGAACCAATGAAACAACCATCTATAATATGTCCACCTATTCTCGAAGAAAAACCACTTCCAGATCATCTACGCTATGCATATCTAGGTACGAAAAAAACTTTGCCTGTTATTATTTCTGCTAACCTTTCAGGTCCTCAAGAGGAGAAGCTACTTCAAGTACTTCGCCCAAACAAGGAAGCAATCGGATGGACTATTGCCGACATCAAGGGAATTAGTCCTTCCGTTTGCAAACACAAAATCATTCTTGAGAACGAAGGTGGGCGATCTATAGAAGGACAGAGAAGACTCATGCCAGCTATGAAAGAAGTAGTGAGGAAGGAAGTTATCAAGTTGTTAGACGCAGGAATTATCTATCCGATTACCAGCAGTGATTGGGTTAGTACAGTGCAATGTGTTCCAAAGAAAGGAGGTATCACTACCATCCTTAATGATCAAGGCGAAGCCATACCATCAAGACCAGTTGTGGGGTGGCGAGTGTGCATGGATTACCGAAGACTGAATAAAGCTACAAAAAAAGATTACTTCCCGCTACCATTCATTGATCAGATGCTAGACAAACTTTCAGGGAGAGAATATTATTGTTTCCTTGACGGATATTCGGTTTATAATCAGATTTGTGTGGATCCCCTCGATCAACACAAAACAACTTTTACATATCCGTTTGGTACTTTTGCTTATAGAAGAATGCCGTCTGGGTTATGCAATGCACCTGCCACGTTCCAGAGGTGCATGATGGCGATATTTTGGGACATGATTGATAAATATTTGGAGGTTTTTATGGATGATTTTTCGGTGTTTGGAGATAGTTTTGATGATTGTTTGAATAATCTTGAGAAAGTCCTTGTGAGATGCAGAGAAAAAGATCTTGTGCTTAATTGGGAAAAATGCCACTTCATGGTTCAAGAGGGAATTGTGTGGGGACATAAAGTTTCGAAGGCAGGGATGGAGGTTGATCGTGCTAAAATTGAAGTTATCAAAACATTGCCACCTCCAGTTTCTGTTAAAGGAGTAAGAAGTTTCTTGGGTCACGCAGGATTTTATCGAAGATTTATTAAAGATTTCTCCAAGATCGCCAAACCGCTTTGCTCTTTGCTTGAAAAGGATACTCCTTTTAATTTCACTGAAGAATGTCTTCAAGCGTTTTTTACGATTAAAGAGAAACTGATGTCTACACCTATTGTTATACCTCTTGATTGGAAAGCTCCGTTTGAACTTATGTGCGATGCCAGTGATCACGCTATGGGTGTTGTGTTGGGACAGAGGAAAGACAAGACTTTCCACACGATTTATTATGCAAGTATGACTTTCAACGCTGCCCAGATGAATTATACAGTGACGGAGAAAGAGATGTTGGCTGTGGTTTATGCTTTTGATAAATTTCGTTCGTATCTGGTTGGGAAGAAAGCTGTTGTATACACGGACCATTCAGCTATTAGGTACCTCATGGAGAAAAAGGACGCTAAGCCGTGTCTTATTAGATGGGTACTCGATGTCTCCTCATTTGTGATAATATAATATACTTCAGAGACATCATTTTAGGCTTATTTATTAGTTTATAGGTCGATCTTAGCTTAATTTAGTGCACTTTCCTATTTTGGGTCTTGATTTGTAGAATTATTATTTTTAGAGCATATTGGGTTTAATTGTTTATTTAGTGTGAAACTTTAAAGATAATTATGGAGATTAATTAGAGTCCAAGTCAAAGACAACAACTTATGGAAAGAGATTTGCATGGAAATTGGAGATAAGGAAACAATTGCTAAAAAGATGGAAAAGGAAAAGCTGCATAAATCTGGGATTCTGCACACACGTCTAAAGATTGGTGTTTTTACCTAAGAAATAGGCCGAATTTGGTAATTTCCTTCTAATGGGTCTAGATAATTCTGTTGCGATTCTTTTGGTATCTTATGGAGCTCAAACCGACCAATAACGAAGAAGATATGCTCAAAACGGTCCAGCAGTGTTTATCTTTATTTCCTTACGAATTTGAGTTGGACTAGGAGTCCATTACTTTCCTTCTCCTTCAAGAAAACGAATTAGGTCTTCCTATAACCTATAAATACAGCCTCTTAACACTCTAAAATCATCCTTGGCCAGACCCTAAGGCCAAGAGGAAGCTGCAACACAAGAGAAGAAGTCTGGAGGGAGCTGTGCAACAACTATGTCTCCTTCAACCTCTTATTTTGTAATTCTTTCTTCTTCTTTTCTTTGTATGAACTAATTCTCTTAGCTTAGGTTTTGAATGATGTATAATCTATGAATTCTAATTCTTCTATCTAAGTTCTTTGGGAATTATATGTTTTAATCTGATATTAGCTACTTACTTCATATTTGATTATGTGTTTTGATTTAATGATTGTTTTCCTTGCTAGTGCACGAGTATAGGATTACCTTAATAGTAGTTAGATGGTCACCGTAACTGGGTGTTTAACTATTGAACCACCACATAACGTCTAGTGTCGATAGCAGTTCTGACAACACATACTTCTAACTAGATAGTCATTAGGGTTTGTTTTAATCACCGTATCACCAAGATTGCAGTATTTGCTTAGGGCCTTAGTGACGTTTGATAACCCTATTTGAAATCACTTCTTGGTTGTGACGTAGCCCCCTTAGTCGCTCTCAAGGTCTAAGCTTGGGGAATTTAGAATCCTGACTAAGTATACCAAGAGCTAATATTCTCCCTTATGAACTAGATTTAATAGATAGAATTAGAAGGATTAGTGCATACTAGTAAAACCTAAGTTATATCTTTCATACTATCTTCTTTTCTTTTCTGTTATTTATTTTCTGTCTTTAATTTAGTAGTTTAGTTTTCTTATTAAAAACCAAATAAATATCTATCTTTCTATTCTTTATCCTAGCGTATTATTATCTATCTTTAATATCTGCACTTGATAATTTGCATAAGTTCTCTCTAACTTTCGTCAGTCCCTGAGGAACGAATCTTCTTATCATTAAAACTTGCATACGTCCTGTAATACTTGCAGTACAGTGTTAGTTTAGGGTGTGTATTTGCACTTATTTTATACATCTTTTTATCACACCTTAGGCCACACCAAGTTTTTGGCGCCGCTGCCGGGGACTACATCGTTAGTCCTTGTGCAATTATCTTGTGCTTTTATTTTAGTTAGTTCTATTTTACGCTTTTCTTTTTAGTTTTTGTCTTTACATATTCTTTTAGGCGAAAGTTGATTCATTAGGAGATAAAGGTATCGTGTTATTAAATCCTGAACAAGCTAATTCAGGATGGAATCTCTGAAACTCAAGGAGTTAAACCGACAACTTGAGGAAGCACTAGAACATTCGCGAAGACTAGCTCAGAGGGATCTAGTACATACATCACCTTCATGTCCTAGTTGTGGAGCAAGAGATCACTCGTGGGGACATTGCATGAACAATCCAGCCTCAATTTCCTTCATGCCTTATCAAAGAGACCATTATTATGATGGTTATTATCAATCTCAAGGAAATTACGCTGACTATCAACCCCCACAGAGCTACAATTGGGTCGGAGATCAACAGACGTATCATCATGATAACCATTATCATGATGATTATTATCAACCACGACCACAATCTTACTATCCTCCACAACCTATCTATCAAGAATCGCCGATCTATAATGAAGCTTATCAAGAACCACTTTCTTATTCAATGCAGCAACCCATACAGGAGCAACCTTCGAGTTTGAATTCAAGTTTGGCTCGACTGATGCAAACAATTGAAAATATAGAGAGTCGCCAGCAAGAATCTCAAAACTCGCAGAATGCGCTTATGGAGAGGGTGCAGGCAGTGTCACAAATGGTAGAAAAAACTAAAATCCTTGCAGAAAGGCAACTCCGAATTGATACTACTGCTCCAGTTTGTCATGCAGTTGAATTAGGAAGTGGAAAACAACTACCGCCACCAAGACCAGAACTAGAACCAGAACCAGTCCCTATTCCAGCAACGGGGGGAGAAAAAACAACAGAAGATAAGGTCGAAGAGGTAGTTGAACAAAAAAGTGTCCAAGAGAAGACACCAGAAAAGAAAGAGAGCCCAGTGGTAACCAACACATGTCGTCCTCCACCATTCCCTTCACATGTCAGAAAGGACAATGACCTGGAATTCAAGAAGTTCGTTGACATGATGAACAAGTTAAAGATCAGCACTCCGTTTGTAGAATCTCTCACAAGAATGTCAAAATACAGTCAGTTCATGAAGGACATTCTTTCTAACAAACGAAGATTCGAGATGAATGGGTTACCAGAGGAGTGTAATGCTACACTTGAAATCGAGTTACCACTAGATTCACCCCTTCACACGAAATCTTGGATGGCACCATCCATGATTATAAAGAATCGAGCTGAAAAGTTCGTGGGAATTAAAGGCAAAGGGTGGAAATTTTGTCATCCTTAATCAGGTAACACGTCTAACTTTGAAAGACATTAAACAAAAGTGCTGTACGGGAGACAACCCGTAATTTCTTTTATGTTTTTACGTTTTTAGTTTTTAATTTATGTTTAGATTAGTTAATTTTAGTTGATATTGCATATTTGAGGAAGGTATTAGTGTTTTTGATGATTAGGTATTGGAGAAATCGAGTTAGGGAAAGCGAGCAAATTTTTTTTTCAGACAGAAACTTCGGCAAGCCATATCTTTACGCTCGGATGTCGAAATCAGGTGATCTTTGAGCCTAAACTGCATAACTTTTCGAGATCTAGCTGATGGGGAGGTTTTTGCCACGTGCGGTACACCGGACCTCAGCCGCGGTGCACCGCAAGGTAAAAACCCGTGCCACGGGTAGCAGCCACGTGTTGTGTACAGAATAGAAAAAAAAAGCTGATGGGTCCGGTATACCGGACCCTATACCATGCCATGCACCGCACAAACATGTGCCACGGGGTCCTACCACGGGTATTTTGACGTAGGAAGCGCGGAGCACCCCCGCGGTGCACCGCACCCTGGTCCGCAACTCAGAAACACGTGCCACGGGGTCCTACCACGGGTGTTAACCAGTGAGCAAAAATTTTCGAGCAACAGAAGCTGCGGTGTACCCCGCGGTGCACCCCATGGTCCGCAGGGGTAGTCCGCACGAGCCGCCAGAGAGAGAAAATAAAGGGTTTCAAGGCTATATGAAGATCTAAAGCTTATTATTCCGAATTTATTAAACCTTAAACCTCTTTCTTCTCTCCAAAACTCTCCCAACTCCATTAGAGCTCATAAAAACCTTCACCAATCATCAAAACACTACCCAATCACCATGAAAACACATCCAATTCATTCTCCACATCATTACAAGGAAGATTCAACCACCTATATAATACCAAAACACCTTGAATCCAAGAATCAAAAGCTTAAATTTCAAAAATTCATCCTACAAGTTCTTAAATCCAAACCAATCCATGAAGAATCCATCTTACCCACATAGAGAATCATCATCAAATCACCTTTCCTAACCCAAATTAAGCTTGTACAACCAATAATCAAGAGTTCCAAATTTCAAGAGTGGTTAAAGCTTTGAGTTGGGGGTCAATTGAGATGATTAAGAGAACATGAACATTATCTACTGTATGGGAGTTGAAGAAATCAAGGTATTGGATTTAATTGAGAAGAAATCAAGTGAGAAAAGTCCTAGTTCAATGGGTAAAACAAGTCAAGAGAAGAGAGGTTAGCTAGCTGTGTTTGATTCAATGAGCAAAAAGATTCCAAATTTAGTGAAGAAGACAACACGACCTCTCTAGATCAAAGACCTTATACCCAAGAGAAAAAGAGAAAGCTTCAAGGGCCCTGATAGCTTCTCCGAAGAAACAATTAAAGGAACTACCTTTTTCTTATGAGAAAGTATTTAAAGAAGAAGTTGAAGGTGAATACATGAAGGTTCATGGCTATTTGGAATGCTTTGGGTTGTTTGTGAATTGTATTTTGTGAGGAGAAGAAGAAGATGTGGCACAGTTGATCTATGAGGAGGTGATACGGATTTTCGATCTCTCCCATGTCGTTATATAATGAAATATCCTATTATGATCACGTGTCTTGATCGAAAAGCGAATAAGAAGTTGGGTGAAGAAGATACATTAGATTTAATCCGAGTATCGACAAGGCGAGTTAATAGCCTCGAAGAGTATGTTTTCTTTCTTCCCTACCATTTCTTTATATGCAATATGTATTCTAATTTTAAATTTTATTTTTCTTGAGTCTTTTTCGAGTCGTGGGGACACGGCTCATTTTTTGAGTTGGGGGTGGGGATTCGTTGTCCTCATCTTCTTTTTTGTTTTTCATAAAATTTAAAATTTTTTGGGTTGAAATAGGCATAGAATATCTTTGAATGTACTTATGTGAGCATGATTTAATTAAGTTAATGATAGTAGGTAGTATGTTTTTGAAAGATGTCATAAATATGTTTAGATGCATGTATGAAAACAGGAAATAAAAGATAGAAAAGTTAATGAGCAATGCTAAGAAATCACGTTGAAACTTAGGGATAGTTATTTGATGTGTAGAACGTGAGGTTTAAAATTAGTTGAGAACCCACTTGTCTATGAACTATTAGTGAAAAAGTAACAAAATCCGGTGGTTAGAAAAATGAATAAGGCAGTCCTTTCATGATTAAACCACTTGAAGCCTTTTATACTTTCTCACCCTTTTGTTTGATTATTGTTATTTATCCTATTAGCCCCTCTGAGCCTTTCTAAAGCCTTTATTGAAACACATTATAATCCATACCCTAGTTTTTAGGACTTATCTATATGACCCGCACTCGAATCGCGAAACCTGAGACAACTCGTTTTAGAGCTTGAGTTTGGGGTGGTGGGTTTCATAATTAGGGAACTTTGGGGATTTGGGAATTATATTTGTGATTTTATTGATGATGAAATTGTTATTATTGTAACCCTTTGCCGGGTTAATAGTGAATGGAAAAGAAGCTACGAGCTAAATTTGCCAACAAGGGCATAAAATTAAAGAATATATATATGAAAAATAGCGTGATATATGAAAAAAATATATATTCGGACCGGCAAAGTGGATTTTAAATCATCACTAAAGGTTTTATTTGGGATTATTGGGGTTGCAAATCAAAAGCATCAATAAATTGGGTTGAGTGAGAACATCTTCGAGTGAAAACTCAAGCTCTAGGGCGATTCGTTGATGGCTAGTGAGGAGAGAGCCAAAAGCTCACTTTTCATTATCCAAATATACCACACCCGTCCTTAAGCCAAGTTAAAACCCAAGACCTTAGGATTTCTAACTACTAGATGGAGAAACAATAGAGCTATTAGGTAAGTAGGTAAGTGAACCATTGGATGCTATATTAGGACCTATGAACAACCTATAGCCATTAACATGAACTAAGTTATCATCCTCTCCTTCTGGCATTGCGAAATTAATCTAGACTTGAATTTATGGATTGTTGATTACATGTATATTAAGAATATTTGTGCATTATTTCTTAAACATTACTACATGAGACTTTTTAGATATTTTGCTCTAGGATCATTCATTATGTTCTGTTCTTATTCTCCTCCTACTTCTTCTTCTTGACTACCCTACTGTTCTTTACTTTTATTGTATCGGGACGATACAACTTTGAGTTGGGGGTCTTGATGTATCCTCATTTGTGATAATATAATATACTTCAGAGACATCATTTTAGGCTTATTTATTAGTTTATAGGTCGATCTTAGCTTAATTTAGTGCACTTTCCTATTTTGGGTCTTGATTTGTAGAATTATTATTTTTAGAGCATATTGGGTTTAATTGTTTATTTAGTGTGAAGCTTTAAAGATAATTATGGAGATTAATTAGAGTCCAAGTCAAAGACAACAACTTATGGAAAGAGATTTGCATGGAAATTGGAGATAAGGAAACAATTGCTAAAAAGATGGAAAAGGAAAAGCTGCCTAAATCTGGGATTCTGCACACACGTCTAAAGATTGGTGTTTTTACCTAAGAAATAGGCCGAATTTGGTAATTTCCTTCTAATGGGTCTAGATAATTCTGTTGCGATTCTTTTGGTATCTTATGGAGCTCAAACCGACCAATAACGAAGAAGATATGCTCAAAACGGTCCAGCAGTGTTTATCTTTATTTCCTTACGAATTTGAGTTGGACTAGGAGTCCATTACTTTCCTTCTCCTTCAAGAAAACGAATTAGGTCTTCCTATAACCTATAAATACAGCCTCTTAACACTCTAAAATCATCCTTGGCCAGACCCTAAGGCCAAGAGGAAGCTGCAACACAAGAGAAGAAGTCTGGAGGGAGCTGTGCAACAACTATGTCTCCTTCAACCTCTTATTTTGTAATTCTTTCTTCTTCTTTTCTTTGTATGAACTAATTCTCTTAGCTTAGGTTTTGAATGATGTATAATCTATGAATTCTAATTCTTCTATCTAAGTTCTTTGGGAATTATATGTTTTAATCTGATATTAGCTACTTACTTCATATTTGATTATGTGTTTTGATTTAATGATTGTTTTCCTTGCTAGTGCACGAGTATAGGATTACCTTAATAGTAGTTAGATGGTCACCGTAACTGGGTGTTTAACTATTGAACCACCACATAACGTCTAGTGTCGATAGCAGTTCTGACAAAACATACTTCTAACTAGATAGTCATTAGGGTTTGTTTTAATCACCGTATCACCAAGATTGCAGTATTTACTTAGGGCCTTAGTGGCGTTTGATAACCCTATTTGAAATCACTTATTGGTTGTGACTAGCCCCCTTAGTCGCTCTCAAGGTCTAAGCTTGCGGAATTTAGAATCTTGACTAAGTATACCAAGAGCTAATATTCTCCCTTATGAACTAGATTTAATAGATAGAATTAGAAGGATTAGTGCATACTAGTAAAACCTAAGTTATATCTTTCATACTATCTTCTTTTCTTTTCTGTTATTTATTTTCTGTCTTTAATTTAGTAGTTTAGTTTTCTTATTAAAAACCAAATAAATATCTATCTTTCTCTTCTTTATCCCAGCGTATTATTATCTATCTTTAATATCTGCACTTGATAATTTGCATAAGTTCTCTCTAACTTTCGTCAGTCCCTGAGGAACGAATCTTCTTATCATTAAAACTTGCATACGTCCTGTAATACTTGCAGTACAGTTTTAGTTTAGGGTGTGTATTTGCACTTATTTTATACATATTTTTATCACACCTTAGGCCACACCAGTACTATTACTGCAAGAATTCGACATAGATATTCGAGACCGGAAGGGATGCGAAAATCAAGTTGCTGATCATTTGTCAAGGCTCGAAGGATCTGATGCGAACAAAGAACCATTTTTTGTTAAAGAGGTATTCTCTGATGAACAACTTTTGCTAGTAAACACGCGTTTGTGCCATGGTATGCAGATCTAGTCAACCTCATTGTGAGTGGTGTCTTTCCCAAAGATATCCACCCACAACAAAGACACAGATTAAGTCACCAGGCCAAGGAGTATTATTGGGATGAACCGTACCTCTGGAAGATTTGTAGTGACCAAGTGGTTAGAAGATGTGTGCATGAAGGTGAAATGGAGAAAATCATTGAAGGTTGTCATAGTTCACCTTATGGAGGTCACTTTAAAGGCGATAGAACCGCAGCTAAAATTCTTCAATCCGGATTCTATTGGCCCACCATACACAAAGATTGTCATCGTTTTGTCCAGTCATGTCAAAGATGTCAATTCACTGGTAATATATCAAAAAGAGACGCGATGCCGCTTAATAATATCCTTGAAGTTGAAATCTTTGATGTATGGGGAATAGATTTCATGGGATCTTTCATCACCTCCCATGGAAATCTTTATATTTTGCTTGCGGTAGATTATGTGTCAAAATGGGTAGAAGCAGTGGCAACACCAAAGAACGATGCTCAAACTGTGATTAAGTTCTTAAAATCAAACATCTTTTCAAGACATGGTACGCCACGTGTTCTCATCAGTGATAAAGGTACCCATTTTCTTAATGCTCCTCTGAGAAACTATCTTCGTAAGTTTGGAGTGAGACACCGTACTTCAACCGGTTATCACCCACAAACTAACGGTCAAGCTGAAGTTTCCAACCGGGAAATCAAATCTATTCTTGAGAAGACCGTGAACAAATCGAGGAAAGATTGGTCTTTAAAGCTAGATGGTGCTCCCTGGGCTTACAGAACAACATTTAAAACACCAGTTGGGGCATCTCCATATCGCATGGTCTACGACAAAGCGTGTCATCTACCGATTGAACTTGAAGCTCAAGCCTACTGGGATATTAAAACTCTGAATCTAGACCCAGACTTGGACGGGAAACAAAGGATGATGCAGTTGAATGAGTTGGAGGAGTTTCGTTATCTTGCCTATGAAAATTCACGCCTCTACAAGGATAAAACAAAGCGATGGCATGATAAACGGCTCCGTCCAAAGCATTTCGAGAGAGGACAAAAAGTTTTATTATACAACTCTCGATTTTCGAACTACCCAGGAAAGCTTAAATACCGTTGGGGAGGACCTTACATTGTCACAAAAGTCACACCTCATGGAGCGATTGAAATTGAAAATCCAACCGAGCAACGGACATTCATGGTGAATGGCCAGCGTTTGAAGAGATACCATGACAGTGAGGACTTTGGGCGAGAGGAGACAATCCATCTCGTTGAATGCGCTTAGCCTGAGGTACACGTCTAACTCAAAGACGTTAAACAAAAGTGCTCTTGGAAGACACCCCTTGTTTTAATTGCTTTTTAAATTAGTGTATTTGCTTTGTAGTGTATAATATTAAGTTAGTGTATATTTTTAATTGTGTTTACAAGCTAATAGGAGAGAAAGGTAGTGTTCTATTGTGCAGGAAATGAGTTTGGGGACGAAAGGAAAAAGTTGGAAAAATTCGCAAGGCTGTGCGGACTATCCATGCGGTATACCCCTATACCGCAGGGATGCACCGCGCGTGAAAACCTGTACCATGGGTCGAGCACCACGGGTTTTATCCAGAGACGAGAAAAAGAAGAGCTGATGACTGCGGTGCACCGCACCCCTATACCGCACGCACAAAACGCGTGCCACGGGGTGATGTACCGCGGGTTTTTTCACGGAGCAGGCGCGGACTACCCCATGCACCGCACCCCTATACCGCACGCACAAAACGCGTGCCACGGGGTGATGTACCGCGGTTTTTTTCACGGAGCAGGCGCGGACTACCCCATGCACCGCACCCCTATACCTAGTGGGTCCTGGTGTGTTATAAAATAATGAAATAAAAGAAAAGGAATAAAGGATCCACAGACCGCAAGTGTACGGGTCGTACCAAGTAATAGATAAGTAAATACGGGATTATCGTCTCCACAGGGATTTAAGAAGTTATTCTAAAGTTGTGTTCAATATCAGAATAGATAGTTTTGATTGCTTTAAAAAGATAAATAATTAAAATGTTTGTTTTCTAATTAACTAAATAATAAAATAGACAATAAAAGAAACAATAAATAATTATGCAAGAAAGATAAGGGTATGCAAGTATGAATCTATCCTATTGAATCTATGATTACTAAGAATAAGGGTGAATGGGAAATCTCACACTAGTCGGGAATCAAATATCTCCTAGCCCCCGTCAGGGTGGACCTAGAAGCTATCCTAAAGTACTATAAACCCCTGTATGGGAGAATATGCCTCTTTGGATGAATACTATTTTACCTCTTTGGCTACGTGGTTAGTCAAGCCTGTCGATCAAATAACGGATACCACGCGTCTATATTCTATGTCTGTAATTAAACCCCCCTGTCGGATGATCACTCGCCACTAAGTGAATAGCCTAATTACTAAAACCTACCCTTAATTCATGACTTCAATGATAGTGAACAAGCACAAGAATATATTCAATGGAAATTAAGAACCAATTCAATTAAATACTAAAATCCCAGATTCAAATTAAAACAGAAAAACAATAATCAAAGGTTCATATAATTACAATCCTAAAGAGAAATTATGCATAATAAAACTTCTTGAATAAATAGCTTAGAAATACCTCATAGACAAAATAGATCTAATACTAAATTACCCAAATAATAGAGATGGAGAAGTGTTGAATTGATGTATTTAGGCTCTAGCTCTTGCTTCTTCCTCCTCTAGATCCTCTTGATTGCTTCTATGATGAATTATATGTGTATATTAAGCTTATGCAGCCAAGGGATGATTTTCTAAGTTTTAGAGCTCTAATTTATAGGTGCTAGGTCGAATTACTTGGAGTGGAAGACAAGGCAAGAATTCTTAAATTCGTAGCCCTAAAATCTAGGAAAGGTAAGATTCTGCTGCTGATTTGATTTGGTCATATCTTTTTCAATACTTATCCGTTTGAGGAGTTCCAATATATGAAACTGCTTGTCTTGGAAAGAGCTTTCTATTGATGCAGACCACTCGTCCAGATTCCTAGCCAATCGTAAGTTATGGATTAATCTTTGAAACGTAGCTGGAATTTCAGATTCATAAGGCAGCTTTTCCTTTTCCTAGTTGGACTCTACTTCCTTCTATCTCCAGATTTCTTCAAGATCTTCTTTCCTTATCTCCTTAGCATTGATTTAGCATCTAATTTATTTCCATATTATCTCTAAAGCTTCACATTAAATAAATAATTAAACCGCACATGCTTTAAAAATAATAAATCATTAAATCAAGACTAGAAATAAGAAAGTGCAATTTAAATTCAGGAAACTCGACTAAGCACACTAGAAATATTCTAAGACATAATTCTCACTTCTCCTCCTTGGATGGGTTTTGCATGAAATTCATAAACCTACTAACTTTTCACTAAAAATAAGTAAATTAACGCACAAAAGCTCTATAAATGCAAATAGTCTAATTCCAAGGGTAGAAAGTGCATTATTGCCATTTAAGCACGAAAGTCAATATAAAAATACCATTTTCATCCTAAAATGATGTCTCCTAAGGGCTTATATTTAGACCAAAAAGGGAGACATCAATACCGCGGGTACAAAACACGTGCCACGGGGTGCTAGCACGGGTATAATGCAGAGGCCAAAAATTTCAACAGCTACAACGCGCGGACTACCCCCGCGGACTACCCATGCACCGCAGGGATGCACCGCACCAGGCGGTTTGTGAAGAATCCTAAGCCTATTCCACTTCTTACCTTAACAAGATAAGCCCTAGCCTCTCCCATACGAATTTTTCAGACCTAAACCCTATATATACACTTTAAAGCTTGTGCAAACCTTCACAACTAACACAACAACTCCTCAACTCCTCTCCTCCATCTTCCATAAAAACAATCTCTTCATCAAATTCATCACACTACACCATTAAATATCATCAAATTCATCAAGCTTTAAAGATTTCTTCCAAGATCCATCAAGAAACCTTTCTCTTTCATCAATTCCAAGCAACAACATCAAGCTAAACCAAATTTATCTTAAACTTTTAATCCATCTGATGTCTCCTCATTTGTGATAGATTAATGTTAGGATGAGACATCATTTTTAAATTATTACTAAAAATTTAAAATCAATTACTATATTCAAAAACCTATCTTATCCCAATTATAAAAGACCATTCAAAATTTAACAATCCAAAGAGAGAGTATGTGATTGTATTTAATGATAGGTTACGATAGTCATTTATGTTCTAATTGAAAATTTATATAATCAAAAGGTTTGCAACAATCTATCTTATAATTTATCTAAATAAGCCTGAGAAAAATAAAAGATTTTTCGAGCTCGAAATAGATTTTAACGAGCTTTTCAGCTCGAGCTCGAAATACTTTTATATTAACGAGCTTTCAAGCTCGAGCTCGATCTTTGTTATATTCTCACGAGCCGAGCTCAAATACTGAATTCAAAGAACGACCCTAGCTCGTTTAAATCTATAAATGAATAAACAAGCATGTACATCTACTATTCGGCTCAGTTTGACTCATTTACAACCCTATATATGGGCATATTTGACTAATTGTAATCATTTTATTGTGGTGGTTTGGCGACTCAAAATGAATACTTTACTTTTTGTGTCAAGGATCGGTGTGACAAATTTCATTTTTCTGCTTCCATGATTAGTTAGAATGTGGTTCCTATCTATTTTTCGGATTGATCTTATGTATTATAATTATTTCCATTTTTGGATTATGGAGAATTTTTATATGGTATTCATTATTTGTAAAACACAGCTAGCCATTTTTTTCTTGTTCTCACAAAAATATTTAGGAAGCAGAAGATATCACTGAATATATGTTTATCGAGTTGTATACATTGGATCAGCAATAGGACTTTTAAGAGGTCTTGGCTGACCCTAAGGGGTTATTTTGCCAGGTAAATATAAAAAACACACATGACATTATTGCTTTAACGACATGTAAATGGTTTGCACATGAATCATAGAGGTATTGTTAGTTATATTATATAGATATTCCCCTTTTTATGTCAACCCGAAGAGGTATTTACCAATAAGCACATCATTTTTGTTTCATATTAAAGAAGTATTATCGACTATTTAGAAGCTTTATGTTAACCTTTAGTTGTAAAAGAGGGCAAGAGTAGTGATGAGCTTCAGGAAGAAAACATATAATATGTTAATGTAAGCCATCATAATGTGTTTCGAAAGAAAACAAAATTATGAATTTTTAGATAAAACTTCCATTTTAATTTATTCTAGATAAATTAGTAAATTTTATGCAACTGACTACAAGAATGGGTCACACCTTATTTATAATATAAACACAAATATTTTTTATAATATAAAAATAATATTTGGTAATAATTGCATTGCTATTTTATGTAGTCCAAAAACTTCAAGAATCGCATGTTTTTTTATTAAATAGGAGTTTAGAATATATAAGATATCAAATTATATACGTTTTTTAACAAGTTATATCTCTAGTTTTTACCGCTTCTTTCTTATCCAGTATTATATCCACAATAATATCATTGGGTGAAAAGATATGAAGTTAATTTTACAAAAAAAATCTTAATTCCCAAATTTACTAACCATTGAAAAAATCTATTCACATCGATAATTTCATGACATTAATGGCATCATGCATGTGAGTGTTACCTTATTCTTGTAATATATTCCTTCTTATATTGGTATTAGAATTACTTGTTTAACCAATCATTAAATCAAGTTCAAAATAATTTATTTCAAAAATTGAAGTTGTAACCTTTAAAGAGAACCATATGTTTCCTGATTAGTCTAGGGTATACCAACCATACATATACCTACACAAGTCCCTCCGTGTCTCCATAATGCATCCAAAAACCAATTGAAACATATAAACCTTAAGAGGTTATTGCTATCTATGATTCATCATTCAGTTTACATACATAGTACAAATATATAAGTTTATAAGTTCACATATTTACTTGTGTATAGTTAATGCTTGTGTGTGATATGTTATTGTGTTGCTTTTAACCTGTTAATTAAGGATCAATAATGGAACATGAACTTTCCTTACGCAAAACTATTAATTTGACAACCACCTCAATAGTCATTCAAGTTTTTCATAATTAATGAAAGTAAAAACTCCTTGTACAGTGTTATAAAATCTTCTACAATATACATGACGATCCTCATTTTCACGACAAAATAATCGAGCAATTTTCCTCACGATTTATTATTAGCCTCATGCTACCCACACATTTTAATACACAATTTATATTCAACATCCATTAATTCAAAAGATTTTCTAATCCCATAAAATAATGTGTATGTTCCATTACTAAATTATACACCTCATAAACCAAGTGATGAATTCCAATATTTAAACCATTAAAAATGTCATATTCTAAAATCAATCCTATCCCTTTTTGTATTGTAAAAGTACACTTGTACATTAATGATACGACCTTATCACATACATGTCTATGCATATTATATCACATCTTTAAATGGTCATATCCCAATTCACTTTATAATAAATATTGGTAACTATCTCTTTTACAACACATCATTTTGTCACCTTTATTGATGGGTTCCATTGTTTTAGGATCATGCCTCTCTCAAAAACAGCATATATGAATCCTTATTAAATTGATAATTTTTTTATCTATTTTGGTGACTTTTCAATGTATTAGACCTCTTTCGCAATCATAGGTGGTCTTTCGCCGACCGTCTTTTATCTATCAAAGATTCCTACCTTTGACAGTCAACTATACAACCAATTATCCAGAGATGAACTATTTTCATTTCTTTTGACATGTGAATGTTCAAATGTTAGTTCAACATATTCTTTCCACAAAAATTTCCCCAGAACCTTATCCCTGAATAATGATACATAATTTTCTTATTTATGCATCCCAACAACGTCACACCAAAATATTTCCCTATCTTAGACAATAGGAAAATTACCATTTTTATGCTTATTATAGGAGTGATATTTCTATGAATAAATAATTCATTTTTCTATGGAATTATCCCCGACAAACTACTTACCCATTATTTCTTAAAATATATATTCGTACTCCCTAAACATTCAAGTGTGCCTCTATACCCCTTTTGGATAAAATTCATTAGTTTTATTTAGTTATGTCTTAGAAGGGGTATTTCAGGGGACAATTCAAAATGTCATAGGGGTTAGAAGGCATAGCTTATCAGAGAAATTTGATATATTCTGTCAAAAAGTGGTATATGGACACTTTTTGAAAGCTTTAGTGATAGAATGAGATCGAATGAATAAATTACACAAGTAAGTAATTGACACAAGATTTACATGGAAATCCAATATGAGAATATACCACGAGAAAAGGAGTGAGTTTTACTATAATGAAAGAGAGATTACAAGGAGAAATGTATTCTATAAGGTGTAAACAATAATACACAACATAAATGTATTTATAGGTAAGTCAATCAATTAGGTTTATTAAGTTAATGGTATAGACCTTACAAAGTAGAATCAAGTCATAAATTAAACAATCTCCAACTTGACTCAAATTCAATAATCGAGGTCCAAAAAACCTGACGGTATCTCCACCCTGAAAAAATATCTCCATCTTGACAAAAGAATCTGCTACAGAGTCAAGAAAATAAATCACCAATATTTAAACTCTTCTAAAAAACTCCAAGAGGCTTAATTCAAACTTCATATACCAACTATGTCCGAGCAAATCACAAACATAGATTTCGGAACCAGCTTAGCTTTCATATTAGTCTGGTTATCATGAGTGCTAATTAGAGCAAAAGAAACCAAATCGGTTGCGGCAAATCTCTGAGGGGGGTTAATATTTCTCCTTGGTCTATATGCTGCGATAGAATACTGTGGTGGTTGTGGTGAAGGAATATCGCCAACATCATGCATGTATGGATCATTCTGAAATATAGTTTCAATTATAGGTTGTAATTTCATCAATATCGACCGCTACGTTTACTTTCTTCTGATCTTTATCATAATTATCACTAGAGGTTATATTAGGAAGCATAACACTTTCATGAAATATAACATTTTGGCTAATTACTATTTTCTGGTTCTGGACACCATAACTTATAACCTTTAACACCAGATTTATGACCGAAAAAATACACTTTCGAGATATAGGTTCCAATTTACCATTATCAATATGTGCATATGTTGGACAACCAAAAACTTTAACATTAGAATATTTTGGAGCAGTTTCAAACCATACCTCTTGCGGATTTATGTTGATAATGGCAGTTGATGGAGAAATATTGATAAGATTAGTAGATGTAGAAGCGGCTTCGGCCCAAAACATCTTTGATAAAAAAGAATTAGAAAACATGCAACATAATTTTTTTTGCATAACCATTCTATTTATACGCTATGTTATGCTATTTTGCTGAGTTGTACCTGAAATGGTTGAGTGTCGAACAATACCTTTGGACTTACATAGATCATTAAATGTATTAGAGCAAAACTCCAATCTACTATCAGTATGAAGGTGTTTTGTCTATTATCATGTTTGTTTCTAGATCATGATCTTTCGTTCTTTAAGAGTTGATAAAGCATCATTCTTCTGTTTTAAGGAAAAATCGAATCTTTTCTATAAAAGACATCAATTATAGTCAACATGTAATAAACACTTTCCATGGAAGACACCCTAGATGGCCCCCAAAGATCAGACTGAAATTATTCAAGTGTACCTTTTGTGTTGTGAATGTTTTTCCCGAATCGAACTCCCTTATGGTTTCCAAACACACGATGTTCACAAGGTTGAAGTTTACCCAGACTCTTTCCATCAAGGAGTCCTCTTCTATTTAGTTCATCCATACCATTTTTTCTCATATGCCCTAGACGCATATGACAAATTTTATTGTTATATTATTTGTAAAATTAAGTAGAGACAATAGTTGCATCGCCGATAACTGTGGAACCCTGCAAACCATATAATTTTGTTGTCCTCTTTTTTTCTTTCATCACAACATGACTTCCTTTAAAAATCTTAGACCTCCACCTTCTCTAGTGTACGTGTACCATTTTGAGTCCAAACTACTCAAAGAGATAAGAAAACTCTTCAACTCTGGAACATGTCTTACATTACCAAGTGTTCTTACGATCACATCAAATATCTTAATTCTTATTATACCAATCCCATTAATTTTGCATGAGGAATTATTTCTCATTAAAACAACACCTTTCGATACTATCTCATACGAAGAAAACCAATCTCGATTGGGACACATATAAAAAATGCAGCCAGAATCCATAATCTATTATTTGCTTGAGTTAGGTTCAACATCACACGCAGCTACAACTTTTCCATCATTGTCATTTGGTACGACACAAGCTCCACTGAATTTTTATGGGTATCAGTTGTGATTTGGAGTAGAATTATTGTTACTGTTCTGCAATATACAACATTCATATTTTATATGCCCCTTTTTCTTGCAATAATTGTAGAACTTGTTCATCTTCCATCATTCACCTCCATATTTTTATTCATGTGATTTTCCTTGTACAAAAAAACCTTTTAAGTGGGTCTCAGTTGCATCTAACAAGTGTTTCATCCTTTTCTTAGAGTATAAGGCTCTATATACTTCATCCGCAGATAATGTTTATGACCGTATAATATTTTATCTCTTAAATGTGAATACCCTGGGACTAATAAACATTATAAAATTAACGTCAAATCTTCACCTTCACACTTGACTTCTAAAACTTCTAAATTAGAGACCGTTTCCTTAAAAATAGATATATGATCTTCTAAAGATGTACCTTCCACCAAAATATGAGAATAAAGTCGTTGTAACTTGATGGTAAGACTTTTTGTCATACATAATCTCACTAATTTCAGTCATAAAGCAGTAGAAGTTTTTTTTTCCAAAACGTCTTATAAAATACGATTAGAGAGATTGAGTTGAATCTATGATAAAGGCTTAAGATTCCTTCATTTATTCTCTTCATAAGTCATAGTCGAGAGAATTTTATCAAGTTCCAATAGCGATTCATCCAAATCACTCCGAGCGAGCACATCTCACATCTTAACTTGTAATAATGAGAATCTTGTGTTACGGTTCAATAACGAAATTTTGAATTTTAAAATTTCCATAATCACAAACTAAAAAAGACATACAAAAAAGTAGCAAAATACTCACAATTTGAAGAAACTAACCTCGAAAATGAATCCAATATATCGAAAAACCCCAGATTGGTCAAGCCAAAAAAGTTAACCAGAAAATTCAGTGATTACAACCTTAACTTGATGTCTCAAAAATAATTAGAAGAATTAGAACAACTTTACTTCAATGAGTTTCTAGAAATAATGCCGAAATCTCGAGATACGGGAATACAATTTTTTCAATAACTTTATTATGAAAACTGAAAAATAATAGCGGAAAAGAAAAATCGTTTGACGAATCTCTTAATTATTCTTGAATCGTTGATTCTTGTGCATGAAAAATACAAAACTTATCGTGCAAGATAAGCCTATGTTCTGGACCAATTTTATTGAATAGTATCGAATGAATGAAACACACAAGTAATTGACACAATATTTATGTGGAATCCCAAGATAAAAAAACTACGAGAAGAGGAGAAAGATTCACTATAATGAAAGAGGTATTATAAGGAGAATTTTATTTTATAAGGTGTAAATTATAATACACATCACAAGTGTACTTATAGATAACTCAAGAAACTAGAGTTGTAAAGTTAATGGGCCAGGTCTTACAAAGTAGAATTAGGTCATAAGTCTAACACTTTAGGGGTATGAAAACATTTTTAAAGAAATGCAGGGTAAGTAGTCAGCTGGGTTAAATTAAAAGGGACAACGCAGGTATTTACTTTATTTTAATATATGACATTTTTGTTGTGGTATAATCTTACTACAAGGGGAAAATAATAGAAAGAAGTAATACAAATTCTTTGATTTTTGTTTTCAGGATAAATTATTTGCACATTTTTCGACCCTTATACTTGTGGTCTAGATATACTATTTTAATGGGTTTCCACGTGATGGTTTTTAGCATGTTTGACTATATCCCTTTGTTATATTTGATCATAGTTTTGGTTCTCCCAAGATACTATCTTTTGTTTACATAAAAAAATTAATGTAAATTAGTTTGTGATATACTTGTTATCTTATATCCAACAAGTCTTCTAGCTCCACAAAACATTTTGTTTTACTAGATTTCTAATTTTAATTGACAACAAAATAATAGTAGATGAATTTTACCTTGTTTTGATGAATTGTTCGCTTTATCCGTCTCTTTGGTACTCTTTTGCTATCTTAGTATGGTGATGCTATTCAGATCTTGATGTTCAATACATCTCTTTGGTACTCCTTTCAATTTTGGGCCTTTGAGCTTTATATATTATCCCTAGTGAATTTACTATATCAATCGACTGTTGGAATTATGCCCTAGCCCCGATCGTCATGTAATGAATTGAACACAAGTGTTTACTGTACACGATAATAGTTATCCCTACAGTTTTGATTAAAGAAATTGTTTCCTTGAATCTGTGGCAAGCCTTTATGATTATGGTATTAATCTACATAATATAAAGGCAAATCCTTGATTAAGTTACGAACTAGATATCATAAGGTGTTATGATAATGAGAATCTAGCTTAAAGGACTTAATCTAAACTTGTTCTTAATCGTAGGATCATCGAGTTAGGACCTTGATAATCCGGTTAGATTAATATGTAGCTAACAAGTATTTATTGGATAAATATCGGTAATTCTCGTTTACCGAGTTAGGTGCATAGATAATGCACATAGAGATGTGATTATCGAACCGACTAAAACTAGAGATTCCTAATGGTTAATTACCTTGAACTGTCAAGTAGGTTAATCTCTATAAGGATTTTTATACTTGTAATCCTTTGACCTGAGATCATCACTAGTTGTGTATGTGCTTGTTATGTTTTGATACTGGACTACTAGTGTGTCATAATACTAGTCGAAAGGATATTGGACGTAGCTAAGTATATATGCTCCTAGGGATGAGTCAAGATGGAATCTATCAACTCTAGGTAAAGAGTTTGAGCTCTACGATGTCATAAGATTATAACGATTGTATCGAATCCTTGGCCAAGGTGATAGAATGAATGAAGAAATGAGTTTCTTAGGTCATTCGTCAATCGTTGATAATCGACGTGTAACGTAGTTGATTTTCTAATGGGATTTGACAGTTGTACCATATCCCAGGATGATCCGGAGCTGTAAAGATAGAGGGAATACATGTATGATTCTTCACCGGGTTCCTTGTACAGAGTTACTTCACGTTATCCGGTCGTTGGGGAGTGTTGTTAGACGCCAACCTCGATTAGTGGTTAATTTAATTAACTACTACCGGTTTAACGATGAACCCACGTAGTCGCACACTAACGAGTGCATTGTACTTGCTTCATGACGTTAATTAAGTTTATTATTAGATAATAAATATTAGTTAATTATATACTTGGAATATTGGTATATTGATTTGCTAGCACAAATTTATATTCCAATATAAGACCGATCTAAGGCAAAAGAAAAAAAAAGGGGAAAAAGGTCATAGGTTCGTGGATCGAACCATGGACCTCTAGCAATGTGAAATATGTCACTAACCGCTAGACTAGTCAAGTCTTTTTGTATACTGTAAAATGTCCAAGTCCACTTCAGAAGTGGGTAGTGGACCAAATTATTAAGATAATTAGTTTTCATTATACGTTCCTGGCTTTTGGCTTTTCCACTTCTTGGCTTTTCCACTTCTTGGCTTTTCATTTTCTTCTCTTGAGTTATAAGAATATAATGAGAGTCATTATATAGGAATAACTCTCTAATCAATTTTTTTTTCAAGAAAAAACAAACAAGAAAGTAAAAGGTTTTTTGTTCCAAGTCAGAATTTTGATTCTGAAAGCAAGGCTCAAGCTCGGTGTGCAAAGCGTGGAGGCTTCAAGTTTTTGAAGCTGGAATTAGCCAATTCGATTCTCATACAACGGATTAAGGTATGTAATCGTTTTTTGTTTCTGTTTAAATTCTTAAATCGCACTAGATTGGTTTAGGATTGCAATTACTTGTTTCCGCTGCTTATATATTTGATATAATCGTGATTGCGATTCTTTCATCGACTTGTAGTTCCTATGACTAGAAAACAAAATCAGAAAACTAAAAATAAATATATGACAAATATAAACGCAAAAAGAAGACCAAATTTTTTATAAATTTCAGGAAAAGTAAGCTATTGTAACCCAAAAATTATTAAATATTTCCTCTCAAACAAAAGAAAAAATCACCATCACAAAATACTATGGGCGTCATATAATACCAATTTGACTCAAATTTTATCTTATATAGTACGCTTATAAATCTACCAAACAAATATTCTATGTAATATATATTATTTGTTAGTTCTTCTTTACCTTTTCATTACATTTTCATCATTTATTTTTCACTCGATCATTCCTCCCTTTTTATTGTGGTCTTTGATTTTTCAAGGTATACTTCATAAGGTACATATATTTAAATTTATGATATATGTATATTAATTTATCATCGATGTTAATGAAAAATATAGTAGCATTTTCGTATCTTCTAATATTATATGCTTTTTAAATCTTTTTTAGGTTTTTACAATAAAAAAATTAGAGGTATAAATTTATCGTTGTAGTAATCTTCCCTTCCTTTATGTCCTATATATCACGAAAAAAACTTTTAGGATATGTGGTTAGGTTAATAAGATTTTGTAGTAATGATCATTTAAAATGTAAACACAATTTTTTTTAATATTTTTCTTATTATATTAAAAGTTTAAAAAAAAATATATTTTGTAATGTTTAATTTATATGGATATGTAATTTTCTCATTAAGTATATACTAATTAACTATATATTGGTCTTGTTTTATTGAAAATAGTTAAATAGAAAATAAATATATTCTAATTTCTTGTAAATCTACCTTTCATAAAGTATATATGTTATATATTTGAAAGAGATAATTATTTAATTCATACCATATATATAATATATGTGTATTTAAATAATTTCAGTGTATATCATTTATGATTTTAATATTTTAGAAATTTAATTTAAATATAGTTTTCCTTTTTTTAAATTATTTTTTATCAAAATGTATTTGTCACTCTAAATAATTATCACTATACAAGTAAAATTAAGTTTGTTGTACATTTTTCTTTAAATGATATATTTTCATATAAATAAATTATGGATTTACGCTTTTAGAAATGAAAAAAATATTTTTAATTAAATAATTTGTCACCTTTATAAATTGAATGGTATATTATTTTAGTGTATTGAATTATTTTAAACAAAACATTAAATACATTTTCTACAATCTATCCCTGCATTAAAATAGTCCAAAGAAGATTTTTTTCGGTCCTTAAACTATAAGTTTTTTCCGATTTTCTTTTTTATACTTAAACTATAAGTGTTTTTCTCGAATGGTTCTCGAATGGTTCTCGAACTTTCACAGCTACCTAACCAATCCTCGAACTTTGCTTTTTTACAATTGTTAGTCCCTAGTCCCTGCATCAAATTATATTCATTTTTACGGTTAAGTATGTATGATAGCAGATACTTTTGTTACTAAGTAGTGCAATAGTTGTAAAAAAATTCAAAAAGGGTATCTAAACTATACTTTATTATCGATTTTGTCCACAAAGCTCTTTGCCTAATGGCACTTAACGGTCAAAATATGTTACACACGAGAACCATAAAAGGGAAAATATGAAGTTAAATACTCTTCATATAGTTTTAGAATTTTTAGGACCATTCGAGAGATTAACCTATAGTTTGAGGGCTAAAAGTAGAAATTCTCTTAATAGTCAAACACTCCTTAATTATGATATACAATTTAGATATTTTATTCTTATAAAATCTAAAATTATAGCCTTCATTTAACTTTGTATCATTTCACTTTAAACCATGCATATACTTATATTTTTGTATCTAACATAATGGTCTCTGTAAATATCACGAATTAAAAAATGAATATATGTAACGATCACTTGTGTTATATTATTATTATTATATATATATATATATATATATATATATATATATATATTCTAGGTATAAACCCGTGTTAGAAAGCACTCTGAAAAATCTAAGTTAGAAAAATAAATTAAATATAAAAGAAACACATTATTCTTGAGATAATTGAAGTTGTATAGTTGTTTTTTTGTCTATGTTCACTTTTACAAACAAAATAGGCAGTAGTTTAAATAACAATGTCAAAAAAATGGTTTAAATAACATAACTAATAAAAGTGCAGGAATGTGAGTAAAAAGTGAGTGTGATTTTTTTTTTGTTTTATGAAAATTTGAAAAGGTGTAAAATTGTGGAAATTAGTTATAATAAGATATTTTATTAAAATAATAATAATAATAAAATGGCCCACATATAATCTAACGGCTGAAAAATATAGACGAAAATCAAGACATTTTGAGCTGTCGATCTAAATTGAAAAATCTGAACCATTAATTAAACTTGATCTAAAGGCCGAAAATCAGGAAAAAAATCTAACAGCTTAAAAATATGGAGGAGATTAGGAGACATTTCGGGCCGTTGGCCCTTCTCCAATATTATATATATATATATATACTAATTTTAAGCATTTTAGAAAGTTTAGTAATTTATTGTATATATAATTTTAATTAAACTAATTTTTTCATGATATTTCGATGCATCTAGAAATGACAGAAAAGCTATCAGCTCAAATTGTAGCAAATATATCTGTTCAGCATTACTATAAACTCCTCAAAGAACAACCCGGTCATGTTCATAAGTTTTACCAATAATCTAGTGTTGTGAATTGACATGGTTACGATAGTAATTCAAATCTGTAACCACGACTACGGTAAGTTATTTATTAATTGTTGCAAGATTTAGTAATATAGTATACTAGTTAGTAAATTTAGCATGATAATAAAGTGTACAATAATCTTAATTATTGGTTCATTAGTTACTTATTATATATTTAGCAAATATAATCATGTGTCATACATTAATCTCGGTATTCAGTGCTTGCCACAATAAGGTCCTTGGGCTGAATTTCTTACAAATGCATACATAATCAATGGAAAAATATTTAAATTTATATGTAATCTTAGTCTATATTATATTAAACCCCTTTAACGTAAAATAATTAGTAGGTGGTAAAAAAAGTTCCTATAATTGATATTTTGCACTTGTTCCCCAATATTATTTGCCTGGCCATAAGATTCAAGTAATCATGTACATATATATGTGAAATATGTACAGGCAATCAATAATTTTATCACAAATATTAGAACATTGAGATCATAGATATATATGCACAAGACATATTGACGAACATAATTCCTCTTATTGTAACGGGTATTCATATCCATAAAGATAATATTAAATGAAAGTTTACTCAAACCTTTGTTTTGGCCAAACAAGGGAAGGGCATTTTTGCAATGAAATATGTTTTGAGGTTTGTTGTAATTCCTAAACTCTCAACTGAGTTCTACAAAGAAATAGAGGAGAAACATGCAACTATTCCTTGTTCGCCTAACGATTTAGGGTAGCTTCTGAGTTGTTTACACAATTATGATAGGATTATTAAGATATCATATCATCTATATGTTTAATATTTGACAAATAAATTAATTAGCATAGTACTTATTATGATAAACACCTGTTTTGTTACAATGTACAAACAAGTTTCGTTATTAATTTTTTTGCCTCAGGTTACTTTGAAGAGGCCTTAGATAAACCTGCAAGTAAAGAGGTCCTTAGAGAAAAACCATTAGTTGAAAAAGAAGTTTCATGAAGCAGTCCCCATTGTTGAAAATAACATTAAAAAACTAACATATGCATCTGTGGTTTGTTGTCTTTGTAAAAACATAAGAATTTATGTTATTGGGTTTATTGCACAATTCATTCAAGTATTATTTAAATATCCAAATATACCTATGCTGCAAGATGTTGCACCTCTGCTGAGGAACAAAATAGCAACATTAGTGTATTACACCAGGTAGTAGTGTATTACACGGGTATATTTAAGTCTTTCGCATAATGTTGGGAGGAGTGAGCTCAATGGGTTCACCAACGCATAATGTTGATACAAAGTCTGTCCAATGATTCAATCCTACGTCAACAGCTAAAGCACAAAGAAGTATGTTTAACTACTCATTGTACCTTTGATTGTCATAAATACTTATACCAAATTTGTAGTTTTGATTCCTATGTTATCCTTGTATTACAATTGTTAGTTCTTTTGTAAGCTTCCATCCATCTTACTATTTTAATCACGATATTTTAATGTTTCCTTTATACCAAATAATTTTCAAATAAAGATTATATTATATTGATAATTTAAGGTTAATTTGTCATATTTTTGTGGTGTGTCTAATCCTGATATATAGTTAATATTTGTGTTTTATGTCCTAGCTCAAGGGTTCTATATTTTGGGATTACCCTCTGATTTGACAAGGGATGAACTTACTCATATCCTCGAGAAGAAATTTGGTAGTTTGAAGCATCATGGTTTCCAGATATTAACATATAAAATTAGATTGAGAGTCAATTTTAAAGTATTTCAACCTTACTTGGACCTTTGATGAGATTTACTTCAACTCCTTTAGGATAGATTTTATTGTGGATTTCCGACATTTAAAATCCAAAATCTGTACGCACTACATTTGTGGTACTTTCACTTCTTATTTGCATCTTAAACATTTACGTTTTTTGTATAGATTAAGAATTTGATGTTATTTCAGACCATGTGGTTAAAGACAGGGATGCTGCTCATATGTATTATACGAGATCTTCAAGTAAAGGTGAGTGCATATATTATTCTCTATATGGAACAATCATACTATATTGGAGTAATTAAAATGACATTGTAGGCCAATCTTTCATCCATTATGCTAAGTTTAACTCGTTTAGCCTTAGGAATGCCTTTTGATGAGGCGTTTCTACTATTAATGGAGAAAAATAGTTAATCATTAGCTGTAAAATTTGATTATAGTCACAATTGACAAGGGTCGTAGGAATCAACTATCTCTTAGTGTATTGCAGGTTGAGCTTATAATTGAAACTTTATAGACTAGCAAGATGATGTTGGATGCATCGTAGAAGCAGGAAATAGAGGGCTTAGCAAAATGAGATATAATTTATATAAATTTTGTTGTAACTACTTTGCATAATCAATAAAGATACACTATTTAACATTGGTTTTCAAAACGCTTTTCGTACATTTAGTCGAATATTTGAAAAGATATCTTGTATGGTACTTGTTTAGAAACGGTAGTGATATCATAATTACTTTATTAGACTAATTTACCTCAGTTTTTAAATATATTTGCTTGTGGTTTGAAAAGTCATTTTTCCGTATTTATACTAAGAGAATTGGGAAGTATTTACAATCAAACAATTTTGTAAGTGATAGCTCGACCTAGCTATCTTTAAATCTGGATTTTTCTTACACACGTTGACCAAGGACTTGAATTTTTCCTATATCGCCTATTATGGTGTAGCCTGATCCATCATGTTGGTGAGTTTCATGTGCATAGGGGGTTCCCTTTTGATTAAATAAGGGTCATTTATCATGTTTCCTTATTGTGATTTCTTATATGGTTCTTTCTTGTATTTCTTACATGAGGATCAGTTGTGTTATTACTTTGGTAGACTGGTTGATTGGGTACGTATTTTATATCATGTTAATTTCTCTTTTTTGTTGTTCTTCTATGATTGGTGGTTGGACTTTGCTTTCCCCCTAGTTTTAGTATATTTTTATTAAATTTTAGTATTTGTTGATAGTTATATCGTAGGTTTGAGCAGATGTGGATCAAACTTATGGATGTTTATTCTTTGTATTTTATCTACTTCAATTTTCATGAAGTTATTCTCTTATTTTTTTTTTCAGATTTAGATATTTATGTGTGAGTCTTGGCCCTTATTCTTCTAGTTAAGATCATGTCTTTTTGTCATCAATAGAAGTGAAAAATGTTTAGTTGCGTGCTATTTTGAGCAAGCCTTCGCCTAATATGTTTTGGATTCAGTGTATTACATAACACGCCTATGTATGTCAAGGATATCTGAAAAACAAGAAAGAATCCTAGCAGGTTTTCATGGAACACATGTATTCCACTCACCAATATTGGGTTTTTCTCTAATGTAATATGACTACTAATAATTAGGGAGGAGAAGAAAAATATTCAACTAAAATTTGGACCTAAAAAATACAAATAGACCCTATATATAACGCATGAGGTGTTCATTTGGCTTTTTGATACTCCAAGACCATTTATCTCCTCTATCTCTATCCAATACTATGACCGATCTATTTCTATCCTCTGCTACAAATCTAACCCTATTGATGTCAATCAATCCCTTTCCCTTACTTCTATGACAAAGTTTCTCTTTCTCTTTACTGCTTTGGTCCTTAACCGTGGTAACCATTAATGTTGTTCGGAATTGGTAGTTAGTTCCGATGTGAAGCAATAAATGCATGTATCAACATATGCTTAAAATGTCAATTTCTTGCTGTAATTTAACCTTTTCTAATGAGAGCTTAACTGGTTTATCAGTTTTTTTATGATGGTGTTGCTATATATTGGAGATCTTACGGACGTGACGATACCAATCATTTTCTACCAAGGTATTCTTCTACCTTTGTTCTTCCTTATTTAATTTTTTTTACTTTAATTTTGTGTTTTCATTCTGTTTTTTAGTGTTGTATTTCTATTGTTCCTTTTATAATAAGTGTTCTATTTTGTGTTCTATTTTCAAAAATCATTAAGATAAAATTAGTGGATGGATTAATGTTCGATCATGAAAAGCCAAAAGTCATAAGTTTATTTTATTCATCAATTTAAAAGAAAAGACAAATAAAATAAAATGAAGTTTTATATTAATAAAATAAAAAAATGACTTATATAAAACTGTTAGGACTATGATGAATATGAGTATTTTGAGTCTTAAACCATTTAAATAACTTATGTACTTAACATATTTTGTGTGCCAATGAGAATATATAGGGTTAAACATGTTAACAAGCACCCGAGATGACTACCAAGTCCCCGATCAACCTAAGCTTTTGATGGCTTTTGAAGTTCAAACTAAATTTTGTTTTTGGTTAAAGTTATTTGATGTATTAAGACTTTACTTTGGATTGTAACCTATTTTGAAATATTTGATTCCTGGCTTCTTGGTTTGTAATGTCGAATTCGTAAATTCTATATTAGCTTTTTCAAGTTTTTGTCATTTTTTTTACTTTTACATGTGCTAAATTTTTTTGACTAATGTTGAATAAGAAGGATAAACCAAAAGGTAAATCGGATTAACCCTAGGGTAAGCTTTTTTTACCCTACCCTTGGGCTACCCAAATGTTTTCTTAAATCAAAATATATTGCCTTGGTCTACCCTAGCCTCAAACCAGATAATCCCAATCCGTGTCTTATTATATGGGTACTTCTATTACAAGAATTTGACTTTGATATTCGAGAACGAAAAGGGAGATAAAATCAAGTAACTGATTATTTATATCACCTCGAAGGCTCCCCGTTAACATAAGACCCAAGTTGGTCAATGAGGTATTCCTTGATGAACAACTCTTTTATCTTAATAATTCTATTACAACTTAGTACGTAGATATAGTGAACTTCATATTTAGTGGATTATTCCCCACTGAATTCAATCCACAACATATGAAGAAGTTGCTCCACCAAGTAAAGTAATTCTTTCGGGAGGACCACTTCCTCTCCAAGGTGTGTAGTGATCAGATGATATGCTGATGTATATCGGGTAATGAGATTCATACGATAATTTCAAATTGTCATGCTTCTCTTTATGAAGGGCATTATAACGGTGGTCGAAAGGCGGTGAAGATACTTCAATCCGGATTTTTTCGGCCTTCCATCCATAGGGATTTCAAAATATTTGTGAAGTAGTGTAAGAGGTGTCAATTCACGAGTAACACAATGAGGAGGACGAGATACCACTTAATAACGTATTAAAAGTGGATATTTTGTATGTTTGGGGTATTGATTTAATGTGACTGTTTGACTCATCCACTGGTAACCAATATATCTTGCTAATTCTTTATTACGTGTCTAAATGGATTGAAGCTTTAGCTCTACCGACAAATGATCCACAAGTGGTACTCAAAATCCTAAAGTCACGTATCTTTATGAGATGTGGAACACCAAGAGTGATCATTAGTTAAGGAGGTACGCATTTTGTAAATAAGTACTTGAAGGTGATTCTAGTGAAATATGGGGTGAGACATAAGGTGTCTACCACATACAATCTGTAAATGAACTGGAAAGCTGAAGTCTCTAACCGAGAGATAAATTTGATTCTTGAGAAAACCGTGGGACAAATGAGGAACGATTGGTCAACAAATTTAGATGATGCACTATGGGCTTAACGAACTATATTCAAATCTCCAGTAGGTGCATCTCCATATCTAATGGTGTATGATAAGCCTTCTCACTTACCACTCAAGCTTGAATTGGGTACTTATTGGGCAATAAAAGAGCTTAATTTAGATCAACAACTAGTCGATGAGCAACAAATAATGCAATTGAAAGAGCTTGACGAATTTCAGTTCCATGCCTATGGGAATGCAAAACTCTTTAAGGAGAAAACAAAGAAATGGCATGCATAAATATTCTATTTTATGTGTAAAAATATCGAAACAAGGGATAATAACACTATTTAATATTGAAATAATGTGTATAATAGTTTTATAAATTCTATATTGGTCAAACATATGTCCATGTTGTTTCTTAATTTATAACAAGGTCTTATTAACAATACAATAAATTTATTTTATTAGAATATTGTGAATGTCTATCCTCATAGTTTATATTATAAATCACACATGTTCGGATGCGGTTTGTATATTTATGGACTTTTTAGGCCCTAAACAACGTAAAAAAATTGATCAGCTAGTTAGTTATTGTGTGTTTTGCTATAAACATTTTGTATACCCCGAGTTTATGATTATTCACCTTTTGGTAAGGGTGCTCAAAAGGAAAAATTGAGTAATCACAAGTGTCACTCTAAAGAGGTAAAATCAGAAGATGGGCAACCACCCTAGATCAGAACTTTGGGAAGCCACAAAGGATATTTACAAATAAGCACATCATCCTCATTGCATATTAAAGAAAGTATTGTTGAATATTTAAAGTATTGAGTTAAACTTTAGTGTAAAAGAGGACAAGAGTAATGACGAGTTTTAGGAAAACACATATAATATGTTAATGTAAGTCATAATAATGTATTAGGGAAGAACACAAAATCATGAATTTTTAGATAAAACTTCCATTTTAATCTATTCCAAATAAAAAGCAAATTTTATGTAATAGTCTTCGCGCAGTGTTCATACCTTATTTTTATAAGATAAACACAAACATTTGTTATAATATAAAAACAAATATTTGGTGTTAAATAATTTTATTGCTATTTTATGTAGTTCAAGAACATCAAGAATCACATAATTTTTATTAAATAGGACTTCAGGATATATAAGATATCAAAATTATATATGCCTTTTAACAATTTATATCTCTAGTTATTACCCTTCTTCCTTATCCAACATTATATCCATAATAATATGATCGCGTAAAAACATATGAAGTTGATTTTACAAACAATATTCTTAATTAATTAAATTTACTGACCAATAAATAAATTTATTTGCATCGATGACTTCATGACATTAATGGAATCATCCATATGAGTGTTACATTACTCTTGTAATATATTCCTTCTCATATTAGTCTCAGAATAACTCATTTAACCAATCTTCAAATCAAGTTTCAAATAATTTAGTAAACAATTGAAGTTGTAACCTTTAAAGAGAACCATATGTCTCGTGAGTAGTGTATGGTATACCAACCATACTTATATCTACCCAAGTCTCTCTGTGCCTCCATAATGCATCTAAAAACCAATTGAAACTTAAGATTTTATTGTTATCTATGATTCATCATTCAGTCTACTTACATAGTAGTTTATATACAAATATAATAGTTTATAAGTTCAAATGTTTATTGTGTATAGTTAATGCTTGTGTGTGATGTGTGTTTAAATGATGTATTGTGTTGCTTTTAACCAATTGGTAAATGGTTGGTAATGGAACATGAACTTTCGTGAAGTAAAACTATTAGTTTGACATCCACCTTATTATTCATTTAAGTTATTCACATAAATTAAAGTAACAACTCCTTATACAATGTTATAACATCTTCTAAAAAATACATGACGATCCTCATATTCACTACAAAATAATCGAGCAATTTTCCCTCACGATTCATTATAAGCCTCATGCTACGCATATATTTTAATAAAAAATTATATTCAACATCCATTAATTCAAAAGGTTTTTTACTCCCATAAATATAATGTGTATGTTCCATTACTAAAGTATACACCTCACAAACCAAGTGATGAATCCCAAAATTTTAACCGTTTAAAATGTCATATTATAAAAGCAATTGTATCCCCTTTCATTTTGTAAACCACCACTTATACATTAAGGATACGACCTTATCCTATACATGTCTATCCTTATTATATCACATTTTTATATGGTCCCGTTTCCTTTTATAATAAATATTGGTAACTATCTCATTTGCAACACATCGTCGTTCTGCCTCTCTGATGGGTGCCATTGTATTAGGATCACGCCTCTCTAGAAAAATACATATAAATCCGTATTAGATTGATAAGGTGTATGTTTCTATTTTGTTGGTTTTTCAATGTAGAAGATCTCTTCCTCAATCATAGGTGGTCTTTCATCGATCATCTTGTATTTATCCAGGATTCCTACATTTGACAGTAACTATATAGCCCATTATCCTAAGACCTTGTGTCGCTTCTAGGATTTATGAACCATTTTCATTGCTTTTGACATGTGAATGTTCAAATGTTAGTTTCAACATATTCTTTCCACAAAAATTTCCCGTAAACTTATCCGTGAATGATGCTACATAATTATCTTATTTATGCATCCCAACAGTGTCACACCAAAATATTTCCCCATCATCGACCATAGGAAAATTACAATTTATATGCTTATTAAATGAGTGATATTTTGATGAATAAATACCTCATTTTTCCGTGGACTTTTCCCCGTAGAAGGCATAACTTATCAAAGAAATTTAACAAATTCCGTCAAAAAGTGGTATTCAGGCACTTTTTGAAAGCTTTAGTGATAGAATTGGATCGAATGAATAAAGTACACAAGTAAGTAATTGACACAAGATTTACGTGGAAACTCAAGATGGAAAAAACCACGAGAGGTGCAGATAGTTTTATTATGATGAAAGAGAGATTACAAGGAGAATTGTATCGTATATGGTGTATATAAAGATACACAACATAATTGTATTTATAGGTAAGTCAGAAAACTAGGATTATTAAGTTAATGGGCCAGTCCTAAAAAATTAGAACTAAGACATAAGTCTAACAATCTCCACCTTGACACAAATTCGATCATCGAAGCGAAAAAAACCCTGTCCATATCTCAACCTTGAAAATATCTCCATCTTGACAAAAAATCTGTCAGGAGTCAAGAAAATAAATCACCAATATTCGAAGATCTCTCATTTTTTTTAAAAACAAGGGGCTTAATTCAAACGGTAAATACCAACTAAATCTGAGCAAAGCTCAAACTTAGAAATTGGGACCGACTTAGCCTTCATATCAGTCATATTATCATGAGTGCTAATTAGAGCATAAGTAACGAAATCGGTTGCGGCAAATATCTAAGGGGGATTAATATTTCTATTTGGTCGATTTGCTACAGTAGAATACTGTGGTGGTTGTGTTAAAGTTATATTGCCACTATCATGCAGGGTCCGGATCTTTCTGAGATGTAGTTTCTAGTATAAGATGTGATTCCATCTATAAATCAAGCTCTGTGTGTGTAATTTCTTTTTATCTTTATCAAAATTATCACTAGAGGGGAATTAGAAAGCATAACACTTTCATAAAAAATAACATTTTGGCTAATTACTATTTTTTAGATTCTGGACAGCACAACTTATATCCTTTAAACCAGATTTATACCCAGGAAAAATACACTTTTGAGCTCTAGGCTCCAGTATAGCATTAACAATATGTGCATATGGTGGACAACCAATACTATATGATCATAATATTTTAGAGCATTTGCCAACCATACCTCGTGCGAAATTATGTTGCTCATGGAAATTGATGGAGAAATATTGATCAGATAAGTAGTTGTAGAAGCGGATTCGGTCCAAAATATCTTTGATAAATCAGAGCTAAAAAGCATGCAACGTACTTTTTCTATAACCGTTCTATGCATAAGATTTTCTATGTCATTTTGCCGAGTTGTACCGGGAATGGTTGAGTGTCGATCAGTACTTTGTACTTACAGAGAGCATTAAATTCATTTGAGCAAAACTCTAAACCACTATCAGTATGAAGGTGTTTTGATATGCTTTCATGTGTGTTTCTTAGTCATGATCTTTCATTCTTTAAACGTTGAAAATGCATCATTATTTCGTTTCAAGAAAAACACCCAAACTTTTCTAGAGAAGTCATCACTTATAGTCAACATGTAATTAGAACCTGCCATGGAAGACACTCTAGAGGGCCCCTAAAGATTAGAATGAGATTATTTTTAGTATTGTGAATGTTTTTCCCAAATAAAACTCCCTTATGGTTTCCAAAGACACAATGTTCACAAGGCTAAAGTTTTCCCAGTCTCTTTGCATCGAGGAGTCGTCATCTATTTAGTTTATCCATATCATTTTCGTTCACATGCCTTAGACGCATATGCCATATTTTATTGGAATCTTCTTTGGGAAATGAAGTAGAGACAACAATTGCAAAACCGATAAATGTGGAATCGTGCAAAATATATAATTCCGTTTTACTCTTTTGTTCTTTTGTCACAACCCGACTTACTTTACAAATCTTAGACCTCCACCTTCTCTAGTGTACGTGTACTCTTTTGAGTCCAGACAACTCAAAGAGATAAGATTCCTCTTCAACTTTGGAACATGTCTTACATTACCAAGTGTTTTACGACCCCATCAAACATCTTAATTTTGATTGTACCAATGTCAGTAATTTTGCATGAGTCGTTATTTCCCATTAAAACATCACCTTTCGACACTATCTCATAAGAAGAAAACCAGTCTTGATTGGGACACATATGAAAAGTGTAGCCGCAATCCATAATCTATTATTTTCTTGAGTTATATCCACCATCATACGCAGCTAAAAGTTGTCCATCATTGTCATTATGTACAACGCCAACTTCATCGAATTCTTTTGGGTATCGGTTATGATTTGGAGTAGAATTCTTGTTCTACAATTTACGACATTCAGATTTTATATGCACCTTATTCTTAAAATAAATGCAAAACTTTTTCATCTTCCATTCATCACCTCTAGATTTCTACTCATACAATTTTCATCGTACAAACAAACCTTCTGCGTGGGTCGCGGTTGCACCCAACAAGTGTTTCATCATTTCCTTGGATTATAATGTTTCATACACTTCATCCACATATAATATTTCATGGTTGTATAATTTTGTATCTCTAAAATTCAAATACGATGGGGGTAATGAACATAATTAAATTAATATCAACTCTTCATCTTCATTCTTGACTTCTAAAGTTTCTGAAATAGAGACTATATCCTTAAACTTCATATATGATCTACTAAAGACGAACTTCCACCAAAATATGAGAATTAAGTCTTTGTTTGATAGCTAACTTGATGATAAGACTTTTTGTCATACATAATTTTTCTAATTCCAGTCATAAAGCAGCAGAAGTATTCTATTTAAAAACATCTTGTAAAATTTGATCAGAGAGATGGAGTTGAATTTGTAATAGAGCCTTAGGATCCTTTCATTTTTTCTCAACGTAGGTCATAGTCGAGAGCATTTTATAAAATCCAATAGCGCTTCATCCAAATCAATCTGACCGAGCATATCTCGCATCTTAAGTTGCCATAATGAGAATCTCGTATTGCGATCCAATAGCAGAATTTTGAATATTATAGTTGCTTAATCACAAACTAATGAAGAAATACAAGAACATAGCAAAAATACTCAACATCTGGAGAAACTAACCTAAAAACAGATCTGAAACATCATAAAACCCCTAGATAGGTCAAGCCAAAAACGTCAATCGAAAAAATCAACAGTCAACCGTCAAAGTCAACTAGGTCAATTCGTTTTTATTTAAAATATTATATATATATATATTAAATAACATATATGATATATATATTAATAATATAATATAATATTTTATAATAATGAAAACGTAGAGCTACGCATGTGATGAATTTTTTTTACTTCGTTACATAAAACAGCACAAATTACTTGCATGAAATAAAAAATAAAAGCTTAAAACCCTAATTTAAATAAATTCTTCATTACTTAACCAAATTCGATAATTCTGGTGCTGTTTTTTTATCTCTGCGAGTAGAACAAGGATACCCTCCCACTTTCTTCAATATACGTAAAATTCAGAATGAAAATCAAAGTTTAATTTCAAAAAATATGAAAACCTTAACTTGAATATCTCGGCCGATTGTTAATGAAACTAGATGAATTATATACCTTTTTTATCATAAGAACAAATAAAACAACTTTACTTCAATGAGTTTCTGGAAATAATGTCAAAATCTCGAGATACGAGATGAAATTCAGATTCACGGTTGTTTTAATAACTTTTTTTTAAAGTTGAAAAATAATAGCGGAACAGAAAAATCTTCTCATCGAATCTCTTAATTATCCTTGATTCTTGTGCATGAAAAATTCAAATCTTGTTGTGCAATATAAACCTATTCTTAGATACCCATTTGAGAGAATATGGTCGAATGATCGAATAAAGCACACAAGTAAGTATTTGACACAACATTTATGTGAAAACCCAAGATGGAGAAAAACACGAGAAGAGGAGAGAGATTCACTATAATTATAAAAATTACTACAAAGAGAATTGTATTCTGTATGGTGTAAATAATTGATGTCTTCCCATTTGTGATGATTTAATATTAGTTGGAGACATCATTTTTAGTGTTTTATAAGTCTAAATACTCGATTTTCCCATGAATTATTACACTTTCCTATCTCTAGTCTTGATTTAATGAATTATTACTTTTAGAGCATATTGGGTTTAATTATTTATTTAGTGTTAAGCTTAAAAGATATTTATAGAGATTAATTAGATGTTAAGTCAATTCTAAGAGATAAAGGAAAGAAGATATACATGGAAATTGGAGATAAGGAAACAAAAGCTAAAATATGGAAAGATAAAGTTACCAAATAAATCTGAATTTCACCACCCACAACCACAAATGGGCTTATATCTCAAAATCAGTGAGGAATTTAGAAGAATGGTCAAGAGCAAAGTTAAATATCTTTCCGAGACGGTGAACTTCGACTACTCATATGCGTCAAACGAATAAGTAGTGAAGCTGTTATGACCAAAACAAAAACAGGGCTGATTATATATTTTAAGGTTACGAATTTGAGTTGGGCTAGGAGTCCATTACTTATCTTCTCCTTCAAGAAAACGAATTAGGTCTTCCTAAACACCTATAAATACACCCTTAAACCATTGTAAACATGTCCTTTCTCAGTTTCAAGCTTAGGCTTAGTCCTTACTTGTATTTTCTCAGTTTTAAATAGTAGTTTAATCCTTATATTTATTATTAATCCAAGGAGAAAGCTGACCTATAGAGGAAGACAAGAAGCAAGAAGTTGGAGAGTGACAAACTCCTCTTCTACATCTCACCTTCTCTATATTTAGGGTAATTAGCTATAGATTTATGTTCAACCATATTTCTAAGCTTTTATTCTGTAAGTTTTACTTTTAATTGTTGGGTTATTATTTGAATTCGTTAATACTATTTGTTATTTTATATTGGTTTGAGCTTGGCGTATATTGATATTATGTGTTTTGACTTATTGTTACATCCATAGATTTGGCCAATCTTAGGATTATTCTTAGTTATTGACAACACCACATAATCGTCTAGTTTTGATCATTTGCCTAACTAGATAGCTGTAAAGGATTGTTTTAACCATCAATCATTATTTAGAATCCCGGTTAATATATAATGCTCAATGTGTGACAGATTAGGATAACGTAGTAATAGACTCATATTAGTAATCCTAATTTATTTGACTTACATTCATATTTATTTATTTGCATTATTTATTTATTCGCATTAGACAATTAATCATCTTATCTTATATTTTATTCTGAACATATAAATTCATATATTCTTATTTAATACAAGTAGATCTAACGGATTAAATCCTTGCGAACGAACTTGATTTATCATTAAAACTTGCAAACAATCTGTGATGCTTACAGTGAGTTCCGTGGTTCTCAAGGGTGTGTTCTCTTTATTATTATCTTTATTTATCTATTATTTTATCACATATTTGCCCCCACCAATAATAATAAACCTCTTTATTGTATGTATAGGTAATTCAGGAAACTATGGTTATTAAATTGATGGGTCAGGTCTTACAAAGTAGAATATGGTATAAGTAGGTAGACATTTACAAAAAATGTTGGGTAAGTAGTCAGTTGGGTTAAATTAAAAGGTAAAACGAATGTCTTTACTTTATTTTAAAATATAATATATTTATTGTGGTGCCATCCTACTATAGGGTAAAATACAAGAAAGAAGTATTACAATTCTTTGATTTTTGTTTTCAGGATAAATTATTTGCACATTTTTCGACCCTTATACTTGTGGTCTATATATAATATTTTAATGGGCTTTCTTGTGATGTTTTTAGCCTGATTTATTTTATCCCTTTGTTATATTGCCTCATATTTTTGGCTCTCACCTAGATACAATTTTCTGTTTATATAAATAATTATTGTAAATTAATTTTTTATATGCTTGTTATCTTATCCAACAAGTCTTCTAGCTCCACAAAATATTTTATTATATTTTTAAATTTTATTTGACAACAAAATATTGGTCGATGGGATTTACCTTGTTTAAATTCATAATCCCATTAGACTGACTTCATCCTTTGATGAATTGTTCGCTTTATTAGTCTCTTAGGTACTTTTTCGTTATCTTAGTATGATGATGCTATTTGGGTCTTGATTTTCAATACATCTCTTTGGTACTCCTTTTAAGTTAGGGCCTTTGAGCTTAATTTATAATCCTCTGGTACATTTCGTATATCAATCCACTTGTAGTTTTAATTGTTTAATGAAAAATACTATGACTAGATAACCAAATCACAAAACTAAAAATATTATGTATGATGAATATAAACGTAATTAAAACGTAAAAAGAAGACCAAAATAATTATAAATTTAAAAAAAAGAAAAAACTATTATAATCCAAAAATTATTAAATATTCCCTCTCAAACAAAGAAAAATACTATGGGCTTCATATAATACCAATTTGACTCAAATTTTGTCTTATATAGTACGATTATAAATCTACCATACTAATATTCTATATAATAGATATTATTTGTTAGTTCTCTTTTTCCTTACCTTTTCATCACTTATTTTTCACTCGATCATTCCGCCTTCTTTGTTGTGGTCTTTGCTTTTTCAAGGTATATTTCATAAGGTACATACATTTAGATTTATGATATATTTATTTTAATATATCATCGATCTTAATGAAAAATATAGTTTGTATTTTCGTATGTTTCAATATCATATGTTTTTGGTTTTTTTGGTTTTTACAATTTAAAACGTTAAAGCTATAAATTAATCGTTGTAGAAATCTTCCCTTTCTCTAGATCTCGAAAATATGTATGATTTTGGGTGTTTACACTGAAATTTTTAATGCTTAAAAATTATTTATATTCTATATATCATGAAGACTAAATAATTTCAGATCTATGGTTAGCTTAGTAAGATTTTGTAGTAATGATCTCTTAGCTTGTAAATAAATTTTTTTTATAGATTTTTCTTTATAAACAGATATTTTGTAATGTTTAAATTTAAATGGATATGTAATTTTCTAATTAAGTATATGTAGTTGGTCTGGTTTTATTGGAACGAGTAAAATAAATAATAAATATATTTTAATTACTTACAAATCTACCTTTCGAAAAGTATATCTAGTATATATCGAAACAAGATAATTATTTGATTTAATTCTATACCTTATACTAATATATGTGTATTTAAATAATTTCAATGCATTTCATTTATGATTTATAATATTTTAGAGATTTAATTTAAATATAGTTTTCTTGTTTGTTGAATAAAAGAAAATAACTTTTTTTATTTAAATGTATCTGTCACTCTAGAAATTATCATTATACAAGTAAAATTAAGTTTGTTTTATATTTTCTTAAAGTAATATTTTTTTCCATAAATAAAATTGTAGATCTACACTTTTACAAATAAAAAAGTATATTTTTTAATTAAATTATTTGCCATCTATATATATTGAACGGTATAGTATTTTAGTTCATTAAAGTATTTTAATTCTTTTTAAACAACATTTTAAATACATTTTCTACAATCTATATCTGCATTAAAGTCTTTTTCTCGAATGATTCTCAAACTTCTACAGCCACCCAACTAATCCTAGAACTTTGTTTTTTTACAATTGTTAGTCCCTAGTCCCTACATAAAAATCTATTCATTTTTACGGTTAATTATGTTTGGTAGCAAATATTTTTGTTACCCAAGTAGTCCGAAAGTTGTAAAAAAATTCAAAAATGGCATCTAAATTATCCTTCTTTTATCGATTTTGTCCACAAAGCTTTTTGCCACATGCCACTTAACGTATAAAATCTAATGGAGTTACACACAAGAACGACCAAGGGAAAATATGAAGTTAAGGAACATTCATATATTTTAGAAGTTTGAGGACCATTCGAGTAAATAACCACTAGCGTGAGGTCAAAAAGTAGAAATTGTCTTTTAGTCAAACACTCTAGCCTTTTCATTTAACATTAAACCATATACTTATATATTTGTATCTAACATTATGGTCTTTCTGTAAATATTACGAATTAAATAATGATTACATGTAACGATCACTTGGTATAAATTATTTTACATAGATATTTTGATTTTATGCATTTTAGAAGTTTTAGTAATTTATTTTATATTTAGTTTTAATTAAAATAATTTTTTTATGATATTTCGATCCAAGCAGAAATGACAGAAAAGCTATCAGCTCAAACTGTAGCAAATACATTTGTTCAGTATTACTATATACTCCTCAAAGAACAACCCGACCAAGTTCATAAGTTTTACCATGAATCTAGTGTTGTGAATTGGCAGGGTTCCGATGGTACATTCAAATCTGTAACCACGACTAAGGTAAGTTATTCATAAATTGTTGCAAGATTAAGAAATATCGTATGTTAGTTAGGAAATTTAGCATGATAATAAAGTGTACGATAATCTTAATTATTGGTTCATTACTTACTTATATATTTAGCAAACATACTCATGTGTCATACATTAATCTTTCTATTCAGGGCTTGCCGCATTAAGGTCCTCAACCTATATTTTTTACAAATGCATACGTAATCAATGGAAAAATATTTGAATTTATATGTAACTTTAGTCTAAAACAAAACCCCTTTTAAAGTAAAATAATTAGTAGGTGGTAAAAAAAGTTTCCTATCATTGATAATCTACACTTGTTCCCGGATATTATTTGCATGGCCATAGGATTCAAGTAATCATGTATATATATGTGAAATATGTACAGGAAATAATTAAGTTGATCACATCTGGAGATCACAATGATTGGAATATTGAGATCATAAATGCCGATGCACAAGACACATTGACGAACGGTATTCTTCTTGTAGTAACGGGTATTCATATCAATATCCATAAAGATAATATGATCAGGGAGTTTACTCAAACCTTCGTTTTGGCCAAACATGGGATGGCCATTTTTGTAATGAACGATATTTAGAGGTTTGTAGTAATTTCTAATCTCTCAAGTGAATTCTACAAAGAAATAGAGGAGAAACATGAAACTACTCCTTGTTTGCCTAATGATTCAGGTTAGCTTCTGAATTGTTTACAAAATTATGACATGATTATTAAGATATCGTGTCATCTAAATGTTTACGATTTGACAAATAAATTAATTAGCATAATTACTTATTATGATAATCACATGTTTAGTTACAATGTACAAACAAGTTTTGTTATTAATGTCTTTACCTCAGGTTGCTTTGAAGATGCCTCGGATAACTCTGCAAGCAAAGAGGTTCCTAGAGGAAAACCTTCAGTCGAAAAAGCAGTTTTAGCCACTAAAGCGGACCCTGAAGCAGTCCCTATTGTTGAAAATAATATTAAAAAACTATCATATGCATATGTGGTTTGTTTTCTTTGTAAAAAAAATCAGAATGAATGTTATTGGGTTTATTGCACAATCCATTCAAGTATTATTTGAAATAGCCAAATATACCTATGCTACAAGATGTTGCACCCCTGTTGAGGGACACATTAGCAACAGTTTTGTATTACACAGGTATATTTAAGTCTTTCACATAATACGTGGATTGATTGTCCAATTTACTATTTATTTTCAATGTTTTGAAGATAAATAGATTTTAATTTCTTGTATGTAGTTGGTAGGAGTGAGCTCAATGGGTTCACCAACTCATAATGTCGATACAAAGACCGTCCAGCAATTAGACCCCACTCCAACATCTAAAGCACATGGAGGTTTGTTAAACTACTCATAGTACCTTTTATTGTCATAGATACTTATATTAAATTTACAAGTTTTGATTCATATGTTAACCTTGTATTAAAATTGTTAGTTGCTTTATAAGATTTGGTCCATCTCACAATTTCAATCACGTGATTTTAATGTTTTCTTCATCACCAAATATTTACAAATAAAGATAATAATATATTCATAATTTAAGATTAGTTTGTCATATTTCTTTGATGTGTCTAATCTTGATATTAAGTTAATATTTATGTTATATTTCTCAGCTCGAGGGATCTATATTTGGGGATTACCCTCTGATTTGACAAGGAATGAACTTACTCATATTCTCGAGAAACAATTTGGTAGTTTGAAGCGTCGTGGTTGCCAGATCTTAACATATAAAGTTAGTTTTAAAATCTCTTTTAGTAATTCATTCTTTCTCAAACCTTTGATGAGATTTACTTTGACTCCTTTAGGATGGATTTTGTTGTGGATTTGCGACATTTAAAAATCCAGAATCTGCACGCACTGCAGTTGAGGTACTTTCACTTCTTATTCGCTTCTTAAACATTTAATTTTTTGTATAGATCAATAATCTTATGTTATTTCAGACCATGTGGCTCGAATTTGAAGGAAGGGATGCTGCTCGTATGTATTATAAGAGACCTTCAAATAAAGGTGAGTGCATATATTATTCTCTATATGGTAAAATCATACCATATTGAAGTAATTAATATTACATTATAGGCTAATCTTTTCATCCACGATGTTAAGTTTAACTCGTTTAGCCTTGGGAATACCTTTTAATGATGCATTTTTGCTATTAATGAACAAAAATTGTAAACATAAGCTGTAAAATTGATTTATAGTTATAATTGAGAAGGGTCATGGGGATCAACAATCTCTTATTCTATTGCAGGTTGAGCTTATAATTGTAACTTTAGAAACCAGCAAGATGATGTTGGATGCATCGTAGAAGCATTAAATAGAGGGAGTAGCAAAATGAGACGTGATTTATATAATTTTGTTGTATTTGCTTTGTTTTATCAAATTGGTGTTTAGACTATTTAACATGGTTTTTAAAACTCTTTCCGTATATTTAGTCGGTGATTATAAAAGGATATCGTGTATGGTACTTGTTTAGAAACGGTAGTGATGTCATAATTACTTTATTAGACTAATTTACCTCAGTTTTTCAATGTATCTCGTGGTTTGAAAAGTCATTTTTCGGTATTTATTGCGATAAAAAGAATAGGGCACTATCTATAATCAAACAATTTCATAAGTGTAGCCTCCCTTTTGATTTATTCTTAGCTCGACCTAGCTATCTCTGGCTTTTTCTTACACACGTTACTAGAACTTGAATTTTTCCTATATCACCTATTACGGTGTAGCCCGATCCATCATGTTGGTGAGTTTTACGTGCATAAGGGGGTCTCTTTTGATTAAGTAAGGGTCATTTATCATGTTTCCTTAATTTGGTTTCTTTTTTGGTTCTTTCTTGTACTTTATTAGGCTAAATCCAACAACTCTCAATTCTATTAGTCACAATTGAGAGTCAAACCTAGTCTCTGTCTTAAATATCAAATCTTAAAATTAATATTGCTCCAACAAACTCTCTATTTCAAACACCCAATTTTAATTTTATTCAAGTAATTCATTTTTTTCAATAATAAAAAAATTCTATTAGTATTTATATATAATTTTAATAAATATATAACTATTTTCTTCAATATTACAAAAATTAGATTTTTTCTATAAATATTTTTTTGCAATTTCTCAATTAATAGTATAAATAAATATAGTAATATAAAATAAAGAGAGAAAAAAAAGTCAAGTTCAAGAAGCTAAAACAAATAAGAAAGTACTAAATATATAAATCTAATAAGAGAGACAAGTAAAAGAAAAAAAAAACTAAAAAAATTAAAAAGAAAGATCGAGTAATTATTCTAAAAAGAGAGATAAAGATAAAAGAACACAAAAGTAATAAATGTAGAATGAATGTTTTATCGTCACATGTATTGAATAAAGGGTGAGAATAGATATGAATAGAATAGAAATGTTGTTGGCGGATTAAAAGTGTTATGTTTTATCCCAATCGTAATGAAAAGCTAAAACAAGGGGCTATCGGACTCAGCCTTACATGAGGATCAGTTGAGTTATTACTTTGGTAGACATGTTGATTGGGTGCCTAGTTTATATCATGTTAATTTCTTTTATTTTTTGTTCTTCTATGATTGGTGGTTGGACTTTTTTTCCCCCTGGTTTTAGTATATTTTATTAAATTTTAGTTTTTGTTGATAGTTATATCATAGGTTTGAGAAAATGTAGACCGAACTTGTGGGTGGTTACTATTTGTATTTTGTCTACTTCTATTTTCATGAAGTTAGTCTCTTATTTTTTTTCCTATTTTAGATATTCATGTGCGAGTCTTGGCCATAATTCTTCTAGTTATGATCATGTCTTTTTGTCATCAATAGAAGTGAAAAATATTGAGCAAGCTTTCACGTTTTGTTTTGGATTCAGATTTTTATATGACATGCCTATATAGGTCAAAGATATGAGAATTTTTTTTTTAATAAACTTGAGCGTTATAACCTTTAAAAAAATTTAGTCGCCATTGTGTCTGCTTAATGCAAGTGGGTCATTAACTTTTAATGGCCTTAGGCCACTACATAATCCTAAAAGAAGCCCCCATTAGCTACTTCTTTAGAACCCAACTACAAAGCAACTAAATGACCGAAGAATTCTCCCTTTTCCCATCTATTCACAATAAAAAAGGCAAATCCAAAACACAAACTCTATTGGGGTCTGAAAACACAATCTCATCTCTTTCTCTTTTCTCTATCTTCATCCTCTCTGTTCACTCTCTTCACGCTCAGATCAGAACAAAAAACAAAATGAAATCTCTTCAGGTCTCACCTTCTCACCTTCGCCCGCTGTCCTACACAAGAAACCCATCGCCACTATTGGACCATTCTCCACCTTTCAGCCTCTAAACTGCACAAGAAAACCGCCGCCATTAGTGGACCATTCTTTATCTTCACTCAACCGCACTCATGTACAAGGAAAACGCTGTCTGGACCATTCTCCACCATCATTAAACTGCCGGCACGTGGACCATTATCCACCATCATCAAACGCCACTGCCGTTTCCTGGACCATTCTCCACGATCATCTCCTGCGAAGAACCCAAATTAAGGTTAAAAAATTTGAGATTTCTTTTTGTTTTTTGTTCCAGTGCTGAGTGTGAAGAGATTTGTTTTTGTTCCAATGGTCCGTGTGAAAAGATTTCTTTATGTTTTTGTTCTAGTGCTAAGTCTGAAAAGATTTGTTTTTGTTTTTTGTTCCAATGGTGCGTGTGAAAAGATTTGTTTTTTTTTGTTCCAATCTTGAGTTTGAAGAAGATATTCGAGTGTGCAGAGATTTTGTTTTCTATCCGATACTAAGTGTTAAGAGATGCAAGTGTGAAGAGATTTTATTCTTTTCTTTTCCTCATACTGATTTGTTTGAATTGTTTTCTATCAGAAAAAATTTGTCTCCTCTATCTCTATCCAATACTATGACTGGTCTATTTCTATCCTCTGCTACAAATCTAACCCTATTGATGTCAATCAATCCCTTTCCCTTACTTCTATGATAAAGTTTCTCTTTCTCTTAACTTCTTTGGTCCTTAATCGTGGTAACCATTAATGTTGTTCGAAATTGGTAGGTAGTTCCGATGTGAAACAATAAATGCATGTATCAACATATGCTTAAAATGTCAATTTTTTGCTGTAATTTAACCTTTTCTGATGAGATCTTAACTGGTTTATCTGTTTTTTTATGATGGTGTTGCTATATATTGAAGATCTTACGGACGTGACGATACCAATCATTTTCTACCAATGTATTCTTCTACCTTTGTTCTTCCTTATTTAATTTTTTTTACTTTAATTTTGTGTTTTCATTCTATTTTTAGTGTTGTATTTCTATTGTTCCTTTTATAATAAGTGTTCTATTTTGTGTTCTATTTTCAAAATAATCTGGCAGGCAACAAAAAGTAATAATCTAGTTGACAACAAAAAATAATTTTACACATATAATCATTTATTGTTATGGTATTTGACAAAATTAACTGTAATTTCTAAAATGCATGTATTATTAGTATTATTATTTTTTGAATTCGAATGACAATGTTAACTTTTTTTATAAAACCATTCACAAATTAATAAAAAATTCAAGTGAATGGCCTGCAATTTGACCATTTCACCTCTAAAATCATATATTGACTTATTTAGTTTCCTCTGGCAATTCTTGTGAGCTTTCTAATAAATATTTATCTTTATTTGCTTGTAAAGAGAAGAATATGATAAGTTCTATATGTAGCAATGCTTTTATAATTATTATCTCTATTTTGGTATAAAAATCAGTAAGTGTTCAAAAATAACTTCTTTAATAATTCACATATATGATAACTACTTTATCATAGTTTCATATATGAAAGCTGTTTTGAAAATCTTTATGTGTATTACATTCTTGAGAACTAGAAAGAAGTAAGTTTATTAAAACTATGATGGTCTAACTAATTACTTTTTTTGTTGCAATAAAAATCAAAGTGTTATTGTTTTTCGAAAGAGTAATTAATAGAGTATGACATCATCCCACTCGATGATTAAATAACACTTGTTACTTCTGATAATGACTTTAGACATGAATCCAATTAGATCGACCCAAACTGTTTGATGAATTATAAAGGAAATAACCGAGAAATCCCAGTAAGCAATTCGAAAGCATGTTTGTGTTATACAACAGGGTATTAGTAGCCTATCTTTTTTGTCACAGGTTATTAAAAAAAAATTCTAGGAGTCTCATTTCTTAATATAACCCTTCCCCTAAAGCCAATGATATAAGAAAGAAATAACACTTCTTGGAGGGGTTGCATTTCAGTTTCTTAAGCTTTGTAAATCTGTCTCTTAAACTTTAAAAACCAGTCCCTGAAACATTAAAATGTTAGAAAAAACGATCAAACTAAAATGCGGAATAAATAAATAGATCGAAAAAGAGTAATGATACCTCCGGCCATTGATGTCTTAAAAAACTTTTCCTTATGTTTTATTCTTTAAAACTCTCAAGCATTCAACTATAGATGGTGTATAATTTTTTTGTGTGTATGAATTGAGTTTAGGGACCAAAACTTTAGTTTATATAGCCAAGCTCCCATCAAGCTTTTTAATGGCAATGAATTACAAGTTGTTACAACCTTTCATTTGCAAATGGTTAATAAAAAAGTGTTACAACTTTTCATTTGCATAAGATTAATGAAAAAATCATTAAGATAAAATTAGTGGATGGATTAATGTTCGATCATGAAAAGCCAAAAGTCATAAGTTTATTTTATTCATCAATTTAAAAGAAAAGACAAATAAAATAAAATGAAGTTTTATATTAATAAAATAAAAAAATGACTTATATAAAACTGTTAGGACTATGATGAATATGAGTATTTTGAGTCTTAAACCATTTAAATAACTTATGTACTTAACAAATTTTGTGTGGCAATGAGAATATATAGGGTTAAACATGTTAACAAGCACCCGAGATGACTACCAAGTCCCCGATCAACCTAAGCTTTTGGTGGCTTTTGAAGTTCAAACTAAATTTTTTTTTTGGTTAAAGTTATTTGATGTATTAAGAATTTACTTTGGATTGTAACCTATTTTGAAATATTTGATTCCTGGCTTCTTGGTTTGTAATGTCGAATTCGTAAATTCTATATCAGCTTTTTCAAGTTCTTGTCATTTTTTTTACTTTTACATGTGCTAAATTTTTTTGACTAATGTTGACTAAGAATGATAAACCAAAAGGTAAATCGGATTAACCCTAGGTTAAGCTTTTTTTACCCTACCCTTGGGCTACCCAAATGTTTTCTTAAATCAAAATATATTGCCTTGGTCTACCCTAGCCTCAAACCAGATAATCCCAATCCGTGTCTTATTATATGGGTACTTCTATTACAAGAATTTGACTTTGATATTCGAGAACGAAAAGGGAGAAAAATCAAGTAACTGATTATTTATATCACCTCGAAGGCTCCCCGTTAACATAAGACCCAAGTTGGTCAATGACGTATTCCTTGATGAACAACTCTTTTATCTCAATAGTTCTATTACAACTTAGTACGCAGATATAGTGAACTTCATATTTAGTGGATTATTCCCCACTGAATTCAATCCACAACATATGAAGAAGTTGCTCCACCAAGTAAAGTAATTCTTTCGGGAGGACCACTTCCTCTTCAAGGTGTGTAGTGATCAAATGATATGCTGATGTATACCGGGTAATGAGATTCATACGATAATTTCGAATTGTCATGCTTCGCTTTATGAAGGGCATTATAACGGTGGTCGTAAGGCGGTGAAGATACTTCAATCCGGATTTTTTAGGCCTTCCATCCATAGGGATTTCAAAATATTTGTGAAGTAGTGTAAGAGGTGTCAATTCACAAGTAACAAAATGAGGAGGACGAGATACCACTTAATAACGTATTAAAAGTGGATATTTTGTATGTTTGGGGTATTGATTTAATCTGACTGTTTGACTCATCCACTGGTAACCAATATATCTTGCTAATTTTTTATTACGTGTCTAAATGGATTGAAGCTTTAGCTCTACCGACAAATGATCCACAAGTGGTACTCAAAATCCTAAAGTCACGTATCTTTATGAGATGTGGAACACCAAGAGTGATCATTAGTTAAGGAGGTACGCATTTTGTAAATAAGTACTTGAAGGTGATTCTAGTGAAATATGGGGTGAGACATAAGGTGTCTACCACATACAATCTGGAAATGAACTGGAAAGCTGAAGTCTCTAACCGAGAGATAAATTTGATTCTTGAGAAGACCGTGGGACAAATGAGGAACGATTGGTCAACAAATTTAGATGATGCACTATGGGCTTAACGAACTATATTCAAATCTCCAGTAGGTGCATCTCCATATCTAATGGTGTATGATAAGCCTTCTCACTTACCACTCAAGCTTGAATTGGGTACTTATTGGGCAATAAAAGAGCTTAATTTAGATCAACACCTAGTCGATGAGCAACAAATAATGCAATTGAAAGAGCTTGACGAATTTCAGTTCCATGCCTATGGGAATGCAAAACTCTTTAAGGAGAAAACAAAGAAATGGCATGCATAAATATTCTCTTTTTATGTGTAAAAATATCGAAACAAGGGATAATAACACTATTTAATATTGAAATAATGTGTATAATAGTTTTATAAATTCTATATTGGTCAAACATATGTCCATGTTGTTTCTTAATTTATAACAAGGTCTTATTAACAATACAATAAATTTATTTTATTAGAATATTGTGAATGTCTATCCTCATAGTTTATATTATAAATCACACATGTTCGGATGCGGTTTGTGTATTTATGGACTTTTTAGGCCCTAAATAATGTAAAAAAATTAATCAGTTAGTTAGTTATTGTGTGTTTTGCTATAAACATTTTGTATACCCCGAGTTTATGATTATTCACCTTTTGGTAAGGGTGCTCAAAAGGAAAAATTGAGCAATCACAAGTGTCACTCTAAAGAGGTAAAATCAGAAGATGGGCAACCACCCTAGATCAGAACTTTGGGAAGCCACAGAGGATATTTACAAATAAGCACATCATCCTCATTGCATATTAAAGAAAGTGTTGTTGAATATTTATAAGTATTGAGTTAAACTTTAGTGTAAAAGAGGACAAGAGTAATGACGAGTTTTAGGAAAACACATATAATATGTTAATGTAAGTCATAATAATGTATTAGGGAAGAACACAAAATCATGAATTTTTAGATAAAACTTCCATTTTAATCTATTCCAAATAAAAAGCAAATTTTATGTAATAGTCTTCGCGCAGTGTTCATACCTTATTTTTATAAGATAAACACAAACATTTGTTATAATATAAAAACAAATATTTGGTGTTAAATAATTTTATTGCTATTTTATGTAGTTCAAGAACATCAAGAATCACATAATTTTTATTAAATAGGAGTTCAGGATATATAAGATATCAAAATTATATATGCCTTTTAACAATTTATATCTCTAGTTATTACCCTTCTTCGTAATCCAACATTATATCCACAATAATATGATCGCGTAAAAACATATGAAGTTAATTTTACAAACAATATTCTTAATTAATTAAATTTACTGACCAATAAATAAATTTATTTGCATCGATGACTTCATGACATTAATGGAATCATCCATATGAGTGTTACATTACTCTTGTAATATATTCCTTCTCATATTAGTCTCAGAATAACTCGTTTAACCAATCTTCAAATCAAGTTTCAAATAATTTAGTAAACAATTGAAGTTGTAACCTTTAAAGAGAACCATATGTCTCGTGAATAGTGTATGGTATACCAACCATACTTATATCTACCGAAGTCTCTCTGTGCCTCCATAATGCATCTAAAAACCAATTGAAACTTAAGATTTTATTGTTGTCTATGATTCATCATTCAGTCTACATACATAGTAGTTTATATACAAATATAATAGTTTATAAGTTCAAATGTTTATTGTGTATAGTTAATGCTTGTGTGTGACGTGTGTTTAAATGATGTATTGTGTTGCTTTTAACCAATTGGTAAATGGTTGGTAATGGAACATGAACTTTCGTTAAGTAAAACTATTAGTTTGACATCCACCTTATTATTCATTCAAGTTATTCACATAAATTAAAGTAACAACTCCTTATACAATGTTATAACATCTTCTAAAAAATACATGACGATCCTCATATTCACTACAAAATAATCGAGCAATTTTCTCTCACGGTTCATTATAAGCCTCATGCTACGCACACATTAAAAAATTATATTCAACATCCATTAATTCACAAGGTTTTTTACTCCCATAAATATAATGTGTATGTTCCATTACTAAAGTATACACCTCACAAACCAAGTGATGAATCCCAAAATTTTAACCGTTTAAAATGTCATATTATAAAAGCAATTGTATCCCCTTTCATTTTGTAAACCACCACTTATACATTAAGGATACGACCTTATCCCATACATGTATATCCTGATTATATCACATTTTTATATGGTAATGTCCCGTTTCATTTTATAATAAATATTGGTAACTATCTCATTTGCAACACATCGTTGTTCTGCCTCTCTTATGGGTGCCATTGTATTAGGATCACGCCTCTCTAGAAAAATACATATAAATCCGTATTAGATTGATTAGGTGTATGTATCTATTTTCTTGCTTTTTCAATGTAGAAGATCTCTTCCTCAATCATAGGTGGTCTTTCATCGATCATCTTGTATTTATCCAGGATTCCTATCTTTGACAGCAACCATATAGCCCATTATCCTAAGACCTTTTGTCGCTTCTAGGATTTATGAACCATTTTCATTGCTTTTGACATGTTAATGTTAAAATGTTAGTTTCAACATATTCTTTCCACAAAAATTTCCCCGTAAACTTATCCGTGAATGATGCTACATAATTATCTTATTTATGCATCCCAACAGTGTCACACCAACATATTTCCCCATCTTCGACCATAGGAAAATTACAATTTATATGCTTATTAAATGAGTGATATTTTGATGAATAAATACCTCATTTTTCCATGGACTTTTCCCCGTAGAAGCCATAACTTATCAAAGAAATTTGACAAATTCCGTCAAAAAGTGGTATTCGGGCACTTTTTGAAAGCTTTAGTGATAGAATTGGATCGAATGAATAAAGTACACAAGTAAGTAATTGACACAAGATTTACGTGGAAACTCAAGATGGAAAAAACCACGAGAGGTGCAGATAGTTTTACTATAATGAAAGAGAGATTACAAGGAGAATCGTATCGTATATGGTGTATATAAATATACACAACATAATTGTATTTATAGGTAAGTCAGAAAACTAAGATTATTAAGTTAATGGGCCAGTCTTAAAAAATTAGAACTAAGACATAAGTCTAACAATCTCCACCTTGACACAAATTCGATCATCGAAGCGAAAAAACCCTGTCGATATCTCAACCTTGAAAAATATCTCCATCTTGACAAAAAATCTGCCAGGAGTCAAGAAAATAAATCACCAATATTCGAAGATCTCTCATTTTCTAAAAAAACAAGGGGCTTAATTCAAACGGTAAATACCAACTAAATCTGAGCAAAGCTCAAACTTAGAAATTAGAACCGACTTAGACTTCATATCAGTCAGATTATCATGAGTGCTAATTAGAGCATAAGTAACGAAATCGGTTGCGGCAAATATCTGAGGGGGATTAATATTTCTATTTGGTCTATTTGCTACAGTAGATTACTGTGGTGGTTGTGTAAAAGTTATATTACCACTATCATGCAGGGTCTGGATCTTTCTGAGATGTAGTTTCTAGTATAGGATGTGATTCCATCTATAAATCAAGCTCTGTTTGTGTAATTTCTTTTGATCTTTATCAAAATTATCACTAGAGGGAAATTAGAAAGCATAACACTTTCATAAAAAATAACATTTTAGCTAATTACTATTTTTTTAGTTTCTGGACAGCACAACTTATATCCTTTAAACCAAATTTATAACCAGGAAAAATACACTTTTGAGCTCTAGGCTCCAGTATACCATTATCAATATGTGCATATGGTGGACAACCAATACTTTATGATCATAATATTTTAGAGCAATTGCCAACCATACCTCGTATGAAATTCTGTTGCTCATGGCAATTGATGGAGAAATATTGATCAGATAAGAAGTTGTAGAAGCGGATTCGGTCCAAAATATCTTTGATAAATCAGAGTTAAAAAGCATGCAACGTACTTTTTCTATAACCGTTCTATGCATACGATTTTCTATGTCATTTTGCCGAGTTGTACCCGGAATGGTTGAGTGTCGATCAGTACTTTGGACTTACAGAGAGCAATAAATTCATTTGAGAAAAACTCTAAACCACTATCAGTATGAAGGTGTTTTGATATGCTTTCATGTGTGTTTCTTAGTCATGATCTTTCATTCTTTAAACGTTGAAAATGCATCATTCTTTCGTTTCAAGAAAAACACCCAAACTTTTCTAGAGAAGTCATCAATTATAGTCAACATGTAATTAGAACCTCCCATGGAACACACTCTAAAGGACCCCTAAAGATTAGATTGAGATTATTTTTAGTATTGTGAATGGTTTTCCCAAATAAAACTCCCTTATGGTTTCCAAAGACACAATGTTCACAAGGCTAAAGTTTACCCAGTCTCTTTGCATCGAGGAGTCGTCATCTATTTAGTTTATCCATATCATTTTCGTTCACATGCCTTAGACGCATGTGCCATATTTTATTGGAATCTTCTTTGGGAAATGAAATAGAGACAACAATTGCAAAACCGATAAATGTGGAATCGTGCAAAAATATATAATTCCGTTTTACTCTTTTGTTCTTTCGTCACAACACGACTTACTTTACAAATCTTAGACCTCCACCTTCTCTAGTGTACGTGTACTCTTTTGAGTCCAGACAACTCAAAGAGATAAGATTCCTCTTCAACTTTGGAACATGTCTTACATTACCAAGTGTTTTACGACCCCATCAAACATCTTAATTTTGATTGTACCAATGTCAGTAATTTTGCATGAGTCGTTATTTCCCATTAACATCACCTTTCGACGCTATCTCATAAGAAGAAAACCAGTCTTGATTGGGACACATATGAAAAGTGTAGCCGCAATCCATAATCTATTATTTTCTTGAGTTATATCCACCATCATACGCAGCTAAAAGTTGTCCATCATTGTCATTATGTACAACACCAGCTTCATCGAATTCTTTTGGGTATCGGTTATGATTTGGAGTAGAATTCTTGTTCTACAATTTACGACATTCAGATTTTATATGCACCTTATTCTTAAAATAAATGCAAAACTTTTTCATCTTCCATTCATCACCTCCAGATTTCTACTCATACAATTTTCATCGTACAAACAAACCTTCTGCGTGGGTCGCGGTTGCACCCAACAAGTGTTTCATCATTTCCTTGGATTATAATGTTTCATACACTTCATCCACATATAATATTTCATGGTTGTATAATTTTGTATCTCTAAAATTCAAATACGATGGGGGTAATGAACATAATTAAATTAATATCAACTCTTCATCTTCATTCTTGACTTCTAAAGTTTCTGAAATAGAGACTATTTCCTTAAACTTCATATATGATCTACTAAAGATGAACTTCCACCAAAATATGAGAATTAAGTCGTTGTTTGATAGCTAACTTGATGATAAGACTTTTTGTCATACATAATTTTTTAATTTCAGTCATAAAGCAGCAGAAGTATTCTATTTAAAAACGTCTTGTAAAATTTGATTTGAGAGATGGAGTTGAATTTGTAATAGAGTCTTAGGATCCTTTCATTTTTTCTCAACGTAGGTCATAGTCGAGAGCATTTTATAAAATCCAATAGCGCTTCATCCAAATCCATCTGATCGAGCACATCTCGCATCTTAACTTGCCATAATGAGAATCTCGTATTGCGATCCAATAGCAGAATTTTGAATAATATAGTTGCAAAAATACTCAAAATATGGAGAAACTAACCTAAAAACAGATCTGAAACATCATAAAACCCCTAGATAGGTCAAGCCAAAAACGTCAATCGAAAAAATCAACGGTCAACCGTCAAAGTCAACTAGGTCAATTCGTTTTTATTTAAAATATTATATATATTAAATAACATATATGATATATATCTTAATAATATAATATAATATTTTATAATAATGAAAACATAGAGCTACGCATGTGATGATTTTTTTTTACTTCGTTACGTAAAACAACACAAATTACTTGCAAGAAATAAAAAATAAAAGCTTAAAACCCTAATTTAAATAACTTCTTCATTACTTAACCAAATTCGATAATTCTGGTGTTGTTTTTTATCTCTTCGAGTAGAACAAGAATACCCTCCCACTTTCTTCAATATACGTAAAATTCAGAATGAAAATCAAAGTTTAATTTCAAAAAATATGAAAACCTTAACTTGAATATCTCGGCCGATTGCAAATGAAACTAGATGAATTATATACCTTTTTTATCATAAGAACAAATAAAACAACTTTACTTCAATGTGTTTCTGGAAATAATGTCAAAATCTCGAGATACGAGATGAAATTCAGATTCACGGTTGTTTTGATAACTTTTTTTTAAAGTTGAAAAATAATAGCGGAACAGAAAAATCGTCTCATTGAATCTCTTAATTATCCTTGATTCTTGTGCATGAAAAATTAAAATCTTGTTGTGCAATATAAACCTATTCTTAGATACCCATTTGAGAGAATATGATCGAATGAATAAAGCACACAAGTAAGTATTTGACACAACATTTATGTGAAAACCCAAGATGGAAAAAAACACGAGAAGAGGAGAGAGATTCACTATAATTATAAAAATTATTACAAAGAGAATTGTATTCTGTATGGTGTAAATAATTGATGTCTCCCCATTTGTGATGATTTAATATTAGTTGGAGACATCATTTTTAGTGTTTTATAAGTCTAAATACTCGATTTTCCCATGAATTATTACACTTTCCTATTTTTAGTCTTGATTTAATGAATTATTACTTTTAGAGCATATTGGGTTTAATTATTTATTTAGTGTTAAGCTTAAAAGATATATAGAGAAATTAATTAGATGTCAAGTCAATTCTAAGAGATAAAGGAAAGAAGATATACATGGAAATTGGAGATAAGGAAACAAAAGCTAAAATATGGAAAGATAAAGTTACCAAATAAATCTGAATTTAACCACCCACGACCATAAATGGGCTTATATCTCAAAATCGCTGAGGAATTTAGAAGAATGGTCAAGAGAAAAGTTAAATATCTTTCCGAGACGGTGAACTTCGACTACTCATATGCGTCAAACGAATAAGTAGTGAAGTTGTTATGACCAAAACAAAAACGGGGCTGATTATATATTTTAAGGTTACGAATTTGAGTTAGGCTAGGAGTCCATTACTTACCTTCTCCTTCAAGAAAACGAATTAGGTCTTCCTAAACACCTATAAATACACCCTTGAACCATTGTAAACATGTCTTTGCTCAGTTTCAAGCTTAGGCTTAGTCCTTACTTGTATTTTCTCAGTTTTAAATAATAGCTTAGTCCTTATATTTATTATTCATCCTTAGTATCAAGCTATTTATCCAAGGAGAAAGCTGACCTATAGAGGAAGACAAGAAGCAAGAAGTTGGAGAGTGACAAACTCCTCTTCTACATCCCACCTTCTCTATATTTAGGGTAATTAGCTATAGATTTATGTTCAACCATATTTCTAAGCTATTATTCTGTAACTTTTACTTTTAATTGTTGGGCTATTATTTTGTCTTTGAATTCGTTAATACTATTTGTTATTTTAATTGATTTGAACTTGGCGTATATTGTTATTATGTGTTTTGACTTATTGTTACATCCTTAGATTTGGCCAATCTTAGGGTTATTCTTAGTTATTGACAACACCACATAATCGTCTAGTTTTGATCCTTTGCCTAACTAGATAGCTATAAAGGATTGATTTAACCATCAATCATTATTTAGAATCCCGGTTAATATATAATGCTCCATGTGTGAAAGATTAGGATAACTTAGTAATAGACTCATATTAGTAATCCTAATTTATTTGACTTACATTCATATTTATTTATTTACATTATTTATTTATTCTCATTAGACAATTATTCATCTTATCTTATATTTTATTCTAAACATATAAATTCATCTATTCTTATTTAATACAAGTAGATCTAACGGATTAAATCCCTGCGAACGAACTTGACTTATCATTAAAACTTGCAAACGATCTGTGATACTTACAGTGAGTCCCGTGGTTCTCAAGGGTGTGTGCTCTTTATTATTATCTTTATTTATCTATTATTTTATCATACCTTTGCCCCCACCAATAATAATAAACCTCTTTATTGTATGTATAGGTAATTCAGGAAACTATGTTTATTAAATTGATGGGTTAGGTCTTACAAAGTAGAATATGGTATAAGTAGGTAGACATTTACAAAAAATGATGGGTAAGTAGTCAGTTGGTTTAAATTAAAAGGTAAAACGAATGTCTTTACTTTATTTTAAAATATAATATATTTGTTGTGGTGTCATCCTACTATAGGGTAAAATACAAGAAAGAAGTATTACAATTCTTTGATTTTTGTGTTCAGGATAAATTATTTGCACAATTTTCGACTCTTATACTTGTGGTCTATATATAATATTTTAATGGGCTTTCTTGCGATGGTTTTTAGCCTGATTTATTTTATCCCTTTGTTATATTGCCTCATATTTTTGGCTCTCACCTAAATACAATTTTCTGTTTATATAAATAATTATTGTAAATTTATTTTGTATATGCTTGTTATCTTATCCAACAAGTCTTCTAGCTCCACAAATTATTTTATTAGATTTTTAAATTTTATTTGACAACAAAATATTGGTCGATGGGATTTACCTTGTTTAAATTCATAATCCCATTAGATTGACTTCATCCTTTGATGAATTGTTCGCTTTATTAGTCTCTTTGGTACTCTTTCGTTATCTTAGTATGATGATGCTATTTGGGTCTTGATTTTCAATACATCTCTTTGGTACTCCTTTTAATTTAGGGACTTTGAGATTTATTTATAATCCTCTGGTACATTTAGTATATCAATCCACTTGTAGTTTTAATTGTTTAATGAAAAATACTATGACTAGAAAACCAAATCACAAAACTAAAAATATTATGTATGATGAATATAAACGTAATTAAAACGTAAAAAGAAGACCAAAATAATTATAAATTTAAAAAAAGAAAAAACTATTATACTCCAAAAATTATTAAAAATATTCCTTCTCAAACAAAGATAAAAACCACCATCATAAAATACTATGGGCTTCTTATAATACCAATTTGACTCAAATTTTGTCTTATATAGTACGATTATAAATCTACCATACTAATATTCTATATAATAGATATTATTTGTTAGTTCTCTTTTTCCTTACCTTTTCATCACTTATTTTTCACTCGATCATTCCGCCTTCTTTGTTGTGGTCTTTGCTTTTTCAAGGTATATTTCATAAGGTACATACATTTAGATTTATGATATATTTGTTTTAATATATCATCGATCTTAATGAAAAATATAGTTTGTATTTTTGTATGTTTCAATATCATATGTTTTGGTTTTTTTTTGTCTTTTACAATTTATAAAGTTAAAGCTATAAATTAATCGTTGTAGTAATCTTCCCTTTCTCTAGATCTCGAAAATATGTATGATTTTGGGTGTTTACACTGAAATTTTTAATGCTTAAAAATTATTTATATTCTATATATCATGAAGACTAAATAATTTCAGATCTATGGTTAGCTTAGTAAGATTTTGTAGTAATGATCTCTTAGCTTGTAAATACAAATTTTTTATAGATTTTTCTTAATTTATTAACTTTTTCTTTATAAACAGATATTTTGTAATGTTTAAATTTAAATGGATATGTAATTTTCTAATTAAGTATATGTAGTTGGTCTGGTTTTATTGGAGAGTAAAATAGAATAATAAATATATTTTAATTACTTACAAATCTACCTTTCGAAAAGTATATCTAGTATATATCGAAACAAGATAATTATTTGATTTAATTCTATACCTTATATTAATATATGTGTATTTAAATAATTTCAGTACATTTCATTTATGATTTCTAATATTTCAGAGATTTAATTTAAATATAGTTTTCTTTTTTGTTGAATAAAATAAAATAACTTTTTTTATTTAAATGTATCTGTCACTCTAGAAATTATCATTATACAAGTAAAATTAAGTTTGTTTTACATTTTTTTAAAGTAATATTTTTTTTCATAAATAAAATTGTAGATCTACACTTTTACAAATAAAAAAGTATATTTTTTAATTAAATTATTTGCCATCTATATATATTGAACGGTATAGTATTTTAGTGCATTAAAGTATTTTAATTCTTTTTAAACAAAATTTTAAATACATTTTCTACAATCTATCTCTGCATTAAAGTCTTTTTCTCGAATGATTCTCAAACTTCTACAGCTACCCAACCAATCCTAGAACTTTGTTTTTTTACAATTGTTAGTCCCTAGTCCCTAGTCCCTACAGCAAAATCTATTCATTTTTACGGTTAATTATGTTTGGTAGCAAATATTTTTGTTACCCAAGTAGTCCAAAAGTTGTAAAAAAAATTCAAAAATGGCATCTAAATTATCCTTCTTTTATCGATTTTGTCCACAAACCTTTTTGCCACATGGCACTTAACGTATAAAATCTAATGGAGTTACGCACAAGAACGACCAAGGGAAAATATGAAGTTAAGGAACATTCATATAATTTAGAAGTTTGAGGACCATTCGAGTTAATAACCACTAGCGTGAGGTCAAAAAGTAGAAATTGTCTTATTAGTCAATCACTCCTTAATTATGATATACACTTTAGATCTTTTTATCTCATAAAATTTAAAACTATAGCCGTTTCATTTAACATCAAACCATATACTTATATATTTGTATCTAACATTATGGTCTTTCTGTAAATATTACGAATTAAATAATGATTACTTGTAACGATCACTTGTTATAAATTTTTTTACATAGATATTTTGATTTTATGCATTTTAGAAAGTTTAGTAATTTATTTTATATTTAGTTTTAATTAAAATAATTTTTTATGATATTTTGAACCAAGCAGAAATGACAGAAAAGCTATCAGCTCAAACTGTAGCAAATACATTTGTTCAGTATTACTATAAACTCCTCAAAGAACAACCCGACCAAGTTCATAAGTTTTACCATGAATCTAGTGTTGTGAATTGGCAGGGTTCCGATGGTACATTCAAATCTGTAACCACGACTAAGGTAAGTTATTCATAAATTGTTGCAAGATTAAGAAATATCGTATGTTAGTTAGGAAATTTAGCATGATAATAAAGTGTACGATAATCTTAATTATTGGTTCATTACTTACTTATATATTTAGCAAACATACTCATGTGTCATACATTAATCTTTCTATTCAGGGCTTGCCGCATTAAGGTCCTCAACCCATATTTTTTACAAATGCATACGTAATCAATGGAAAAATATTTGAACTTATATGTAACTTTAGTCTAAAACAAAACCCCTTTTAAAGTAAAATAATTAGTAGGTGGTAAAAAAAAGTTTCCTATCATTGATAATCTACACTTGTTCCCGGATATTATTTGCATGGCCATAGGATTCAAGTAATCATGTATATATATGTGAAATATGTACAGGAAATCAATAAGTTGATCACATCTGGAGATCACAATGATTGGAATATTGAGATCATAAATGCCGATGCACAAGACACATTGACGAACGGTATTCTTCTTGTAGTAACGGGTATTCATATCAATATCCATAAAGATAATATGAAAAGGGAGTTTACTCAAACCTTCGTTTTGGCCAAACACGGGAAGGCCATTTTTGTAATGAACGATATTCTGAGGTTTGTAGTAATTTCTAATCTCTCAAGTGAATTCTACAAAGAAATAGAGGAGAAACATGAAACTACTCCTTGTTTGCCTATTGATTCAGGTTAGCTTCTTAACTGTTTACAAAATTATGACATGATTATTAAGATATCGTGTCATCTAAATGTTTACGATTTGACAAATAAATTAATTAGCATAATTACTTATTATGATAATCACATGTTTAGTTACAATGTACAAACAAGTTTTGTTATTAATGTCTTTACCTCAGGTTGCTTTGAAGATGCCTCGGATAACTCTGCAAGCAAAGAGGTTCCTAGAGGAAAACCTTCAGTCGAAAAAGCAGTTTCAGCCACTAAAGCAAACCCTGAAGCAGTCCCTATTGTTGAAAATAATATTAAAAAATTATCATATGCATCTGTGGTTTGTTTTCTTTGTAAAAAAAATAAGAATGAATGTTATTGGGTTTATTGCACAATCCATTCAAGTATTATTTGAAATAGCCAATTATACCTATGCTACAAGATGTTGCACCCCTGCTGAGGGACACATTAGCAACAGTTTTGTATTACACGGGTATATTTAAGTCTTTCGCATAATACATGGATTGATTGTCCAATTTACTATTTATTTTAAATGTTTTGAAGATAAATAGATTTTAATTTCGTGTATGTAGTTGGGAGGAGTGGGCTCAATGGATTCACCAACTCATAATATCGATATAAAGACCGTCCAGCAATTGGACCCCACTCCAACATCTAAAGCACAGGGAGGTTTGTTAAACTACTCATAGTACCTTTTATTGTCATAGATACTTATATTAAATTTACAAGTTTTGATTCATATGTTAACCTTGTATTACAATTGTTAGTTCCTTTATAAGATTTGGTCCATCTTACAATTTCAATCACGTGATTTTAATGTTTTCTTCATCACCAAATATTTACAAATAAAGATAATAATATATTCATAATTTATGATTAGTTTGTCATATTTCTTTGATGTGTCTAATCTTGATATTAAGTTAATATTTATGTTATATTTCTCAGCTCGAGGGATCTATATTTGGGGATTACCCTCTGATTTGACAAGAAATGAACTTACTCATATTCTCGAGAAAAACTTTGGTAGTTTGAAGCGTCGTGGTTGCCAGATCTTAACATATAAAGTTAGTTCTAAAATATATTTTAGTATTTCATTCTTTCTCAAACCTTTGATGAGATTTACTTTGACTCCTTTAGGATGGATTTTGTTGTGGATTTGCGACATTTAAAAATCCAGAATCTGCACGCACTGCAGTTGAGGTACTTTCACTTCTTATTCGCTTCTTAAACATTTACTTTTTTGTATAGATCAATAATCTTATATTATTTCAGACCATGTGGCTCGAATTTGAAGGAAGGGATGCTGCTCGTATGTATTATAAGAGACCTTCAAATAAAGGTGAGTGCATATAGTATTCACTATATGGTAAAATCATACCATATTGGAGTAATTAATATTACATTATAGGCTAATCTTTTCATCCATGATGTTAAGTTTAACTCGTTTAGCCTTGGGAATACCTTTTAATGATGCATTTTTGCTATTAATGAACAAAAATTGTAAACATAAGCTGTAAAATTGATTTATAGTTATAATTGAGAAGGGTCGTGGGGATCAACAATCTCTTATTCTATTGCAGGTTGAGCTTATAATTGTAACTTTAGAGACCAGCAAGATGATGTTGGATGCATCGTAGAAGCATTAAATAGAGGGAGTAGCAAAATGAGACGTGATTTATATAATTTTGTTGTATTTGCTTTGATTTATCAAATTGGTGTTTAGACTATTTAACATGGTTGTTAAAACTCTTTCTGTATATTTAGTCGGTGATTATGAAAGGATATCGTGTATGGTACTTGTTTAGAAACGGTAGTGATGTCTTAATTACTTTGTTAGACTAATTTAACTCAGTTTTTCAATGTATCTCGTGGTTTGAAAAGTCATTTTTCGGTATTTATAGCGATAAAAAGAATAGGGCACTATCTATAATCAAACAATTTCATAAGTGTAGCCTCCCTTTTGATTTATCCCTAGCTCGACCTAGCTATCTCTGGCTTTTTCTTACACACGTTACCCGGGACTTGAATTTTTCCTATATCACCTATTACGGTGTAGCCCGATCCATCATGTTGGTGAGTTTTACGTGCATAAGGGGGTCTCTTTTGATTAAGTAAGGGTCATTTATCATGTTTCCTTAATGGTTCTTTCTTGTACTTTATTAGGCTAAATCCAACAACTCTCAATTCTATTAGTCACAATTGAGAGTCAAACCTAGTCTCTGTCTTAAATATCAAATCTTAAAATTAATATTGCTCCAACAAACTCTTTATTTCAAACACCCAATTTTAATTTTATTCAAGTAATTCATTTTTTTCAATAATAAAAAAAGTCTATTAGTATTTATATATAATTTTAATAAATATATAACTATTTTCTTCAATATTACAAAAATTAGATTTTTTCTATAAATATTTTTTTTGCAATTTCTCAATTAATAGTATAAATAAATATAGTAATATAAAATAAAGAGAATAAAAAAAGTCAAGTTCAAGAAGCTAAAACAAATAAGAAAGTACTAAATATATAAATCTAATAAGAGAGACAAGTAAAAGAAAAAAAAACTAAAAAAATTAAAAAGAAAGATCGAGTAATTATTCTAAAAAGAGAGATAAAGATAAAAGAACACAAAAGTAATAAATGTAGAATGAATGTTTTATCGTCACATGTATAGAATAAAGGGTGAGAATAGAGATGAATAGAATAGAAATGTTGTTGGCAGATTAAAAGTGTTATGTTTTATCCCAATCGTAGTGAAAAGCTAAAACAAGGGGCTATCGGACTCAGCCTTACATGAGGATCAGTTGAGTAATTACTTTGGTAGACAGGTTGATTGGGTGCCTAGTTTATATCATTTAATTTCTTTTATTTTTTGTTCTTCTATGATTGGTGGTTGGACTTTGTTATTTCCCTGGTTTTAGTATATTTTATTAAATTTTAGTTTTTGTTGATAGTTATATCATAGGTTTGAGAAAATGTAGATCGAACTTGTGGGTGGTTACTATTTGTATTTTGTCTACTTCTATTTTCATGAAGTTAGTCTCTTATTTTTTTTTCCTATTTTAGATATTCATGTGCGAGTCTTGGCCATAATTCTTCTAGTTATGATCATGTCTTTTTGTCATCAATAAAGTGAAAAATATTGAGCAAGCTTTCACCTTTTGTTTTGGATTCAGTTTTTATATGACACGCCTATATAGGTCAAAGATATGTGAATTTTTTTTTAATAAACTTGAGCGTTATAACCTTTAAAAAAATTTAGTCGCCATTGTGTCTGCTTAATGCAATTGGGTCATTAACTTTTAACGGCCTTAGGCCACTACATAATTCTAAAAGTAGCCCCCATTAGCTACTCCTTTAGAACCCAACTATAAAGCAACTAAATGACCGAAGAATTCTCCCTTTTCCCATCTATTCACAATAAAAAAGGAAAATCCAAAACAAAAACTCTATTGAGGTCTGAAAACACAATCTCATCTCTTTCTCTTTTCTCTCTCTTCATCCTCTCTGTTCACTCTCTTCACGCTCAGATCAGAACAAAAACAAAATGAAATCTCTTCAGGTCTCACCTTCTCACCTTCGCCCGCTGTCCTACACAAGAAACCCATCGCCACTATTGGACCATTCTCCACCTTTCAGCCTCTAACCCGCACAAGAAAACCGCCGCCATTAGTGGACCATTCTTTATCTTCACTCAACCGCACTCCTGTACAAGGAAAACACCGCCTGGACCATTCTCCACCATCATTAAACTGCCGGCATGTGGACCATTATCCACCATCATCAAACGCCACTGCCGCTTCCTGGACCATTCTCCACGATCATATCCTGCGAAGAACCCAAATTAAGGTAAAAAAATTTGAGATTTCTTTTTGTTTTTTGTTCCAGTGCTGAGTGTGAAGAGATTTGTTTTTGTTTTTGTTCCAATGGTCCATGTGAAAAGATTTCTTTATGTTTTTGTTCTAGTGCTAAGTCTGAAGAGATTTGTTTTTGTTTTTTGTTCCAATGGTGCGTGTGAAAAGATTTGTTTTTTTTTGTTCCAATCTTGAGTTTGAAGAAGATATACGAGTGTGCAGAGTTTTTTTTCTATTCCGATACTAAGTGTTAAGAGATGCAAGTGTGAAGAGATTTTATTCTTTTCTTTTCCTCATACTGATTTGTTTGAATTGTTTTCTATCAGAAAAAATTTGTCTCCTCTATCTCTATCCAATACTATGACTGATCTATTTCTATCATGTGCTACAAATCTAACCCTATTGATGTCAATCAATCCCTTTCCCTTACTTCTATGATAAAGTTTCTCTTTCTCTTTACTGCTTTGGTCCTTAACCGTGGTAACCATTAATGTTGTTCGGAATTGGTAGGTAGTTCCGATGTGAAGCAATAAATGCATGTATCAACATGCTTAAAATGTCAATTTCTTGCTGTAATTTAACCTTTTCTGATGAGATCTTAACTGGTTTATCTGTTTTTTTATGATGGTGTTGCTATATATTGGAGATCTTACGGACGTGACGATACCAATCATTTTCTACCAATGTATTCTTCTACCTTTGTTCTTCCTTATTTAACTTTTTTTACTTTAATTTTGTGTTTTCATTCTGTTTTTAGTGTTGTATTTCTATTGTTCCTTTTATAATAAGTGTTCTATTTTGTGTTCTATTTTCAAAATAATCTGGCAGGCAACAAAAAGTAATAATCTAGTTGACAACAAAAAATAATTTTACACATATAATCATTTATTGTTATGGTATTTGACAAAATTAACTGTAATTTCTAAAATGCATGTATTATTAGTATTATTTTTTTTGAATTCGAATGACAATGTTAACTTTTTTTATAAAACCATTCACAAATTAATAAAAAATTCAAGTGAATGGCCTGCAATTTGACCATTTCACCTCTAAAATCATATATTGACTTATTTAGTTTCCTCTGGCAATTCTTGTGAGCTTTCTAATAAATATTTATCTTTATTTGCTTGTAAAGAGAAGAATATGATAAGTTCTATATGTAGCAATGCTTTTATAATTATTATCTCTATTTTGGTATAAAAATCAGTAAGTGTTCAAAAATAACTTCTTTAATAATTCACATATATGATAACTACTTTATCATAGTTTCATATATGAAAGTTGTTTTGAAAATCTTTATGTGTATTACATTCTTGAGAACTAGAAAGAAGTAAGTTTATTAAAACTATGATGGTCTAACTAATTACTTTTTTTGTTGCAATAAAAATCAAAGTGTTATTGTTTTTCGAAAGAGTAATTAATAGAGTATGACATCATCCCACTCGATGATTAAATAACACTTGTTACTTCTGATAATGACTTTAGACATGAATCCAATTAGATCGACCTAAACTGTTTGATGAATTATAAAGGAAATAACCGAGAAATCCCAGTAAGCAATTCGAAAGCATGTTTGTGTTATACAGCAGGGTTTTAGTAGCCTATCTTTTTTGTCACAGGTTATTAAAAAAAAATTCTAGGAGTCTCATTTCTTAATATAACCCTTCCCCTAAAACCAATGATATAAGAAAGAAGTAACACTTCTTGGAGGGGTTGCATTTCAGTTTCTTAAGCTTTGTAAATCTGTCTCTTAAACTTTAAAAACCAGTCCCTGAAACATTAAAAATGTTAGAAAAAACGATCAAACTAAAATGCGGAATAAATAAATAGATCGAAAAAGAGTAATGATACCTCCGGCCATTGATGTCTTAAAAAACTTTTCCTTATGTTTTGTTCTTCAAAACTCTCAAGCATTAAACTATAGATGGTGTATAATTTTTTTGTGTGTATGAATTGAGTTTAGGGACCAAAACTTTAGTTTATATAGCCAAGCTCCCATCAAGCTTTTTAATGGCAATGAACTACTAGTTGTTACAACCTTTCATTTGCAAATGGTTAATAAAAAAGTGTTACAACTTTTCATTTGCATAAGATTAATGAAAAAATCATTAAGATAAAATTAGTGGATGGATTAATGTTCGATCATGAAAAGCCAAAAGTCATGAGTTTATTTTATTCATCAATTTAAAAGAAAAGACAAATAAAATAAAATGAAGTTTTATATTAATAAAATAAAAAAATGACTTATATAAAACTGTTAGGACTATGATGAATATGAGTATTTTGAGTCTTAAACCATTTAAATAACTTATGTACTTAACAAATTTTGTGTGCCAATGAGAATATATAGGGTTAAACATGTTAACAAGCACCCGAGATGACTACCAATTCCCCGGTCAACCTAAGCTTTTGGTGGCTTTTGAAGTTCAAACTAAATTTTGTTTTTGGTTAAAGTTATTTGATGTATTAAGACTTTACTTTGGATTGTAACCTATTTTGAAATATTTGATTCCTGGCTTCTTGGTTTGTAATGTCAAATTCGTAAATTCTATATCAGCTTTTTCAAGTTTTTGTCATTTTTTGTACTTTTACATGTGCTAAATTTTTTTGACTAATGTTGACTAAGAAGGATAAACCAAAAGGTAAATCGGATTAACCCTAGGGTAAGCTTTTTTTACCCTACCCTTGGGCTACCCAAATGTTTTCTTAAATCAAAATATATTGCCTTGGTCTACCCTAGCCTCAAACTAGATAATCCCAATCCGTGTCTTATTATATGGGTACTTCTATTACAAGAATTTGACTTTGATATTCGAGAACGAAAAGGGAGATAAAATCAAGTAACTGATTATTTATATCACCTCGAAGGCTCCCCGTTAACATAAGACCCAAGTTGGTCAATGACGTATTCCTTGATGAACAACTCTTTTATCTCAATAATTCTATTACAACTTAGTACGTAGATATAGTGAACTTCATATTTAGTGGATTATTCCCCACTGAATTCAATCCACAACATATGAAGAAGTTGCTCCACCAAGTAAAGTAATTCTTTCGGGAGGACCACTTCCTCTTCAATGTGTGTAGTGATCAGAAAATATGCTGATGTATATCGGGTAATGAGATTCATACGATAATTTCGAATTGTCATGCTTCGCTTACGGTGGTCGAAAGGCGGTGAAGATACTTCAATCCGGATTTTTTCGGCCTTCCATCCATAGGGATTTCAAAATATTTGTGAAGTAGTGTAAGAGGTGTCAATTCACGAGTAACACAATGAGGAGGACGAGATACCACTTAATAACGTATTAAAAGTGGATATTTTGTATGTTTGGGGTATTGATTTAATCTGACTGTTTGACTTATCCACTGGTAACCAATATATCTTGCTAATTTTTTATTACGTGTCTAAATGGATTGAAGCTTTAGCTCTACCGACAAATGATCCACAAGTGGTACTCAAAATCCTAAAGTCACGTATCTTTATGAGATGTGGAACACCTAGAGTGATCATTAGTTAAGGAGGTACGCATTTTGTAAATAAGTACTTGAAGGTGATTCTAGTGAAATATGGGGTGAGACATAAGGTGTCTACCACATACAATCTAGAAATGAACTGGAAAGCTGAAGTCTCTAACCGAGAGATAAATTTGATTCTTGAGAAGACCGTGGGACAAATGAGGAACGATTGGTCAACAAATTTAGATGATGCACTATGGGCTTAACGAACTATATTCAAATCTCCAGTAGGTGCATCGCCTTCTCACTTACCACTCAAGCTTGAATTGGGTACTTATTGGGCAATAAAAGAGCTTAATTTAGATCAACACCTAGTCGATGAGCAACAAATAATGCAATTGAAAGAGCTTGACGAATTTCAGTTCCATGCCTATGGGAATGCAAAACTCTTTAAGGAGAAAACAAAGAAATGGCATGCATAAATATTCTCTTTTTATGTGTAAAAATATCGAAACAAGGGATAATAACACTATTTAATATTGAAATAATGTGTATAATAGTTTTATAAATTCTATATTGGTCAAACATATGTCCATGTTGTTTCTTAATTTATAACAAGGTCTTATTAACAATACAATAAATTTATTTTATTAGAATATTGTGAATGTCTATCCTCATAGTTTATATTATAAATCACACATGTTCGGATGCGGTTTGTATATTTATGGACTTTTTAGGCCCTAAATAACGTAAAAAAATTAATCAGTTAGTTAGTTATTGTGTGTTTTGCTATAAACATTTTGTATACCCCGAGTTTTTGATTACTCACCTTTTGGTAAGGGTGCTCAAAAGGAAAAATTGAGCAATCACAAGTGTCACTCTAAAGAGGTAAAATCAGAAGATGGGCAACCACCCTAGATCAGGACTTTGGGAAGCCACAAAGGATATTTACAAATAAGCACATCATCCTCATTGCATATTAAAGAAAGTATTGTTGAATATTTATAAGTATTGAGTTAAACTTTAGTGTAAAAGAGGACAAGAGTAATGACGAGTTTTAGGAAAACACATATAATATGTTAATGTAAGTCATAATAATGTATTAGGGAAGAACACAAAATCATGAATTTTTAGATAAAACTTCCATTTTAATCTATTCCAAATAAAAAGCAAATTTTATGTAATAGTCTTCGCGCAGTGTTCATACCTTATTTTTATAAGATAAACACAAACATTTGTTATAATATAAAAACAAATATTTGGTGTTAAATAATTTTATTGCTATTTTATGTAGTTCAAGAACATCAAGAATCACATAATTTTTATTAAATAGGAGTTCAGGATATATAAGATATCAAAATTATATATGCCTTTTAACAATTTATATCTCTAGTTATTACCCTTCTTCCTTATCCATCATTATATCCATCATAATATGATCGCGTAAAAACATATGAAGTTAATTTTACAAACAATATTCTTAATTAATTAAATTTACTGACCAATAAATAAATTTATTTGCATCGATGACTTCATGACATTAATGGAATCATCCATATGAGTGTTACATTACTCTTGTAATATATTCCTTCTCATATTAGTCTCAGAATAACTCGTTTAACCAATCTTCAAATCAAGTTTCAAATAATTTAGTAAACAATTGAAGTTGTAACCTTTAAAGAGAACCATATGTCTCGTGAATAGTGTATGGTATACCAACCATACTTATATCTACCGAAGTCTCTCTGTGCCTCCATAATGCATCTAAAAACCAATTGAAACTTAAGATTTTATTGTTGTCTATGATTCATCATTCAGTCTATATACATAGTAGTTTATATACAAATATAATAGTTTATAAGTTCAAATGTTTTTTGTGTATAGTTAATGCTTGTGTGTGACGTGTGTTTAAATGATGTATTGTGTTGCTTTTAACCAATTGGTAAATGGTTGGTAATGGAACATGAACTTTCGTTAAGTAAAACTATTAGTTTGACATCCACCTTATTATTCATTCAAGTTATTCACATAAATTAAAGTAACAACTCCTTATACAATGTTATAACATCTTCTAAAAAATACATGACGATCCTCATATTCACTACAAAATAATCGAGCAATTTTCCCTCACGATTCATTATAAGCCTCATGCTACGCACACATTAAAAAAATATATTCAACATCCATTAATTCACAAGGTTTTTTACTCCCATAAATATAATGTGTATGTTCCATTACTAAAGTATACACCTCACAAACCAAGTGATGAATCCCAAAATTTTAACCGTTTAAAATGTCATATTATAAAAGCAATTGTATCCCCTTTCATTTTGTAAACCACCACTTATACATTAAGGATACGACCTTATCCCATACATGTATATCCTGATTATATCACATTTTTATATGGTAATGTCCCGTTTCATTTTATAATAAATATTGGTAACTATCTCATTTGCAACACATCGTTGTTCTGCCTCTCTTATGGGTGCCATTGTATTAGGATCACGCCTCTCTAGAAAAATACATATAAATCCGTATTAGATTGATAAGGTGTATGTATCTATTTTGTTGGTTTTTCAATGTAGAAGATCTCTTCCTCAATCATAGGTGGTCTTTCATCGATCATCTTGTATTTATCCAGGATTCCTACCTTTGACAGTAACCATATAGCCCATTATCCTAAGACCTTGTGTCGCTTCTAGGATTTATGAACCATTTTCATTGCTTTTGACATGTTAATGTTCAAATGTTAGTTTCAACATATTCTTTCCACAAATATTTCCCCGTAAACTTATCCGTGAATGATGCTACATAATTATCTTATTTATGCATCCCAACAGTGTCACACCAAAATATTTCCCCATCTTCGACCATAGGAAAATTACAATTTATATGCTTATTAAATGAGTGATATTTTGATGAATAAATACCTCATTTTTCCATGGACTTTTCCCCGTAGAAGCCATAACTTATCAAAGAAATTTGACAAATTCCGTCAAAAAGTGGTATTCGGGCACTTTTTGAAAGCTTTGGTGATAGAATTGGATCGAATGAATAAAGTACACAAGTAAGTAATTGACACAAGATTTACGTGGAAACTCAAGATGGAAAAAACCACGAGAGGTGCAGGTAGTTTTACTATAATGAAAGAGAGATTACAAGGAGAATCGTATCGTATATGGTGTATATAAATATACACAACATAATTGTATTTATAGGTAAGTCAGAAAACTAAGATTATTAAGTTAATGGGCCAGTCCTAAAAAATTAGAACTAAGACATAAGTCTAACAATCTCCACCTTGACACAAATTCGATCATCGAAGCAAAAAAACCCTGTCGATATCTCAACCTTGAAAAATATCTCCATCTTGTCAAAAAATCTGCCAGGAGTCAAGAAAATAAATCACCAATATTCGAAGATCTCTCATTTTCTAAAAAAGACAAGGGGCTTAATTCAAACGGTAAATACCAACTAAATCTGAGCAAAGCTCAAACTTAGAAATTAGAACCGACTTAGACTTCATATCAGTCAGATTATCATGAGTGCTAATTAGAGCATAAGTAACGAAATCGGTTGCGGCAAATATCTGAGGGGGATTAATATTTCTATTTGGTCTATTTGCTACAGTAGATTACTGTGGTGGTTGTGTAAAAGTTATATTACCACTATCATGCAGGGTCTGGATCTTTCTGAGATGTAGTTTCTAGTATAGGATGTGATTCCATCTATAAATCAAGCTCTGTTTGTGTAATTTCTTTTGATCTTTATCAAAATTATCACTAGAGGGAAATTAGAAAGCATAACACTTTCATAAAAAATAACATTTTAGCTAATTACTATTTTTTTAGTTTCTGGACAGCACAACTTATATCCTTTAAACCAAATTTATAACCAGGAAAAATACACTTTTGAGCTCTAGGCTCCAGTATACCATTATCAATATGTGCATATGGTGGACAACCAATACTTTATGATCATAATATTTTAGAGCAATTGCCAACCATACCTCGTGCGAAATTCTGTTGCTCTTGGTAATTGATGGAGAAATATTGATGAGATAAGAAGTTGTAGAAGCGGATTCGGTCCAAAATATCTTTGATAAATCAGAGTTAAAATATATAATTCCGTTTTACTCTTTTGTTCTTTCGTCACAACACGACTTACTTTACAAATCTTAGACCTCCACCTTCTCTAGTGTACGTGTACTCTTTTGAGTCCAGACAACTCAAAGAGATAAGATTCCTCTTCAACTTTGGAACATGTCTTACATTACCAAGTGTTTTACGACCCCATCAAACATCTTAATTTTGATTGTACCAATGTCAGTAATTTTGCATGAGTCGTTATTTCCCATTAAAACATCACCTTTCGACACTATCTCATAAGAAGAAAACCAGTCTTGATTGGGACACATATGAAAAGTGTAGCCGCAATCCATAATCTATTATTTTCTTGAGTTATATCCACCATCATACGCAGCTAAAAGTTGTCCATCATTGTCATTATGTACAACGCCAGCTTCATCGAATTCTTTTGGGTATCGGTTATGATTTGGAGTAGAATTCTTGTTCTACAATTTACGACATTCAGATTTTATATGCACCTTATTCTTAAAATAAATGCAAAACTTTTTCATCTTCCATTCATCACCTCCAGATTTCTACTCATACAATTTTCATCGTACAAACAAACCTTCTGCGTGGGTCGCGGTTGCACCCAACAAGTGTTTCATCATTTCCTTGGATTATAATGTTTCATACACTTCATCCACATATAATATTTCATGGTTGTATAATTTTGTATCTCTAAAATTCAAATACGATGGGGGTAATGAACATAATTAAATTAATATCAACTCTTCATCTTCATTCTTGACTTCTAAAGTTTCTGAAATAGAGACTATTTCCTTAAACTTCATATATGATCTACTAAAGATGAACTTCCACCAAAATATGAGAATTAAGTCGTTGTTTGATAGCTAACTTGATGATAAGACTTTTTGTCATACATAATTTTTCTAATTTCAGTCATAAAGCAGCAGAAGTATTCTATTTAAAAACGTCTTGTAAAATTTGATTTGAGAGATGGAGTTGAATTTGTAATAGAGTCTTAGGATCCTTTCATTTTTACTCAACGTAGGTCATAGTCGAGAGCATTTTATAAAATCCAATAGCGCTTCATCCAAATCCATCTGATCGAGCACATCTCGCATCTTAACTTGCCATAATGAGAATCTCGTATTGCGATCCAATAGCGGAATTTTGAATAATATAGTTGCAAAAATACTCAAAATCTGGAGAAACTAACCTAAAAACAGATCTGAAACATCATAAAACCCCTAGATAGGTCAAGCCAAAAACGTCAATCGAAAAAATCAACGGTCAACCGTCAAAGTCAACTAGGTCAATTCGTTTTTATTTAAAATATTATATATATTAAATAACATATATAATATATATCTTAATAATATAATATAATATTTTATAATAATGAAAACATAGAGCTACGCATGTGATGATTTTTTTTTTACTTCGTTACGTAAAACAGCACAAATTACTTGCAAGAAATAAAAAATAAAAGCTTAAAACCCTAATTTAAATAACTTCTTCATTACTTAACCAAATTCGATAATTCTGGTGTTGTTTTTTATCTCTTCGAGTAGAACAAGAATACCCTCCCACTTTCTTCAATATACGTAAAATTCAGAATGAAAATCAAAGTTTAATTTCAAAAAATATGAAAACCTTAACTTGAATATCTCGGCCGATTGCAAATGAAACTAGATGAATTATATACCTTTTTTATCATAAGAACAAATAAAACAACTTTACTTCAATGTGTTTCTGGAAATAATGTCAAAATCTCGAGATACGAGATGAAATTCAGATTCACGGTTGTTTTGATAACTTTTTTTTAAAGTTGAAAAATAATAGCGGAACAGAAAAATCGTCTCATTGAATCTCTTAATTATCCTTGATTCTTGTGCATGAAAAATTAAAATCTTGTTGTGCAATATAAACCTATTCTTAGATACCCATTTGAGAGAATATGATCGAATGAATAAAGCACACAAGTAAGTATTTGACACAACATTTATGTGAAAACCCAAGATGGAAAAAAACACGAGAAGAGGAGAGAGATTCACTATAATTATAAAAATTATTACAAAGAGAATTGTATTCTGTATGGTGTAAATAATTGATGTCTCCCCATTTGTGATGATTTAATATTAGTTGGAGACATCATTTTTAGTGTTTTATAAGTCTAAATACTCGATTTTCCCATGAATTATTACACTTTCCTATTTTTAGTCTTGATTTAATGAATTATTACTTTTAGAGCATATTGGGTTTAATTATTTATTTAGTGTTAAGCTTAAAAGATATATAGAGAAATTAATTAGATGTCAAGTCAATTCTAAGAGATAAAGGAAAGAAGATATACATGGAAATTGGAGATAACGAAACAAAAGCTAAAATATGGAAAGATAAAGTTACCAAATAAATCTGAATTTAACCACCCACGACCACAAATGGGCTTATATCTCAAAATCGGTGAGGAATTTAGAAGAATGGTCATGAGAAAAGTGAAATATCTTTCCGAGACGGTGAACTTCAACTACTCATATGCGTCAAACGAATAAGTAGTGAAGTTGTTATGACCAAAACAAAAACGGAGCTGATTATATATTTTAAGGTTACGAATTTGAGTTAGGCTAGGAGTCCATTACTTACCTTCTCCTTCAAGAAAACGAATTAGGTCTTCCTAAACACCTATAAATACACCCTTAAACCATTGTAAACATGTCTTTGCTCAGTTTCAAGCTTAGGCTTAGTCCTTACTTGTATTTTCTCAGTTTTAAATAATAGCTTAGTCCTTATATTTATTATTCATCCTTAGTATCAAGCTATTCATCCAAGGAGCAAGCTGACCTATAGAGGAAGACAAGAAGCAAGAAGTTGGAGAGTGACAAACTACTCTTCTACATCCCACCTTCTCTATATTTAGGGTAATTAGCTATAGATTTATGTTCAACCATATTTCTAAGCTATTATTCTGTAACTTTTACTTTTAATTGTTGGGCTATTATTTTGACTTTGAATTCGTTAATACTATTTGTTATTTTAATTGATTTGAGCTTGGCGTATATTGTTATTATGTGTTTTGACATATTGTTACATCCCTAGATTTGGCCAATCTTAGGATTATTCTTAGTTATTGACAACACCACATAATCGTCTAGTTTTGATCCTTTGCCTAACTAGATAGCTATAAAGGATTGATAACCATCAATCATTATTTAGAATCCCGGTTAATATATAATGCTTCATGTGTGAAAGATTATGATAACTTAGTAATAGACTCATATTAGTAATCCTAATTTATTTGACTTACATTCATATTTATTTATTTACATTATTTATTTATTCGCATTAGACAATTATTCATCTTATCTTATATTTTATTCTAAACATATAAATTCATCTATTCTTATTTAATACAAGTAGATCTAACGGATTAAATCCCTGCGAACGAACTTGACTTATCATTAAAACTTGCAAACGATCTGTGATACTTACAGTGAGTTCCGTGGTTCTCAAGGGTGTGTGCTCTTTATTATTATCTTTGTTTATCTATTATTTTATCATACCTTTGCCCCCACCAATAATAATAAACCTCTTTATTGTATGTATAGGTAATTCAGGAAACTATGGTTATTAAATTGATGGGTTAGGTCTTACAAAGTAGAATATGGTGTAAGTAGGTAGACATTTACAAAAAATGATGGGTAAGTAGTCAGTTGGGTTAAATTAAAAGGTAAAACGAATGTCTTTACTTTATTTTAAAATATAATATATTTGTTGTGGTGTCATCCTACTATAGGGTAAAATACAAGAAAGAAGTATTACAATTCTTTGATTTTTGTGTTCAGGATAAATTATTTGCACAATTTTCGACTCTTATACTTGTGGTCTATATATAATATTTTAATGGGCTTTCTTGCGATGGTTTTTAGCCTGATTTATTTTATCCCTTTGTTATATTGCCTCATATTTTTGGCTCTCACCTAAATACAATTTTCTGTTTATATAAATAATTATAATTATTGTAAATTTATTTTGTATATGCTTGTTATCTTATCCAACAAGTCTTCTAGCTCCACAAATTATTTTATTAGATTTTTAAATTTTATTTGACAACAATATTGGTCGATGGGATTTACCTTGTTTAAATTCATAATCCCATTAGATTGACTTCATCCTTTGATGAATTGTTCGCTTTATTAGTCTCTTTGGTACTCATTCGTTATCTTAGTATGATGATGCTATTTGGGTCTTGATTTTCATTACATCTCTTTGGTACTCCTTTTAATTTAGGGACTTTGAGATTTATTTATAATCCTCTGGTACATTTAGTATATCAATCCACTTGTAGTTTTAATTGTTTAATGAAAAATACTATGACTAGAAAACCAAATCACAAAACTAAAAATATTATGTATGATGAATATAAACGTAATTAAAACGTAAAAAGAAGACCAAAATAATTATAAATTTAAAAAAAGAAAATACTATTATACTCCAAAAATTATTAAAAATATTCCTTCTCAAACAAAGATAAAAACCACCATCATAAAATACTATGGGCTTCTTATAATACCAATTTGACTCAAATTTTGTCTTATATAGTACGATTATAAATCTACCATACTAATATTCTATATAATAGATATTATTTGTTAGTTCTCTTTTTCCTTACCTTTTCATCACTTATTTTTCACTCGATCATTCCGCCTTCTTTGTTGTGGTCTTTCCTTTTTCAAGGTATATTTCATAAGGTACATACATTTAGATTTATGATATATTTGTTTTAATATATCATCGATCTTAATGAAAAATATAGTTTGTATTTTCGTATGTTTCAATATCATATGTTTTTGTTTTTTTTTTGGTTTTTACAATTTATAAAGTTAAAGCTATAAATTAATCGTTGTAGTAATCTTCCCTTTCTCTAGATCTCGAAAATATGTATGATTTTTGGTGTTTACACTGAAATTTTTAATGCTTAAAAATTATTTATATTCTATATATCATGAAGACTAAATAATTTCAGATCTATGGTTAGCTTTGTAGTAATGATCTCTTAGCTTGTAAATACAAATTTTTTATAGATTTTTCTTAATTTATTAACTTTTTCTTTATAAACAGATATTTTGTAAGGGTAATACTTCCATCCAATATTGGATGGTCCAATATTCCAATCACAGCCATTAATTATCTTAGCAAAACACATGTCACTAGATTAATATGTTAGTTACTTTTGCAAGTTTAAAACATAGGTTATGTGTATTAATATAATTGGTGTAGGATCATCCCATATAGGATTGAAGAATTTTCCATTTTGTAATGTTTAAATTTAAATGGATATGTAATTTTCTAATTAAGTATATGTAGTTGGTCTGGTTTTATTGGAAAGAGTAAAATAGAATAATAAATATATTTTAATTACTTACAAATCTACCTTTCAAAAAGTATATCTAGTATATATCGAAACAAGATAATTATTTGATTTAATTCTATACCTTATATTAATATATGTGTATTTAAATAATTTCAGTACATTTCATTTATGATTTCTAATATTTCAGAGATTTAATTTAAATATAGTTTTCTTTTTTGTTGAATAAAATAAAATAACTTTTTTTTATTTAAATGTATCTGTCACTCTAGAAATTATCATTATACAAGTAAAATTAAGTTTGTTTTACATTTTTTTAAAGTAATATTTTTTTTCATAAATAAAATTGTAGATCTACACTTTTACAAATAAAAAAGTATATTTTTTAATTAATTTATTTGCCATCTATATATATTGAACGGTATAGTATTTTAGTGCATTAAAGTATTTTAATTCTTTTTAAACAAAATTTTAAATACATTTTCTACAATCTATCTCTGCATTAAAGTCTTTTTCTCGAATGATTCTCAAACTTCTACAGCTACCCAACCAATCCTAGAACTTTGTTTTTTTACAATTGTTAGTCCCTAGTCCCTACAGCAAAATCTATTCATTTTTACGGTTAATTATGTTTGGTAGCAAATATTTTTGTTACCCAAGTAGTCCAAAAGTTGTAAAAAAAATTCAAAAATGGCATCTAAATTATCCTTCTTTTATCGATTTTGTCCACAAACCTTTTTGCCACATGGCACTTAACGTATAAAATCTAATGGAGTTACGCACAAGAACGACCAAGGGAAAATATGAAGTTAAGGAACATTCATATAATTTAGAAGTTTGAGGACCATTCGAGTTAATAACCACTAGCGTGAGGTCAAAAAGTAGAAATTGTCTTATTAGTCAATCACTCCTTAATTATGATATACACTTTAGATCTTTTTATCTCATAAAATTTAAAACTATAGCCGTTTCATTTAACATTAAACCATATACTTATATATTTGTATCTAACATTATGGTCTTTCTGTAAATATTACGAATTAAATAATGATTACTTGTAACGATCACTTGTTATAAATTTTTTTACATAGATATTTTGATTTTATGCATTTTAGAAAGTTTAGTAATTTATTTTATATTTAGTTTTAATTAAAATAATTTTTTATGATATTTTGAACCAAGCAGAAATGACAGAAAAGCTATCAGCTCAAACTGTAGCAAATACATTTGTTCAGTATTACTATAAACTCCTCAAAGAACAACCCGACCAAGTTCATAAGTTTTACCATGAATCTAGTGTTGTGAATTGGCAGGGTTCCGATGGTACATTCAAATCTGTAACCACGACTAAGGTAAGTTATTCATAAATTGTTGCAAGATTAAGAAATATCGTATGTTAGTTAGGAAATTTAGCATGATAATAAAGTGTACGATAATCTTAATTATTGGTTCATTACTTACTTATATATTTAGCAAACATACTCATGTGTCATACATTAATCTTTCTATTAAGGGCTTGCCGCATTAAGGTCCTCAACCTATATTTTTTACAAATGCATACGTAATCAATGGAAAAATATTTGAACTTATATGTAACTTTAGTCTAAAACAAAACCCCTTTTAAAGTAAAATAATTAGTAGGTGGTAAAAAAAGTTTACTATCATTGATAATCTACACTTGTTCCCGGATATTATTTGCATGGCCATAGGATTCAAGTAATCATGTATATATATGTGAAATATGTACAGGAAATCAATAAGTTGATCACATCTGGAGATCACAATGATTGGAATATTGAGATCATAAATGCCGATGCACAAGACACATTGACGAACGGTATTCTTCTTGTAGTAACGGGTATTCATATCCATATCCATAAAGATAATATGAAAAGGGAGTTTACTCAAACCTTCGTTTTGGCCAAACGCGGGAAGGCCATTTTTGTAATGAACGATATTCTGAGGTTTGTAGTAATTTCTAATCTCTCAAGTGAATTCTACAAAGAAATAGAGGAGAAACATGAAACTACTCCTTGTTTGCCTAATGATTCAGGTTAGCTTCTTAACTGTTTACAAAATTATGACATGATTATTAAGATATCGTGTCATCTAAATGTTTACGATTTGACAAATAAATTAATTAGCATAATTACTTATTATGATAATCACATGTTTAGTTACAATGTACAAACAAGTTTTGTTATTAATGTCTTTACCTCAGGTTGCTTTGAAGATGCCTCGGATAACTCTGCAAGCAAAGAGGTTCCTAGAGGAAAACCTTCAGTCGAAAAAGCAGTTTCAGCCACTAAAGCGGACCCTGAAGCAGTCCCTATTGTTGAAAATAATATCAAAAAATTATCATATGCATCTGTGGTTTGTTTTCTTTGTAAAAAAAATAAGAATGAATGTTATTGGGTTTATTGCACAATCCATTCAAGTATTATTTGAAATAGCCAAATATACCTATGCTACAAGATGTTGCACCCCTGCTGAGGGACACATTAGCAACAGTTTTATATTACACGGGTATATTTAAGTCTTTCGCATAATACATGGATTGATTGTCCAATTTACTATTTATTTTAAATGTTTTGAAGATAAATAGATTTTAATTTCGTGTATGTAGTTGGGAGGAGTGGGCTCAATGGATTCACCAACTCATAATATCGATACAAAGACCGTCCAGCAATTGGACCCCACTCCAACATCTAAAGCACAAGGAGGTTTGTTAAACTACTCATAGTACCTTTTATTGTCATAGATACTTATATTAAATTTACAAGTTTTGATTCATATGTTAACCTTGTATTACAATTGTTAGTTCCTTTATAAGATTTGGTCCATCTTACAATTTCAATCACGTGATTTTAATGTTTTCTTCATCACCAAATATTTACAAATAAAGATAATAATATATTCATAATTTAAGATTAGTTTGTCATATTTCTTTGATGTGTCTAATCTTGATATTAAGTTAATATTTATGTTATATTTCTCAGCTCGAGGGATCTATATTTGGGGATTACCCTCTGATTTGACAAGAAATGAACTTACTCATATTCTCGAGAAAAAATTTGGTAGTTTGAAGCGTCGTGGTTGCCAGATCTTAACATATAAAGTTAGTTCTAAAATATATTTTAGTATTTCATTCTTTCTCAAACCTTTGATGAGATTTACTTTGACTCCTTTAGGATGGATTTTGTTGTGGATTTGCGACATTTAAAAATCCAGAATCTGCACGCACTGCAGTTGAGGTACTTTCACTTCTTATTCGCTTCTTAAACATTTACTTTTTTGTATAGATCAATAATCTTATGTTATTTCAGACCATGTGGCTCGAATTTGAAGGAAGGGATGCTGCTCGTATGTATTATAAGAGACCTTCAAATAAAGGTGAGTGCATATATTATACTCTATATGGTAAAATCATACCATATTGGAGTAATTAATATTACATTATAGGCTAATCTTTTCATCCATGATGTTAAGTTTAACTCGTTTAGCCTTGGGAATACCTTTTAATGATGCATTTTTGCTATTAATGAACAAAAATTGTAAACATAAGCTGTAAAATTGATTTATAGTTATAATTGAGAAGGGTCGTGGGGATCAACAATCTCTTATTCTATTGCAGGTTGAGCTTATAATTGTAACTTTAGAGACCAGCAAGATGATGTTGGATGCATCGTAGAAGCATTAAATAGAGGGAGTAGCAAAATGAGACGTGATTTTTATAATTTTGTTGTATTTGCTTTGCTTTATCAAATTGGTGTTTAGACTATTTAACATGGTTGTTAAAACTCTTTCTGTATATTTAGTCGGTGATTATGAAAGGATATCGTGTATGGTACTTGTTTAGAAACGGTAGTGATGTTATAATTACTTTATTAATCTAATTTAACTCAGTTTTTCAATGTATCTCGTGGTTTGAAAAGTCATTTTTCGGTATTTATAGCGATAAAAAGAATAGGGCACTATCTATAATCAAACAATTTCATAAGTGTAGCCTCCCTTTTGATTTATCCCTAGCTCGACCTAGCTATCTCTGGCTTTTTCTTACACACGTTACCAGGGACTTGAATTTTTCCTATATCACCTATTACGGTGTAGCCCGATCCATCATGTTGGTGAGTTTTACGTGCATAAGGGGGTCTCTTTTGATTAAGTAAGGGTCATTTATCATGTTTCCTTAATTTGGTTTCCTTTATGGTTCTTTCTTGTACTTTATTAGGCTAAATCCAATAACTCTCAATTCTATTAGTCACAATTGAGAGTCAAACCTAGTCTCTGTCTTAAATATCAAATCTTAAAATTAATATTGCTCCAACAAACTCTCTATTTCAAACACCCAATTTTAATTTTATTCAAGTAATTCATTTTTTTCAATAATAAAAAAAGTCTATTAGTATTTATATATAATTTTAATAAATATATAACTATTTTCTTCAATATTACAAAAATTAGATTTTTTCTATAAATATTTTTTTGCAATTTCTCAATTAATAGTATAAATAAATATAGTAATATAAAATAAAGAGAATAAAAAAATTCAAGTTCAAGAAGCTAAAACAAATAAGAAAGTACTAAATATATAAATCTAATAAGAGAGACAAGTAAAAGAAATAAAACTAAAAAAATTAAAAAGAAAGATCAGAGTAATTATTCTAAAAAGAGAGATAAAGATAAAAGAACACAAAAGTAATAAATGTAGAATGAATGTTTTATCGTCACATGTATTGAATAAAGGGTGAGAATAGAGATGAATAGAATAGAAATGCTGTTGGCGGATTAAAAGTGTTATGTTTTATCCCAATCGTAATGAAAAGCTAAAACAAGGGGCTATCGGACTCAGCCTTACATGAGGATCAGTTGAGTTATTACTTTGGTAGACAGGTTGATTGGGTGCCTAGTTTATATCATGTTAATTTCTTTTATTTTTTGTTCTTCTATGATTGGTGGTTGGACTTTGTTATTTCCCTGGTTTTAGTATATTTTATTAAATTTTAGTTTTTGTTGATAGTTATATCATAGGTTTGAGAAAATGTAGATCGAACTTGTGGGTGGTTACTATTTGTATTTTGTCTACTTCTATTTTCATGAAGTTAGTCTCTTATTTTTTTTCCTATTTTAGATATTCATGTGAGAGTCTTGGCCATAATTCTTCTAGTTATGATCATGTCTTTTTGTCATCAATAGAAGTGAAAAATATTGAGCAAGCTTTCACCTTTTGTTTTGGATTCAGTTTTTATATGACACGCCTATATAGGTCAAAGATATGTGAATTTTTTTTTAATAAACTTGAGCGTTATAACCTTTAAAAAAATTTAATCGCCATTGTGTCTGCTTAATGCAATTGGGTCATTAACTTTTAACAGGCTTAGGCCACTACATAATTCTAAAAGTAGCCCCTATTAGCTACTCCTTTAGAACCCAACTATAAAGCAACTAAATGACCGAAGAATTCTCCCTTTTCCCATCTATTCACAATAAAAAAGGCAAATCCAAAACAAAAACTCTATTGGGGTCTGAAAACACAATCTCATCTCTTTCTCTTTTCTCTCTCTTCATCCTCTATGTTCACTCTCTTCACGCTCAGATCAGAACAAAAAACAAAATGAAATCTCTTCAGGTCTCACCTTCTCACCTTCGCCCGCTGTCCTACACAAGAAACCCATCGCCACTATTGGACCATTCTCCACCTTTCAGCCTCTAACCTGCACAAGAAAACCGCCGCCATTAGTGGACCATTCTTTATCTTCACTCAACCGCACTCCTGTACAAGGAAAACGCCTGGACCATTCTCCACCATCATTAAACTGAACTGCCGGCACGTGGACCATTATCCACCATCATCAAACGCCACTGCCGTTTCCTGGACCATTCTCCACGATCATCTCCTGCGAAGAACCCAAATTAAGGTAAAAAAATTTGAGATTTCTTTTTGTTTTTTGTTCCAGTGCTGAGTGTGAAGAGATTTGTTTTTGTTTTTGTTCCAATGGTCCATGTGAAAAGATTTCTTTATGTTTTTGTTCTAGTGCTAAGTCTGAAGAGATTTGTTTTTGTTTTTTGTTCCAATGGTGCGTGTGAAAAGATTTTTTTTTTTTTTGTTCCAATCTTGAGTTTGAAGAAGATATACGAGTGTGCAGAGATTTTTTTTTCTATTCCGATACTAAGTGTTAAGAGATGCAAGTGTGAAGAGATTTAATTCTTTTCTTTTCCTCATACTGATTTGTTTGAATTGTTTTCTATCAGAAAAAGTTTGTCTCCTCTATCTCTATCCAATACTATGACTGATCTATTTCTATCCTGTGCTACAAATCTAACCCTATTGATGTCAATCAATCCCTTTCCCTTACTTCTATGATAAAGTTTCTCTTTCTCTTTACTGCTTTGGTCCTTAACCGTGGTAACCATTAATGTTGTTCGGAATTGGTAGGTAGTTCCGATGTGAAGCAATAAATGCATGTATCAACATGCTTAAAATGTCAATTTCTTGCTGTAATTTAACCTTTTCTGATGAGATCTTAACTGGTTTATCTGTTTTTTTATGATGGTGTTGCTATATATTGGAGATCTTACGGACGTGACGATACCAATCATTTTCTACCAATGTATTCTTCTACCTTTGTTCTTCCTTATTTAACTTTTTTTACTTTAATTTTGTGTTTTCATTCTGTTTTTAGTGTTGTATTTCTATTGTTCCTTTTATAATAAGTGTTCTATTTTGTGTTCTATTTTCAAAATAATCTGGTAGGAAACAAAAAGTAATAATCTAGTTGACAACAAAAAATAATTTTACACATAGAATCATTTATTGTTATGGTATTTGACAAAATTAACTGTAATTTCTAAAATGCATGTATTATTAGTATTATTTTTTTTGAATTCGAATGACAATGTTAACTTTTTTTATAAAACCATTCACAAATTAATAAAAAATTCAAGTGAATGGCCTGCAATTTGACCATTTCACCTCTAAAATCATATATTGACTTATTTAGTTTCCTCTGGCAATTCTTGTGAGCTTTCTAATAAATATTTATCTTTATCTGCTTGTAAAGAGAAGAATATGATAAGTTCTATATGTAGCAATGCTTTTATAATTATTATCTCTATTTTGGTATAAAAATCAGTAAGTGTTCAAAAATAACTTCTTTAATAATTCACATATATGATAACTACTTTATCATAGTTTCATATATGAAAGCTGTTTTGAAAATCTTTATGTGTATTACATTCTTGAAAACTAGAAAGAAGTAAGTTTATTAAAACTATGATGGTCTAACTAATTACTTTTTTTGTTGCAATAAAAATCAAAGTGTTATTGTTTTTCGAAAGAGTAATTAATAGAGTATGACATCATCCCACTCGATGATTAAATAACACTTGTTACTTCTGATAATGACTTTAGACATGAATCCAATTAGATCGACCTAAACTGTTTGATGAATTATAAGGAAATAACCGAGAAATCCCAGTAAGCAATTCGAAAGCATGTTTGTGTTATACAGCAGGGTTTTAGTAGCCTATCTTTTTTGTCACAGGTTATTAAAAAAAATTCTAGGAGTCTCATTTCTTAATATAACCCTTCCCCTAAAACCAATGATATAAGAAAGAAGTAACACTTCTTGGAGGGGTTGCATTTCAGTTTCTTAAGCTTTGTAAATCTGTCTCTTAAACTTTAAAAACCAGTCCCTGAAACATTAAAAATGTTAGAAAAAACGATCAAACTAAAATGCGGAATAAATAAATAGATCGAAAAAGAGTAATGATACCTCCGGCCATTGATGTCTTAAAAAACTTTTCCTTATGTTTTGTTCTTCAAAACTCTCAAGCATTCAATTATAGATGGTGTATAATTTTTTTGTGTGTATGAATTGAGTTTAGGGACCAAAACTTTAGTTTATATAGCCAAGCTCCCATCAAGCTTTTTAATGGCAATGAATTACTAGTTGTTACAACCTTTCATTTGCAAATGGTTAATAAAAAAGTGTTACAACTTTTCATTTGCATAAGATTAATGAAAAAATCATTAAGATAAAATTAGTGGATGGATTAATGTTCGATCATGAAAAGCCAAAAGTCATAAGTTTATTTTATTCATCAATTTAAAAGAAAAGACAAATAAAATAAAATGAAGTTTTATATTAATAAAATAAAAAAATGACTTATATAAAACTGTTAGGACTATGATGAATATGAGTATTTTGAGTCTTAAACCATTTAAATAACTTATGTACTTAACAAATTTTGTGTGCCAATGAGAATATATAGGGTTAAACATGTTAACAAGCACCCGAGATGACTACCAAGTCCCCGATCAACCTAAGCTTTTGGTGGCTTTTGAAGTTCAAACTAAATTTTGTTTTTGGTTAAAGTTATTTGATGTATTAAGACTTTACTTTGGATTGTAACCTATTTTGAAATATTTGATTCCTGGCTTCTTGGTTTGTAATGTCAAATTCGTAAATTCTATATCAGCTTTTTCAAGTTTTTGTCATTTTTTGTACTTTTACATGTGCTAAATTTTTTTGACTAATGTTGACTAAGAAGGATAAACCAAAAGGTAAATAGGATTAACCCTAGGGTAAGCTTTTTTTACCCTACCCTTGGGCTACCCAAATGTTTTCTTAAATCAAAATATATTGCCTTGGTCTACCCTAGCCTCAAACCAGATAATCCCAATCCGTGTCTTATTATATGGGTACTTCTATTACAAGAATTTGACTTTGATATTCGAGAACGAAAAGGGAGATAAAATCAAGTAACTGATTATTTATATCACCTCGAAGGCTCCCCGTTAACATAAGACCCAAGTTGGTCAATGACGTATTCCTTGATGAACAACTCTTTTATCTCAATAATTCTATTACAACTTAGTACGTAGATATAGTGAACTTCATATTTAGTGGATTATTCCCCACTGAATTCAATCCACAACATATGAAGAAGTTGCTCCACCAAGTAAAGTAATTCTTTCAGGAGGACCACTTCCTCTTCAAGGTGTGTAGTGATCAGATGATATGCTGATGTATATCGGGTAATGAGATTCATACGATAATTTTTAATTGTCATGCTTCGCTTTATGAAGGGCATTATAACGGTGGTCGAAAGGCGGTGAAGATACTTCAATCCGGATTTTTTCGGCCTTCCATCCATAGGGATTTCAAAATATTTGTGAAGTAGTGTAAGAGGTGTCAATTCACGAGTAACACAATGAGGAGGACGAGATACCACTTAATAACGTATTAAAAGTGGATATTTTGTATGTTTGGGGTATTGATTTAATCTGACTGTTTGACTCATCCACTGGTAACCAATATATCTTGCTAATTTTTTATTACGTGTCTAAATGGATTGAAGCTTTAGCTCTACCGATAAATGATCCACAAGTGGTACTCAAAATCCTAAAGTCACGTATCTTTATGAGATGTGGAACACCAAGAGTGATCATTAGTTAAGGAGGTACGCATTTTGTAAATAAGTACTTGAAGGTGATTCTAGTGAAATATGGGGTGAGACATAAGGTGTCTACCACATACAATCTGGAAATGAACTGGAAAGCTGAAGTCTCTAACCGAGAGATAAATTTGATTCTTGAGAAGACCGTGGGACAAATGAGGAACGATTGGTCAACAAATTTAGATGATGCACTATGGGCTTAACGAACTATATTCAAAGCTCCAGTAGGTGCATCTCCATATCTAATGGTGTATGATAAGCCTTCTCACTTACCACTCAAGCTTGAATTGGGTACTTATTGGGCAATAAAAGAGCTTAATTTAGATCAACAACTAGTCGATGAGCAACAAATAATGCAATTGAAAGAGCTTGACGAATTTCAGTTCCATGCCTATGGGAATGCAAAACTCTTTAAGGAGAAAACAAAGAAATGGCATGCATAAATATTCTCTTTTTATGTGTAAAAGTATCAAAACAAGGGATAATAACACTATTTAATATTGAAATAATGTGTATAATAGTTTTATAAATTCTATATTGGTCAAACATATGTCCATGTTGTTTCTTAATTTATAACAAGGTCTTATTAACAATACAATAAATTTATTTTATTAGAATATTGTGAATGTCTATCCTCATAGTTTATATTATAAATCACACATGTTCGGATGCGGTTTGTATATTTATGGACTTTTTAGGCCCTAAACAACGTAAAAAAATTAATCAGTTAGTTAGTTATTGTGTGTTTTGCTATAAACATTTTGTATACCCCGAGTTTATGATTATTCACCTTTTGGTAAGGGTGCTCAAAAGGAAAAATTGAGCAATCACAAGTGTCACTCTAAAGAGGTAAAATCAGAAGATGGGCAACCACCCTAGATCAGAACCTTGGGAAGCCACAAAGGATATTTACAAATAAGCACATCATCCTCATTGCATATTAAAGAAAGTATTGTTGAATATTTATAAGTATTGAGTTAAACTTTAGTGTAAAAGAGGACAAGAGTAATGACGAGTTTTAGGAAAACACATATAATATGTTAATGTAAGTCATAATAATGTATTAGGGAAGAACACAAAATCATGAATTTTTAGATAAAACTTCCATTTTAATCTATTCCAAATAAAAAGCAAATTTTATGTAATAGTCTTCGCGCAGTGTTCATACCTTATTTTTATAAGATAAACACAAACATTTGTTATAATATAAAAACAAATATTTGGTGTTAAATAATTTTATTGCTATTTTATGTAGTTCAAGAACATCAAGAATCACATAATTTTTATTAAATAGGAGTTCAGGATATATAAGATATCAAAATTATATATGCCTTTTAACAATTTATATCTCTAGTTATTACCCTTCTTCCTTATCCAACATTATATCCATAATAATATGATCGCGTAAAAACATATGAAGTTAATTTTACAAACAATATTCTTAATTAATTAAATTTACTGACCAATAAATAAATTTATTTGCATCGATGACTTCATGACATTAATGGAATCATCCATATGAGTGTTACATTACTCTTGTAATATATTCCTTCTCATATTAGTCTCAGAATAACTCGTTTAACCAATCTTCAAATCAAGTTTCAAATAATTTAGTAAACAATTGAAGTTGTAACCTTTAAAGAGAACCATATGTCTCATGAATAGTGTATGGTATACCAACCATACTTATATCTACCGAAGTCTTATTGTGCCTCCATAATGCATCTAAAAACCAATTGAAACTTAAGATTTTATTGTTGTCTATGATTCATCATTCAGTCTACATACATAGTAGTTTATATAAAAATATAATAGTTTATAAGTTCAAATGTTTTTTGTGTATAGTTAATGCTTGTGTGTGACGTGTGTTTAAATGATGTATTGTGTTGCTTTTAACCAATTGGTAAATGGTTGGTAATGGAACATGAACTTTCGTTAAGTAAAACTATTAGTTTGACATCCACCTTATTATTCATTCAAGTTATTCACATAAATTAAAGTAATAACTCCTTATACAATGTTATAACATCTTCTAAAAAATACATGACGATCCTTATATTCACTACAAAATAATCGAGCAATTTTCCCTCACGGTTCATTATAAGCCTCATGCTATGCACACATTAAAAAAATATATTCAACATCCATTAATTCACAAGGTTTTTTACTCCCATAAATATAATGTGTATGTTCCATTACTAAAGTATACACCTCACAAACCAAGTGATGAATCCCAAAATTTTAACCGTTTAAAATGTCATATTATAAAAGCAACTGTATCCCCTTTCATTTTGTAAACCACCACTTATACATTAAGGATACGACCTTATCCCATACATGTCTATCCTTATTATATCACATTTTTATATGGTAATGTCCCGTTTCATTTTATAATAAATATTGGTAACTATCTCATTTGCAACACATCGTTGTTCTGCCTCTCTTATGGGTTCCATTGTATTAGGATCACGCCTCTCTAGAAAAATACATATAAATCCGTATTAGATTGATAAGGTGTATGTATCTATTTTGTTGGTTTTTCAATGTAGAAGATCTCTTCCTCAATCATAGGTGGTCTTTCATCGATCATCTTGTATTTATCCAGGATTCCTACCTTTGACAGTAACCATATAGCCCATTATCCTAAGACCTTGTGTCGCTTCTAGGATTTATGAACCATTTTCATTGCTTTTGACATGTGAATGTTCAAATGTTAGTTTCAACATATTCTTTCCACAAAAATTTCCCCGTAAACTTATCCGTGAATGATGCTACATAATTATCTTATTTATGCATCCCAACAGTGTCACAGCAAAATATTTCCCCATCTTCGACCATAGGAAAATTACAATTTATATGCTTATTAAATGAGTGATATTTTGATGAATAGATACCTCATTTTTCCTTGGACTTTTCCCCGTAGAAGCCATAACTTATCAAAGAAATTTGACAAATTCCGTCAAAAAGTGGTATTCGGGCACTTTTTGAAAGCTTTAGTGATAGAATTGGATCGAATGAATAAAGTACACAAGTAAGTAATTGACACAAGATTTACGTGGAAACTCAAGATGGAAAAAACCACGAGAGGTGCAGATAGTTTTACTATAATGAAAGAGAGATTACAAGGAGAATCGTATCGTATATGGTGTATATAAATATACACAACATAATTGTATTTATAGGTAAGTCAGAAAACTAAGATTATTAAGTTAATGGGCCAGTCCTAAAAAATTAGAACTAAGACATAAGTCTAACAATCTCCACCTTGACACAAATTCGATCATCGAAGCAAAAAAAACCCTGTCGATATCTCAACCTTGAAAAATATCTCCATCTTGACAAAAAATCTGCCAGGAGTCAAGAAAATAAATCACCAATATTCGAAGATCTCTCATTTTCTAAAAAAAATCAAGGGGCTTAATTCAAACGGTAAATACCAACTAAATCTGAGCAAAGCTCAAACTTAGAAATTAGAACCGACTTTGACTTCATATCAGTCAGATTATCATGAGTGCTAATTAGAGCATAGGTAACGAAATCGGTTGCGGCAAATATCTGAGGGGGATTAATATTTCTATTTGGTCTATTTGCTACAGTAGAATACTGTGGTGGTTGTGTAAAAGTTATATTACCATTATCATGCAGGGTCTGGATCTTTCTGAGATGTAGTTTCTAGTATAGGATGTGATTCCATCTATAAATCAAGCTCTGTTTGTGTAATTTCTTTTGATCATTATTAAAATTATCACTAGAGGGGAATTAGAAAGCATAACACTTTCATAAAAAATAACATTTTGGCTAATTACTATTTTTTTAGTTTCTGGACAGCACAACTTATATCCTTTAAACCAAATTTATAACCAGGAAAAATACACTTTTGAGCTCTAGGCTCCAGTATACCCTTATCAATATGTGCATATGGTGGACAACCAATACTTTATGATCATAATATTTTGAGCAGTTGCCAACCATACCTCGTGCGAAATTCTGTTGCTCATGGCAATTGATGGAGAAATATTGATCAGATAAGAAGTTGTAGAAGCGGATTCGGTCCAAAATATCTTTGATAAATCAGAGTTAAAAAGCATGCAACGTACTTTTTCTATAACCGTTCTATGCATACGATTTTCTATGTCATTTTGCCGAGTTGTACCCGGAATGGTTGAGTGTCGATCAGTACTTTGGACTTACAGAGAGCAATAAATTCATTTGAGAAAAACTCTAAACCACTATCAATATGAAGGTGTTTTATTATGCTTTCATGTGTGTTTCTTAGTCATGATCTTTCATTCTTTAAACGTTGAAAATGCGTCATTCTTTCATTTCAAGAAAAACACCCAAACTTTTCTAGAGAAGTCATCAATTATAGTCAACATGTAATTAGAACCTCCCATGGAACACACTCTAGAGGACCCCTAAAGATTAGAATGAGATTATTTTTAGTATTGTGAATGGTTTTCCCAAATAAACTCCCTTTATGGTTTCCAAAGACACAATGTTCACAAGGCTAAAGTTTACCCAGTCTCTTTGCATCGATGAGTCGTCATCTATTTAATTTATCCATATCATTTTCGTTCACATGCCTTAGACGCATGTGCCATATTTTATTGGAATCTTCTTTGGGAAATTAAGTAGAGACAACAATTGCAAAACCGATAAATGTGGAATCGTGCAAAAATATATAATTCCGTTTTACTCTTTTGTTCTTTCGTCACAACACGACTTACTTTACAAATCTTAGACCTCCACCTTCTCTAGTGTACGTGTACTCTTTTGAGTCCAGATAACTCAAAGAGATAAGATTCCTCTTCAACTTTGGAACATGTCTTACATTACCAAGTGTTTTACGACCCCATCAAACATCTTAATTTTGATTGTACCAATGTAAGTAGTTTTGCATGAGTCGTTATTTCCCATTAAAACATCACCTTTCGACACTATCTCATAGAAGAAAACCAGTCTTGATTGGGACACATATGAAAAGTGTAGCCGCAATCCATAATCTATTATTTTCTTGAGTTATATCCACCATCATACGCAGCTAAAAGTTGTCCATCATTGTCATTATGTACAACGCCAGCTTCATCGAATTCTTTTGGGTATCGGTTATGATTTGTAGTAGAATTCTTGTTCTAAAATTTACGACATTCAGATCTTATATGCACCTTATTCTTAAAATAAATGCAAAACTTTTTCATCTTCCATTCATCACCTCCAGATTTCTACTCATACAATTTTCATCGAACAAACAAACCTTCTGCGTGGGTCGCGGTTGCACCCAACAAGTGTTTCATCATTTCCTTGGAGTATAATGTTTCATACACTTCATCCACATATAATATTTCATGGTTGTATAATTTTGTATCTCTAAAATTCAAATACGATGGGGGTAATGAACATAATTAAATTAATATCAACTCTTCATCTTCATTCTTGACTTCTAAAGTTTCTGAAATAGAGACTATTTCCTTAAACTTCATATATGATCTACTAAAGATGAACTTCCACCAAAATATGAGAATTAAGTCGTTGTTTGATAGCTAACTTGATGATAAGACTTTTTGTCATACATAATTTTTCTAATTTCAGTCATAAAGCAGCAGAAGTATTCTATTTAAAAACGTCTTGTAAAATTTGATTTGAGAGATGGAGTTGAATTTTTAATAGAGCCTTAGGATCCTTTCATTTTTTTCTCAACGTAGGTCATAGTCGAGAGCATTTTATAAAATCCAATAACGCTTCATCCAAATCCATCTGATCGAGCACATCTCGCATCTTAACTTGCCATAATGAGAATCTCGTATTGCGATCCAATAGCGGAATTTTGAATATTATAGTTGCAAAAATACTCAAAATCTGGAGAAACTAACCTAAAAACAGATCTGAAACATCATAAAACCCCTAGATAGGTCAAGCCAAAAACGTCAATCGAAAAAATCAACGGTCAACTAGGTCAATTCGTTTTTATTTAAAATATTATATATATTAAATAACATATATGATATATATATTAATAATATAATATAATATTTTATAATAATGAAAACATAGAGCTACGCATGTGATGATTTTTTTTTACTTCGTTACGTAAAACAGCACAAATTACTTGCAAGAAATAAAAAATAAAAGCTTAAAACCCTAATTTAAATAACTTCTTCATTACTTAACCAAATTCGATAATTCTGGTGCTGTTTTTTTATCTCTTCGAGTAGAAAAAGAATACCCTCCCACTTTCTTCAATATACGTAAAATTCAGAATGAAAATCAAAGTTTAATTTCAAAAAATATGAAAACCTTAACTTGAATATCTCGGCCGATTGCTAATGAAACTAGATGAATTATATACCTTTTTTATCATAAGAACAAATAAAACAACTTTACTTCAATGAGTTTCTGGAAATAATGTCAAAATCTCGAGATACGAGATGATATTCAGATTCACAGTTGTTTTGATAACTTTTTTTTAAAGTTGAAAAATAATAGCGGAACAGAAAAATCGTCTCATTGAATCTCTTAATTATCCTTGATTCTTGTGCATGAAAAATTAAAATCTTGTTGTGCAATATAAACCTATTCTTAGATACCCATTTGAGAGAATATGATCGAATGAATAAAGCACACAAGTAAGTATTTGACACAACATTTATGTGAAAACCCAAGATAGAAAAAAACACGAGAAGAGGAGAGAGATTCACTATAATTATAAAAATTATTACAAAGAGAATTGTATTCTGTATGGTGTAAATAATTGATGTCTCCCCATTTGTGATGATTTAATATTAGTTGGAGACATCATTTTTAGTGTTTTATAAGTATAAATACTCGATTTTCCCATGAATTATTACACTTTCCTATTTTTAGTCTTGATTTAATGAATTATTACTTTTAGAGCATATTGGGTTTAATTATTTATTTAGTGTTAAGCTTAAAAGATATATAGAGAAATTAATTAGATGTCAAGTCAATTCTAAGAGATAAAGGAAAGAAGATATACATGGAAATTGGAGATAAGGAAACAAAAGCTAAAATATGGAAAGATAAAGTTACCAAATAAATCTGAATTTCACCACCCACGACCACAAATGGGCTTATATCTCAAAATCGGTGAGGAATTTAGAAGAATGGTCAAGAGAAAAGTTAAATATCTTTCCGAGATGGTGAACTTCGACTACTCATATGCGTCAAACGAATAAGTAGTAAAGTTGTTATGACCAAAACAAAAACGGGGCTGATTATATATTTTAAGGTTACGAATTTGAGTTAGGCTAGGAGTCCATTACTTACCTTCTCCTTCAAGAAAACGAATTAGGTCTTCCTAAACACCTATAAATACACCCTTAAACCATTGTAAACATTTCTTTGCTCAGTTTCAAGCTTAGGCTTAGTCCTTACTTGTATTTTCTCAGTTTTAAATAATAGCTTAGTCCTTATATTTATTATTCATCCTTAGTATCAAGCTATTCATCCAAGGAGCAAGGTGGCCTATAGAGGAAGACAAGAAGCAAGAAGTTGGAGAGTGACAAACTCCTCTTCTACATCTCACCTTCTCTATATTTAGGGTAATTAGCTATAGATTTATGTTCAACCATATTTCTAAGCTATTATTCTGTAACTTTTACTTTTAATTGTTGGGTTATTATTTTGTCTTTGAATTCGTTAATACTATTTGTTATTTTAATTGATTTGAGCTTGGCGTATATTGTTATTATGTGTTTTGACTTATTGTTACATCCCTAGATTTGGCCAATCTTAGGATTATTCTTAGTTATTGACAACACCACATAATCGTCTAGTTTTGATCCTTTGCCTAACTAGATAGCTATAAAGGATTGATTTAACCATCAATCATTATTTAGAATCCCGGTTAATATATAATGCTCCATGTGTGAAAGATTAGGATAACTTAGTAATAGACTCATATTAGTAATCCTAATTTATTTGACTTACATTCATATTTATTTATTTACATTATTTATTTATTCTCATTAGACAATTATTCATCTTATCTTATATTTTATTCTAAACATATAAATTCATCTATTCTTATTTAGTACAAGTAGATCTAACGGATTAAATCCCTGCGAACGAACTTGACTTATCATTAAAACTTGCAAACGATCTGTGATACTTACAGTGAGTTCCGTGGTTCTCAAGGGTGTGTGCTCTTTATTACTATCTTTGTTTATCTATTATTTTATCACACATTTGCCCCCATCAATAATAATAAACCTCTTTATTGTATGTATAGGTAATTCAGGAAACTATGGTTATTAAATTGATGGGTCAGGTCTTACAAAGTAGAATATGGTATAAGTAGGTAGACATTTACAAAAAATGCTGGGTAAGTAGTCATTTGGTTTAAATTAAAAGGTAAAACGAATGTCTTTATTTTATTTTAAAATATAATATATTTGTTGTGGTGTCATCCTACTATAGGGTAAAATACAAGAAAGAAGTATTACAATTCTTTGATTTTTGTGTTCAGGATAAATTATTTGCACATTTTTCGACCCTTATACTTGTGGTCTATATATAATATTTTAATGGGCTTTCTTGTGATGTTTTTAGCTTGATTTATTTTATCCCTTTGTTATATTGCCTCATATTTTTGGCTCTCACCTAGATACAATTTTCTGTTTACATAAATAATTATTGTAAATTAATTTTTTATATGCTTGTTATCTTATCCAACAAGTCTTCTAGCTCCACAAATTATTTTATTAGATTTTTAAATTTTATTTGACAACAAAATATTGGTCGATGGGATTTACCTTGTTTAAATTCATAATCCCATTAGATTGACTTCATCCTTTGATGAATTGTTCGCTTTATTAGTCTCTTTGGTACTCTTTCGTTATCTTAGTATGATGATGCTATTTGGGTCTTGATTTTCAATACATCTCTTTGGTATTCCTTTTAATTTAGGGACTTTGAGCTTTATTTATAATCCTCTGGTACATTTAGTATATCAATCCACTTGTAGTTTTAATTGTTTAATGAAAAATACTATGACTAGAAAACCAAATCACAAAACTAAAAATATTATGTATGATGAATATAAACGTAATTAAAACGTAAAAAGAAGACCAAAATAATTATAAATTTAAAAAAAGAAAAAACTATTATAATCCAAAAATTATTAAATATTACCTCTCAAACAAAGATAAAAACCACCATCATAAAATACTATGGGCTTCATATAATACCAATTTGACTCAAATTTTGTCTTATATAGTACGATTATAAATCTACCATACTAATATTCTATATAATAGATATTATTTGTTAGTTCTCTTTTTCCTTACCTTTTCATCACTTATTTTTCACTCGATCATTCCGCCTTCTTTGTTGTGGTCTTTGCTTTTTCAAGGTATATTTCATAAGGTACATACATTTAGATTTATGATATATTTGTTTTAATATATCATCGATCTTAATGAAAAATATAGTTTGTATTTTCGTATGTTTCAATATCATATGTTTTTGTTTTTTTTTGTTTTTACAATTTAAAAAGTTAAAGCTATAAATTAATCGTTGTAGTAATCTTCCCTTTCTCTAGATCTCGAAAATATGTATGATTTTGGGTGTTTACACTGAAATTTTTAATGCTTAAAAATTATTTATATTCTATATATCATGAAGACTAAATAATTTCAGATCTATGGTTAGCTTAGTAAGATTTTGTAGTAATGATCTCTTAGCTTGTAAATACAAATTTTTTATAGATTTTTCTTAATTTATTAACTTTTTCTTTATAAACAGATATTTTGTAATGTTTAAATTTAAATGGATATGTAATTTTCTAATTAAGTATATGTAGTTGGTCTGGTTTTATTGGAAAGAGTAAAATAGAATAATAAATATATTTTAATTACTTACAAATCTACCTTTCGAAAAGTATATCTAGTATATATCGAAACAAGATAATTATTTGATTTAATTCTATACCTTATATTAGTATATGTGTATTTAAATAATTTCAGTGCATTTCATTTATGATTTATAATATTTCAGAGATTTAATTTAAATATAGTTTTCTTTTTTGTTGAATAAAATAAAATACCTTTTTTTTATTTAAATGTATCTGTCACTCTAGAAATTATCATTATACAAGTAAAATTAAGTTTGTTTTACATTTTTTTAAAGTAATATTTTTTTTCCATAAATAAAATTGTAGATCTACACTTTTACAAATAAAAAAGTATATTTTTTAATTAAATTATTTGCCATCTATATATATTGAACGGTATAGTATTTTTGTGCATTAAAGTATTTTAATTCTTTTTAAACAAATTTTTTAATACATTTTCTACAATCTATCTCTGCATAAAAGTCTTTTTCTCGAATGATTCTCAAACTTCTACAGCTACCCAACCAATCCTAGAACTTTGTTTTTTTACAATTGTTAGTCCCTAGTCCCTACAGCAAAATCTATTCATTTTTACGGTTAATTATGTTTGGTAGCAAATATTTTTGTTACCCAAGTAGTCCAAAAGTTGTAAAAAAAATTCAAAAATGGCATCTAAATTATCCTTCTTTTATCGATTTTGTCCACAAACCTTTTTGCCACATGGCAGTTAACGTATAAAATCTAATGGAGTTACGCACAAGAACGACCAAGGGAAAATATGAAGTTAAGGAACATTCATATAATTTAGAAGTTTGAGGACCATTCGAGTTAATAACCACTAGCGTGAGGTCAAAAAGTAGAAATTGTCTTATTAGTCAATCACTCCTTAATTATGATATACACTTTAGATCTTTTTATCTCATAATATTTAAAACTATAGCCGTTTCATTTAACATTAAACCATATACTTATATATTTGTATCTAACATTATGGTCTTTCTGTAAATATTACGAATTAAATAATGATTACCTGTAACGATCACTTGTTATAAATTTTTTTACATAGATATTTTGATTTTATGCATTTTAGAAAGTTTAGTAATTTATTTTATATTTAGTTTTAATTAAAATAATTTTTTATGATATTTTGAACCAAGCAGAAATGACAGAAAAGCTATCAGCTCAAACTGTAGCAAATACATTTGTTCAGTATTACTATAAACTCCTCAAAAAACAACCCGACCAAGTTCATAAGTTTTACCATGAATCTAGTGTTGTGAATTGGCAGGGTTCCGATGGTACAGTCAAATCTGTAACCACGACTACGGTAAGTTATTCATAAATTGTTGCAAGATTAAGAAATATCGTATGTTAGTTAGAAAATTTAGCATGATAATAAAGTGTACGGTAATCTTAATTATTGGTTCATTACTTACTTATATATTTAGCAAACATACTCATGTGTCATACATTAATCTTTCTATTCAGGGCTTGCCGCATTAAGGTCCTCAACCTATATTTTTTACAAATGCATACGTAATCAATGGAAAAATATTTGAATTTATATGTAACTTTAGTCTAAAACAAAACCCCTTTTAAAGTAAAATAATTAGTAGGTGGTAAAAAAAGTTTCCTATCATTGATAATCTACACTTGTTCCCAGATATTATTTGCATGGCCATAGGATTCAAGTAATCATGTATATATATATGTGAAATATGTACAGGAAATCAATAAGTTGATCACATCTGGAGATCACAATGATTGGAATATTGAGATCATAAATGCCGATGCACAAGACACATTGACGAACGGTATTCTTCTTGTAGTAACGGGTATTCATATCCATATCCATAAAGATAATATGAAAAGGGAGTTTACTCAAACCTTCGTTTTGGCCAAACACGGGAAGGCCATTTTTGTAATGAACGATATTCTGAGGTTTGTAGTAATTTCTAATCTCTCAAGTGAATTCTACAAAGAAATAGAGGAGAAACATGAAACTACTCCTTGTTTGCCTAATGATTCAGGTTAGCTTTTGAACTGTCTACAAAATTATGACATGATTACTAAGATATCGTGTCATCTAAATGTTTACGATTTGACAAATAAATTAATTAGCATAACTACTTATTATGATAATCACATGTTTAGTTACAATGTACAAACAAGTTTTGTTATTAATGTCTTTACCTCAGGTTGCTTTGAAGATGCCTCGGATAACTCTGCAAGCAAAGAGGTTCCTAGAGGAAAACCTTCAGTCGAAAAAGCAGTTTCAGCCACTAAAGCGGACCCTGAAGCAGTCCCTATTATTGAAAATAATATTAAAAAATTATCATATGCATCTGTGGTTTGTTTTCTTTGTAAAAAAAATAAGAATGAATGTTATTGGGTTTATTGCACAATCCATTCAAGTATTATTTGATATAGCCAAATATACCTATGCTACAAGATGTTGCACCCCTGCTGAGGGACACATTAGCAACAGTTTTGTATTACACGGGTATATTTAAGTCTTTCGCATAATACATGGATTGATTGTCCAATTTACTATTTATTTTAAATGTTTTGAAGATAAATAGATTTTAATTTCGTGTATGTAGTTGGGAGGAGTGGGCTCAATGGATTCACCAACTCATAATATCGATACAAAGACCGTCCAGCAATTGGACCCCACTCCAACATCTAAAGCACAAGGAGGTTTGTTAAACTACTCATAGTACCTTTTATTGTCATAGATACTTATATTAAATTTACAAGTTTTGATTCATATGTTAACCTTGTATTACAATTGTTAGTTCCTTTATAAGATTTGGTCCATCTTACAATTTCAATCACGTGATTTTAATGTTTTCTTCATCACCAAATATTTACAAATAAAGATAATAATATATTCATAATTTAAGATTAGTTTGTCATATTTATTTGATGTGTCTAATCTTGATACTAAGTTAATATTTATGTTATATTTCTCAGCTCGAGGGATCTATATTTGGGGATTACCCTCTGATTTGACAAGGAATGAACTTACTCATATTCTCGAGAAAAAATTTGGTAGTTTGAAGCGTCGTGGTTGCCAGATCTTAACATATAAAGTTAGTTTTAAAATATATTTTAGTATTTCATTCTTTCTCAAACCTTTGATGAGATTTACTTTGACTCCTTTAGGATGGATTTTGTTGTGGATTTGCGACATTTAAAAATCCAGAATCTGCACGCACTGCAGTTGAGGTACTTTCACTTCTTATTCGCTTCTTAAACATTTACTTTTTTGTATAGATCAATAATCTTATGTTATTTCAGACCATGTGGCTCGAATTTGAAGGAAGGGATGCTGCTCGTATGTATTATAAGAGACCTTCAAATAAAGGTGAATGCATATATTATTCTCTATATGGTAAAATCATACCATATTGGAGTAATTAATATTACATTATAGGCTAATCTTTTCATCCATGATGTTAAGTTTAACTCGTTTAGCCTTGGGAATACCTTTTAATGATGCATTTTTGCTATTAATGAACAAAAATTGTAAACATAAGCTGTAAAATTGATTTATAGTTATAATTGAGAAGGGTCGTGGGGATCAACAATCTCTTATTATATTGCAGGTTGAGCTTATAATTGTAACTTTAGAGACCAGCAAGATGATGTTGGATGCATCGTAGAAGCAGGAAATAGAGGGAGTAGCAAAATGAGACATGATTTATATAATTTTGTTGTATTTGCTTTGCTTTATCAAATTGGTGTTTACACTATTTGACATTGGTTGTTAAAACTCTTTTCGTATATTTAGTCAGTGATTATGAAAGGATATCTTGTATGGTACTTTTTTAGAAACAGTAGTGATGTCATAATTACTTTATTAGACTAATTTACCTCAGTTTTTCAATGTATTTTCTCATGGTTTGAAAAGTCATTTTTCGGTATTTATAGCGATAAAAAGAATAGGGCACTATCTATAATCAAACAATTTCATAAGTGTAGCCTCCCTTTTGATTTATCCCTAGCTCGACCTAGCTATCTCTGGCTTTTTCTTACACACGTTACCAGGGACTTGAATTTTTCCTATATCACCTATTACGGTGTAGCCCGATCCATCATGTTGGTGAGTTTTACGTGCATAAGGGGGTCTCTTTTGATTAAGTAAGGGTCATTTATCATGTTTCCTTAATTTGGTTTCCTTTATGGTTCTTTCTTGTACTTTATTAGGCTAAATCCAACAACTCTCAATTCTATTAGTCACAATTGAGAGTAAAACCTAGTCTCTGTCTTAAATATCAAATCTTAAAATTAATATTGCTCCAACAAACTCTCTGTTTCAAACACCCAATTTTAATTTTATTCAAGTAATTCATTTTTTTCAATAATAAAAAAAAGTCTATTAGTATTTATATATAATTTTAATAAATATATAACTATTTTCTTCAATATTTACAAAATTTAGATTTTTTCTATAAATATTTTTTTGCAATTTCTCATATAATAGTATAAATAAATATAGTAATATAAAATAAAGAGAATAAAAAAAGTCAAGTTCAAGAAGCTAAAACAAATAAGAAAGTATTAAATATATGAATTTAATAAGAGAGACAAGTAAAAGAAAAAAACAAAAAAAAATTAAAAAGAAAGATCGAGTAATTATTCTAAAAAGAGAGATAAAGATAAAAGAACACAAAAGTAATAAATGTAGAAGGAATGTTTTATCGTCACATGTATTGAATAAAGGGTGAGAATAGAGATGAATAGAATAGAAATGTTTGAGAAAATTTCTATTTTAGTATATTTTCCCTGGTTTTAGTATATTTTATTAAATTTTAGTTTTGTTGATAGTTATATCATAGGTTTGAGAAAATGTAGATCGAACTTGTGGGTGGTTACTATTTGTATTTTGTCTACTTCTATTTTCATGATGTTAGTCTCTTATTTTTTTTCCTGTTTTAGATATTCATGTGGGAGTCTTGACCCTAATTCTTCTAGTTATGATCATGTCTTTTTGTCATCAATAGAAGTGAAAAATATTGAGCAAGCTTTCACCTTATGTTTTGGATTCAGTTTTTTATATGACACGCCTATATAGGTCAAGAATATGTGAATTTTTTTTTAATAAACTTGAGTGTTATAACCTTTAAAAAAATTTCGTCGCCATTGTGTTTGCTTAATGCAATTGGGTCATTAACTTTTAACGGCCTTAGGCCACTACATAATTCTAAAAGAAGCCCACATTAGCAACTCCTTTAGAACCCAACTATAAAGCAACTAAATGACCAAATAATTCTCCCTTTCCCATCTATTCACAATAAAAAAGGCAAATCCAAATCACAAACTCTATTGGGGGTCTGAAAACACAATCTAATCTCTTTCTCTGTTCTCTCTCTTCATCCTCTCTGTTCACTCTCTTCACGCTCAGATCAGAACAAAAAACAAAATGAAATCTCTTCAGGTCTCACCTTCTCACCTTCGCCGCTCTCCTATACAAGAAACCCATCGCCACTATTGGACCATTCTCCACCTTTCAGCCTCTAACCTGCACAAGAAAACCGCCGCCACTAGTGGACCATTCTTTATCTTCACTCAACCGCACTCCTATACAAGGAAAACGCCGTCTGGACCATTATCCACCATCATTAAACTGACGGCACGTGGACCATTATCCACCATCATCAAACGCCACTGCCGTCTCCTGAACCATTCTCCACAATCATCTCCTGTGAAGAACCCAAATTACGGTAAAAAAATTTGAGATTTCTTTTTGTTTTTTGTTCCAGTGCTGAGTGTGAAGAGATTTGTTTTCGTTTTTGTTCCAATGGTCAGTGTGAAAAGATTTATTTATGTTTTTGTTCTAGTGCTAAGTCTGAAGAGATTTGTTTTTGTTTTTTGTTCCAATGGTGCGTGTAAAAAGATTTGTTTTTGTTTTTTTGTTCCAATCTTGAGTTTGAAGAAGATATGCGAGTGTGCAGAGATTTTTTTTTTCTATTCCGATACTAAGTGTTAAGAGATGCAAGTGTGAAGAGATTTTATTCTTTTCTTTTCCTCATACTGATTTGTTTGAATTGTTTTCTTTCAGAAAAAATTTGTTTGGCACAACTACTGGAAATGATCTCTATACTTTATATTGGATACGTACCTAGTGGATTTGACTAGGTACGTGCCCACCTGGTACACAACAACTGCCAGAGATGGCACAATTTGTATAGGTATGTATCTAATGGATCCATATTGGATATATATATATCTAAGTGGTTATAGTTGTACCTCAAGGTGGCTATTGGTTCGTTTCGGATCGGTTCGGACCAGTCCTTAGCGGATCTGGGCCTTACAGGTCTGGTCCGGCTTACCAGTTCCATTCTTACCGGACCGGCTCGGTTCGGTTCTCGGGAAGGGGAAAGGAAGATCCGGATCGGTAAGAAGGACCAGATTACCGGTTCCGGTTCTTACCTGTTCTGACCTCTTTTTTTCTCTTTTTTTTCAATAAAAGTTGAAATTCTAATTGCATATCCATACAAGTTTCCAACATTCTCTGCATATGATTCATACCTTGTTGAAGCCTTATCACATCTCCTCTCAAATCACTAATTATCTCCCACTCCTACGTACAAAAGAATTAACTGGTCCAAACTCTCACGGAAACAACTGTGAAAAGAGTTGAAACGTTCCTCCTGAAACAAATATAAGTTAATTGCATTAGTAGGTCCATGTAAATACAATTAAGTTAATTAAAAAAAATGCTATCAGACCGGTTTTGCTTCTTAATTTTTTTTAAAAACCAGCTTGATACACTATTCAAACCGATCTAGACCGATTCTCTTCGCATTGTAACTCCGGTTTGGTTTCGGTTCCGGAACTGGCCGGTCCGGTCCGGACCGAGAGAATCGAACAGTTAGTCACCTTGAGTTGTAACTAGTGAATTTTTATATATTTTTTTTTTATATCTACATTTCCTATAATCTGAATTAAGTACATATATGTATATATCTAACCTGGACAAAAACTAATTATGTTTATATCCAAATAATACCAAATGATAGTAGATTGTACCACACCGACCTAATTTTATGCCGTAGAGAATTCATGACCACCGACTTCCATTACGCCGGATAATAAAGCAAGTATAGATAGCCATATACTCATGTATGAAAGAGATGGTGAAGATCGTATGCACATTCTATTTTTATATTTGATGGAGATAAACCAATCCATCGTCAGAGTGAAAGGACCGTCGAAGTAGCACGTGTCGCTGCCATGTGAGGAGAAGACTAACGAATGAGTTTTTAGAAGCAAAATTTATCGCGATAAGGATAACCATCAAGAATGGAATACTAAAACCCCGTCACTCCTATTAACAATTAGTTACTACTCCATGGATATGTGTTTGAGCTATTGGCAACCTCACCGACACGCACGTGACATGCTGCAAAGTTTCGTATGCAGCAGACACCTTTTTCAATTTTCTTTTCTGTTGCAGTTTTCACGTTAGGGACCAAGACACGCGTGTATGTGTGTGAGAGCCAAAATAATATTCTTAACTTTGTTTTTTTTTTCCAAAAATCAAAAGTGTCTATTCAAAATTATCAAGGGTCATTTTTCATGATACCTGCCCATCTCCTTCCACGTCAGAAAAGCCAAGACGGCATAAGATTGGATCGGTAGATATTTCTGAAACTAGGTACGCTTAATATTAGAAGGAATATACAAATTGAAACTTAAATTTTATCTAATGTATTTTTTAAAATTTAGTTAAAAATGATATAAATAATTTTAAATAACGTATAGTTTTAATATTAAGTTGCATTTTTCTTAGTTTTACTATTTTTTTTAATTCATTTTTCTAATCTGTTCATTAATCTGTATCTGATGATCTGTACCTATAAGTACAGACCTAAGTTTGGTTTTAAATTTTTTTTTAAGTTATGTCAACTGATTTTTCTGTGTGAAGTGATTTTTCATTTAATTGCATTATGAGTCTTCATATTTTTAAGTGTTGTTCATGTCAAGGTATAAAAAAATCCAATTTTTTTCTGTATCAAACTTTTGAAAAATATATTATTCTGAAATCATTATATGTACCTTAGGGTAAAGCCCCTGAGGTTTTGCACCCTACCACATTTACAAATCTCACACATAGGAACAAGAGCAAAACACAATTAAAACAAAACACAGACCCAGAGGCTGGACCCAAAGGGTTATTTTTTTTACACAATGTATCTTAATAAAATGAATTGAAATACAATGACTAACCAAAAATGGGTTAGACCTTAATAAAAAAAAACAAGTTTATTTTTCTAAAAAAATACAACATCAAATGATAAACCCAAAGGGCCAGACTCATGAAACTTCTATTTTAAAAACGGGCTAGGCCCAAAAAAATTATTGAAAAATTATAGAACATTTTTATCAAAAAGGGTTGGACCAAACTGGACCCAACAAGACTGGACCCAACAAGGTTGGGCCCAAATGGGCTTGTACCCAAAGACGGCGAAAAAGAAAAAAAAATAACGGAGGCAAGGGTTTTCTGCAGATCCGGAAAAGCCAACTGTTTTCTGCAGATCTAGAACGACCACCTGTTTCTCTGCAGATCTAGAACGGCACACGAATGAAACGGAAGTGGTGGTCTTCACGAACAAAGGTGTTCTTCTTCATGAATGGAACGGAGGTACTCTTTTACACGAACAGAACCGCGGTGGTCTTCTTCTTCTCATCGTGGTGGCGGATCCAGTGAGCGGCGGCCTCTCTGCAGTTCGTGCGTCTCTTTTGCTTTTCGATGAGCGGTCGGCGAGAATGGTGGGAAGGAATGTGAGGGGGAAGGGAGGCCAAGATCTGTAGTGGTGGTGGTGTGTTGGCGTCGCACGTGAGAAGGTGAGCGGCCGGCGAGCATGGTAGGAAGCAAGGTGAGGGGGAAGGGAGGCGGTAATGGTGGAGAGGTGAGAAGGTAGGAAGGGGAAGAGGGAGGGGGCGGTAGTGGGAACCGAATAGAGAAAGAGTGTGTGAGAGGAGAGAGGTGATCCCCAAAACCTAATAGGTATTTTTGTTTTTGGTATTTTCTATTCACTGTGAATAAGAAGAAAGGTAGGGGGTTTTTGGGGTTCTTTTGTTTTTTGGTTGGGTTTCAACTAGTTAGTTGGGGTGGGCTTTTGTTTGGGAAGGTGAAAGTCATGGGGCCTCATTTACTAAATCCCCCTAATAATATAGCCACTATAGTAAGTTATCATATTTTGTTTGGATATATTTTGTTAAATTCAATATGTTTTTTGTTAATAGTGGATGGATAATAAAATTATTTTATTTCTAGGGTAAGTTTGTCTCAAGACAAACGAAGCCAGAGAAGGATCTCTATATAGTGTTTGCGGGAGACATATCTCCTTGTGATTCTGATATTTGTTTAATTTCAAGTCCTCAAACTCGACAGTGGATAGATTATTATCGGACAACCATCAATAGACATATTAAAGGTGCACTATTTATGTGTTTGTATTGGTCGGGTGTTTCACGCTCTTCAGTTGTTGTTGTCTACGGGAAAGAAATTTCCAAATTCATTGAGATATCACCGATTAAATTCAGATCCATACGAGATTTATAAAGGTAAGGAAAAATGGAAGTACCACCGCCAGTCCCACCCAATGTATATATAGAGTCACTCTTAGTAGCGGGGAAGGGATGTCCTCAAGAAAATGACTTATGAATCCCACACTAGCACAGAGCAGGAACATCCAACCCCCCAAGAGAATCACTAGTAACCACCAATCACTTGGTAGCCGAGGATCGAACAATATATTCAGGCTCGAGGTTCAAGTGGTTAATACGACAAGTTATAAAGCATCTACACAACTAGTAGGTACCTCTCACTCAATACCTCATATTATTAACATCCAAAACGACTCCTCCCAACGAAGCAAAGGGCTTACACCCGAGCCCTCAAGCATATGACAACTACACATGAAAATTTTGAGGTAGGTAATGATACAATCATAAGGAGAGTGCCGACTAAAGAGCAGCACGACTAAGGATACACATGCAAATGTTGTAGGCCGATTGTGTATCTATTATCAACATGACGAAGCCTTTTCTCTTTGATACTCGGTGACCCTATGTCGTGTAAGCTAAAACCAAAAAATATCCCCATCTTCGATGGTTCAACAAATCTTGAAGTTCAAGTTGCAATCTATAGACACTTTCGCCCAACTTAGACTTCCAAACATGAATACTAGCAAGACAAATTCTGCCTTACTCGGCCTAGTCCAATGGAAGAGAGAAAGCCTGTAATTTCATGGATTCGTACGCCAAGGTCGCTTATAAGGTGGAGGATTTGGATCAATCCATTTTTATCATGCTTTCGCTCGAGAAGTTGCAAAACATAAGTTCCATATATATATATATATATATATATATATATATATATATATATATATATATATATATAGCTTCTTGACCCCAACATAGCTTGTCGGACATAATCACTAATTCAAGGATCTATGTGAAGGTCAGAGACATTTTCAACAAGGTCAAAGAAAAAACTCACGAAAGGGAAAATATCCTCGAGAAAACACGAGTCAAAGGAAAAGGCGGGATGTACGCCTATGAGGATTCAGAAAAGAAAATACCTACAAATATCTGACCAGTGGAATCGAGACCATGTCGAGAATAATCACATTATTGTATGGTATCTAATGACAAATAGGAAGAGATATGAATGTTAGGTGGCCACTAAAGATGCTCGCTCGCACTTGGAAAAGGGACACATAAAAGTATTGTCATTTCCATAAAGACCACATGAATTATACTAACGACTGTGATCAATTAAATAAAGAGATAAAAAGTTTAAATACATTAGAAAATTGTCCATGCCCATTTGGAAAACACACCAACTAGGAGGGGTTGAGAGAAGTGAAGAAGATGATCACCAATGACATAGGTCCCCTTTGCGTGGAAACAACACCCATCAACAACATATATTTCACGATAAACTTATATGATGACACCTTTATTCACTAAACAAAACGAGCAAGATCAAAATAAACATTATATAAAAATGGACAAGATCTGGAAAATGAAAAAGGAATAATGAAAAAAAGAATCATGTTCATTACGTGAAGACTGGACAAATCATTAGTATTCTTCAAATAGAGGTACTATATGCTTCACCTATAGGGATTACACCTGTTAATATTTCTTCATGTCGATCTACAAGTCATACCAATGGTGATAGATGATGGTAGAGATCACCAAGTACTGATTAACACGGGAAGTTCCGTTGATTGGATATCTATGAATACTACCAATCAGTTAAAGATCGATAAAATATTCATCAATCCCTACACATATCAGATCAAAGTGTTCTCAATTAAAAGCTTCCAGCCGTATGGACGCATCCCTATATTTGTGACCATCCGAGAAGGAAAATTGTCATAAAATATCTTTAATACTTTTGTTATAGCACATGTGATATCTCGTATTTTTTGATAGAATAGTCTTCACGAGACATCTATTTGGGGGTTTATTAGACAAATTTAAGGGATTATTCCCTGATATTTGATGTTTTACGATTTCTTATCTACTTACGACTATCTTGTTATTTGTAGAGCTTTTGTGCGTTAAATTTTTGTTAAGTGTGAAGCTATTAAGTACTCGGATGATACGAGAACCCAATATGATGATAAGAAGTCAAGAATTAAAGTAAAACCCCAGGTCACAACGGTAAAGGATTGAAAAACCACTTTTGGAAAGAGAAAGCGTTTACCGGCAAGACTTGGAAACTGAGGGCGCGTTACAGGTGACGTTTTGTGACTTGGAGTTAAAATAAAAGAGTTGTTGAATTTTTCGCTGCAATGGTTTCAATCATATCGCATTCCCTTAAAATATTTTTAGGTTGACTTGGACCACTTAAAATGGGGTCACAACTCCAAATACATTTTAAAAACCCTATATATCAGACTTTTAAGATAAAATTCAGGGTTGCATAATTATTTAATGCTTAGGAGAAGCATTTAACGCTTGAAGAACAAATAACCAAGGATTTAACACTATTCCACCTTTCTATAAACAATTTGTCATCATTCTCTTTTCCTTTTCTAGTTCTTTGCTTGAACATGAATATGATTATCATTTTATTTCAATTTTTCCTTATGAAATAAATCTATTTTAGCTTTAGAATCACAATATATATGAACCCTACTTTTTGTTTATGGCGTTTATTCTATTTTGGTGTTAATCTATTGAAATGAATTGTATATTTATGTTTTGGATATATATTTGATTGTTGAATTCAACCCCTAATCTAACCAAGTAGAGGTTTAACTTTAGTATTTGGTACTTCCACACGGAAAGGGGTTTGGGTTACAGAAAACAATATATAAATGTCTGGTATGCGTTAATGAACCGAGAGGTTTTGACTAACCGGATAGTCATATTTGGGTAAGAAACTTAGGCGTCAAGTACATTTATTACAGGTATATAGTATGTAAGGTAGCTTCCTATCTCCTGGGAGGGATTTAGGGAGACTGTTGAATCCTGGCTATTACAATAGCTCGTTTCTCCCTTAAACTAATAAAGTGAAAATTCAAAACTAGTGGGATTTACTTGCGCGTTCTCAAGCTATCCTACCATCTTAATCTTCTTATTCGGATTCTTATCCTTTGGTTAGATTAGAATTAATTTCTTTATTTTCATTTTAGTCCTTTTGTATTAAAACCCAAACTCAAATATTATTTTATAATCTGTAATTGAAACTTAACATTTATTCACTTTATTAAACACAAGGATATTAACCTCATAGTCCATATAGAGAACGATAACTCTATATATGTACCTATTTATTACTTTTCAATGATTTGTACGCTTGCAGGCAATAACTCCCTCGAGTGCCAATTTATTTATCGCACCTTTGGGGACGACAACCTTCAAGTCTGTGTATCATGCCATTCTAGGCCGTCAGCACTCAACAACCTCTGGGCAATAGTCTTAGCCTATCACCTCAGTGTAAAAATTATCGACGACTAGAGGAATGACCATGGTATGAGGAAAATAAATGTGTTTTGGAAAATTCGATCTGATATTGGTGAAAGGTATTGATGTGTTCATGACCATCTTACCAAATAAAGGGGGTGGTAGAGTAGAGCGATCGACCTATAAGGTCCCGATACAAAAGACAAACTCTTTCGAGTGATTCTGTAAACTGGTAACATGATAAGATATTCCTGAAAAATTACTACTTGTATATTTTGCTCTTTGTACTATGTTTTCATGATTTAATAATGGATTCAAGCCCCTCTTCTACACTCTTTTCCTCATTCTATGTTTTTAATGAGGCAGCTCATTTGGAGGCCGCCAAAGGTCCCATTATTTAATATATAAATATATCAAATATATTTTTATATATACACACGAGTTTTACCAAAAAATCTCAACCGAACACCTAAGATTCTTTAGTAGGAGGTCGACCAAATCAAACCAGCTTGATAAATTTGTGACAAAAGATTCTCCCCTAAATCCCTATGTTTCTCTACTATTGTGTTGTCCATATTTTATTGTCTTAGAGAAATTCGTGATGAAAACTTCTCCCCGAACCCCTAAGATTTTCTACTAGGGGGTCCATCAAATCAGCATGACCTGAGAATGTCATGAAAAAAATATTCTCTTTGACCCCCTAGAATTGATTTCTAGGGAGTTGTCCAAATCATCCAGAATAGAGAAAGTCGTGAAAAAAATTCTCCTATCATCCCTAAGATTTTCTTCTAGCAGTCGTCCAAATCATCTCGACTTGAGAAAGCTATGACAAAAACTTCTCCCCAAACCCTTAGGATGCGCTGCTAGGGGGTTGACCAAATCATTCGAATGTGATAAACTAGTGATGAAAACTTATCCCCAAACCCTTAATATTGTCTACTAAAGGTCAACCAAATCATCCTTTCCTAAGAAAGTGGTGAAGAAAAATTTAACCTGAAACCTTAGGATACCCTATAATGGGGTTGGGCAAATGATCCCGACCTGAGAAAGTTGTAACAGGAAATTCTTTCCAAACCCCTAAAATTCTCTACTAGGGGCCCATACATATCCTCTCGACTTGAGAATAACGTGATAAATCTTCTCCCAAACCCCTAAAATTATCCAGTAGGGGGTTGACCAAATTATCTCGACCTGAGAAAGTTATGATGAACTTCTTACTCGAACCATTAAAGTGTCGATATCCCCACTTCAATTTGCATGCCATAGAGCTAATTTCCATCCTTTCCAAAGGGGGCGAGTGTTGATATACCTATTCTTATTTCTTACTTTGGAAATAACAAAAATCACAACTCTCAAACGCAAGTCAAGAAGAAATAGGCATATTATTCAACAAATAAATTTATAAGAATACATCAATGAACTCAAGGTCGTTAATAAACTCAAATCGAACATACAAAAAATTGCACAAAAGAGAAGGAAAAAACTATCGAACTCTGATCGGGGTGTCCGATCCTCCTCTGCAAATTGAACAACCAAAAGAACCATGACGCTCAAAACCAAAATAAGAACACATCCAAAAGGAAAATAAAAACCACAAAAACACATCTACAAATATAAATAAATAATAAGCATTCAAGATAGAGAAAGTCCTCGGCCTTTCACTCGAAAGAGGAAATACCTCAACATATCTCCGAATGGTCTCAAGCCCATAGTTATAATAGGAAAAGATGGTCTTTGGCCTTATGGAACAATACAAACATTAAAAAAAGAAAAAATATTCTTTGGACTTATGGCAATGATATAATTGTCCAAGAAAAAAAGTTCAAATAATGAAAAAGAGGACAAACGTTCTCCCTTCAAGAGTAATATGGGCTTTAGGAGTGCTACCAGAATCTGCATGATTTTTCTACGCAATATTATGCATGTCAACGTCATCTGTAGTTAAAGGTTCTTCAAACACCGCACCATATAACCGAGGACAATGTTAAAGATAAACAGTTTAAGAAGAATATAAAAGAAAGTTGAGGAATGGAAATAGTACCTCTTTACCCAGTTGAACAACATGTAACAAAATCCGTAGTCGGGGTAGGAGGACCCTTGGTATCTTGTGCGCTCTCTATTGGCTCCGGTAGTATACACATGTCATTAAGCTTAAATTGTTCATCAAAAGTATGATGGATGTGCTTAATACCTTTAACAACTGCTAAGTATCCTAATGAAAAACATCTTCAAACAAGGTCAATCTCTCTTTAACTATAACATCGAGGTACTCTTTCGAGGCCTTAAAATCAAAATCTTCTTCGGCAAAAGCAGCCAATATCCGTTCATCATAAGCCCCCATCTCCAAATTTAAATCCCTCTGCAGTTATTCAATCATCCCCTATTGTCCTTACCATGGATCCTAGATGACTAATTTTTCTCTCGGATGACCGAAGTCTCTTCCTCAACAAATCATTATCCTTTAAAACATTGTCCCTTTTTGTAGCACATCTAACACGTACAAACAAGCCGTTTTGTCCGATGAGAATATCGTGAACGCGAGTAGACTGAAGAAAAAAGGGCACCGAGAATTTACTAGAGAGAAAGGGGTAATAAATAAAGATAAAGGAATGCATACCCATTGAATATCATGGTAAGCCAGTGATCACACTGCGTTATAATCAACCAGCTCCTGGCTATCCAAAAACAAGGATGGATTCCATAGACAAAGTCATACGTGTATCATGATACACGTGGGCATCTTGGATGGGGGAACACATCAATCATATTTTTTATTTCTATCCTTCAAATTAGGATGGGCTTCAAGTACTCTCTTCATACTAGAAATCAATCATTCCCTGGGTGTCTTACCAGTGGCTTCTAGACGACTAACTTTTCTCTCCATTGTATGAAGGCTCTTCCCCATCAAGAATTCTCCTTTACAGTATTGTCCCTATATATATATATATATATATATATATATATATATATATCACAATGATCAAAACCTATAAACAAGTCATTTTTTCCGACAAGAATACCGTGAATGCTTGTAGACCAAATAAAAAATGGCATAGAGAATTAGCCAAAAGTGAGAGGGATTATAAAGTAAGAGAAAGGAACACATACCTATTACACTTTATAGTCAACTAGCTCTTGACATGCCAAAAACATGGATGGAAACCATAAACGAAGTCACATGTACAGTTTTGCAGGTGTATCATGATACACATGGGTATTTTGGATGAGGGCACGCTTCAATTAGATTTTTGCTTCCTATATTTTGTATTAGGATGGGATTAATTCAGTCCTTTATTATACTAGAGATTAGCTTCTGATTTGTGGGTGCCATAATGCTAGAGGATGGATGGTTGGAGGCGAAAAAATCAGGCGAGATACATTTGGATCCATAACAGATTTGTTAGGTTTTGACTTTCCTAAAATTTATGGTGTACATATTCCCTTGAAATCATTTATGCGAGAACAAGTAGGAAGAAGACTTATCAAGGTCAACAAATCTATAAGGTTAAGAAATAATACATACCAATATAGTCTTTGAAACCATAAAGAAAGTCCTTGATCCCCTTGACACCAGTTCACATTATTAGACAAAGACATCGTGAAAAAATAATGGCATGCGTGAAGACTTGTTGCGGTGTGAACCCTTTCTCATGAATCTCAAACACTTGGGCGTTGATTTTCTCTTTGCAATACACCTCTACAAAAATTTTGAGCTTAATGTCACCCTTTTGATGTGTTATATGAATTGGTGGTGACATCGATGGAACACTAGGTGGCAAGCCCACCTTTTTTTTCTTCCTGTTGCATTTCAGGTGAAACTTCCTCTTCTTTATTTTGAACTGAGGCTTCTACCTCTTTATCTCCTTTATTAGATTCTAACCCAAGAACTTCTTTGATCTCTTGATGCGTTTCCTTGAGGAGAAGTCTAAATCTGATTCTTCTAAGCTAGTATTGGTTGGTTCTTCAATATTTTTGGGACCTCCACGGCAATTTCTGTAGTAGGTGGTGATTCCAAAACGTCTTCAGGTTGAAGGCATATAGCCTTACATGCTTCGAACCCAACACTGCCCTCGTCATTATCCATGTCCATTTGCGGAAGATCTTTTTGCATCTTCTCGAAAGAATTAGTTACTTAGGTAACTTGTGTTCCCAATATCTTCATTGCAGCAGTTTGTTCGTTGAATTTTTCGTTATTTATCTACATGTTGTCTTGAGTTAAAGACCAAGAATCTTGCATTATTTTATGGAAATCGAATCTAGATCCTTCTTGTGGATGGTATGGCAAGGCTTTATAAGCTAAACTATCGACATAAGCATCATAGGTTGGTTGCGATAGTGGTGCTGGTTTGTTATAACCTTGGATCCCTTGATAAGGACCTTGAGACCTTTGCTGGAAATTGTTGTTTTGAGGATGTGGTTGGTAACTATTACCTTGATTCACGACCCCATTAGGATAAGACCGTTGCATACCCGGATTATTGCGATTACCAAATTGATAATCTCCTCGATTTTATATAAATAAACTGATTTTTGGTTGCCTTCACACTCTACCTATATATGATCGTTGACCTCACAACACAGACAACCTTGTGCTTCTTGCACCCTTTTCGTCTCAACTCGTTTCCCTTCGAAACGTTTCTCTATTGTAAGTGACATATGCTTCATTTGATTCTCCATTGTGTAGAATTTTGATTCTAGAGAAGCACCACTATCTAATCACAGTATGCCTTTGGTATTTGTAATAGGAGCTCGCGACTAGGGCCAACTCCTTTCTGTCTCAACTATTCTTGCCATACCAACTGCATCTTTTATAGGATCCATGGATACAAAAACCTCCTCCTTCAGTATTATCTACCCTCAATCTTCCTTCTCCATTGATGCCTTGATAGAGCATAGCTAATTGACATTTTGGGGTATAATTATGAAAAGGACATCTGGATAATTTATGATGGAACCTTGTCCATGCTTCTCTTACACTCTCGTCATTCTCTTGGTAAAAACTTGCAAGTGTCACTGGATCATTCATTCTCATACTTTTTGGATAATAGCGATCAAAGAACCTTACGTGTAACTCGTCCCATGATGTAATCAAATCTGATGGTTGACTATCCAAACATTCACTGCACCTCCGGTCAATAAAAATATAAACATAAAGTAATACAGTTGCTCGCGTGTAATGTCTTGAGTAGTGTTGGCATCACAAATCTGCATAATCTGAATCGACCTTACCAGATCTTGATGTTTTGCACCACTGTAGTGTCCAAAGCTCATTAACTGACTAAGCATACCCTGATCGGGATTGAATCCAGCATCTTAGAAATTTGGAGGACGAATCTCTATTGGTTGTACTCTAAAAGGTGCTCCCAATTAAGGAATACCTCGTTCACAACGTTTATTAATAGGTAGATTCCCTCCTTGTGGTGGTAATTGGGGTATTGGAACTTTTTAATTGTCTCCACAAGTGGTACATTGTTTTCTAACACTCTTTGATCTAAGACTTCATCCATCGCTTCTTTCCTCTTTTCCTCTCTTTGTCTCTTCTTTTGAGCTCGAAACAATTTCTCGGAATCCGATATCATACACCAACACCTAGAAAGAAACCCGAAAAGAGATAAAAACAAAAACAAAAACAAGCGTAAAACTGAAACAACTAAAAACTACTACACTAAACTAAACACAATAACTAACTAGAAAAGTCTCTGGCAGTTGCGTCAAAAACTTGGTGGTGGCAAAGGTGTGATAAATAAATGAATAAATAAGATAATAAAACACACACACCTAATACCACTCGAGAAACTCACTACAAGTGCACAAATCGGTTGCAAGTTATAATTGATAAATAAAGTTCGTTGGCAGGGATTAATCGGTAAGCTTAGACCCGTGTTTATATAAGGAGTGTTGAAGAGATTAATTTCTTTAAATAAAATAGAAATAAAAGATAAATGTTTGTTTGGTTTATAAAATGAATGAAAGACAATAATTAAAGTAATGCAAATAAATAAACTAAGAGAATGAGGATGAGAATATAGATTAGGTCTGCTAGTATGCACCTATCCTTTAAAATTATTATTCTAATTATAAGGGTGATTCGAGCAAATATAAATAGCTGAGATCCTATAATTCTTCTAACTATCGCCAGGGTAGCTTAAAGGCAACCTCAACACTACCAAGGAACTTGGGTAAGGGGACCTTGAGCAGAGATCGATGAGGGAAATCTAACCCTATTGACTATCTAATTAGGCAAGCCCGTCAGGATCACTACCGCGTACTAGACAATTATGTGGTGTTGTCTATAATTGAATACCCCGCCAGGGTGACAATCCAACTACCAAGGAAAGTTCTAAGATTGTCAAAATCTAGAGTTGGAATAACTCAAAGCACATAATACATATATATATATATATATATATATATATATATATATATATAATTAAAATCTCAATCAATTAACTATCGCTTTTCCAAATAACATAAAATACAAAATAGAATTCAAGGATTATACATAGTGCAAACCAAGCTATCTTAAAGTTAGTTTATAGTTAAAGAAATAAAACTAGATTTAAAATACCTTACAAACATGGTTAAGCCAATAATATAAGATAAATTTTCCTAATCGTAGAATGGAAGGATGGAGAAGAGGGGTTTGTGACTCTCCACCTTCCTGTCTTCCTCTAATTGTCAACTTGTTTCTCTGGATGATTAAAAGTGTAATTCTAGATCTAAATACAAGCAATGACATATTTCTAAAGGTAAGTAGTCATATATATATAGGTTCTCGGTCGAAATCTAAGTCATGGGACAAGTCTTAGAATCCTAATCCAACTCAAACTCGTTTTCCTTAATGATGGGACTAGTTGACCTTTGGGGTTCCTAAAATTCATAACTCCTTTGTTACAAATCCATATCCAGTGATCTTGGTATCGAAATGACCACAATTCAAAGACTTTTCTAGATATAAAAGGGCTCTTTTAAATTCCTTTTTGATTACATCTTCACAGTCGGACATCAACTTTTGGCAACGTTTGCACTTTCCTAAAACCAATTTATTTCCTCTTAATTCTTGTTTTCTCCTTGGATATTTTTCCTCAACTCCTTAACATTTATTTGGAATCTAGAATCATCATTGTACCTAAGACCTTCACATTTAACACACAAATTACACTAAATTTGCTCTAAACATAACAAACACCCAAAACAATGCATGAATTGAGAAACTAACCATTAATAGGGGAAAATCCCTCAACTATGAACATAGTACACCTCAAATGATATCTATAAAGAAGATATTCATTACAACTATGAAGACATCAAGGGTCTAGAGCAGAAGTTGCCTTTACCCCGGATGACCGACTTCTTCTTCGATATCAACTATGACAAGGAGAAGGATGAGTGGAGGATGGAAGCAAATCATCAATCTGATGTAAGTATTTCAATACGATTTCAATTATATATTTCGATTTTGAAATTTAATTAAATACTATTTATTTATTTCATGTAACAGGACGCCTTGAGAGCCATTATGCGTGAAAGAGTCAGGGAATCTCGTTATCATCTATATCGTCCCTCAAGCAAAAAGATCAGGTGGAGACGTTGATAGAGGCGTCCTGCCAAGGTATAGGTTAAGGGAGCCAGAGTTGGATCCATGGAGTTGGACAGCCTCCCAAGGACAAATATTCGAGAAGTGCTACTGATCAAGCATCTAAAAAGATGGTCTGAGACTTTGACGTGATGATGGGGTCCATCAACGAGTATCTTATCTCGGTGGGTAGGGATCCATTCATTCCGGAGGAAGAAAGATCGCGATCCATGAGCTCCATGTATGCCACTCGAACCACAAACCACACCCTCGAAGATCCCTTGCTGGAGCCCTTGACTTCTTAATTTGTGTAAGGCAGAACATAGGGTATCTATTCACATTCCCTCTTCCGTCAATTCTACTACTGGTCCTTCCAATCCTCCTCGTTTGGATCCTCCGACTTTTGAAACTCATCCTACGGGTCCTTCAGCCAGCCAATTAAGAATCGAAGACGTGGAAACTGATGATGAAGAAGATTTGATACGACTTTGACATTTTTGTATTATTTGACTTGACTATATGCTTGACATTATTATTTTTGATATTATCGACTTTTATGTTTGACTTAAAGTTATTTTGTTATGTAATTGGACTTTTAAAAAAAATTTGGTGATGTAAATAAAATATTACGATCGTTTTTATTGTAGCGGTTAATCGGGTTTATTTAATAAATAAAATATAATAATAATTACAAAATATAAAATTAATACATAAAAAAAAGAATTAATAAACAGAAAAACAATAAAAAAACTTACGAGGACACAAAAAAAAAGTTCCTTATATAAGATGGTGTTCGAGTGGACAATCGTCCTCGCGAATGTAAGTATCATTTGCAAGGGCATGATGTCTCCCTTTTTGTTCTAATTATATGCCCTTAAGAGACATCAAATTAAGTGATTATTTGACTTGTTTACTAGACTTTTAAGCTTATTTGATCATATTACGATTTCTTCCCTTGGATTTGGATTATTTGTGTTCATAGAGCTTTTATGCGTTAATTCGTTTATTTTTAGTGTAAAGTTCTTAGGTTTATGATTTGATGGAATATCAAGACAAGGATAAGAAATGGTAAGTAAAGTCTTGGATTAAGCGTTGAAGTCAAAGGCGAGAATAATTTATTCGAAGAAGTAATTAGTGGAGAATGAAATCTGGAATGCTGTCACAAATCACTGTTTTCGAGCATCTTAGCCACTGATTCAGCCTTGGAGCATAAAATGAGGTAGCTAGAGCTTGAAGTCAGGAAGATTTTACAAGTTGAACGAATTAATTCCGAGTCCGGACGCAAACGTTACAGCTGTTTTAGTAACAGCTGGTCACCAGTTACGGGATTTTATTAAATGGATTGGGCTTTTATTCTAATTAACCTAATCCTTATTTCTGATAGCCCAATCCGTTTTCCCCACTATAAAAATACCTTTAACCTTAGTTTTTACGGACACAATTCATATTAGAGAAGAGGCAACGCTTAGCACAAGTCAGAGAAGCAAAAAAGGAGATAGAAAGCTGAAGCTAGAGAATTCCTTCTTCAACAACAGCAATTATCAACCCTTTAATTAGGTTCTTCTTATTTATGTAATTCATTATGAACCTATTCTATATTAATTCAGTAGTTTTTAACATTATGAGTTAAATTCCTTAAGTGCTTGAGAATCGCATTAATGGGTTGAACCCAATTTTATTGAATTCATGTTTTTGGATTTGGGATTATTTTAATTTAAATTGAATTGGGTAATTTCGTATTGACTATTATTTTGTATTTAAATAACTATCCTTGAAGTCATGAATCAAACCTAGGAATTAGTAATTAGGCTATTCCATATAGTGGCGTATGGATCACCTTGACGGGGGCTTTAATTACGGAACTAAATAATAGACGTAAGGTATAAATTATTGACCCTGGCGGACTTAGTTAACCTTATAGCCAATTGGGTAGAATGTCTGACCATTCGAAGGTGGATTATAATCACCCTGACGGGGTTTGTAACACCTAAGAATAGCTCCTAAGTCCACCATGACGGGGGTTAGGAGACTAACGGATCCCGACTAGTACTTAATTCCCGATTAGCGGTGGAATTGGAACGGAAATTTCCGATTTCCGACCGATTCCGATCCGAAAATTCCGTATTTGGAATAGTTTTTTTACCTTCCGATTTCCGATTTTCCGAATTCCGATTTTTCCGATATTTTTTGGATTGGAATTGGAATTACATATTGAAAATTTGGAATTTCCGAAATCCGATCCGATTTCTATTTCCGGTTTTTTCCGGTTTTTTCAATTATTTTTCCGAATATTTTCCTAAATAATATTTATATTTTGAAATATTTATATATAATATATAAATATAATATATACATATATGTAAATTTTAAAATAGATAACTATAACCCTAGGTAAACCTAAACCCCAAGTTTTTTTGGGCCCATACAAAAAACTCTATCGGCGGCGACCCCTTCTTATATAAGACACATATTATCACACACAATGACGCCATCATCATTCCACGCCATCATCATTCCACTCCATCAGCAGAAAAGGTAAGGGTGCCACTAGTTATATGGACTAAAAGCAAAACTTGTCTTTTCACTTTTTTTTTTCCAAATCTACTACCCGCTTCTACGAATTTAAAGTTTAAAGGGTGGAAAAGAGATTCACGGGTATGTTTTTAGGAATTTATTCTTGGAAGACATAACCGCCCTGACTGCTTCGATGTTCATGTATGCGAAATGTGGTGATTTGGGTAAATCTTGTAAATTTTTCGTTTTAATAAAAAAAGAAAGGATAATACAATTGCTTGGAATAAAATGATAGTTGCTAACTCAATGCATGGTAAAGGAGTGCAAGCCTTGTCTTTTCACTTTTGCAAAAAATGATATTCTTTTTTATTTTTGTATCTTAAAAATAAATAAAAGAGAATTTCCGAAACTTCCGAAATTCCGAAAATTTCCGGGTGTTCCGAAATCGGAACTAAATTTTGAATTCCGATTTTTTTTGGATTGGAATTGGATCAGATTTTGCACTTCCGAAAAAAAATTGGAAATTTCCGAACAATACATTTTCCGATCCGATCCGGCCGATTTCCACCCCTATTCCCGATTCATCCCTTAAACAGAAACATTGATTTAATAGATTTAGGTGAAACCCTAGCAAAACTCAAGTACTACGTCTAAGTCTTTGTGTCTACTCATTTATATTTACTTACGTCTTATTTATTTGCATTAGTTAATTTAGTATTTTATTTAATTGCATCTTAGTCCTTAATCAAAAACCAAAACACACATATATATATATATATATATATATATATATATATATATATATATATATATATATATATATATCAATTATTTTCTACATCATATAACAATTATCTACACTTATATCATAACATCTAAAGTCATACCTAATTCGTCCCTGAGATCGAAATCCCGTTTACCGGATATTACTTGGACGACCCGTACACTTGCGGTACGTGTCTTACCTTTTTTAGGTGTGTTATTTTAGAACACACAAGGAGACACCAAGTTTTTGGCGCCGCTGCCGGGGACGGTAGCGTGTGACCAAGGTGTTATCCGTAAGTGTTTTAGTTGTTATTTTTTATTTTTATTTTCAGTTTTACGCTTTGGGTTGTTCTTTCTTTCTCAGATTTACAGGTTTTGGTATATGCTTGAAGATCTCGTGATCCTTGAGAATCCCGAAAGCCTAGTTCGAGAAGCAAACAAAAGAAAGAGAGAAGCTAAAGCGAAGGAAAGAGATGAAGCAATGGAAGAGTTAGTTGAGAATCCCGTGATTCAGTTGGATGAAAATGGCCTTCCGATAGTTCAACCAGTATTACCAGTTCCACCGGTAGGAGTCCAAATTGCTCAATTACCAATTCCTCCGGGAGGACAACAACCACTCAACAATAATGGTGTAGGATTTCAAGATGATGGGCCGCGACTCTTCCAACCGAATAACTATAGACCCTTCCGTTTACTACCACTAGGACTCCGTCCTCCCGCAATTCAAGGAATTCGATTCAGACCAGACGCGGGTATGATTAATCAGTTTAACAATATTAGACAGTATTGTGGTGCAGCAAAAGAAGATCCTATTCGAGCCATGTACTAATTTATGCAAATCTGTGATGCATAAGTCACTCCTGGAGTAACCCAGAAACAAATGTACTTGCATATGTTTCCGTTTTTCCTCACCGGAGGAGCGAGTGAGTGGTATGATCAGCAGCCACACAACGAGATTTTGACTTGGGACCAACTTCAAACAGCATTTTTCGATAGGTACTATCCTCAAAGTGTTAGACTAAGTGGGCAATTAGAAATTGTTACTTTCCGTCAAGAGCGGGGAGAAACTGTAGGAGTTGCGTGGACTCGTTTTCAATCTTTATTACGAGGATGCCCATTACATGGGTATTCACTTGAATTGCAGCTGGGAATATTCTATCGAAGTTTAGATGAAGCCGCGAAAAAAAGATAGATACTATGTGTCAAGGTGGCCTCATGATGGTCACAACTAATCAAGCTCTAGCTATTATGGATAGAATTATGAAGAATGAAATGAGTTGGCAAACTTCGAAGTCATCGGTTAGAGTTGCTGAGAGAGGCACTTTGAATGTAGCCGCAGAAACTACTTTGAATGCAAAAATTGCCGCCTTAGAGAACAAGATTAAACAACTATCAGTTTCCGAAACTAGAGCTAATGTTCATATGGTGCAAGAACCAGAATTATGTCCCAAGTGTGAGGCAATTGATCATAGGTGGGAAGATTGTCCTCATAATCCAATATCAGTATGCTTCATCAATAATCGAGGTAACAATTATTCAAATGGTCAAGGATATGGTAATCAGTATAAGAATCATCCAGGCTTTCAATATTCAAATCCGCAAGGGGCTACCAATCCAGGAACTTATCAATCGAGGCCCTAAGGAAACAATTATCAATTTAAACAGCAGAACCAATATCAGAGAGGTCAAGTCCAACATGATGCTTATACAGAGACTCTTGCTCAGAAAGCACTCCCTGCTCATCCTCAAGAAGGTGCAATGACAAATGAATTAGCTCTCCAAATGAATCAGTTTTCAACTAGGGTAGAGGAACAAATGAAAAGTACCCAAGAATACTTGCAGGCACTCGTGAACATAACAAAGAGTAGTAACCAAGCGCAGCAAGAGACCAATAGAAAGGTAAATGAACATGCATCCGCGTTTAAAATTCTTGAAAAACAAGTGTCTCAGTTGGCAAAACAGATAAATCAGCGTCCCCAAGGACAACTCCCAAGTAACACTGAAGAACCGAAACAATATGAAGAGTGTAACGCGATCACTACTAGAAGTGGTAAGAAATTGCAACCACCGCCTTTCCCGGTTATGAAAGAAAAGGAAGTAACTAGAAAAGAAAAACCGTTGGAGGAGGTGGAAGAGAAAAATGAAGAACCTGAAGTGGTAGAAGTGGAGAAGATTCCGGAAAAGCCAAAGCAGAAAGATATTGTAGAAACCCGTCCTCCTCCACCATTTCCTTCCAGAGTTCAGAAGAAAGGAGTTACGGTTGAATATGAAAGATTCATGAATATGGTGAGTAAGCTCAATATTAATATACCTTTCTTAGAGGCTATCAAGGGGGTACCAAAATTTTTGAAGTTCCTGAAAAGAGCTCTCGCAAACAAACACAAGTATCTCGAAAATGAAATGATAGGTCTTCCAGAAGAATGTAGTGCAATGTGCCAGAGTAAGTTGCCACCTAAATTACTTGATCCTGGGAGTTTTACTATTCCTATTTCTATTGGTAACGAGTGGAAAGGAAAAGCCTTATGTGATTTAGGAGCGAGTATTAATCTTATGCCTAAATCAATTTTTGAGAAGTTTAAAATAGGAGATGCAAGACCAACCTCTATGGTCTTGCAAATGGCTGACAAATCCCTCGTCCATCCAGAAGGGAGAATAGAAAATGTCCTCGTCAAGGCAGGTACTTTAATTTTTCCAGTTGATTTTGTTATACTTGACTACGATGCGGATAGGAATGTTCCTATTATTTTGGGAAGACCATTACTAACAACGGGGCGTACTTTGATTGATGTAGAAAACGGAGAATTGACTATGCGTATCCAAGACGAGGAAGTGAAATTCAACGTGTTCAGGCCAATGAAGTTTCCTGACTCCAAGAAGGAGTGTTTCCGGTTAGATGTAATTGGACAAGAAGAGAAAGAACCAACCTAGGTAGTGGAAATCTTAGGAATGCAGGAGAAAAAACTAAGAAAGAAACCACCAATTAAAGCTCCTCCAGATCCTAAAGAAAACCCACACCTTGAACGTGCAAAGAAGAAAGGTAGGGAACGTACCATGAAAGTTCCAAAAGAAAAAGATAAGAAAGAAAAGAAGAAGGAGGAGATAAGAGTGGGAGATGAGGTATCATTGAAAAGGCCTGAACCCCCTCCGAAAACGCGTAAATCAAAAGGTCCTTGGAATGGTCTATTCACTGTAACGTAGATTATCTCGGAGAAACTAGTTGGAATCAAAGCCAAAGGATGCAAGTTTTGAATAGATAATGTTGATAACCTCACTCACTGCTGGGGAGGTTATGTTAAGAAATGACGCATGAGGTAATCCGTCGAGCTCAACGATGTTAAACAAAAGCAACTTCAATTGTATATTTGTTTAAGTGCTTTCATGTCTTTTATTTCGTAGTGGTTAAGTTAGTATTAGTGTATATTCTTAAAAAGAGATGAGAAAGGTCTGGTGTTTTTATGATTACAGGTACTTAATCCATGAGTTTGAGATTAACAGGTGTGAGGCGCGAGAAAAAACGTGGTTTGGTTATAAGATTAATCACTCGCACCGGCTAGCCGGGACCGGTATGCCGGTCAACGAGGATCAAATGGAGACCATTACACGCACCTATATTGTGCGTCTCGGAAAAAACACTCGCGCGACCGGCTAGCCGGTCATCTGACCGGTATGCCGGCCAAAGGAAAACGCGAGGCCTCGGGTTCATGACTCGGGTATTTTGCCGAGGTGAAGTTATTTTGAAAAATCGCCCACCGGCTAGCCGGTCATCTGACTAGTATGCCGGCAAAAAAAAAGGTATATTCAGTGAAAATTTTGGCAAGCGATATCTTTGCGCTCGGAGGTCGAAATTAGGTGATCTTTGAGCCTAAACTGCATAACGTTTTGAGACTTAGCCATTGGGGAGATTGTCGTTCGCGACCCGCTAGCCGCTCCTGTGGCCGGCATGCCACTTAGCTCTCAGCGAAAGTCATTAAAAAATTAATTCTATGACGCAGAAGTTCGCGTTTTAGCCTCTCACACATGGAAATTCAGTGTAAACGAACCCAACCCATAGAAATACCTGCTAATCACCATCAAAACACCAAAACATCATCAAACTATCCCTCCAAACATCATCCGAACATCCAATCATATCATAAATCCTTCCAAAACACCAAATATCCACATTTAATCTAAATCCTTTCTTTCACCAAGCTTGAAATTATACATTACACCTTTCCCAAACCTTGAAGTATTCATGACCCAGCTCAAAACACACTAAAGAACATATACATACACCTTCAAGAACACCTAAGTAACTAATTTCATCCGAAACTTTCGGGAGTTCTCAAAGCTTTGAGTTTGGGGTCATCAGAGATGACCAGGAAGGTTGGAAAAGGTACGAAGAACGTGAAGAGAAAGTGAAGTTAGGTGTTGATGGAAGAATTCCGTTGGCGAGATGATGATTTAGAGGGTTAGGAAGTGGTGAAAACCTTGGGAAATATGATAGAAAGAGTTCGAGGTAATGAAGGACACTTTATTCAAGATGAACGCAACAAAGTAATGATCATTACAGCTTGATAAAGAAGAATTCAAAGCTTCAACCTGGACGCAACACCGAAAAACCAACCTAGTGCTGGTTGAGATACGTATTCATAACTCTCTCGTTTAATAGTGTATAATAGTTTATTTGCATTATTGAGTCTTTTCGAGTCGTGGGGACACGACTCATTTTTTAGTTTGGATTGGGGTTCGTTGCCTCATCCCAATTTTTATGTGTTAATTGTTTTTAATTGCTTTCAATAAAACTGATTTTAGGGTTGTGTTTGACTGTAGAGAATTTTAAATATACCCATTAAGCAAACTTTTTATGAATTTATGATAGAAAATAGTAGACTTTAGGAGTTAGTATAAAACGCATTTAGATTGCATACAAACATAAGTAATTGATAGGTAAAATTAATGAACAATGCAAAAGAAGTAAACTTGTACTTAAGGAAAATGTTTGGTGTGTAGAACGCGAGATCCAAAGTGATAGAGAACCCACTTAGGTATGAAATAGAGGCAAGCTGTGTAATTAGGAAGATGATAGAGGCAGTTCTTTGTTAGCCCTTTGAGCCTTTTTAGCCTTCTGTCCCTTAATATATTATTATCCGTCTTAGCCCCATTTTAAGCCTTTAAGCCTTTCTTTTGTCGCCACAATATAAGCCCATATCCCTTTAGATTATTAGGCATATCCATATGACCCGCACTTGAATCACAATCCTAAGACTTCCTGTCTTGAGCTTGAGTTTGGGGTGGTGGGATTCATTAATGGGAGATTACATTGGGCGGGAATTTGTATGCGTTTGTATTTATGCGCAAATGTTGATGATATATTAATTGTAACCCTTTGCCGGGATTTGAAAAAAAATTTATTATAAGAGACATGACCTTTCACATTAAAATGATGGTCATGGGTATCTTGTACAAAAAAATAGAGAAAAATTGAAATGAAAAAGAAAATAAAGAAAAATAAAGTAACCGGCAAAGTGGAATTGTAGAAATCATCTTTAGTGCTTAGTGGGTAATTTTGGGGATGCTACATTAGTGCGTCAAATGGGTTGAGTGAGAACGATATTCGAGTGTAAACTCAAGCTCAAGGACAGTTTGTTGATGGTAAGTGAGGAGAGAGCCAAAAGCTCACTTCAAATTTACCAAATATACATTCCATACCGTCCCTAAGCCTATGCTATAACCATAAAGTCCTCGTGATTCCTAGTTATATAGTGGATTTATAATTCAGCTAATAGGGAGTATGCTAAGTGGAGTGTTCAAAGTTAGTGAGGATCGATGAACACACTATAGCCATCATATTGAGATAAGTACAAGCGTAACCTTCTAGCATTGTGAAGGTAATTTTTAATTAATTATTTGTGTTTGATTTTGCATGACATTTGTATGTGTATATTAATTCCTAGGATCATACTATATGAGATATATTATAAATTATGCTTTGGGTGTTATTCATTAGACTCTACCTTTTTGCGTATCACCTTGAACCCTTGTTTTTATTTTGCTTTGTCGTGACGACAAAGGTTTGAGTTTGGGGTATTGATGTCTCCCTTTTTGTTCTGATTATATGTCCTAAGGAGACATCAAATTAGGTGATTATTTGACTTATTTACTAGACTTTTAAGCTTATTTGATCATATTACGATTTCTTCCCTTGGATTTGGATTATTTGTGTTTTAGAGCTTTTATGCGTTCGTTTATTTTTAGTGTAAAGTTCTTAGGTTTATAATTTGATAGAATATCAAGACAAGGAGAAGAAACGGGAAGTAAAGTCTTGTATTAAGCGTTGAAGTCAAAGGCGAGAATAATTAATTCGAAGAAGTAATTAGTGGAGAATGAAATCTGGAATGCTGTCACAAATCACTGTTTTTGAGCATCTTAGCCACTGATTCAGCCTTGGAGCATAAAATGAGGTAGCTAGAGCTTGAAGTCAGGAAGATTTTCCAAGTTGAACGAAGTAATTCCAAGTCTGGACGCAAACGTTACAGCTGTTTTAGTAACAGCTGGTAACCAGTTATGGGATTTTATTAAATTGATTGGGCTTTTATTCTAATTAACCTAATCCTTATTTCTGATAGCCCAATCCGTTTTTCCCACTATAAAAAGACCTTTAACCTTAGTTCTTACGGACATAATTCATATTATAAAAGAGGCAACGCTTAGCAGAAGTCAGAGAAGCAAAAAGGAGAGAGAAAGCTGAAGCTAGAGAATTCGTTCTTCAACAACAGCAATTATCAACCATTTAATTAGGTTCTTCTTATTTCTGTAATTCATTATGAACCTCTTTTATTTTAATTCAGTAGTTTGTAACATTATGAGCTAAATTCCTTAAGTGCTTGAGAATCGCATTAATGGGTTGAACCCAATTTTATTGAATTACTGTTTTTGGATCTGGGATTATTTTAATTTAAATTGAATTGGGTAATTTCGTATTGACTATTATTTTGTATTTAAATAACTATCCTTGAAGTCATGAATCAAACCTAGGAATTAGTAATTAGGCTATTCCATATAGTGGCGTATGGATCACCTTGACGGGGGTTTAATTACGGAACTAAATAATAGACGTAAGGTAGAAATTATTGACCCTGGCGGGCTTAGGTAACCTTATAGCCAATTGGGTAGAATGTCTGACCATTCTAAGGTGGATTATAATCGCCCTGACAGGGTTCGTAACACCTAAGAATAGCTCCTAAGTCTACCCTGACGGGGGTTAGGAGACTAAAGAATCCCGACTAGTACTTAATTCCCGATTCATCCCTTAAACAGAAACATTGATTTAATAGATTTAGGTGAAACCCTTGCGAAACTCAAGTACTGTGTCTAAGTCTTTGTGTCTACTCATTTATATTTACTCGCGTCTTATTTATTTGCATTAGTTAATTTAGTATTTTATTTTAATTGCATCTTAGTCCTTAATCAAAAACCAAAACAAATATTTATATCAATTATTTTTCGCATGATATAACAATTATCTACACTTATATCATAACATCGAAATTCATACCTAATCCGTCCCTAAGATCGAAATCCCGTTTACCGGATATTACTTGGACAACCCATACACTTGCGGTACGTGTCTTGTCTTTTTTAGGTGTGTTAATTTAGAACACACAAGGAGACACCAGGACACCAGTTCTCGTGAAAGACATTTTCACGATGACTTGCCGAGTTCTCGCCATATTGGTCTTTCGTTAGGAAGTTTCGCTCATGTTCTCGCTAATATAATTTTAATTAATTTAGAAATAATTATAAATATTCATAAATATTTATAACATATCAAAGAGATTTTTTTTAATGACTCCATAAAAGTTTAAAATAATTTAAAAATTTAATTAAAAATAATTAAGTTCCACAAAATATGTTTATTTGTTATACATTATACACGTTTCTTTTATTTAAATTTTTTATTTTTATTTCAAGCCATTCAATTAATAAATATGTATTAATTAAGAAAAAAAATAAAACCAATTTTCAATATATGGGTTGCTGATAAGTTTTTTTTAAGTTTCTTTAAAACCTATTCCATAATCAATTACTTTCTCTCTCATGGCAAAAAAAATCCTCTCTACACCAACACTTACTGTGAAGATTAAAAACTTAAAATCAAAATGTCAAAAATCCTTATTTCTGAAAATCTGTTCATACCATACCTTCTTCTTCTAATTCGATACACCTCTTATTCATAAATTACCTTAAGCCCCAAATTATAATTGGGGATTTCTCGATTATATCATATCAAGACTTGATCAACATGAATAGCTCAATTAAGGTGGGTAAACATAAGAGAATGAATATTTGTTCTTCAATCATCCTTAATCTTCTTCTACTGCTCTGCAAATAGGGCTATGAATATCAATACTCTCAACTGCTGGAAGGAGTTATAAACTATAAAGGAATATGGGGCCAAATTAGTGATCCAGACACATGCATGGACATGCACACTAATTGGGTTATCGGATTGAATGAGGAAATTATGGGGTTTATCATCTTAACAACTGGATTATATATGTTTGGGCTTAGAATTATGATAATGGCTGATGGGTCTAGTGAGGTGTTTAAAAAGATTACTGATGGATTAATGGGCTCTAATTCGTATTGGGCTAATCACCAAGACATTTGGTATGTTTCCTACTTAATAAAATTATCCGTTATCTGTGTCTCTCCATATACTTTTAAGTTTCCTAGTTCATATAATTATGCTTACATCGAGCGTGGTAATTTGATAGCCCCAAAAAAATCTAATACAATATCCAAGGAGAATAAACCTAGAGATGATTCAGTTAATAGGGCTATGTGTATATTATCAGGTGCTATGTGTGGTTCTTATTTATTAAAAATAATTAAAATCAGAAGAGTAGCATATAATAGGATCTTTATGATGTCTTGCACGCCCTATCTTCCGAATCTCGATGGAACATTTAAACGTGTGTCAAGTTTTACCTGCTGGACATGCAATAAAGGAGAAAGAAGCAGGGTTAATGAGTCTCTTCACTTCCTATATATGAGGAGATTAAATACTTACTGCATAACTCACTCAGCTCATCCTTACCTCACCAATACTAAACTTTCTTCAATAATGGCTACGAAAACGAAACACTCTCTGCCTATAGCGAAAATCTCAGAAGAAAATCTTGCGAAGTTCGTTGTACTTTCACTATCAACAAAAGCTGCTTCAGTTAAACCAAAAACAATTGAATTTAACCTTGTTGCAAAAATAATCTCTGATAGAATTATCCCACTCCCAGTTTTCAGAAAAGCCGTTCTTGATAACTGGAATGTAAAGTGCCGGATCATTTTTGAAGAGTATTCACCAAATGTTTTCAAACTTACTCTAGACGATGAAGAAGAGGCGAACAGGTTATACTTTATCAGAACTTGTCTGGTACAATCAATGCATGTCATCATTGCGAAGTTAAATGATGGGGAAAAGATCAAAGATTTGGATCTTATAAACTCGGCAGCGTGGATTCGTGTTTATGGATTAGCTGGTTTCCAGTGCAACATTGACACAATTGAAACCTTAGGGAATTTCATCGGAGAGGTCACTGAAATCGACCATCCAGTGGTCGATAAAGATGATCAAGAACTAATAAGGTTTAGAGTCAAGTTTGATACAAGGAAGGCACTAAAGACAGGGGTATATGTTGAACAGTACGAAGGACCAGCTTGGGTTGCTTTCATCTATGAAAGCATTGGGATGTTTTGTTATAACTGTGGTGTGCTAGGCCACAACAAGAATGCATGCTCAACATGTATTACAAAACCTAGATGGAATGACACTGCTTTCAAGTACACCAACTGGAGCAAGGATTTGACGATGAAGAGTGAAGATAAGCCCCTTTTCGTGATCAGAAAACGCGATAGATGGGGGGTCTTTGATGAATTAATAAGGTTCTATCCTTTCAGAAGATTCGAAGGGGACGATGAGGACACGGACAAAGATTCTAAACAAGGGGACCAAACTCGCAACACTGCGAGTTTCAAAGTTGGGGAAATTCAAGTACAGGTACAAAACACAGCAGACAACTCAAAAAAGGAAAAGAAAAAAGATGGGTCAGAATCAAGTAAGAGGAAAAGGGAAAACACTGGTTTGCTAGGTGATATTACCAATGGACTGGAACTACCTGAGGATCCCTTTGAAATCTCTGCAACACAGTTTCTAGGACTTTATAAAGCTTTTCAGAATGAGTGGAAGGACATAGGTAAAAGCTTGGTGGTAAATGGTGACAGCGTTAAGGAAATGATGAACGAAAAATATAGCACAATCGAGGAGCTCTATAAGGATTTCATTCACGGAGAAAAGGAGACCTACATAGCGAGGAAGGATCAAGTTAATGAGGTACAAAACAAAGGGAAAGCAATAGTGATTGCATCTGCTGAAGATAGAGAAAGGAGAACTAAATTCAAATTTGATGGTAGAGTTGTGATGGGTAATAATAGGGTTGCAAACGAGCTGAGCCGAGCCGAATACTAGATGTACAGGCTTGTTTGTTTAATTTTTCGAGCCGAGCCGAACCGAGCTCAAAATTAAACGAGTCAGGCCGAGCCGAGCTCAAATTTAAACGAGTCGAGCCTGAGCTTCCAATGATCCAAATTAGAAATATTATAACTTGCTTATTTAACTTATAGAACCATCTTTTTTAGTTGTTTTTTATGGTTGAAATGAGATTTTCTTGAATATTTGGTATTTGATGGAGTGTATAACATGAAAATATGAAACATAACATTAATAAAAAAATAAATGTCTAAATAAATTAAAAATATCCAATTTAATATCGAAGGTTTAATAGTATATTTATAAGTAAATAATATATTAATTTATAATTCATAATTTTAAACGAGCTCACGAGTCGAGCTCGAGCAGGCTCGCTTATTTATCGAGCTTAAAATGAAGCTTGAGTTTGAGCTTGTTTATATTCGAGCCGATCTCGAACGAGCTTTTCTCCGAGCCGAGCTCGAGCGGCTTGGTTCGTTTGCAGCCCTAGGTAATAATAGAGATAGTGATGTCGCTATAGTACCAGATATCAACTACGGAGCACAGATGGGGTTGAATAACTTACTATACAATAGTCCTTGGAATATGGGAAACACAAATGAGGAAAACTCAACTAAAATGACAGTTCAAGCTGCACAAGGCCTAATTGACTTGAACATTGATAGTAATCTAAAAAGAAAGACGGCTGATGGTGTGAATGATGAAATCTTTGCAAGTAAGAGGAGGAAGCAGGAAGAATTCGAGATGATGGGAAAGAAGATAGGGGAAATTCAACTCTTCATGGACGATTTATCGACTGTTTAAGCGATGTTAAACATCAGTTCATGTTAAAGGAGGGCCTCTACCCGCAACCTAAAGGAGCAATGGTGATTAACAAGAGCAACAACAACAAGGTATACTATTGTGAAGGAATTTCGTGTAATGGCCATTTTGATAAAGACTATGAAAGCGCAAGTGAATCTAACGATGCTGCTAACTCCGAGGTTCATCCTGTGAGAGGAGGAAACATTGGAAACTTCCAAGAGTATGGTGAAGCTGCTGGGGGTGAATGCGTATAATGGATAGTTGCATGGTGTGGAACTGCCAAGGCGCGAGGGCAGCCTTGACTCAACGCAGTATGAAGGCCCTACTTTCTAGTTTTAATATTTCTATTTTATGTTTGTTAGAGTCGAAGTTAAAGTTCAATGGTGTTAGTTCAGTTAAGGTTTTAGAGTCTTTCAAGTACATCCACTGTGTTAATCCCACTGGCTCTCATTCAAAGTCAGGTGGGATATTAGTGGCTTGGAAAGAAAATGTTAATCTATCTATCTGTTTTCCGAGTCCTTATTATGTAATTTGCAAGATTAATGAACTATGTAATAGGACCTGGTTCCTTGTGTTTGTGTATGCGCCCTGTGATGATAAATTGAGAGGTGAATTGTGGGAAGAATTAACAAAATGGAACACTAAACAGGAGGAAGTTGTGGCTCTTCTTGGAGATTTTAATGAAGTTGCAAAATTTGCAGAAAAAGAAGGTAAAAAACAACCAAATTTAGATAGAATCATCAACTTCAACAACTTCCTAAGAAATAATAGCCTGTTAGAACTTGAATCAAAGGGGTGTTATTTTACATGGAATAATAATAGAGAAGGAAAGGAAAACGTTAGAGAAAGGCTTGATAGAGGACTATGCAACCTTAAATTTTTGGAAATTTTTCAAAACGCAATCATCAAAGTGCCTCCCGCAGTGGGCTCGGATCATTCACCCTTAATACTTCAAAAAGACACTAAGATTGCATCAAGAAAGAAATATTTCATTTTTTACTCGAGATGGTTAGAAGATGAGAAATGTCTTGATATAATTCAAAACTCATGGAATGCAAGCGATAGTGGAGACTCGATTGGAAAGTTTCAAGCTAAGAAAAATAAGACTTGTAAGTCACTAACAACTTGGAGCAAAAATACGTTTCCTAACTAAAAAAAAAGGATAATGGAATTACAATAAGAATTGGAATTTCTACAAGATAAAAGTAATGAAGAATACCAACACGATAAAATCAAAGCTATTAAAAATGAAATGGAAGGCTTATGGGAAAAAGAGGAAATCTATTGGGCCGATAGAGCAAGAGACATACACATTCAATGCGGAGATAGAAACACAACATATTTTCATAATAGCACCAAGGTTAGAAGGAGCATAAATAGAATCATATCAATAAAAGATGAAAATGGATTTTGGACGGAGGAAATAGATGAGATTAAGAAGATATTCCAAAACTACTATATTAACTTTTTAAAAAAAAGAAGAAATAGCATATGAGGAAAAGGAAGACATCACGAGATTTATCCCACATAAAGTGACAGAAGATATGAATAAGGAATTGGTCAAACTACCAAATGAGGAAGAGATAAAAGAAGCTGTTTTTAATATGTCGGGAGCCAAAGCACCAGGACCGGATGGACTAACGGGTAAGTTCTTTCAAGAATTCTGGAAAATCATAAAAGGAGATGTGAAGAGAATAGTATGGGATTTTTTCAACTTCAAATGTAACATTGAAGAAATTAATGATACTCTTATAACACTAATTCCTAAAGGAGAATCACAAGAAGAACCTAAAGATTATAGGCCAATAGCATGCATTAATTTCATATTCAAGATTATAGTTAAAATTATGGCTAGTAGACTCCAAACATACATGGATACTATAATTTCTCCAACACAATCGGCTTTTATATAAGGAAGATGCATTCAAGACAATATTCTGGTAGCCCAAGAAATTTCATATTTTTTAAAGAATAAAAATAAATCTAAAAAGAAATATGCGGCGATAAAAATTGATATGGCAAAGGCGTATGATAGAGTCGATTGGGACTTTCTGATGGACGTTTTGGATAAGATTAGATTCTGCGAGGAATGGAGGAAATTGGTGTACACGTGTATCTCAACAGTCAGCGTGCAGTTAAAAATTAATGGGGAAAGACTTGGAAAATTTGCAACGGAAAGAGGATTACGACAAGGCGATCCACTATCACCGCTTTTATTCTCTATCATGACGGAGTCACTAATTTACCTCATCAAAGAGTACACAGATAATGAAGATTTCAAAGGTCTAAAAATAACTAGAAAGTGTCCAAGTTTAACTCACCTTCTATTTGCCGATGATGCGCTTTTCTTTATGGAAGCTACCTCAGAGAACGTGGACAAATTTAAAGAATTGTTAAATAAGTATTGTAGTAACTCAGGGCAGGCAGTCAACTATGGAAAATCATCCATCCTATTTAGTATAGATATAGAAGAGAAGCTGAAAGCTAAATTAGAAAGCAAATTGGGAATCTCCAGTACAAACTCTCTGGGTAAATACTTAGGAATTCCGCTTACGCTAAGCAAATCAAAAATGGAAAATTTGAATTACATTAAAGATAAAATAATTAACAAGGCATCTAGCTGGACATCAAAGTATTTATCGGAAGGAGGAAAGGAGGTGTTAATTAAGGCGGTCCTCCAATCTATCCCTAACTACGCCATGTCTATTTTCGAATTTCCAAAAAATCTTTGCAAAAAATTGTCTAGTATTACATCGAAATTTTATTGGGACATAATGGACAAAAAAAGAATTCACTGGGTCTCGTGGAAAAACATAGCTAAATCAAAGAAAATTGGGTGCTTAGGTTTCCGAGATTTTCACAAAATGAATTTGGCAATGCTAGCAAAACAAGCTTGGAGATTAATGAATAACCCAAATTCTTTAGTGGCGCAAGTATTGAAAGGTATATATCACCCTAATGATGATTTATGGAATGCTAAGCTTAAACAAAGGAGGTCTTGGAGTTGGGCAAGCATAATGAAAGGTCTATCTTTCTTGAAAAAAGAATGTTGCTGGCAAATAGGAAATGGGTTAACAACAGATATTTGGGAAGATAATTGGATTGAACCGGGAATGAAATTGGACAAATGTGATTGGATACCAATCAATAAGGTTGCGGAATTATTTAATAATGGGTATACGGGTTGGAATAATAATTTACTGAACCTAATTTGCAACAAAAGGGAGGTGCTGGAAATTAATAATGCACATTTAATTAATATTCAAAAAGAAGATAGAATTATTTGGCCCCATACAAAAGACGGAGATTACACTACGAAATCGGGTTATCATTTGTTGGTCAACGAGGAAATTAATAATGAGAGTAACTCATCCAAGAAAGCTTGTGAAGAAGGCAAATCAACCTTATGGAATCTGGTATGGTCGGCCAATGTACCAACGAGAATGAGAAACTTTGTATGGAAAATAATTAGAAATGCGATTCCGACTAAGAAAAACCTTAAAAAAAGAAAGTGCATACAAGATGTAACATGTGAATGATGCGAGGGAGCTGAGGAATCAAGTGAACATTTATTTTTAGCAATGCCCACTTAGTATCGCTACTTGGGCGGAATCTCCATTACAATTAAAAATTAATAAAGATGATAAGCTCATCTTCAAAGATTGGTTTGTTAATACGATAGAGAACTATTCAATGAATGGCTGGGATAAGCAAAAACTGGCTAGTACGATGATCGTAGTACTTTGGAATATCTGGAAGGCCAGAATGAAAGGGTATCACGAAAAAAAGAATTGGGACATAAAGGAAATAATAAGTAATTCAAGACGAACAATCGAGAAAATATATGATAATAATCAACGGAAAAAAGATAAAAACACATCAAAGAAGCCAAATCAGGACAGCGTATTGGATGACAACAATAGGGAGAATTACATAGCTTTTAATATGGCAGATATAAATTGGTTTAATGATACATCCTTCACGAATGGAAACGAACAAGCGGGTATTGCCTCGATAGGAATAGACAACAAAGGGATTATAAAAAAGAAAATAGGGAAAAGGAAGATGGTCCGAAGCGCAAAAGAAGGGGAGGCATACGCGATATTACAAGCAATGAAAGAGTCGGAAAATCTTAATTTTAATAAGATTAATTTCTACACAGACAACTTATCAATCGTACAAGACATATACAACAAAAGGAAAATAGATTGGAAAATGCAGCCAATAATTGAAGTAATTTGAAATTGGTTACAGAGGTTTCCAGAGTGGAAAATTTTCCATATAAAAAGAGATCACAACGCAGTAGCCGACATAGCATCTAAATTCTGTAGAAAAGAAGGAGACTTAGACCATATTAATCTAGAAAGTGTAAACGATAGTATGATTAATTTGTTTCTATCTCATAATTGTAATAACGTTTGACCTTTATTTCATTTAATGACAAAAAAAAACCTATTCCATATATTATATAAGATATACATTATCTAAAAAAACCAGATTTAACAACTGAGTTGTCGAATTAGTATAGTGTTGCAAATACTTTTTGACTTAGTATATTATTACAAATATTTTTTAAAATTGGTATATTCTTAAAAAAAACTCTTAAAATTCACATGTGATTTTTTTTTAAATGAAAAGTAGGTCTTAGTCTACCAAGCCTTCATATGTAGCTCTACGACTTTCCAAGAGTGTGAATGGATGGATTATATATGGGTTGTACTACATGTAAGTTAATCGACTATAACTTGTGCAAAACATATCTTGTAAAAAATTATAGACATTCGTAATTAATATAAATTTAAGTGGGATGTCACCGGGTAGCTAGATAATCTTAAAATACTAACCCTAAAAATGGGAACTGAAAATATGGAGGTAGCAAAGAGATCATGTGCTAGAGACATGAGCCCAGCATGCATCCGCAAGACATGCATATGCGCGCACCCAATCTTGACCAAAAAGAGCAACAATGCCAATGCCTGCGTAAACCATGTGGAGCCACTAAAATTCACACAGTTTATAATCAATCAATATTATTGTTGTCTATTTCTGGCGGCGGATTATTTATAAGAGAAGAAACTTCAGAGTTTGTCTAGGTTTTCTTTTATTTTTGTCGGAATTGGTAACCTCTCTTCTAACTTCGACCAAAAAAGAAAGTAGCTTTTGTGAGGAGTTGATTAAGCATTGACACATGAAATTGAAAAAAAATCCTTATATGCTCAGACAATCTTGATATTATTCAAGGTATCATGTCGATGCCAATTACGTGATAGAAAGTCAATCTGTTCATCAAACGAATCAGAAACATCGCTAAAGAACATACAAACATGTTCTTCAAACATCTACCGCGAAGATTCAATAGGATGGCAGACCGTACTGCGCGTTCAACTAGGCAGAGGACTGCATCAACTATTGGTGCCCCAGTTCTCTCGACTCGGAATTGGCTAACAGCCACTAGATTATAGCGTACCTTTTACTTTATCCAAAAAAAAAGGATTGATAATGTGTAAAAAGTCAATACCATAAATTATATAATATTTTCTCCCAACACCCGTAGTTCGATAAACTGAATTAACAATTTACCAAATAATTTTGATAATAATAAAAATTGAATATCAAATAAAAAAGAAAAAATACAATAACATTACATAATCCATTTTAATTGTCCAAAGAGACAAATAGACTTAAACATTTGTTGTAAAATAGTCGAGTTTTGGATTGAGTTTCAAAATAGGTTTAACACAAGAAATTAAAAATAAAACAAAAAGTGAAGAACACTGGATATATCGTGGTTCGACAAAATAGCCTATATCCATGTTGGGCTCGGATTAGAGAGCGCCTTTCCACTATCACCGTTGTGTATCACTGATTACAATCTTCACAATTACATAAACCACTGAATCCAACAAACCCTAATTATAGAACCAACAAATCTAAGCAATACTCAACTACGCTGAATATCTAGCCTTGAATCAGTAAGATTCAAGGAAATCGCAAGATTACTCTATCCATTACAAAGGATTTAATCTCTTGAATGCAATGAATGAGCAAATCCTAGTTTGACTCGTAAAAGAGGCGAGAGAGAATATCTGAACAAAGTGAAGGAGAGAATAAGAGAGTTGTGAAGAGCCGAGGTTATTTATATGAGACATAACATGACTTAATCTCAGCCGTCCATATAATATAAGATCAACGCTCCACATTTCTTCCGTCTTTACTTAATTAAAACGATACCGTATAGATGAGTATTAAGCCATTAAAGACCATTCAGACTAAGCTTCCACATAAGCTTGGAGTTGGTCAATCCTTCCACGTCAACTAATACACTTCACATATTCCCACATCTCCACCTTGAAGTGTATATCACAAAAGGATCGGCTACAAGAACATCATCTCCAACAGCAGTGATAAAGGAGGCACAAATCAAATCTTCATAGCCCAAAGTACCTGCACAACAATTAACCAACAAATCCAAACAGAGTTTGAATTTGCAGTTAGATACCAGTTTTAAACAAATAATAAGTACTTTCACTGTCATCACCATCACTACCACCACTACTACCATGCATTTAACCACCATTACAGTCACCACAACCACAACCACCACCACCTACTACTACTAATTTCATCACACACGCGTGCGTCCATGAATTTTTTTTAAATCGTTATAACTAATTCTAAAAAAGAAAAATAAATAATTTTTATTTTTGGATAAAGATAATTAATATTTATGTATATGGTTTTTTTATCTATTTGTTTCGCAGATACAAAATTCACTATTTAAAACATGAAATTCCCTGTTCGAAATGGTGATTATTATTTTGCAAACACAAAATTCACTGTTTGAAATAATGAGTTTCGTGTCTGTAAAAAAAAAATCATAGACGTAAATATTAATTTGTTTTATCCAAGTATGTAAATTTTTTATTTTTCTAATTTTTAAGAATTAGCTATGACGATTGTTAAAAAATTTCACGAACGCACGCGTTTATGATAGAATTAGTAGTAGGTGGTGATGGTGGTGGTTGTGTTTGTGGTGGTAGTCGTTGTTGTTGTTGTGGTGGTGGTTGAGGTTGTAGTGATGGTGGTGGTGGTATTAATAGGGTGATAGTGGTGGTGGTAAGGTAGTGGTGGTGAAAAGTTGTAATAGAGTGGTTAAATTTAAATAATAAATAATAAAATAATTAAAATAATTATAAAAGAATATTTCTGTCAAGGGATATTTTTAATAAAAAATCTTATTAGGAGTTGTTTTTAGCAGATAAGTTTTTTAATAAATATTTATAAATAAATGGTTTAATTTTTATTTACATAATGTTGTGTATAAATTTTAGCAACTAGAAATTCTACAGTTTTTTTAGCATATTTTAAAATTTGATACTCTTATATTTTTTATAAATAATTTAAACACCAATTGCATTAATGGTAAAATGATATTCTTGTTTTCTTCTTTTGTTCGATAATAATATTCTGATTATACAGAATAGTAATAATGAACTAAATTTTTTATCGAAACTAAAATGCTCATTACAAACCCAACCTTTTGAAACTAACGGGTAAAGACTAGAAATGTCAATAAAGTGGGTTTAGAGAGGATTTGCCTATCCCTATATCTCGTCTCACAAAAAAGAAGAAGCCTTACGCCTCGCCCTGCATCGCCCCGCTCCGCCTCTGTGTTGTTCTTCCCCCGCCTTGCTCTACTTTTTAAATCCCCGCGAGATGTGGGTTCTATCCGTGGATTTCAGTTTGATCATTCGAATTATTACAAATTTTATTATTTTTAAACTCTCAAATTTCATTCTTCAGAATTTGCATTTGTATTTTGATGTTTAGACAAATTCTTCCCTTGAAGTTACACTTTGATTTTAATTATTAAAACTTTGTGCGTTATAATAGACACACTCTTTGATTTGAATAATTATTAAAATTAAAATATATTTATAATCATTATATATTATATACCTGTGGGGTGGGGAATACTTATCCCCACACCCCGCCTCAAACCCCATATAGTATCTTAAAACCTGTTTCGTTTAAAGTAAGGTGGGGCGAGTACCCACAAACTCGTACCCCATTGACATCCATAGTAAAGTCTTAAACATAGATGAATTTATTTGGTCATTACTAGCATTTACATAATGTTGTGTCATTTTTTCCAAAATTTTCTCCAATATATAGACTAAATTCATTTCGAGTTATTCATTGACAAAAAGAAGTTAGGGTCCGATTGGTACGCGGTAATGAATTTGGATGAGAACGGAATAAGTCAAGTATTAAAATTACCATGATAATACAATTAATTTGGTAGTTATTATACCATCCTTGGTATGTCATAAGGATGGAAATGAAATTAATTAATTGACTATTATCATATACTTGATATTTGACTATTATCATATACTTGATATAATATAACATTGTATTATAATATTAAATACATTCTATAAAAATTATAAAACTATACTAATTATAACAATTTAATTAAATAATTTTACCTATTAATGATGGGTGTTAATTAAAAAAAGTAAGCAACTCTATCGATTAAGAATTGAATTTTGTTTTGTAGATAAAACTAATATATCGTTAGAATCTTTATTAAAAACATCGTTTGTAATATTTATTTTTTGGCGGAACTTTCGAGTCCTTCTTTTACTCTTATCTCTAGGAGTAAGAATCTTGCGGCTGACTGGGTTGCCAAACAACAGCTTTTAAGCAATTTGTTTGACAACTGGGATGTCTGTATCCCTCCCCAGTTAGCATCTATCTTTAGTACGGACATTAACCCGATAGGGGTTGGGTAATTTGTAACCGTTTCTTCTATCTATCTATATAATTATGCTTTGAACAAAAAAAAATATATCGTTAGAAAAAATTGATGTTTATAAAAAATATATATTGTAGGTTTTTCTTTTGGCAGGTGATTAGATATAAGAATTTATCAATGAATAAATGCGTTTTGTTTCGCTACCAATTAAATGAAATTTGATTATAATGCTAATTATAATTATGCATGTGTTGTCAAGATTTATAAATAGAGTAATGATATATACCACACAAATTCATACCACCTAGTTACCACCTATGACGTGGCATGAATTGGTTGGAAGTAAATCTTTAATCAAATTAAGAAAATAAATTAATTAAAGACTTTTAACCAACCAATTCATGCCACGTCATGGGTAGTATACTTGGGTGGTATGAATTTGGATGGTATATATCATTACTCTTATAACTTTAAGATAAATTAGAAATTAAAAAGTTTAAATTTCATTCTTAATGTAAATGAAATGGTCTAATACCATAGAGAGAAGGGTGGAATGAATATTACCATTTTTATACGATTAAGATTGCTAAGAAAATAACTATCCTATCTATTTCGACTTCTACCAAGTATAGGATTAAAATTTCTTAAAAAATATTATTTCATTCCTAATTTTATTATTCTATACCAATCGCCCTTTAATAGTTAGTGATTGGCATAATAGTTAGTGATTGGGAATTAATTAGTAAATACAAATATTTAACCATCTTTGGATTCATGGTCCTGCACGAGTCACGTGAAGTAAAAATAATATATTCAGAGATTGGAGAGGATCTTGACCATATCAGACTCATATGGACCTTTGTGCTTGATTTCATTATTCAAATCACACCTTTCTAAAGAATCTTTACCAACACCAATCTAGTTAACAAACTGTAAAACAGTTGAATAACAGTTAAATGGTCTAAAAAATTAACCCTATATAGATACCAACGATACTTTAAATTGTCTACCATATATAAGAAATCAACCTATCGGTAATCTACTGTTTTGGTTTCACACCGCATATGCGTACGTTAGCACATGAAACCTTGAGTCAGTTCAAAAGTCAAAACCACCCTTTCTCGTTTTTCTTTTTGAGTAAATTAGCCTGAATTTAGAAAGCCTCGAGTAGGACTTCCAAGTATATATTCATACAAATATTTTCACAGTGATTAAATAAGTGGAGGTTTTATGGAAAAAATATATTATTATATTATTGTATAATAACCCTCCCTTCTATATATACGTTTGATAAGTCAGCAGTCTCATAAGTCTTAACACAAAGGCTTTGTTTGAGCTGCTGGTTTTCTGCAACTCGTTTTTCTTTCCTAAAAAAATCTTAGTAACCCAATTCAAGATTTCTCAAGCTTAGTAATAGGTACGTCTCATTTTTCTCATTTCTCATTCTTTTTTGTTATTACTATTACATATTTTTGCTGTTTGTGTTACTCTACTAAAATCTTAGCTGGACATAATTATGATATTTTGTTAGATTTTGTGTTAGTTGAGGTGTTAACGTTTTTGTTGAATGTTTGGTGTGTCCACCCAAAGAGCCAAAGAGACTGACTGATTAGCTGTGGCACGTTTGCTTGTGTTTCACACTACTTTCTCTTTCACATACATTAAAACGTGTGTTACTGTGTGTAATTTTTATGTTTATGTGCTGTTTCTAGCTGTGTGTTTCAATGGATTGTGGGGCTCAATCTCTAACTACAACAACCCCATACCAACACGGCCAAATCCAGAGGAGTTGGAAAACCTTTTTATTAATATAACTTTTTTTAAAGGAGACTAAATTTACTTTTTAAGTTAAAATTATGGATTAATTTATAAAAACAAATCTGATTTATTTTTTTGGGCCCGCCTTAGATCTGCCCACTGAGGATTTTCAATTAAACATTCTTGATATCTAAGCAGGCCCCTTTCAAAATCTTCATGATTGGTTTTTCTTTCTTGCTATTTAATCTCATTAGTATTACTAGTTAGTTAGTTAGTTACTTGCTTCACACTCTTGGTTTGTGATTCGTAATATTTGATTCTTGTTTATTATTTCCACCACTTAGAAACAGTGAGCTTTTCACTAAACATGGATGATGAATATGAGAAGCTCATCAGAAGAATGAATCCTCCTAGGTAAAAAAACTTATCTTCGTTTTTTACCTTTTTAATTGTCACATTTATTCTAATTTCACTTCTTCTCTTTTGTCAGAGTTGTAATTGATAATGAATCCTGCAAAAATGCCACTGTCATACAGGTATATCGTACTCTCTTTTTTTGGTACAAATTTAATTTATTTATTTACTAAATTTGTTATTCCTTGTATAGGTGGATAGTGCTAATAGACATGGAATACTTCTTGAGGTTGTCCAAATCCTTACTGATTTAAACCTCATTGTAATGAAAGCTTATATAAGCTCCGATGGAGGATGGTTCATGGATGGTAATTCCATTTTTACTTTCTTTAAAATAGTAAAATATTCTATTTTTCACGATTTAATTAAAATGGTATTTAATCAATTGTTTTGCAGTGTTCAATGTTACTGATCAACATGGAAACAAAGTAACCGATGAAGGGATCATCAATTATATTCAAAAGGTGCGTCTTGTCTTTAATATATAACCGATTCGAACTTTTTTCCGTTTCTAAATCGTTTTAAAAAAAAAAAACAGTCTCTCGGTCCAGATTCGAATTTTGCATCGTGTGTTCGGAGATCGATCGGGGTTAAATCAACGACCGATCACACAGTTATCGAGTTAATTGGAACAGATCGTCCGGGCTTACTTTCCGAAGTAAGTGCCGTTCTAACTCAACTGAAATGCAACGTTGTAAACGCCGAAGTGTGGACCCACAATACACGAGCAGCGGCTGTAATGCAAGTAACCGACGAACAAACCGGAGCTTCAATAACCGATTCGGAGAAATTATCATTAATCAAACATCTTCTATGCAATGTACTTCGAGGAAGCAACAAATTAAGAGAAGCTAAGACAGTAGTGTCGGATGAAGCTACTACTCACACGGAACGAAGGCTTCATCAGATGATGTTTGCTGATCGAGATTACGAACGTGTTAACGATGATTCATCTGATGAAAGAGAAAGACCACATGTTAGTGTCGTGAATTGGTACGATAAAGACTATACAGTTGTAACAATTCGATGTAAAGATAGACCAAAGCTTTTATTCGATACTATTTGCACTTTGACGGACATGGAATACGTTGTTTTCCATGGAAGTGTTGATGCTGAGGCGGGCCCACAAGCATATCAGGTAAATTTAGTCTAGATTTACTCTCATTTTACTATTATTAGTTTACACTGTGTAAAACTGATTTTTTTTTTTTTTTGAAATATTTTTTAGGAATATTGTATAAGACACATCGATGGATCGCCTGTTAAATCAGAGGCGGAGAGACAAAGAGTTATACAGTGTCTTGAAGCGGCAATAGAAAGGAGAGTTTGTGAGGTAAGGATTCTTTCTTAATAATTAATTAATTATTTTTTAAATCTATCTTCTCTTTAATTTATTATTTTTTACAGGGATTTAAACTAGAGTTATGCACTACGGATAGAGTGGGATTATTATCGGATGTTACTAGAATATTCCGAGAGAATAGCTTGACAGTTACTCGTGCAGAAGTTTCGACTAGAGATGGCAAAGCGGTAAATACGTTTTATGTTAGTGATGCCTCGGGGTACCCTGTTGATTCGAAGATTATAGATTCGATTCGTCAAACAATAGGGCAGACTATTTTGCGAGTCAAAGGAGCTCCAGGAGAGTCAAATCAAAGTCCGCAAGAATCTCCGACTAGATTTCTCTTTGGTGGTCTTTTTAAGTCTCGATCGTTTTGTAATTTCGGTTTGGTTAGGTCTTACTCTTGAATTAACTAGTTGAAATGTCTTTTTATTGTATATACGAATCTCCACTACAGATAGTATCTATTTATATTTTATTCTCAGTAGTATGATGGTCTAATACAACGTTGGATCTGCTAGATAATGCTTACTGATTGTGTGACATCCTTAGTAAAATTGTGTTTGTTTTTTGTAGACTTTTCAATTGTCTTAAATTTTGGTGGCAAAACTTCAAATTTGTATTAGCAAAAATGGGTTAGTTAATCCCATGGATTATTCAAACTTTTTGACTTTAAAGTAAATTCGTGACTCCAGGCCTCTTTAGTAGATTCAAATCTACTAATATTTGAATTGGATCCTTAAGTAATTTAGGTTCAAAAGGTTGGTGAATATTCTCAAAAGGTTCAAATTAAGAACACTAATTCTATTTTGAATCATTGTGAATATTCCAAAGGGTCAAACTAAGAGCACTAAATCTACTTTGGAACATCGTGTTTGATGTCGACCAAAAAAAAAGAAAAAAAAGACATCGTGTTTGCTGTAGTTGGTCAAAATAAGTTTAATTTTTTTAAATAATAATCTTAATGGAGCTATCAGTCTAATTTGTTGTCAGCCATGGGTCGGCGGCTTACTTATACATTCAAAACACGGGAAAGTTGTCTTATACTTTCGTCCTAATTACTTTTCGAACAAAATTTTTATAATTCACGTGATAGCAGAGTTGGTATTTAATCCAATCGTTTTTATTCACATCTGAATCACTTCCATGTTAATTTTAAAATTTAAACTTGTTCTTTTATTGAAAAATACACATGCAAGGAGAAATATTAAAAGTTATGTTAGTCTTATAACAATAACTCTAAATTAAAATTACATAACATAACAGAAGGATAGTGATCTGATATTATTATTTTGTGTGACGCGTCTTTCACTTCTGCTCCGAGGCCAATGTACATTGAAATTATTAAATACGATAAGAAGTCTAGGAGTAGGACAACGAAACTACTGATGTGTTTCGGAACATCACTTACAGAGGGTGAACGAAAGGCGGTACTAGAAGTAGTGGAGTCATGTGAGGAAACAAATGAGTATAAGATGACGATTTTTTTTTGACAACCTTGAAGTAACGCAAGGTATCACGTTACTTTCAGCAGCAGCTTGGTCTATCCAGCCAGTGTTGAAGAAAATAGCATAGTGAGCGGAGGGTATGGTCGACGTATCTTTCCACCACATCCTAAACGCTTCACTGGTCATGCAGATCGCATTGCTAAACAAGCTAGGCGGAAGGCCAGAGTGTGTGTGGAACATCGATTTGTGGAAGCATTCTTCTCGAGACTAGAGATAGGTTGAACCAGCCGACCACATACCATGGTCGTTTAACCTATCCAAAAAAATGCCTTTAAACTAAGACCTTATATTTGAAATCATCCATGATAGTTCATAAATCTACCATACAATCAATAAGAAAATTAAAATACATGTTAATTAACTTTAGATCCACCCGATCTATTTTCAAAGTATGTCGAGTATCTTCCTAAGTACGTATAGTAGGTTTCAAGATTTGAGAATGGTGATAAATATATTTTAAGTTAAGCTAGATAGCCACGAAATCTGGGTATCCATGGGAAATATTCCACGCCGACCCTGCTTCCTACACATACACACTTGGTTATGGAAAATGATGAATTTTCCCACCGTATACTCTGACAATCAAGTCTGAATATGTGGGTGTATTATATAAGTGGGAGATAATTGTGTGCCAAAAGAATATGTACCTTCTTCATGTTATGTGTGGGGTACATAGGCACTTATTGAGCCCGACATGTTTTGTATTAATTTGTATGATTTGACATGATTGACGAGGTGATCGCAAGTATGCCCTTCCCAGCCCTCCAAGACATTTTGTCAAATGTCTCTTTAGATCCTTTCTCGAAGGGTGTGTAATACCCGAAAAGGCACCCTTTGGGTGTATGACTTTAAGTTATGTGTTGACATTTATTTTACTCTTCTCAGGGATGGATCCCTACACATGGTTCTTCTGATTGTGTCGGTTCCCGGTCATCTCGGGCTTATCAGTTATCCCCTTTATTTATTTTTTTGCAATTTGAACATACCTCTTTAAGAAATTAACTTGGAAAAATTCACTTTGTTAGCCTAAAAGCTATATTTTGGTTGATAACTAGTGACAAAACAATACATTTTTAGCATGTCCAATTTTACAATGAAATCGAGATCGGTAGTGTAACTTACATGTTCAAGGAAGTATAAATGACGAAGAAGAAGATGATAAACGAGGAGAGCTAAATAGTTGTTGTATGAGAGAATGCTTAAAGATGAAGATGATAGAAGCTAAAGGAAGATTGGGCTATAATACTTGGTGAGCTAAGAATAAGATAATGTTAATAATATGAATAAGAGCTTGGTTGATGAAGAGAAGACTGAAAACAGAGTGTCGGACCTCCAAAGGACTAAAAGGAGGAATGCCTAAACTGGCCAACAGAAGAAGACAAAGAAGGATAAGAAGATCGAACCTCCAAAAACAGAAACTAGGTGAAACATCTAAAGTCATTGGAGATTGAAGTTGAGAAGAAGAGAAGTCTGAACCTTGAAGCTAGAACTATGTATAATGCCTTAACTTGTTGGATATTGAAGTTGAGAAGATGAAGACTGGATAACTAGACCAAAGTACGTCCGATACCCGATGCACTTTATTATTAGGTTAGAAGATTTGACTCCCAGTATATAAATGAACATTTCGAGTGTGGGAATACGTTGGGTTATGGATAACGACTAGAAAGGACACATATAGAGTCGTTAGTGTACTGTTTGTCAAGTAGCCATATAAGACACATAACCGGGCATCCGACCAAAAGAGACAGATGCCCGCACATTGAAAAATCAGCAAACCGGATGACATGTGCCAAAGACGTTGGATTAATTTTACCTACTTATAAGCCACTTAGGTGGCTCTTTATCTTTACGAATTCAAATTTTATTCAAAAAATGTTCAAAAGAGACCCAAAATAATATTCCTTATGTATTTATTTGTTTAGTTATATCCCAAAAACACTTTTTAATCAACTCATTTAGGAGTTTAGAATCTAGGCTTGGTAGATTAGTAGTAATCATAAATCCTAGGGTTTTTCTCTTGATCAAGTGAAAGGGGTGTTCTTCCATATACTAGAGAAGGGTGAGTTAGAGCTTGTGTGAGAGATACAAAGCATGAAGTCTTCATGGATTATGAAATGGTAGACCGGGGTAGTATTGTCTACTATTCCTTGTGTGGTGATACACAAGAGAAGGCTTCACGAGCTTTTGTAGTGTTACATCAAAGTGGAGATTGTCTACTTGTTTTTTTAGTGTTTAGTGTGGTCCTTGAATGATTTTTTATAGAGAGTGTAATGTTTGTTCTCCCACCTTTAAGATACACAAGTATTTCTATTGAAAGGAGTTGAAATCTAAGGGTTCTCATCCCTTAGGTTGTGGATGTTAGCTAATAGAGCCAAACCACTCTAAATATCGTGTTTGTCTTCCCTTCCTAAACTTTTTAGTTTTGTGGATGCCATTGGTTTTGTCTATTGCCTGCATATTTCATATTTTTTAGGCTTAGAATATTGCATTCTCAGTTATTGTAAATAGATTCCTTTAATCTATGGATAGTGTTCATCATAGAATAAATTGACACATAGTTTCACTGAGTATATGATACGCATATATATTATCTCTAAGTGTTGTTCTAGCCACTTCATTTAAAGTCCTAACAAATAAGATTTTTAAGTTGGATCAAAGGATCTTATTTGTGCTAGATTTTTTATTTTGCATTGTCATATTCACAACCATCTAGTAAATTATCTTATGGTTCGCACTCCTTATGCTTTTCGCATTATTGGGGAAATGCATGTCTTTGGATGTGTTTTTTTATCTAGAGGGCTTGATCCATCCTCCTTAATTACATTTTTGTGGGGGAAAATGTGTGATAAATAAACAGATATATAAATTAATAATAAAGGACACACACCCTTGACTAGCATGAGAAACTTACTACAAGTATTGCAGATTGTTTGCAAGTTTAGTTAGTAAGTAAAGTTTGTCCACAGAGATTTGATCCATTAGATCAAATTTTATTCAATAAGTGTAGACGAATTTAGATGTTTAAAAACAGAGATAAGATTAATATTTATCTGATATGAATATATAAATAAGAATACATATGAATTAATATGAATGTAAGTCAGATAAATTAGGGTTTACTAATATGAGCCTATCTTACTAAGTTGTTATTCTAACCTTAAGGGTGAATTGAGCATTATATATTAACCGGGATTCTAAATTCTTCCTAACTCCCTAACGGGTGTGAACTGAGAGGTACAAGGTTCGAAACCCTCCCTAAACATGGGTAACTAGTTTTGATTTACCTGGGAATATACATGGGAAGGCGTGTATATCCCTGTTGGATTAGTCGTGGTGCGCACAAGCTGGCCCGGATCACCCACGTACCAAAATAAAAACCTCTCCACTACTAGGGGACTTGGGTAAGGGGACCTTGCGTAGTGATCGGTGGTTAAATCAAACCTTTATGGCTATCTAGCTAGGCAAGCCCGTCAGGATCACTATCGCACACTAGACGATTGTGTGATGTTGTCAATAACTGAATCCCCCTTCCGGGTGTTAACTCAATTACTAAGTATAGCCCTAAAATTGGCCAAATCTAGGGCTGGAAATAATAAGTCAAAGCACATAATACAGATATACGCCAAGCTCAAATCAATTAAAATAACAAATAGTATTATGGGATGTAAGACAAAAATAATAACCCGAACAATTAAATAATAAACTTATAGAATAAAAGTTTAGAAATATGGTTAAGCCACAGATCTATAGCTAATTACCCTAAATATAGAGAAGGAGAGATGTAGAAGAGGAGTTTGCCACTCTCCTTCTTCTTGCTTCTTGTCTTCCTCTACAGGTCTGCTTGCTTCTTTGGATGATAAACTTGATACCGATGATCAACATTCAAGCAAGGACTATGAATAATTGAGCAAGGACATGCTTACAATGATAAGAAGGTGTATTTATAAGTGTTTAGCTGACCCTAGGTCGAAATATTGGAGTAGAAGGCAAGTAATTGGAATCCTTTTTCAATTCAAATTTGTTTCCTAAAATATAGGAAAGAATAAATACTGCTCACTGTTTTGGTCATATCTTTTTTGTTACTAGAACACATTTTTCCCACTTTATATCAAAACGACCGAAGAAAAAATATCTATCTAAACCTGTAAAGGCTTATCCAAAGTCATAGCCGATTTGAAGTTATATTCACTTTAGTGGACGTAGCTGCAGATTTGACAAATTTATTTGGTAGCTTTTCCTTTCCTTATTCAACTTTGCTTCTTATCTCCTGGTTTCTCCTACATATTCTTTACTTAAATCCTTAGAATTGATTTGACATCTAATAATATTCCATGAACCTTAAGAGATTCACATTAACACAAAAATTAAACCAAATATGCTCAAAAACTAATAAATTATCAAATCAAAACATGAATTAAGAAATTATCTAATAAAGGGGAAAAATCCCGTAACGATTAATAAAATACACCTAAAATGATGTCCCAAACCTACTTTAATATATCACAAATATGGAGATATTACATTCTTATGAATATGTTACATGATTCCCAAGGCTTTACTCTCATGCCTATTTATATATATTTTACCTTTTGTTCAATTTATTAGTATCTTATGCTTGAATAGATGTTAACCCATCATGATTAACCATGGTGGAAGCTTCATAGTCTCAAATAGTATAGGAATTTCAATTACCTTCTCTAGAGGCTAGCAGTTTGGGGCTGAATCATCTGGTGACACACTGAATAGGCCGACCAAGGAAGAAAGTTTGGAGCGGTTCATTGGAGCGGTCCAAATGAACTCTCTTCGAGTGTCGGTGTTGGGAGGGGGGGGGGGAGCTTTTTTCATGTTCATAAAGATTCCATTAATATGTGATATGGTTGGGTCGACCTTAGCAAGGAGCCTTGAAATGGTGACTGCGCTTTACACGATTAGCTTTGACGTCTTTAATCTAGTGCCACCTCAATGATCAAGTGGCTATATTTTAAAATATTGGGCTAAATTCTACAAATGTAGGGTCATTTGGAAAGTGATGCTGAACTTAAAGCTTGTGTAATTGACTTTTTGTTGTTTATCTTGGTGAAAAGGCCATATAACTGGTGTCGCCTAGGGTGTGATAAAAATATGATAAATTAAGGTCAAGAAAACTACGCACTCTCACCCTAGACAGGCACAGCACTGCAAGTATTACAGGACGTATGCAAGTTTTAGTTAGTAAGTTGAGTTCGTTCTCAGGGACTTAAGTGTGCTAGTCGGATGGGTAGCAATAACAAGTAAAAGTAAATAATTAAAAGACAATAAATTAAAGAGATTGAATTTCGAAAATACTAAATTAAACTAAAAAAATTAAAGACAATAGATAAAATAACTAAGAATATGAGATGAGAGATATAGCTTAGGTTTTGCTAGTATGCACTAATCCTTCTAATTCTTTCTATTAATCTAGTTAATAAGGGAGAATATTAGCTCTTGGTGTACTTAGTCAGGATTCTAAATTCCCATACTTTAGACCTTGAGAGCGACTAAGGGGTCTACGACACAACCAAGACGTGGTTACACTCTTAGAGTTATCAAGCGCTACCAAGGCTCTAAGCAAACGCAACAATCAATTGGTGATATGGTGATTAAAACAAACCCTAATGACTATCTAGTTAGAATCATGTTTTGTCAGAACTAATATCGAGACTAGACGTTATGTGGTGGTTCAATAGTTAAACACCCAGCTAAGGTGATCATCTAACTACTATTAAAACAATCCTAAAGTGATCAGTTCTAGGAAAGACAATAAATCAAACACATAAGCAAATATAAAGGTAAGTAGCTAATATCAAATTAAAACATATAATTCCCAAAGAAACTTAGATAGAAGAATTAGAATTCATAGTTTATACATGATGCAAAACCCAAGCTGTGGGAGGTTCCGTTCATACCTGATGGAAATAAACTAAAAGAAATTACAAAAGACATCATCTTGCTCTCTACAATAAACTGGAAGAATAAAACTCTAAGAACTAATTACTATGAGGCAAGGATTTCTAGGGTACTTTTACAAGTGATATAAGGGTGTATTTATAGGTGTTTAGAAGACCTGATTCGTTTTCTTGAGGAAGAGATAAAGTATTGGACTCCTAGCCCAACTCAAATTCGTATGGAAATAAAGATAAACACTGCTGGACCGTTTTGAGCATATCTTCTTCGTTATTGGTCGATTTTTTCTCCATAAGATACCAAAAGAATCCTCACAGAATTATCTACGTCCCTATGAGAGGAAATTACCAAAATCGGCTTCCCTGTAGGAGTAATCACCACTTCTTTAGGTGTGTACTGCAGAATCCCAAATTTAGGCAGCTTTTCCTTTTCCATCTTTTTAGCTTTTGTTTCCTTATCTCCAATTACCATGCTAATCTCTTTCCATAAGTTGTAGTCTTTGACTTGGACTCTAATTAATCTCCATAATTATCTTTAAAGCTTCACACTAAAATAAACAATTAAACCCAATATGCTCTAAAAATATTAATTCACTAAATCAAGACTCAAAATAGGAAAGTGCACTAATACTCAAGAAAATCGACTATTATGAATTCTAAAACACTAAAAATGATGTCTCATCTTAACATAAATCTATCACAAATGAGGAGACATCAAGACCCCCAACTCAAAGTTGTATCGTCCCGATACAATAAAGATAAAAACAAAGGGAAGTCTATAAATACACACTTATAAAATTCTCAACACAATGGGAAAAACATAGCAGAATATATAGAATAATCCTAAAGCACATAACTCAGAAAATTTCATGCAATAACATTCATAAACTACATACATGTACACCTCTCATATCCACAGTCAACACGGCTTGAATTCTAGATCAGATTAGTTTCGCAATGTAAGAAGGATTGGGACTTTACTCAGTTCCCCAAGAGAGCTATAGATTGTTCATCAAATCTCACTAGTATTCAAAGATCCATTTAACTACACTCTAATGGCTCAATCACTTCTCAATTACATAGCAAAGAATCACAAGGTCTTTAAGGTTGTAATTTAGGCTTAGGGACGGTATGATAGTATATTTGGATAATTTGGAGTGAGCTTTTGGCTCTCTCCTCACTAGCCATCAATGAATCGCCCTAGATCTTGAGTTACTCTCATAAAACGTTTCTCACTCAACCCAATGAATTTCTTGATGCACAATTTAGCATCCCCAATAACCCAATTAAAGCATAAGATGTTCACATAAAAATTTCACTTTGCCGGTCCGAATATATATATTATTTTCTTTTCAAATCAATTTCTCATAGCTATGATTCTCTTTTTATGTTGAGATATCATGCTACTTTCTCATTTATATATTTTTCTTTTAATGCCCTTGTTGGCAAATTTAGCTCGTAGCTTCTTTTTCATTCACTATTACCCCGGCAAAGGGTTACAATACAAATCTGTGAATCATCATCAATATAAGCACAAAGCACAATTAATAAGCTCAAAAATCCCATCCTAATAACAATTCCCATAATGGTGGACCCACCACCCCAAACTCAAGCTCTAAAACAACTGTCTATGCATCGCGATTCAAGTGCGGGTCATATGGAAAAGTCCTATAATCTAAAGGATATGTCTTATAATGTGTTTCAATAAAGGCTTCAGAAAGGCTAGAAGGGGCTGAGAAGGATATAGCATATAAAATAAAAAATAACAAGGTGAGAAGGTATAAAAAGGCTTCAAGGGCTTCAAATATGAAAGAACCGCCTTGATCACTTTCTACACTATGTAATTTCGTTATTTTCTTACCTTTAGCACTTTCATCAAATGGTTTGTCAACTAGCTTGGATCTCACGGCCTACACACTTCTCACGGTTCCCTGAGATCGAACATACTTTCTATCGCATTGCTCACTATTCCTTTCTTTACTATCAACGTGTGTTTTCCTGCAAATACTCAAAGCATACAAATAAAATAGCTCATAAACATACTACTTACTATCATTAACTCACTGAGCTTATGCTTTCAAGCTATTAAACACACTCTACATCTAATTCCCATGTATCAAAAAATTTAATTTCTACCTAAAAACTGAAAAATGGAGATGAGAGACAACGAATCCCCACACCCCCAACTCAAAAATGAGTCGTGTCCCCACGACTCGAAAAAGACTCGAAACAGAAATTAAAATTAGCAGATAAAAGCATTTACAGAAATGGTAAGGAAGAAAGAGAACATACTCTCGAGGCTTATTGCCTCGCATCATTGACATCCAAGGTAGGAATTGCTGGACCTTTCGTTAATTGCTCGAGGAGTTTCATGATGTGCACTTGATTAGCATTGATTTGTGCCACATCATTGACTAAGGAAGTTTGAGCTGCTTCGAATTTCGTTAAACGCTCCTCCATCTTCTCTTGCCAATTTTGCTCCTTTTCTTCTTTCGAGACTTGCGTAGAACCCACTCTTCGAAAGATATCCTTGATCCAAGAATTATCAATGTAACTCGTTTTAAACTCGAGTTTCTCTTCTTCACCCAATGTAACATTCGCTTTTCGCACAGGACACGTGATCATAGTAGGGAATTTAACATTATAAACCGATTTAGGAGAGATCGAAAATCGTATCACCTCCTCATAGATCAACTGTGCCACATCTACTTCTTCTCCTCTCAAAATACAATCCAAAAGTAGAGTGTTCTTCATAGTCACATCCAAAGTTCGTGTGTTTCGAAAGACATTAGGAATAAGGAAATTGTGCCAAATTCTCGCATCCGATTGAAGATATTTGTAAGGCCAAGGTGCCTTCAATTCTCCCTTATGTGATTGCACTTTCTCCTTGGCTAAAACATGCTCAAAAAGTAATTCCTCATCAAAGATTTTTCGTTTAGCAACCGCTTCTTCAAATTTGCAACAACCTTTCAATTTTTTAAACTTGAAGTGGTTTCTAATCTCATCAATTGTGAAAGGAACTATCTTTCCTCTAATCGGAACACAACCTTCACTATCTCGGCTAAAGAGGCCTAAATAGAATTCCAAAACTAACTCATGACATAATTCAGAACGTCTTACCATGAACGTAGACCAACCCAATTTCTCACCAAGCTTTAAGAATCTCTTGTATTCTCCTTCACCAACTTCTTCCTTGAATACTTTCTCATAAGCAAAAGGTAGCTCTTTCAATTGTTTCTCTGCAGAAGCTTTCAGGGCCCTTGAAGCTTCCTCTTTCTCCTTGGGTGTAGGACCTTGTGGAAGTTGTGTTTTCTCCTTTGCATAAAAGTAAAGCTTTTTACCATTACGATCACACAAAGTTATACCACCATCTTCAACTTTATCTTTACCCTTAGAATTAGAACTAGAACCTTTGTTATTTGATTTCTTCTTGATTGGATCCAATACCTTGCTCTTTTTCACCTCCCTCTTGCTAGCTAAAATTGTTGTTCTATTAGTCATCCTCAATTAACCCCCAACTCAAAGCTTTAGCAACCCTTGAAATTTGAACTTGTGAATTTTTGGTTGAACAAGCTTGATTTGGTTTAGGAAAGATGAATTGATGATGAATATCTATGTGGGTGAGGTGGATTTATAATGGGTTGGCTTGGATTTAAGAAATTGTAGGATGAATTTGTGAAATTTGAGCTCTTGATTCTTCAATTTGATGGATTTGGTGAGAATTGGTAGCTTGAATCTCTCTTGTAATGATGTGGATAGAAGGTTTGATGTGTTTTCCTTGATGATTGGGTAGTGTTTTGATGATTGGTGAAGGTTTTGATGAGCTTTAATGAAGTAGGGAGAGTTTTGGAGAAGAGAAAGAGGCTTAAGGTTGATGAAATTCGGATTAATGAGCATTATACCTCTTTATAACCTTGAATCCCGTAACTTTCTCTCTCCAGCTGTGCGGCGCGGACCATACCTGCGGACTAGGGGTACCCCGCGGGGGTAGTCCGCAGCTTCTGTTGCTCAAAATTTTCGCCTCGGTATAAAACCCGTAGTAGCAACCCGTGGCACGGGTTTTGGGCTCGCGGACCATGGGTGCGGACTAGGGGGTACACCGCAGGGGTGTACCGCGGCTTCTGTAGCATCCTTCGTCAAAATACCCATGGTAGCAATCCCGTGGCACGTGTTTTTGGCTTGCGGTGCAAGGCACGGACTAGGGTCCGGTGTACCGCAGCCAACAGCTCCAAATTTTTTTTTGTCTCGGTATAAAACACGTGGCTCCACCCCGTGGCACGGGTTTCTTCCTCTGCAGTGCACCGCGGCTGAGGTGCGGTATACCGCACTGATGGTGCATCCTTTCCAGCGAATTTTGTTTCTTCCCTAACTCGTTTTCTCCAATACCTAAGCATCAAAAACACTAATACCTTTCTCAAATATGCATTATCAGCTAAAAACAACTCAACTAAACATAAACTAAAAACGTAAAAGACATAAAAACATAAAAAATTGTGGCTTGTACTGTGGCTAATAAAAAGTCTTAGAAAGGCAAGAGGGGTCTAATACGGATAATATAACAATAATAAATGGAAAGCAAGCTAAAAGGCACACGGTATAAACAAAGAACCGCTTTAATTTTTTTCTATCCTAAACAATTTACTTTATCACATCTATAAAGTTCATTAAATGGTTTATTAACTAGTTTGGATCTCATGTTCTACACACCACTCATGATCCCTAAGATCGAACTTACTTCTACCGCATTTCTCACTAATCTTTTCTTTACTTTTAATTAGTTTTTCATGATTATCCTTTAAGCTTATAAAATAAAAAGTTCATAAAACTACTATCTACTATCATTAAATCGTTAAAATTCCCCTAAAAAGTTACATTCACTAGATTCTACACCAAGATCCATACTACTAAAAAGCAGTTAAAACAAATAGAGAAATGGTATAGAAGAGAGAAAACATAATCTCTAGGCTATTGCCCCGCGTGACCAACATCCAAGATAGGATGCGGTGGATCCTTCACGATATCATGCGCTATTTTCTCCAGGAGTATCATGATGTGCACTTTATTGTTCTTGAGTAGAGCCACGTAATTGGTAAAGATGGTTTATGATTATTCTATTAGAATAAGTTTCCCACTCACCTTTTCTTTCCAAGAGAGCTCCTTCGACTGCGCTCCTCTCTAAATTACCTTGATCCACAAATTATCCAAGATGGTACCCAGTTTACTACAAAACTTCTCCTTCTACCCAAGTTTCACATCCGCCATCATCAATAGGCTAGTGATAATTGAGGGGAATATAAAATTAAAGAACCTTTTCGGCTCAACTATGAATCTCATAACCCCATAAAAAATCACTCGCGCTACATCTACTTCTTCCTCTCTCATAACACAATTCAAAAAGATGGTGGATTCTTGAAGTACATTCGTGGCTCGAGTGTTTCCAAAATCTGAGGGTGCAAGAAAATGGTACCATATTTTTGCATTAGGTTGAAGGAACTTGTTAGGACAAGATGTATTCAACTCTTCTTATTAATCATAATATAACACCAACTCCTTACTAAACAATAGTTCATGTAGTTGGTACTAAGCGAAATTCCCAATTTTCTTCACCGCTTTTTGGTAGTTGCATGGTCCAACTAGTTTAGTCAACTAGAAGTGGCTACGAATTCTTCAGCCGTGAAAGGAACTTACTTGCCTCGAATGGGAACTCATCCCCTGCTATCTCGGATAAAGAGACCAAGATAGAATTCTCTTACCAGATCAATATTCAATCTCGAACTCGTCATCGTGAATGTCTTCCAACCCAATCTTTCCTCTTTTCTCAAAAGATCTTCTATATTCACCTTTTCCAGCTTCCTCCGCAAATTTTCTCTCATTTGTGAGTGTCAAAGTAGGCATAATTTGTGTTGCAATAACTTCTAGGCCCCTTAACGCATCACTATTGTTGGGTAGAGGCACTAAGACTTCAAGAGGTTTTGGTGTCTTCTCTTTCGGAATCACAATAGCTCATTCTTGAACACTCGAATCCACCATAACCGGTTCATCTCTAGTCGCACGACTTAACCATTTTATTCTTTTCCTTACTCACATAGACCTCAAGTGTTTTCCTTTTGTTCTCACCCAAATCCTTGTTTGGATTCTTCTCCATCTCCTTCACATGAGCAAGTGTCTTTGTTCTTCGTGTCATGTTCCTTTACCTCCAACTCAAAATTTTACTAAGCTTGAAAAATCCCCTCGAAGTGGGTGATTAAGGTGTTATTTAGAGTGCGAAAGGTGTAAGTATGGTGTTTTTCTATGTGTCTATGATGTATTTTTATAGGATGAGAAGGAAACTGGTGTCCCCTAAGGTGTGATAAAATAATAGATAATATAAGTGCAAAAATAAACACCCTTGGCTGAGCACGGTTCTGCAAGTATACAGGACGTATGCAAGTTTTAATGATAAATAAGATTCGTTCCCCAGAGACTACGAAAGTTAGAGAGAACTTATAGAATTTATCAAGTGCAAATATCAAAGCTAGAACAGATAATACGCAAGAATAAAGAAAAGGAAAATAGATTTTTATTTGGTTTTGTAAATGGAAAATTAAACTTATAATTTAAAGACAGAAAATTAAATGAGAGAAAATAAGATAATATGATAGTTTAGCTCGTGAAATTAGCAAGTAATCCCCACTAGTCTTGTTTACTCTAAACATGTAAGGAATCATGTAGTATTACAATAATCAGGATTCTAAATTCCTACCTACACCCGGAGAGCGAATAGGTAGGCTACGGCACAACCACGAGGCAGTTTAAAATAGGGTTATCCTAGCTACTAGGTTCCTAAGCAAACAATTCCTTCAATTGGTGATATGGTGAATAAAACAAACCCTAATGACTATCTAGTTAGGCTGGTGTTGTCAGGACCAAATCCTTACTCTAGATGTTATGTGGTGTTTCAATAGTTAAACACCCCTTCCGGGCAACCATATAACTAATATTAAGGTATTCCTATACGTATGCATTCACAAGGTAAACAAACAATAAATCAAAACACATAAACAAAGAATAAAACATGAATTCGAATCAAATACGATAGTATCCCAAATTAGATAGATAAGAACTAGGGTTCATACACATATGCTAAATCTCAAGATAAATATAAATTAATTCATACTAGAGAAAGAAAAGAAAACAATTACAAATTTGAAGGTGAAGATGACATAATATGGTGTTCACCTCCTTCCAGACTTCTCTTCTTGTGTTGTAAGCTTCTTCCTGGCTTAAGGTTTGCCAAGGATATGTTTCTTCTGATTTAAGGGTGTATTTATAGGGTATAGGAAACCCTAAAACATTTTCTTGGAGTGGAAGACAAGTAACTTGGACTTTAGCCCAACTCAAATTCGTAACCCTAAAATATAGAAAAGGTAAGATTTTGATGCTCTTTTGTTTTGGCTGTAACGTCTTCAATACTTATCCGTTTGACGCGTTCCAATAGTTGAAACTGATCTTCTCGGAAATATCTATAACTTTGATCCAGACCATTCTTCTAAATTCCTAGCCAATATTGAGTTATGATCACTTTTATGTTCGTAGCTGCTGGAATTCAGATTTATTTGACAACTTTAGGCTCTGTTTAGTTGCGAAAACATTTTCTGTTTTTGTTTTCAGAATATATTTTCTGAAAATGATTTTTGTTTTTTTCAAAATTTTCAGAAAATATGGAAAACGTCGATTTCACGTTCTCCAATATAGCTGTGTTTTCATTTAATTTTCTAGAAAACGTTTTTCATTTTCTCTAGCCAAACATGTTTTTATTAGTATTTTGGAAAATATGGAAAATGAAAACGGAAAATAGCCATTATTTTCACGACCCAAACGGGGCCTAAGGTTGTGTTTTCATCTTTTCCTTTTTCATATTTCTTTCATTTATCTCCAATTTCCATGTTTATCTTCTTTCCCTTATCTCTTAGAATTAACTTGACCTCTAATTAATTACCATATATCTTTAAAGTTTCACACTAAATAAATAAATTAAACTCAATATGCTCTAAAAATAATAAATAATTAAATCAAGACATGAAATAGGAAAGTGTACTAAATCATGAGAAAATCGACCTATAGCCTAATAAATACACCTAAAATGACGTCTCCAACTAATATTAAATCATCAAAAATGGGGAGACATCAGAAACAAATAATTTTGGAAAAAGGATTTTGATTTTTTTTATTTGATTCTTGATTTCTTGGGGAAAAACAATTATAGCAAATATCAGGAAAAAAATCCCTCACTTATGCCCAATATTAGAGACAAAAGTGAAATATAGAAAATATTAGGGAAAAATTCCTCACTTAGGCCCAATAAACTACCAATAGAATGTTTCGAGAGTGGATTAATCCATCACAAAAAGAGAGACATCAATGTTTTATCGTCAATATTTATGGAGCTTCTTTTGAACTTTTTGAGTCTTTTGTGACTTGAATCGCGTTCTACTTAGATTTTTTACTTCTTGTCTTCATATTGAGGTCTCGTATCATCCATGGTCTTAGATCTACACACCTATCATGTTAAATCATCTGAACTTTCGCCGAAAAAAGTATAAATTACAAGAGTAACTCAATAACTCAAAACATATAAATTAAAGGGATAAATATCACATTAAACCACTAAAAAACTACAAATAATTTCTCAAGATTCTGTTAATCTCTCACAAAAGTTGTGACATCCTACTTTCCTAAATGTAGCTTCTAAAAAGTTTTGAATGTGTATAGATCAAGAATCAAATAATGGAGTCCAATATTTCCTCTATTTATAGGCGAATTTCCTCCAACATTTCTGGCTACATGGTGATTTCGGTTGGCTGAATTTTGAATCTCTCTGACATCCATGTTTTCTGGCTTAGATACCCTAGTTTTTGTCTCTAAAGAATCTTTTCCAACCAGTACACTAATGACTCTTTGCTTGTAATATCTAGTTGTTGTGTATATGCTCATATATCCCCTTTGAATTAATTGGACAACCATTTAGGTCAAATACACTAGTTGGATGATAAAGTGCTCAGGTATCTGGTATTATTTTGCTCTAGAAAACTGATCTTCTTCTTCTCAACTCAGAATCCAACAAGTTTAGGCATTCCTCGTAGTTCTATCTTTGTAGGTACGGACTATGCTTCTTTGTAGCTCCAATCTCCAATGTGCTTAGGCATTCCACTTTATATTATTCTTATAATTTTGGTCTTCTGTTCTTCACAACCCCAATCTCCAATTAGATTTGTCATTATGCCTAGTATTTGAGGGTCGCGTCTTCAGTTTATCTCATCTTCGTTCTCACATATTTAGGCATTCTGCATAGCCGTTTATACAGAGGGAAGGGTCTCTATTTTTTATCACCCTCCTCATTATAGCTCTCCAATATTCTTCTTTTAATCATCCATCTACATATCCATCTCCTCTATCTTTTCCAAGCATCCATAACATCTCCAAGCAACTTGATGTCTCTTATTTTGCGATATAAATAAATACTTTTTGTACATCATTTTAGGGTTATTTTGTAAATAAATGTTGGTATTTATTCCATCATTTTTCTTATATTGAATTCTTAGGTATTATATGAGATTATTCGTACTTTAGAGAAATTAGAGGCAGTTTTGCATTTTAATTGTGTAGCTTTTAGTACATGGAGGAGTCGAGGATGAAAATTCCAAGAAAAGGACTCAAGAAACTATGGAAACACCCTATATGAGTGGAAAAAATATCTAGACAAACCAATAAATCAAGAAGATTACAAGACGTCAAAGCACCAAATCTGTATAAATAGATTCATCTGCTTTAAAAAATTACAACACATAGCCGGTAATGAATCTGATCACGATTTTCAAGATCAAGGTAAATCCTGGATTCTAGTACATGTGAGAAGAAACGGTGACCAATGTCGAGTTGAGACAAGTAATTTGTGGATGTTTTGGCAAGATGACTTGAGTAGTTCAGATTTAGCAAAGAAGTCCACGTGCCACTTTTGACTTATTCAGGGTCCATGACTTAAACCAATGAATTTCCTAGTATATATTATTATATTTTAATATTTTTAGACTCACTTTAATTATTAACTTGTGTATTAAGAGAGAAGTAAGGAAAGCAAGAAAAGCGACACCGTATTTTCTTATTTGTAATTCTTCTTCCCTTAACCTCCACATTATGTTTTTGTTTTTACTTATTTTAAATTTGAGTATGAGCTAAATAATCTACTAGTTTGAGATGTCTAAACTGTGAACCCTAAATAATTTTTTTTTATTATTTATGATTATTGGGATCTTTTTACCTTGAAATAATTTGTGTCAATTCACTGCTGATTATTATCTTGATTTAATGTGAATTTGTTTAATGTGGCCACATGAATTAAATTCCTTAGCTTGTTAGTTACGCCCTAGTGGGATAAATATGTGGACCTATATAATAACTATGTGAATTGATCTTGAGAACCGGAAGGCCTTTACAATTTACATACTCAATTGGGGTTTCTAATCTAAAATCACTCTATAAATAGTAAAATAACTCAAAAGATGTTTCTATATTTAGGCTCGTAGCCTCTTATTTACCTTGACGAGAGTTAGGTGGGTTTTAGAATCCCGTTTAATGTGAGAATTACCAAATTGCACTTTAACCTAATAATTAGTTTAGTTGTTGATTCGGTGAGCATAAACATTCCAAGCAGGATTTTGTATGCGAATTTGATGTATCAAAAAGGTATGAGTGAGTATACGTTTATGAGTGTAAACTCAATATCATATGCATTTAGTTACTAAGATAAGTGAGGAGAGAGAGCCAAAATTGACTTTTAAAATTATCCAAATCGTATCATACCGACACTAAGCCACGTTATAACCAAAAAGACCTTGGGATTCTAAGATATGATATTAAGTTATAAATGAGCAAAAAGTATGTGAGTAAGTATATCATTAGATGTCATGGAATGATCGAGTATCACCCTATAACCACCACTTCGAGTGAGGTATTTCAGTAAACCTTTTTGCATTTCTAATCTAAATATTTCTTGGAAATTTAATATATTGATTATGCGTATGAATAGTATATGAGTGGATTATTTATTAGGTAGGACTTAATGAGACTTGTTGTACATTGTTTTCGGGATATTACTTGTTTTCCTTGTGGACTTTTTTTACTTGAGACCCTAATTTAGTGCTTATTTTGTCGCGACTATAAAACCTTGAGTCGGGGGTCTTGACGTATCGCCGTTTGTAATAGTTTAATGTATTTTTTATAAATCATTTCACAGGGTTTAAGTGCTTAATTTTGGGTTTTTATCCCTTCTATTTAACATGTTTTGATTTAGTGGAAAATTCTTCGATTATATTTTTGGAGCATTTTTTAGGTAATTTTTGTTCTACGTGTGAAACTACTAGGTAAATGGATGATCTTAGATCCCAAGATGAATCTAGGAAGTAAGAAATCTACGAAGAAACCCAAATCAAGTCACGAAAGGAGCCATGAATTCCATCTAAAGCTCAATACGAATTATAGGCAGAATGTTTACATGAACTTTTGAATATCATAACTCATATATTGTGAAGAATATGACCATACATTTTAAGATCAAGATATACATTTGAGTGTAGATCGCATTAGAAGAACCAATTCTCTATTTGAAGAAGTTTTGGACGTTGTACAGACAAAATCCAATACTATCCAGATTTAGAAGAGTCTATTGTGCCACTTTTGACTCACTTAAATTGGCCCAATTAAGCTAAAACATTTTTTGGGGATATAGATTCATGGTTTTAGAAAAATAAAATATAAGAGATACCATATGGAAGAGCTAGAAATGTTGGGAGTAAGGGCAAGAAGCAAGGACTTCAAGAACTACACTTTATTTCCTTAATTAATGTACTTCTTCCTTAAATTATGTCTTTTTTCTCTATTTATTTTACTTTTCTCCCATAATGATTCAAATTTCTAGTATTTTGTGATACTTGTGTATGAACTCTAAATATTAATTAGAGCTTATTTGAATGAACCCTAAATAAAGCATGGAATGTTACAATTGTAATTATCTTTTTTCTTTATGATAAATTCTTGTAGTATGGACATATGCGTAGGGCTTGATAACTATTAAACTGAATCTAGAAGGCGGGTTTGGTAGTGGATCTAGGACAATTACGTCTCTTGGAGTTGAAGACTCGAAAGAGCTAAATTAACTAGGTAATTACACAAGGCTTCAACTTTAGGAATCTAGATAACATATGTAGAATTCATTCGGAAGAGGTTACTAGGGTTAGATAGCAGCCCCACTTGTCCAGAAGGAACTTAGAAGACTTTAGAATCCCGAATAGCAACAATGTCTCGTTTTCCCTTAGGATTGCAAGTAAGTCCAAGATATAGGTAGTGGGGATTACAAGTGTCTCGAGTTACGTTTCTTTCCCCTTTCTTACAAAACTTTTAGTTAATTAACTTAGCTAATAATTATTCCTTAATTCTCAATGTAGTCATTTTCTTAATTATCAACAAACCAAAAAAAAAATCTTTTACAGTTTTGTCTTTCATAAACTAAATAATTAAATCTAGAACCAATTCACAAATTAACTCATCTAATCCTTGTGGAGAAGAACTCACATACATACTTTTTTACTTGCCAACACTCATACACTTGCGATATCCACCCTTTAAGTGTCAATTTTATATAACACCTAGGAGGACAAAACATTTGTGGTGTAGACCATGCTCCATGATGAACCTTGACAATATTTTAACATTAAGATTCAACTGAAAGGAAACTGATGATATACAATTGTGCTCCAATCAATCCAAGTCTCTTTAAACCCTATACGAGTTACAACTTTAAGAAAATAATCTCATCGTACCTGATCGTATGTCTTTACCATATCCAACTTGATATCTGTCATATGTTTTGGTTGTTTCTGTTTTTTCTTGAAACTGTAATATGAAACTACTAGCTCAATTTGATATCTATTTACGTGTCATGAGTCTTATGTTTTTCCTTATCCGAAACTATTAAGAAAGAAAATGATAGGGTTATAGTACTAAATTTATAAGGGTTGTCGATATTTATGTTTTTAGCCTAATGTAATTAGGGTTTTTCATTAAAAAAAATTATTTTTAGTTAACTTTATATGTTGTTTTATATGATTTTGGTTAGTATATATCATTAGCTTCGCATCTTTTTTTTAACTTTTTTATTTTACCTATTTCTCCCTTGTCCGTCTTTTTTTAACCTTTTTTTAAAGAAAAAAATAAAATAAAAAGTTTATATCCAAAAGAAATAAACAAATAGCCTTTCCAGATGAGGAAAATACATTCTAGGGCCTATTTTTTGCCAACTTTATAAAATAAATCCTAGTTATGAAAACTTAATTTTTAAGGCCTATTTCTAATTTTCTGGTTAGAGTTTTGACCTTTTTACCCTTGTTCTTTATGGGTACGGACCCATAACGTGATTTTACTCATTTTTTTGTTTTTTGTTTTACTTACACTTTTATTCAGCTAGGTACAGACCCATAGTGAACAATAGCTACATGAGTCTATACCCATGTAGAACAATTACCCGTTATGGGGTTGTACCCATCACGCACAAAAAAACACAAACCAATAAACAATGCTAAAAACAAACCAACTCAGATTAAATTTTTCTTTCAAACTTACAACTTTATCAATGGGCTGCACCCATTATAACCAATAATCAAATTGGGGCTGGCCCAAGAAATCAGAAATTCACAAAAAAAATACAACCCATGATCAACTACACCTACATGGGGCTGGCCCATCATACACAAACAACATAATGGGGCTGGCCCTATCAAACACAAAACACTTATTGGGCCTGGACCCTTGACCGATGTTCGATGTTCGTGTTCTTGGTGGTGTCTGGGTTCATGTGCAGCAGCTTTCAGAGAGGTGGTGTCCATCGGTTTTGATGGTGCTGCTGATGATTTCGAGCAGTGAAGTGGATGGTGATGCTGCTCGATGGTGATGGTGAGCAGTGGAGGTCTGGTAGTGGAGGGGTTTTTCTGGTAGCAGAGGTGGGTGGGGATGGTTAGCAGAGAGGTGGTGTCCATCGGGTTTTTCTGGTCACAGCGAGCAGCAGGTGTGGTGGTGGATCTCTCACAGCCTGAACCTGGGTCTGGACCTCCACGGCATCAGCATCGGCGCTGGACATCCACGGCAGCAGCAGCGGCGCTGGGTCTCGACGGCAGCAGCAGCAGCACCGGCCCTGGAACTCGACGGCAGCAGCAGGATGACGACGGCGATGGTGGTTCGCTGCAGTGATGACGAGGTCGCCCGAGGTGAGATCTCAGATCTGACACGAAGCTTTGGGAAGAGGGTGGAACGGCGCTACGGAGATGAAGGAGGAGAGGGAGGGGGTATGCAGAGATGAAGAATGAGGATAGGGGAGGGGGTCAGCAGTGGTGGGGGGCGGTTCTCTGCTCGCAGCAGTGGCGGTGGGTTGATGCAGGTGGTGGCATGGTGATGTTCGTGGTGGAGGCGGTGGTTGGGATAGGTTAGAGAGAGAATAGAGAGAGAGAGGGGTGGGGGGATCCGGTTGTATAATGGATCTGTATAATGGGATTGGGGAATAGCTTTTAGGTGTTTCTATGTGGACTAATGGGTGGGGGTATTTTGGTATTTCACTGCACCCTAATTAGACTAGTTAAAAGGGAATTGGGGTTGGGACTTAAAATAGAATCTACCCCTCCTTTCACGCCTTAGAAAGTAAAATGCCCTTTCCAGTTTCCACTGCTAGACTTGTAATTGACCTAGTGAATAGTAGCTTTCACAATCTGCTCCTCCATCATCAAAATATGCCTAGTAGACCGAAATTTCTATCCATTAGACATCACTTGATGTGGCGCCACATGTACATCAATATGAAACTAACACGTAGAAAACTCCTATTATTTTCTCCACCAACCAAAAATTATGTTGCCAAATCACTTAGGAATTGAGAAGGGGAGTGGATGTTAGTGGAGGGCCATGAGAATCCTTAAAAGATGGCTCTTTAGTCTTTAGCACAATGGAAATTATCACTTTTTCCACATTTTTGGTTTATTCATAGAATTATGTAGCCCTTTCAAATACCATAATTGGCCTAGAATTTTATCAAAGATATATTGCAGCTGGTATAATATATTCAAGTTAGGGAAAAATTCCTAGTCCTTAGAACCGAAAGGGCAGAGCAAGACAGTGGACAAAAAGAAAAAAGGATTTGGACATCCATTTAACGGACCATGTTGCTTCAACAAGTTGTCCATGACTTCTTATCATGCATGCCCCTCTCTATTATCATGTGTTACAAGTTTTTTTTTTTTTTTTTTTTTTTTTTTTCCAAGTAAGAAAATCATAAGCGTTTATACAACGATTTAAGGAAAATATAAAAGTCGTTTAACGAGCCGTTCTTCCAAGCAGAAGTATCGATGTTACGTCTTGCACTCTTAGCCATGAGGTCAGTGACGCTATTAAATTTCCTGTTAACGAAGTTAACCTTCCAATAAGGGAACTTCGCGAGCCAGCTCCTCATTTCGGCAATAAACGGGTAGATTTGCCATCGAAGACCTGTGCATTTAGATATACCTTGAATCAATTCAAGGTTGTCGGAGTAAAATGAGACACTCCGCAGATTACAACTAGCGGCCTTTCTCATAGCAAGAAGGACCGCCCAACATTCTCCTTCGATAGGGCTTCTAACAATAGATTTGGAGACAATCCTGTGAGCGACTTTTCCTTCTTTGTCAATTGCAATTGCTGCAATACCTGTCGGTTCATAATCTTTTTTGAAAGATGCATCACTCATGAAAATATAATCTGATTCGTCCGTAAGAATTGGGTTATTCTCAATCATATACTCATTATTGCTCTTGTCTCTTATTGTACTATCCTCTTCCTTTCTCTTATCTTCCGTAGCCTTATTTTTAAAGAGGTCATTCATAGCCGAGTGAGTTTTAAATAAGATATCTTTAATCGCCCATGGAGTGTTATCGTGGAAACCTCTCATTTTCGCCTTCCATATGTTCCATAAAGTAAGTAGAAAGTACGCCGTAAATTCGTTTTGGTCCCATCCATTTTTAACATACTTTTTACGCATTTCAATTAACCAATCTCCCAAATCATATTTTCTTTCTTTTTCAATAAGTATTTGTAGTCTTGAATTAGCCCAAATTGCCATACTTAGGGGACATTTAATGAAGAGATGTTCCACATCTTCCTTGCCCAGTTCACACCATTCACACGTGTCATCTTTGACACATTTTCTTAATTTAAGATTTCGCTTAGTAGGAATGGCTCCATTGCAAATTTTCCATCCAAATGATCTAACTTTATTCATAACATTTGATTTCCAAATAATTCCCCAGAGACTATTATTATCATGTTTACCTTGAGATGATGATTGTGCTTCTTTTTGTACTTCCACTTCTACTAATTTGTGATAACCTGATTTAGTACTATATATACCATCCTTTGAGAAAGGCCAAATTAATTTATCTTCTTCTTTGCTTATTAGAAACGGGATCTTGCAAATGTCACTTACAATGTTTGGAGGGAATAATTGCCTAAGTAGCTCCATATTCCAATTTGACATATTTTCATTGAATAATTGTGCTACGATATCCACTTTACAACCTACCGGCTTCTCCAGAGATATATTACTGTTAATCCACTTTTGATCCCATATATTAATATTTAGACCATTTCCAATTCTCCAAATTGAGTGTTGCTTGATAAATTGGATTCCTTTATAAATACTAGCCCAGCTCCATGATCTTTTATGTGTTACAAGTTAAAGAGACTCTATTATCATGTGTTACAAGTTAAAGAGACTCTCCAATTCCACCTAGTTTTCCATTACGTTTATTTTAAGATTTCACCTATTCTAGAGCCAATTAATTAATTATTTTGATGTCGTGAGAAGTTCAAATTTCTATAAAAATCGAAATTAACATGTAAGAAAGACTATAAGTCAGCCGTGGCGAATCCAGAAATAATAATGAGAGAAGACTTAAGATAAAAAAAAAATTTAGGAACGATAATTCCAATTCGTATCATATAAAAACTAAAATGAGACAAAAATATCATGAATTATAATTGAATTAAATAATTATAAAAATAAATAAATAAAATTCATTTTATCTAATCTATTTTTTATATTGTATTCCTTTATTTTGATAGAATTAATATCTAAAAACAATCAAGTAAAAATAAAATAAAATTAATAAAAAAGTAAAAATTTCTATCCATATATTCCTATTTTATATATATAAAAAAATCTATATATATGCATATTAATTATTAAATAAACAAAAATTAAATTAAATTGAATAATGTATAGTTTTAAATAAATAAAATGATCGATGACAAAAAAGTCATCAAATTATTTTTAATTTAAATTTCTTTTACTAAAATAATTATAAAATATTAAGAATTAGAATAAAGATAATATTTGAAATAATTAAAAAGAATAATTATTAAATCTTTTATAACAAATTTTGTGTATTGATTTTATTTTTTTTAAATTTGAGGGTGGGCTCTATTGTATACATAGATCCGCCTCTGTAAGCCAGTGGTTGCAATCAGGGGCGGAGCCAGGAATTATTATTAGGGGGACCAAGGGGGTTCGGGGGCAACGACCCAGATTTTTTTTTTACCGTATTTACACGACAAGTCTATGTATTATGCCAAAATTGCAAATAGGTCCTTATATTATGCAAAAATGCACTATAAGTCCCTATATTGTGTAAATATTGCAATATAAGTCTCGATATTAACTTTTTTAATTAATAAATAAAATAATTTATAGTCTAATAAAATAAATTTTAAAAGTTAGGGGGGCCAAATGAATATTTTTAAAAAATATAAGGGTTAATTACTCATAAACTTTTTTTTTTAAAGATAGTTATAGTTTCTTTTTTTTTTTAAATTCAGGGGAGCCATGGACCCCCTAGCTATACCACAGCTCCGCCCCTGGTTGCAATGTCTTTAACTTTGATGATCTCTATAATAATTGGTCAATCAATTAAAGGGACGTAACCACCTTACAAAATTTAAAAGC